>JANAVB010042020.1:19649340-20343072 GCA_029216955.1 Iris pallida
GCTGGTGTCGGTCCGTCTTCTACTAGTGCCCGGTCCTCGACTGCTGGTGTCGGTCCTCATCTGTGGGTCATCTTTCTTTCAACCCTGCTGCCCCTCTGGTACCGCCTCCGTCTGTGACGGCACTCCTGGATCTCATGTTGGTGGACAGCTACGCCTACTTTCGAGCAGTGTCTACGACGACTTATCGCCGTACCTAGTGGAGGATATTCGTCGGTCGCAGCAGGGATTACCACCACCCGGGCAATCGAACTCCTCCTTCTTCTTAAGATATTGTTATTAAGAAATTTGGAATATTTGTAGGAATTTTGGATTATTTGTGCTATGATCGGATTATAACGACGATATTAGGTTACTCTTCAGGATAATTGATGTCTATTTTATATTAATTTGGTTTGGTCAATGTGATTCTTGGATAATTGGTGTGCATTAAATTCGTATGTGCATATTTGGTCTATGTGATTCTTGGATAATTGGTGTGCATTATATTTGGTCTATGTGATTGTTGGATAATTGGTGTACATTATATATTGGTTTGGTTTATGCATATTTTTGTGAACAGGAAAAGTGCTGCAATTTTTTTCAAAAAAATTCAGTTAGCGACGGACTGGTGACCGGTTAGCGACGGATATTTTCAGTTTTCGACTACTTTTCGACGGAATGTTCGTCGCTAACTGGAGATTTGAAACTGTTTCCAGGTAGCGACGGGTGGTCGACGGAATATCCGTCGACAAGGTACTGGTGGTATATAATTCGACGGAATAGCGACGGAAAATCCGTCGCCTAGGCGACGGATAATCCGCCACTAATCAGTCGCTCTCTCAACGGCGTAGCGACAGAAAATTCGTTGACAAGGTTCTGGAAATACTTGACATTTTTAGAACCATGGCGACGGATAAAGCCACTAATCAGTCGCTCTATCGACGGCGTAGCGACGATTTATCCGTCGCCAAGGTTCTGGAAATGTCAAGCATTTCCAGAACATGGTCGACGGATAATCCGTTAGTATTCCGTCGCTAATCCGTCCTTTGTTAGCGACGGCGATCGACGGACTAGCGACGGAACGATACCCTCTGATACACGGTTCGACTGTTTACCGACGGACTATCCGTCGCTAACGTCAACACAGTTAAGTATTTAATACTTGAAATGGACGAAAGCCCGTCGGAAAGTAGTCGCTAATGCATCGTATTGTGAAGACGAAAGCCGTCGCTATTCCGTCGCTCTTCAACTACTTAGCGACGGATCATTATTAGCGACGAGCTGATTGCCGACGGATTATTTTGACCAAGATCCGTTAGCGATCGGTCGCTAATACTGATTGCCGACGGATGAGCGACGGATGTGGTCGTCGCTAAATGGACATATTTTGGTAGTGCAGTGCACCCATACTAGGAAAGTCCAGGAATAACATCTCATGATAGGATCCGACGTATACTAATCCATGTACCATCGTATCAAAAATCAGTAAAATACTACAACTTAATCGGATATAGTAATATTAAGACAATGAAAACTATCAGAGAATGTATTTGCCTGCGGTCCTAAGTTGTCAATGAGAATCAATGCTCAGAGTGAAGTCACAGACCTAAAGATGAGTATCATGAGTTAATTAGGGTTTGACAGTATATGGCATGATATTCTATTGTATGCTATGCAATCTAGGTCAAACTTAGTCAAACTAGGTCACACTAAGTCAAACTAGGCTAATGGTTGACTCATAGTTGACTTTTGGTCAAATGGTCAACTCTGGTCAACTCCTAGTCCAATCTAGGTCCAATGTTGACTTGCTGTTGACTTTCAGCCAAAACTGTCAACTTTGATCAAACAGGGTCAACTCTAATCTAAGTATCACATTCCTAATATTTACCTACCAAGATACCATATACCTTGGTCATATTGGTATCCCAATACCAATACCAATACCTTGGTCTGAATTCAATACCTTAACCTAGGTAAATATACCTTAATACCCAAGATAACAATCCTAGATATCTAGCAACTACCCTTGCCTTAGCATTATCATGCTTCTTCTCCCCTCCTCTCTTTCCTGTACCTGGCAGAGCCTCCACACGAATAAAGAAAGAAAAAAGACAAGAAGAAAGAAGGAAGACACCTAATTCCTTCCCGTGGAGCATATAGAGCAAACTACTCATGTTTTTTCCCTACTTAACATACATTTCCTGATACATGCATTAGTTACCTCCTAATATATGCAACTTATATTCCTATGTATGTACAACTTGTGTACCCAAACTCACACAACCCTCTAACCACTGCCCTGAAACTTATCCTCTAATACAAACATCACATTGATACATGAAGCCTTAACTGACCACACAAGAGCCATATTGGCTAAACAGGCCACTGAACTAATTCCCATAAAACTCCAATTCAGTGAGCAGATGCCCCAAAGCAAAATCATGTTTGCATATGCCCATACACTCACTGAACAACCACAAGAGCTAAGGCATGAGAGGAAGGCTCACTACCAAGCTCTAATACATTTGCTCAAATGTCTAACCACAACTAAGGAGCACAATGTCAAGTGTCAAATCCCAAAATTGTGAACACAAGAACCCAAAACCTGATACCCAAATCTCTGAAACTCTATATGCCAAAGACCCAAATCTGATACAAATTATACTGGTACTATCGAATGCACTAACCACTCAACTAACCATCACTCACCCAAACTCTGGGACCAAAACTCAAGGCCAATGGCCAATGGCCAAGTGCCAAATCTCCTGCTGCTGCTCGCATGCCCGAGCCATCCCTTGCTGCTGCTGCTGCTGCATTTGCTTGCTTTGCAAAGCCAAACATGGCTGCTACAATACAAGAAATGCAAGGCAGAGCAAGCCAAAGGCAAGCTTGCCCGACCACCCATGGACACTAACTTACCACTATTCCCAATTACCACTCCCAGATCAACTTAACTGAACACTATGAAACCACACTAAATACACTATAGGATATCTCTAAAACTACTATAAGGATACACTACGATATCCTAATCTCTGATACTCAAACCAAAATAGGACACTAATACTAAGTAGCCAAAGCCCAAGTGGTTAGCCAATGACCAACACTCAAAGCTACCTATAGCAGTGCCTTTGCTGCATTGCATTGGCCAAGGGAGCAGGGCTCACTGCCTGGTTGACCGAGAACCAAAAGTGGCCAGGCTCGAGTCACACTGCAATGTGCAGTGCAGGCCCAAAACTCCTATAGCAGTGCAGTTAAGGCATGTTGCTGCTACTTGCTTGCTTTGCAATGCAAGGCAAAGCCAAGTCAGTGCAAGCTGTTGCTAACAAAGTGCGCACAACCTCACTCAAACTGACACCATACACACTCTTATACATATCCCCTAAACACACCACACACACACACACACACACACACACACACACACACACACACACATATATATATATATATATATATATATATATATATATATATATATATATATAATATAAACCTGAAATCTCTCATGAGCTCTGCTAGGGTTTCTGTAGGAAATAATAATGCCTTGTTTTTATTGCTAGGGTTTGTTACAATATATAGTGTCTACATTTGGACTTATGGGCCATATTTACATGACAAATATGATCTAACAATCTAACACCCCCCCCTCAAGTTGGAGCATGCAAGTCACAAATGCCCAACTTGGGAAGGAAAGAATCAAATACTTGCTTTCCAAGGGGCTTAGTGAAGATATCAGCCAGTTGAGTAGAAGTAGGAACATGCGGCTATTACGGTGCCATCTCTAATAGCATCGCAAACAAAATGCAAATCCACCTCAATATGCTTACTGCGCTCATGAAACACCGGGTTCTGAGCAGGTGCAGGGTTGACTGACTGTCACAATATACCGACATAGCAGACTCCTGGCGAACGCCCAAACACACCAATAACTCCTTCAACCATTTCAACTCACAAACACGCAGCGAGAGATCGGTATTCAGCTTCAGCGGAAGATCGGGAAACAGTTGGTTGCTTCTTGGTCTTCCAAGAAATAGGAGACCCCTACAGAAACACAACCAGCCTGTAACAGAGCGGCGAGTCAAGGGAAGCTGGCCCAGTCAGAATCACACCAACCAGAAAGACGAAGATCACAATCAGCTTTCAAAAGAATATCCTATCCCGGTGCATGTTTGAGATATCTAACAACTCTCAAAGCAGCTTGCCAATGATCTTCGAGGCTCTGTAAGAATTGAGACAAGATATGCACAGCATAGGCTAGGTCAGGGCGAGTAAATGATAGATAAATCAACCTCCCAACCAGCCTCCGATAAGGCTCTGCATCCGCCATCTTTGGACTAATCGATTCTGCCAGCTTGTGATTGGGCTTCATGGAAAGCCAGCAGGTCGAGACCCCATCAAGCCGCATTCTGAAATGATGTCCAAAGCATACTTTCTTTGACACAAGGAAATGCCTTCTACACTCCGAGCCACCTCTATGCCAAGAAAGTACTTCACACACCAAGGTCCTTCATGAAAGCAAGAACTAAGATACTTTTGAAAGCATCTAAAGCCCTGAGTCATTACCAGACACAATCATATCATCCACGTAGATCAAAACATGCAACTCTACCTTCCCTTTAAAAAGAAAAAAGGAATAATCGGAATGAGATTGAATAAATCCATAGGATATCAGGGAAGCAAGCTTAGCAAACCAACAACGTGGTGCCTGTTTCAATCCATATAGAGACTTACGCAGGCGACACACTTTGTTAGGTTTACTATGCGAAAAACTTGACGGCAACTTCATATACACTTCTTCTGTCAGATCGCCATGAAGAAAAGCATTGTGCACATCCATCTGGTGTAAAGTCCAGCCTCTCACAGCTGCAACAGCCAAAAATGCTCGAACTATAGGCATCTTAGCTACCGGGCAAATGTCTCTGAATAGTCGATCCCCTCGACCTGATGATTACCGAACACAACCAGCCGTGCCTTTAAGCGCTCAACACTGCCGTCGGATTTGTACTTTATTTTGTACACCCATCTACTTCCCAATGCTTTCTTCCCAGGAGGCAAATCGATAAGACTCCATGTTCTATTATCTTCCAGAGCCTGTATTTCAGTTTGTATAGCCGCGTGCCAGCCGAATCTCGCGAGGCCTGGCGATATGAGTAGGCTCAACACCTGCAGTGATAGCTGCAAGAAAATCTCTGTGTCCAGCAGTAAATATGTCATAACTTAGAAATTGTGTTAGAGGATACGAAGTACCTGAGGAAGTGACGGGAATAGATGAAATGAGGTGAAGGGGGGCTTTTACTTCGAACAGCATTCGTCACAAAATCCTATAATCGCACTGGCTGTGATTTCTTTCTCATTCCTCTTCCCAATACTACCTCGTCGGGCACCTCTGGCAACACTGTATCCCCTGCTCATCAGTAGTATCCGTATCACCCCAGCGGACTCTTCTGTCAATACTTCTGTATCTACCTGTGCATCCTCGCCACTCGGTGCCGAGCCACCATCAACCCCTCGGCCTCAGCAACCGTAGCCGGCACCATCCCAAAGACCTCTATATCGTCTTTCGGTACCTCAACGGATGTATAGCGTGGCGCTGAAGACATCTCGCTAGCAGAGCCACACCCAGGAAATTCTTTTTCATAAAAAGTAACATCACGGGACACAAAAAATTCACCAGTCTCCAAATCATACAGTTTCCATCCCTTTTTATCAAGTGGATACCCAACAAAGATACATTTTCTGCTTCTGCTAGCAAATTTATCATGTCGGGATTTTAAATCATACGTATAGCATAGACAACCAAAAATACGTAGATGATCATACGAAGGAGCCGAACCATATAAAACTTCATAAGGAGACTTAAAATGCAAGATACTAGAAGGGGTTCTATTTATCAAATAACATGCAGCTAGAACACATTCTCCCCAAAAATCTACGGAAAAGAACCCTGAAATCTCAATGCCCTGGCTACATTTAAAATATGTCGATATGTTTTTTTCCACCCTTCCATTCTGCTGAGGTGTCCCAACACAGGATGTTTGAAACAATATACCTTGAGATGAAAAATAATCTCGTAAACAATTAAATTCAGTACCATTGTCACTCCGCACGACGTATATCAGCCCCAAACTGACGCTTCACCATAGCAATGAATTTAAGAAACATAGAATAAACAGCACACTTATCCGTCAATAAAATAACCCAAATAGCTCTAGAAAAATCATCCACCAAAGTCAAAAAATATCGTACCCCATTAGATGACGGAACACGATATGGTCCCCATAGATCACAGTGTATAAGTTCAAAGCATCTCAAAGCACGACTACTACTATCAGGAAAGGCATCACGAGTCTGTTTAGCTTGATGACAAATATCACAAGCCTTATGAGAAAACACACTACTACCAGAGAGAAAAGGTAAAGTCTGCATTACTTTATCTGAAGGATGCCCCAGTGTACTATGCCACACCTCGGAATCACTCTCTTTGCGTGCCAGGATCACAGAAGCCAAAGAAGCTGGAACCTCCCCAAGAAGTAAAGTTCACCCCTCTGTTCACCTGTCCAATCACCATCCTCGTACTTCGGTCCTGAACAAAACAAATCAGGAGTAAATAACATATCACAATTTCGGCACCAATCAATTGGGAGACAGAGATCAAATTGCAAGTCAATGTCGGAACATAAAGAACATCCATCAACACCAACGAAGCAGTCAAAAATACTTTGCCTCTCAGAACAGCCTCAATAGTGCTTCCATCAGGCAAAATCACAGGACAGACAGGGCCCTCAAAGCAATCAACTAAACAGTCACGAGAGCCTGTCGCATGAAGAGTAGCCCCAATATCGAATATCCAAGGGACAGAAGAATTCTTACCCATCAGACGATCAGAGTTTGAAGAACCAGTGTTGGAAGAATTGTCGTTACCCAGCAAGCTCATCAGTTTCTGCCATTGTTCACCTGAGAGTGGTGAAGGATACCCTCCATGCATCATATCCGTCGAACTCCAGCAAGACCAGCAGGAACACCATGACCAGCAGCGGTGACATGATGAACAACCCCTACGCCACCAGCACCACGACCCCCATCACGTCTCTGTGGTAGTACCGGGCCTCTGCCACCACCAGCACCACGTCCGCCCTCACGCCGAGGACGAGTCTCCCACACTCTGGATAGCCAATCTTGGCAAAGCAAGTTGCAACATCATGACCTATTTTCTTGCAATGAGTACAGATCATACCTAATTTGTCCTGGAATCTGAGGTCCTACTATTAGAAGTAGAAGACGGACGGGTAAAGTATTGATAGCCAGCGTCAACACCTCCTCACAGCAGATTGGACCTGAGTTTTTCGCATATCCTCCTCCTCACGGACTGCCTGGTATGCCCGATCTAAACTTGGCTGAGGATCCTAAGCCAGAAGATTAGATCGGATATGACCATACAACTCAGCATTCAACCCATACATAAAGTCCTAAAAGTGGTCTTCATCCCTCATAGCCTGTAGCTTTGCAGCAAGTTCACCACAGGTACAAGAAGGCAATGAGAAATAAGCAGCTTGTTCATCCCACAAAGACTGCAAATTTCCAAAGTAGGTTTCCACAGACATCAAAACCGTCTGTTTACACTCAGCCAAAGCCACCTTAATTTGTTGCTTCCGAGTCCATTGCTAACAACAAATCTTTTCTCCAACAAGTTCCACAATGGATAAACCTCCTCAAAGTACGACAAAGATTTCTTCAGAGACGGAACAATGGTATTAAGAACCCATTGAACCAATAGAGCTTGCACGCATATCCAATCAAGCAATTTGCTAGCATCATTAACAGGTTTGACTTCAGTACCCTCCAGAAAAGTGATCTTTCGCCGAAGATCAGGGGAGACGTATCGACCGAGACCACTCAGCATAGTTCGGTCCACAAAAAACAATAGGAGTAATGATATTTCCTGGTTGATCAGCAGAACTCAGAAAATATGCATCTTCGGATTAGGACAATTTGGGTTGTATGCATCGCCACCGCCAGTCGCGATGGAGTAGCTGGACGCAGCATCATCTGCCATCGCGGATGTCGGGTGTACAAAAATTTTGTACAACTCCGACGAATCGGCCGCTGATGGACGGGGTCGGTGGCGAATCGGCCGCGATCAGGGGCACCGGATCTGGCGCGAAGGGGCGAGCGGATGTCGGGTGTACAAAAATTTACAACTCCTGAATCTGCCACTGATGGACGGGGTCAGGCGCACGAATCGGCGCTGTCGGGCACGGATCGGCGCTGTCAGATCGGGATCGGGCGGGCGCGGATCGACGCTGTCGTGATCGGGCAGAGCGGGCGCGGTCGGCTTTGCTTCAAAAAAACCTAGGTAAAGTCTGGAGTAAATATGTTATAACCCCGAGAGCGTCTGGAGGATGTACTGGTGGAATAGACACTTGGATCCGGTCGAAGTACTTGTTCATGTGGAAAGACGAAGCCAGCACATCCCGAGATCAACAGCGCATCCCATGAGAAACCAGTACATCTTCACCGAGAGGGTCTTTCTCATGGAGGGTCTTGACAGCTAGATCAACAGAACATCCCTTTTTTTAAAAAAATGGTGCACCAGTCGGAAAAGGATGTATTGGAAAGAGGCAGCCGAGATCAACAGCCGAGAGACGTAGCCGAGAACAGCCGAGAGACGTAGCCGAGATGTCAAGCGGCAGGGGTGGGCGCGGTCGGCTAGGTAGGGTTTCTCTGGACGGCTAGGGTTTTTCTGGAGGCTCTGATACCATGTAGGAAATAATAATGCCTTGTTTTTATTGCTAGGGTTTGTTACAATATATATGTCTACATTTGGGCTTATGGGCCATATTTACATGACAAATATGATCTAACAATCTAACAGTTTCCCCAATGACGGTGAATACGCCTCCCCCTGCCTCCCGGATCCTCCCGGGGAGGGGTCCGACGAACGGAGGGAAGGGGGGTGGACGGCTACACCTCACCGGCGGCGGAGGCAAGGGGAACCCCCCAGGCGGGAGGGTGTCGGGCGACAGCAGCGCGGGGGGTCGGGACAAGGGCACCTCCCAGGCGGGGGGGCTGGCGGCGGCGGCAAGGGGACCCTCCCAGGCGAGGGGGTCCGACGGGGGGGGGGGTCGGCTGGCTCCGGCGGAGGCCCCCTGTGTGGCGGGTCGGGGTTGGACGTGGGCCACACCGGTTTTCGAGTTCGGGTCGGGATCTTCGTCGTAGGAGGGACGGACTGGAGAGGCCGGCTGGCAGACGGTGGTGAGACGTCGGGCTGGAGGGCGACGAGGGGCCCCGACTCAAGAGAATTATGGGCGTCGGCCATCGATAGGCTCGTTGATCCCCGTCGCCGTGGGGGAGGTACGGTGCCACAGTGCCTGGATGACGGCCAAAGGCGACGGTGGCAGAGAAGGCAAAGGTATTGCTGTTGATACCGGTAGGCAAGGCCCGGGATCTGCGAGCCCTCCAATCAGGACTCACACTGAGGAGCAGAGGCCTCGGTCATGGGAGGTGTGCACGCCAGTGGAGACGAAAAGCCCGCTGTCGATGGAATTTGTTACTCCGATGGCAGTTGGAGGAGGGCTCCGGGCATACTTTCCCGCAGAGAAAATTGCGAAGGTTTCTGACTTCTGGAAGAATACCTTGGTACTGTATGTATTAGGGAACAAGCCGTTCTATGGTCAAATTCGGGATATGCGGAGAGAGTATGGAGACCCAAAGGCAGCATGAAATTCTTCTCCCGGGGAACGGGTTTTACTATGTCAAGTTTGGGCTAGCGGAGGATGTGACCAGAATTCTGCAGGGAGGGCCCTGGTCATTTGATGGGAGGCTCATCATATTGAAGGAATGGACGCCGGAGCTGAGATGTGAGAAGGAGGTGCTGAATGCTATCCCCATCTGGATCCGATTCCCAGAGTTCTCGGTTAAGTACTGGAGTATTCCGCTCCTCATGAGACTTGCCAGCCTCGTAGGGAAACCGATCAAGGCAGACGAAGCCACTGCTTTCCGCACCAGACTGATGTATACAAGGGTCTTTGTGGAGATCAAGGCGGGCTCAGAACTACCGAGTAGGCTTGAATATCAGTACCGTCCTGGGGTCCTGACACAGTCGGTGGAGTATGACTGGGTTCCCCCCATGTGTTCCTACTGTGAGTGCTTTGGGCACGCTACTAGTGCGTGCAAGTATAAGGGGAATGAGGCTGCCAGGCCACCGACGGCTCAGGCGGAGGCATCTGGGATGGAGATGGCTCCCAGCCACTTACCTGGGGAAGCGTCGACAGACAGACACATAGAGGACATGGTGATGGAGGTCGACGGAGGATGGAGACAGGATCACAGCAGAGATAGGAGAGTACGCAGGGCGCTGGTCACTTTCAAGCCACAGAGGAACATGGTGACCAGGGGTATGGCACGGCTGGCAGTAGTTAGAAGGGGACGGAAGCTTCTACGGCGATCATGGTTTACACCAGCAGGAAAAGACATGCTCCGGCCACGTGGAAGGACATCCCTCAGGGAGGGATCAGGACGACCAGACTGAGGCCAATCCTGACTGGGCACTTACACTTAGCAGGATTCAGGCACATCTTGCTCCTTCCTCTATGGTGGATGCTGACATTGATCAGGCTGAGACACTTCCCTCGATGTTGATCCAGACGTTTCAGGGGACCCCACATTATTAATTAATGTCGGTCCTAACATGGAACATTAGGTAGGGTATTTCATTGGGCTGGAGAGAGATTGGAGGAGTTTTGAGGAGAGAGGCTTGTGACATTGCCATTTGCTGGAGACGAAGATCAGAGGGGCCACGATGCTCTCGCGTAGGACTCCAGTAAACTGGACCACATTCATAACTTAGATCTATGCGATATGGCAAGGATCTGGGTTAGGTGAAACCGAGACAGTTGGAAGGGGTTCAGATCCAGAAATCGGAACAACTCATTGGCATTTCTTTTGAGAACAAAGGTGGGTTCCGCTTCATCCTGGGTTCCATATACGGGCACAATGATAGAAGACTCCGGGAGTCCCTGTGGGTGGATATTGTGCACCTGGGTCAGATGGCGGACAACATGCATCTTCTTCTGCTTATCATGGGGGACTTCAATGCTATGTTGCTTCGCCAGGAGAATGTGGGAGGTCGCCCTGTTCCGGATTCGATCTTATATGACTTTCAGAGATGTCTGCTTCTGTCTGGGATGAGGGGGCTGGAGAGAGCTGGCCATATCTGGACCTGGCACAACAAGGCTACACATAATCGGATTACATGTCAGTTAGATCGGGCCTTGGACAATAGTGATTAGTTCCGGTGCTTCCCTAATTCTGTAGCAGAAGGACTTGCGGCTGGTATTAGCGATCACTCTCCTATCCGAGTTGGCCTTTGTGAGAGACCTGCTTTGCGATCGAGGCCGTTTCGGTATAACAATAGCTGGTACCTGTCTGCAGGATATAAGGAGGTGGTTACGGGGGAGATGCAGCACTTCCGAGAAGGCACGGCTCAGTTCCGCATGGTTCATAAACTCAAGCAGATCAAGCGAACGCTCAGGGGATGGGTGAAGATGAGACCGTGGACTTCTTTGGCAAAAAAGGAAGCCGAGCTTCGGGACATACAGGTGGCTCTACAAGCTGACATTCTGGATGGGGAGTTGAGGCTAGGGAGAAGATCCTGATAAAAAAAGGTCAGCACCATGAGATTACAGGAAGAGATTAGTGCGGCACAGAGGGCTAAATGCACCTGGCTCAAGGATGGTGACCGTTGCACCAAATTCTTCTATGTAATCCGCACTCGGCAGCACCGAAACAGCATCCCCAGACTTCTAAATGGTGAGGGGCATCTGGCAGGGGACCCGTGGAGATTCTGGAGGAGGCCGTCAGATTTTATTCTGACTTATACCAGCAGACGGATTACACTAGTACGTTTCCAGCCCTTGTCACGAAAAGGCTGGTGACGAACCTTGGAAATCGCCTGTTATTGGCCCCTGTGAGACTGGAGGAGGTGGAAGACATTGTGATGAGGGCTAATCCCAACAAAGTACCTGGGCTAGATGGCTTCACTTCAGGGTTCTTTAAGCGACATGGGGTGTGCTTAAGTACATGTTTTGGAGACGGTTCAGGAGTTCTTCACGGAGGACAGACTTCTGAAGGAGATGGACCACACTTTCTTGACGCTGGTTCCTAAGAAGGAGGGCGCAACCTCGCTTGCTGACTTTAGACCCATTGCTTGTTGCAACTTCTTTATAATTTTATTACCCATCTTATGTGCAGGCGTATGGAGGGGATTATGCAAGGATTGGTATCCCAGAATCAGGCAGCTTTCATCAAGGGTCGATCGATAGCGGAGCACAGCCTTCTTGCTCATGAGATGGTGAGGGTGTTCAGCAACCTGGGGGATAAAGGCTTGTATGAAGCTGAATCTACGAAAAGCCTATGATACGGTCAACCGGGACTTCCTGTGTCACCTGATGCTCGCCTTAGGGTTCGACGAGAGGTGGGTTGCGATGGTGAGGGAGTGCATCTGCTCCCTACTTTCTCAGTCCTCATCCAGGGCACACCACATGGCTTCTTCAGGAGCAACAGGGGGTCGAGGCAGGGTGACCCCCTCTCACCGTACTTGTTCACCTTGGTGATGGAGTATTTCACTTGCATGATTGACACGGTGGTGCATAGCAAGAGGATCGTTCCCCTGTTTCGATTGGTGAGACCCACATCTGATCTATGCTGATGACTTATTGGTGCTTCTCCAGCCTTCCATGCGGGATATGACAGTACTATCAGACATTATGGAGGAGTTTGGGAGGCTATCTGGACTTCAGTTAAATCGGAAGAAAAGCAGAGTCTACTTCAGCTCCCGCTGCACGCTTAAGGAGGAGAGAGCCTTCACTCTGGGAGTAGAAAAAGATGAGCTCCCAGTGAAATACCTGGGGGTTCCGCTGACGGTCAACTACGCCAGAGAGCAGGATTGTCACAGCTTGGTAGATTTTGCTCAGAGGAGAGTCGAAGGATGGCAGGCTGCGGGTCTATCTTTTGGCGGACGGATTGAGTTGGTGAGGTCAGTTATTGCTGAAATTACGATGTTCTGGCTCCAGTCTATACAGATCTCGAAGGCCACTATTCAGAAAGTGGAGTCCATCTGTACTGACTTTATCTGGAGGGCAGGGATGCATGCGATCTCCTGGGACCAGCTATGTCATCCCCGGGAGGAGGGTGGAGTGGGGCTGCGGCCTCTACATGTGGTCAGGAAGGCAGCTTGTGTGAAGATGGCCTAGAGATTCATCAAGGAGGGTCGCTACGGGCGGAATGGATGGCGAACAGATACCTAAGGCGGATGAACTTCTGGGCCTGCAGGATAGACAATAACTTCTCGGTCACATTTAAGGCCATCCTGAGGTGTCGGCCGGTGCTTAAGACCGCTATACAGGAACATGAAAGATGGGACGACCACTGATCTCTGGCTTGATCCTTGGTTGGGTTCCAGATCCTCGCTGGAGATATTGAAAGGACAGCTGGACAGAGAGGCAGGCATGGGGCTCACATATAGTCGGATCATCAGAGATGGGATATGGAGGCCAGAAGAATATACCTATACAGCTCAGCTAGTCGAAGAGATATGCCTTATTACTATTGACGATAGCCAGCATGAGGACTCCTGGAGCTGGGCCGACCCTGGTTCGGAGGAGGGAGTGGGCTATTCTGCTTTCGTAGCTGCTATGACTTGGTTCGGACTCACCACGACCGGGCTGAGGGGTGGACTTCATTTGGGGAAAGGGGATTGCCCGAAAAATGCAACTATGTGCCTATCGACTTCTGCGGGCAGACTGATGACGAGAGACAGCTCCTCAGGTTTGGAATGCAGATCCCAGATGCAAGTGTGTGCTATGTCATGGAGAGACGAATCTATGGGACATCTCTTCTTTGTATGCCTGACGACCTGGCACATTTGGTCTGAGTAGTGCGTGCAGCTGAGAGGAGGAGTTGTGTGGATAGAGATCAGGAGCATTCTTAGCTGGATCGAGATCACAGAGGCCGAGATCCGGGGTGGTCCGCAGAAAAGCCAGAGTTCGTCTTGTCGCTTCCGTTTGGCACATCTGGAAGGAGCGAACAGACGTATTTTCGAAGGCCTAATGGCCCCATAGCATTAGGTTGGGGCATGAGAAGTTGTGATATTATGTATTGTAATACCTTTACCGCTATGTCGAGGAATAAAATTCACCCTTATTCCATATATATATATATATATATATATATATATATATATATATATATATATATATATATATATATATATATATATATATATATATATTAGGGAAAACACTTAGAAACTCTTAGGAATGCCTAACTAAAGGATAACCAAGCTAAACATATAATCAAAACTGAAAACAAAGCCAAAAATAGCATATGGGGCATTCCTACAAACATTTGATGTGTTACTCTCGGATTTCTTCCATGAGTGACACAAAACCTAACCAAACTTCCAAATGAGGACTCAATAGAGCCTAAAACTATCCTAAGGGCTATCCCTACCCATGGGTGAGTTCCTTTGGGCTCAATATCAGAAAGTGGATTGAAATGACAAGTTTAGAAAGAGTTATACCTATTGGGAGTTGTTTCCCAATGAACAATCCAATGGATAGGAACACGACATGAAAATCCTTAGCAAATGAACTCTCCTACTTGCTGCTAGCTCTACACTCCTTGTAGACACCTCCTTCTTGAGAGATTGTGAGGAATGGTGGAGAAAAGAGTGAGATTGGGAAAGAAATCAATGGTGGAAGCTCACTTTTTGGGAAGAACTTCTAATTTGGGAAGATGGAGGCTAGAATGAATGAAGTGAGTATGGAGAGGGAGCCCTATATGGCTGGCCATGCTATTCTAGGTTAGAATTAATCACAATGTCTAATAGGCCCTCTTAGTTGTCATTTGGCTAATCAAAAACAATGTGAAGGGTTGGGGTTATTTTGGGACAAGAACCTAGTCTCTTAATGTACTAATTGGTCATGAGTGATTAGCCTAATTGCACTAACCTAATAAGTTAGTTTATGGACCATGCCTGGCTAATTATTGGACTCTGAATTAGTGTCTAAGCTAACCGGACCACTAACACAAGTCAAAAATTAGACTAGTCTAACCCAACCAACTAATCCCAAATAATTCAAACTGATACATACAATATTTATTAATATTCACAATATGAACAATTTATAAAAATGACAAATTTATCCTTATTTTTGAAAACTGGTAGTTACAATCCTTCCCCCTAGAAAAATTTTGTCCTCGAAATTTAAGTTTGTCGTACTCTTCTTAAGGTCATGCCCCAACAATCATGGTCTAAGAAAACCTTATCTAAATCATACAATTTTATTGAAAGAAACAACGTACATGGTCATGACATGCAATATCAATTTGAGGTCTCATCTAACCATACTAACCATATTATAGCACAAGACAAGCCATAAGGTACCAAGAACAAACAAACAATGGTGGGTGCATCATCAACTCATCTCAAAAGACATACTAATATCTAGGTCAAATACTAACCTCCAACTAGGTCTAGTGGCTGGAACTCCCTCCTGGAATCGGGGCCTCGACTATGATAGCTGCAGTAGGACAGTCTTACATCATGTGTGCAGCTGACCCACAAAACATGCACAACTTTCTTCTCCTACAATCGGACCACACATGTCCAAGCTTTCTACAGTAAGCACAGGTAGGCACTCGCTCAACTGGCCTCTGCTGGCAGGAATCCGAACTGGGAAGGATGGCACGCTGAAGGTCTGGATGCTCTTGAGGCTCTGGGTGGATATTGCTCCTCGTCCTCTTGGGACTAGGCTCTCCTCGAGAATGCACTAGGTCCCACAGCTGTTTGACCCTCTAGTCCTGCTCCCTCAGGATCTCGGTCTGAACTCTCTGTGTCTCTAACACATCCGGAGAAGTCCAGATATCTGAGTTCCATCAGGGAACAAATCTCTTGAGAATATGGTATGGGGTACCACTTATAATACTACTGGTATACTATGGTTTCAGGCCATGGGCATACTCAACTTACTGGCACAAGGCACTAGCTCCACTATATAATACTTGGATGGTACTCCCATACTAGGTTACTCATGTCTCTCCTCTAACAAGTCACTAGAATATTGGGGCCTAACCCTCTATAAGACCTGAATACTCCGGCTCTTGCTACTAGGGTATTCCTAGTCTGGTACCTAGTGCAAATAATACCCTGACACTCATTACTTACTCTAGGGTTCTCATCTATAAATAGTTACCAAAACACATACTATTATTTCCTAACCATACTCTAAACAGTTAATACTAATACTCAAGGACGCAGACCCATTACAATCCGCCAAACCTTCACACTATGGAAGAGCTATAAATGAAATAAAACTCTACAAGAACTGGACTAAAAAGAACTGAAAGCATCCATATTCCTAAGTTAATTGATGACGAAATATAATTCTATAATAACAGAAGTGAATGATAGAGATGATATGTTAAGAACCTCCTCAAGATACAATCTGATAATCATACGCGTCTGTCCAAAATCATGATACTCGAAATTCTTGCCATGCCAGTAAGCAAGGCTGCGATAAACGGTAGATTCAATAACTGGGATATGCACCTCTATAATCATGTCGTCTAGAATCCTCGCTATGCCGACTAGTATAGCTACGAGTAATTCTAAATCTCATAACCAAGATATATACATCTGAAATCAGGTCTCCACGTTTTTGCATGCCGGCTAATATGGCTGCGATAAACTCCAGGCTCCATAACCAAGTAGACGTTTTACCTTCCCTGTTGTCCTCGTCAACATATGTTATCAGAAGATACCGTAATCCAATCCATAAAATTCATCTCGATATAAAAATCAAAGTCAACAACGAACCATCAAAATTACATTCAATAATAAGAAGCAAGGGTGAATAGAAACAAGAGAAAAGGATTTCGAATTGACGTTCAAACAAGATTCTCAAGGGTCGTCCCAGGAATCTCTCAGAAGTCCTAACTGTGATTGAGTAACTCCTATCATAACTTAGAACCTATATCCTAATAGCAAGCTTGTAGCAGCGCTCTAAGTCGAGCACCACTACGACATCGCACTAGTTGCGACCTCGACCTGCATGGGCTACCACAAAAACGTGTCACGACCCGCACCCTGATTAGGGGGACGAGCATGTGGGCACGTCCAGCCTACGCCGCAGAGTCAGCGGTAGAACGCTGTATAGGTCAACTAGAAATATATCATCTAGACACAATATATAAACATGCCATCTCCGTACGGAGGTATAAAGTCATAACTCAATCATAAGACATCTAAGGAAGATAGCACGAAATATGATAAGATAGGATATGTCATGCCCCGCTCCCGTAGGAACGATCGTTCTCGCTAAGGCGTGATGCCGCGTGAGTCAAGATTGCGCTCACGCAAGACAGGTCCATAACGGCCAATTAGAGGCTAAGCGACGGGGGTCGTCGCACAGAAGTCCCAAGCAGAAATATTGAATAGTCAGCAGAAAATTGAAGCAAAACACAAGTCATGCAAAATACTCTTTTATTGATATTGAACAAAGATTACAATGTGGACATGAAGCCAAATTACAAGTCTCTCAAGCTCACTTTTCTCTCATATTATAAGTCACTCTGTTTTCTTTCATTTCTTAATACAAGCTTTAAGGCGACGAGTGGTAGATTCTACGGAATGGCGATGTCCATACATTATGTCCCGTATAAGTTATGACTCCATGCGGCCGCACGCCTCGAAACGCTAAGGGACTCCGTGCCTCGACGCATCCAAGCGAGCTTCGTGCCATCGGGCTTCTATCTCTGCCTGTACATGAAAACTGTGTGGGTGTGAGTACTCAACTGTATTGATGGATTGAGCTTTTCGCCTACCCATACAAAACTGACATGTTCATTTACTTTGTGCAACTTAATTCCCTTTTGAATTGTCTTGATAGTCTTCCCTTAGGATCAATTTTAGGATAGAGACACCTTGGCCTATACTTGGCAACGCAACGACAGGGTCGTGCTATACTCTATCTGTGGCTTCAATATATTCGAGGCAGTGCCTCGTCGAATAGAAACTTATGCAACTCGAGTGCCAGGACTTTCACTTGTTTTTATGTGCCTCTAGACCATTCTCGTACCAACGTCAAGGGGATGACTCGTGCTGGTCGTGCTAATAAACTTGATCGTGCCTTAAGATCGAGGCCGTGCCTCCCAAGGATCAACCAGACTTAACCAACTTGCCCTACGGCCCTTCCTGACTAAACTCGAGATGACTCGATGACGAGGTCACATTCATGCCAAGCACGTGTCCTTGCTATAGCCAAATCTTAGGCTCCAGAATGGTGTTGCAACCGTGCACACTAAACCCGCACCGATTCAAGGTTAGCGCTTACTATAAGTATACCTTGTTAACCCAACTCGTAACTTGCTAGTATTCGATGCAATCCAAAGGCATACACGCGGATAGCCGCTCTTATGCCGACACATCTATATGAGCGGTCACTTGCAATGTCAAGCTATACTGGATTTTATACGGTGACCATTCGTGTGCGAGGTACGAGCTCCATCGAATGACCCGCCTACATTATAACGGTTCACTTTTATCGAGTCGTACCGTCGATGAAGGCCGTACAATATCTGCAATTCCTCCTAGGCCGACACGAACCCAGTACCCCGGGATCGTTCGAGGAATTTTCCCTTGCGCGCAAGTTGTCCAATGATCATGCAAGACTCAACTCGATCTACCAAGTCCTTATTAATCATGACCATGCTTTCCAACTTTCTATCGAGACTCCCAAGTAGCAGGACCGATCTCGTGAACTTCCTTATCGAGACTCCCAAGTAGCGGGACCGATCTTAGCGACAACCAGTCGTATGAACTTCTATCCTGTGAAATTCAGGGAATGACTACCAAGTAGTCTTCCATCTTAACTTGAACAGGACATGTTCCTTTGTCCGTGGCATGCTTCTCCCTTAACCAACCGTGGCTCGTGCTTAGACAGACCTTGTTCTCTAGGCGACACTATCGCTCAAGTCACATACTTTATATGACGAGCCTTGTTCTCGTGGGACTATATGACTTGACAACCGCAGACAACAGAGAATAGTGCTTGCTATGACTTCGATAGCCTAGCCAAACTCTTGTCTAACTTATTCGTGCAATGACTTAACTAGCAAAGGCTATGCCAAGCCTTGCATCGAGGGAACGTGCTATGCACGCGGTCGACTTGAACAACCAAGTTCTTTGGGTGCCTAGACATAAGCCATAAGCCGTACAATACGACTTAAACCACGGGACAGACGAAGGTTATGCCAAGCCTTGGACGACGGGACCGTGCATGTTTATCAAGCATATACGCGGACGAGGCCTATAATTTAGGTTAATTCTAGGTTTGTGGCGAATACCAACTTTTCTTCTCTCAAGCCACGGAACGAAGGACCGAGTGTCATTTTGAAAGCACGCTGAGCAAACTTCTAAGTCGACCGTGGGACCTTTTTCCATGTTCTAACACATTCCGATCTGACTTGGAATTATTTCCTTAGCTATGCGGATGCGTCTCTTTTATTATCAAGCCTACTTGTGCATTTAAAAACTTTTGTTTATTATTGTGAAGGCCAAGCTGAGACAAGTTCACCGAAGCCACCCACCTGAGTGAGTCTTCGAACAAGCCGTTGTATGGCCAAGTCCGAATGCCGTCGGCATTTCGATTCCTCCGATTGACTGAGCGGGACGGGGCACTACATCATACACCACTCAGAAAAAGTTTTATCCTCAAACAAACTGAGTATTTACTCATCGACTTATCACTTTATTCAACATTCTATAACTCTCGCACACACTACGCCTATGAATTTCTTCAATTCGAGCCAAGCTCGCACTACCGTCAATCTTTCCTTTAAAACACGATTTTAAAATCCTCGACACTTTTTCGTTCCTCAAGTCTCACTTGAATTCAACATATCACTTGGTTGGATCGGGCACATATCTCAGGCGTCCCCAAAATACATGCATTTCAGCCAAGCCGCATGATAGAGAATTCGTCATTCTCACTCGAGTCGTATCGTGCACATATTCAGGTGTCCCTGAAATACATGCATGTCAGCCGAGTCTCGTGAGGGGTATTTTCATGCTCTAGAATCTTTCTATCCATCCATACCAATCCTCAAGATCAATCATTCCACTGCTAACTCTTGCAACATGGACGTCTCGCCTAACATGCTAGGTCATTTCTCATGGCTAAAGTCAATGTTAGGATTGGAATCATAGTTCCCCAACAATAATACCAATACTGACCCCAATTCTAGGGTCAAACCAAGTTGATAGTACGAGATTTTTTACCCAAGCTCGTACCACTCAGATTTCTAAACATCGAGCATATATATATCTCCTATTTGCACTTGCAACACTTAGTTCAAGGGGTCTAAGTCATTCAGCAAAACCATCCTATACTGAGTCATGTTCAACCATTTCCTCGACATATCAATATCGTTCATCCAACAAGCAACTCGCATAGTCTATCTCTTCGAACAAATTCGATATAATCTGCCTATCTATTTCTCCCAAGTTAAGCACGCTACGACATGACTTGTCGCTAAACCATAATTCTCATTTCATATTTCCTTAAATCATTTATCCCAATTCAAGTAATCGATCACAAGGTCATCTTACTTAAACAATATGTAACGCTTCAATCTCACGCGAGTCCGATTATCTACGGTCGGCATGAAATCACCATGCAACGCTCTCGCAGAATAATCGTTCTCATCGGAGCGTAACTCTTGTTTTGAGTCTAAACAAATTCATTCTCGATACGCAGATTGGATGTCCTTAATCCTCAAGTTTACTCAATCATCAATCACAAGTCCGATCAATCCTCGAATCCACCTTCGCCTCAAACTACAAGTCGAAGCAATCCAAATTGCCACATCTTAATTTTCCGAGTTCGATCGTTCCCGCGATATGAATCACCATGTCCACGCTCATGTGGAACGATCGTCCCCAAATCCGACGTGACGCATAGACGAGGCTGGAGTTGCGCTCGCGGAAGACAAGAACGTCAACATTATGGTTATCGGCGTAACCATCAAGACACGATCATTTTCATCCAACATTCATTTCATCAAAATCCCAAGCATAGCATCCATTGGAACAATAATATTTTACACGATCGTCATTCCTCGAATCAGAGTACCCCGGAGTTATCGCATATCGATCTTTGATACGCCTCAATACCATTGATGATATACGTAACTTGACGATCTTTATTTGCAACGAATTTCGAGTCATGCGATTGATGCTATCGTACGACCTGGATAATCTTCTCGATATTCAAGATCAATTTCGATCATTATTCCTCAAACTAGCTACATGTTCAATTCGTTCAAATCCAAAATCATGTACATTCCTCTGACTATCTTAAGTTATCGAGCAACATATTTCCTTAAGTCGCATAGATCTATGCTAACTCAAATCATCGAGCAACATCTATTCCAATCCTAGATTCATTCTCAAATATTCAATCATTTCCAAGCACGCTATCATCTGATCGTGCTAACTTTTCGTATGTGATTCATATCGATTTTTTCGATCAAGTCATCCGTTCATACACCTTAACTTTTTCTCGATTCTATCTATCTTTTTCCTTATCACTTGCATTTCGTACTCAGCGCAATTCCACTCTCGTGCGCGTTGTTTCTAGTCTGTTTGAACCAACTCGTCATAAACTTCAAGATTACAACTTACTCAATGATACTCGATCTAAGGCTTTGCGTACATGCGACACTTGCTGATAGACTCATTGGGGCCCCGTATCCTCAATAGACTAACATCTCCAAGGCTAACCCATATACCACTCAGGGATGAAGTCATTTGACATATCCTCGAAACAAGTTATGTGTCACAACCGATTATTTTGAATTCTCGTTCGAGCCATTCCTTTAAAAATCAAGCATGATTTGCCCATGTCGTATCGACGATAATATCGTTCGATAGCATTTCTATAGTCATCCCATATTCTATGAATCGAGTCTAACTCATTCTTGTTCGACACAATTTTTATCTCGTACGCGACTTTGCTAAGGTTGACACGATTCTTGGTGTATATGTCCAGCCCGACTTAGCCAACCGTGCTTGTTTAAAGTTACCTTGTTCAGCCAATTTTTTTCTTTCGTGATACTTTTCAAAATATTTAGACTTATTGTATGGACATCCCGTGGGGCATTTGAGAAAGAGCGTACCAGCGATATCAATTTGCGGAAACAACATCAGAGTTTGTGGAACCAACATCGAAGTTAAAGAATTCAATCGAAGTCCAAGAACGTAAAGTCGTGCTCTGATACCATTATGTCACGCCCCGCTCCCGTAGGAGCGATCGTCCTTGCTAAGGCATGATACCGCGTGATCCTAGATTGCGCTCACACAATGCAGGTTATGTCACGCCCCACTCTCGTAGGAGCAATCATCCTCGCTAAGGCGTGATGCCGCACGAGCCTAGATTGCGCTCGTGCAAGGCGGGTTCCATAACGGCCGATTACAGCGGGGCACAAGGCCAAGATTACAATAACTCAAGCTCACTCTTCTTACATTACAAGTCACTTAGCTCTCTCTCATCTCTTAATACCTATCTCGAGCCAGCGAATGCTTCGGAGAGGCGATGTCCATACATTATGTCCCGTATAAGTCTTGACTCCTCGAGGCCGCACGCTTCGAATCGCCGAGGAACTCCATGCCTCGACGCATCCAAGCGAGTCCCGCACCACGAGCTTCTACCTGCACCTGTACATAAAAACTATGTGGGTGTCAGTACTCAACTGTACTAGTAGAGTGAGCTCCTCGCCCATCCATACAAAACCAACACGTTTATTTTACTTTGTGCAACATAAACCCTTTACGATTGTCTTTCTACTCTTGCCTTAGGATCAGTTTCAGGACAAACTCTTGGCCTATTTAGTATCATTAGACCGTCACCATGCTATCGCATCGATAACTTCCTTATCCTCGCCTCTAGACCTTTCTCGTACTTGCATTGTCAATGCACCGACTCATACTTGTCTTTCGTGCCATACTCTGGGACGTAACGACTTGGTCGTGCCATGAACTCGATTCGTGCTCATCTCTGAGGCAGTGTCTCCTCGCTAAGTCTTGCCTATACTTGTGTTGTGACAACGCGGCCGTGCCTCACATTTCGAGGTCGTGCCTCGCAGCTTAACCTGACTTAACCAAACTCACCTTACGGCCCTTCCAGACTTAACTCAAAAACGTCCAACCCAACTTGTGGAACCGGTGTTGAGAACTCAAGCACGACGCCATATCTTGTGCCGAAGTACGTGTCTTTACGCATAGCCAAATCTTAGGCTTCATAATACTTTGGGTGCAAACCGAGCACACATTTCATAACTCAAGTCATACCGTGCTTACACTTCCTTTGTTACGACCGACACCGTGCATGCGGATTCGTCGCTTAGCACGCCAATTATCTATATGAAAGGCCACTGGCATGAAAAGCCATCGTGGACATAGCTCAGGTAGGCGGCGGGTCCTTCATCGCAGGTAGCGAGTCCCGTTGAAAGTCTCTGACTACCCACGCAATACGTGCGCTGCTATAACATCTACCCCCTAGGACGACTGGGCCCAGTACCCCGGAGTATAACCAGTCTAGGCAGAAATCCTTGTCGACAAGTTGTCCAGTGACCATGCACCTACAAGATATCTAGACTCACGTAAATGCATGGCCTAATTTGTTGGTACGACTAGAACTATACTTAGCAACTCGTGCTCTGAACCACACTTTGCATAACGTGCATCGGGACCATGAGACTCCCAACCGAGGGACCGTCTCATACTTCTTAACGTGCATAGGAACGCGAGACTCCCAACCGAGGGACCGCCTCATACCTCTTAACGTACATAGGAACGAGAGACTCCCAACCGAGGGACCGCCTCATATCTCTTAACGTGCATAGAAACGAGAGACTCCCAACCGAGGGACCGCCTCATACTTCTTAACGTGCATAGGAATGTGAGACTCCCAACTGAGGGACCGCCTCATACTATATGTGACGAGCCTTAAGACCGTGGGAACAAATGGCTATATGCAGCCGTAGAACCGTGGGACCGAGTATGCGCTCAACTTGAACAACCAAGGTCTTTGGGTACCTAAACTCAAGCCATAAGCCATGCGATACAACTAAGCTCGTGGGACGACCAAGGCTACGCCGAGCCTTGCTACGAGGAAACGTGCATGCTTTATCGAGTATTTACGCGGGCGGCGCCTATGACTTAGGCTAACTCTTAGCTTGTGACGAAGACCAGCTTTTCCTTCTCCCAAGCCACGGGATGAAGGACCGAGTGTCATTTTCAAAGCACACAGTGCAATAATTCTAAGCCGATCATGGGACGTTTTCCATGTTCTAAACTCGATTCGACACGTCGGGATTATTCCCTTAGCTATGTGGATTCGTCTCTTTTATTATCAAGCCTATTGTGCAAGTTAAAAATACACGATTTATTAAGTGAAGGCTAAGATGAGGCAAGTTCACCGAAACTACCCCACCTGACGAGCGGTCGCATTGACCGAGTGATGTCTTCGAGTCTCCGTTGTAAGGCTAAGTCCGAACGCCGTCGGCGCTTCAATTCCTCCGATTTACTGAGCGGGTCGGGGTACTACAGGTCCATAACGGCCGATTACATGCTAAGCGACGGGGGTTGTCGCACAGAAGTTCCAAGCAGAAATATTGAATAGTCAGCAGCGAAAATTAAAACAAAACACAAGTCATACAAAATACTATTTTATTGATATTGAACAAAGATTACAATGTGGGCACGAGGCCAACTTACAAGTCTCTCAAGCTCACTTTTCTCTCATATTACAAGTCACCCTGCTCTCTCTCATTTCTCAAAACAAGCTTCAAGGCGACGAGTGGCAGATTCTACGGAATGGCGATGTCCATACATTATGTCCCGTATAAGTTATGACTCCATGCAGCCGCACATTTCGAAATGCCAAGGGACTCCGTGCCTCGACACATCCAAGCGAGCTCTGTGCCATCGGGCTTCTACCTGTACCTGTACATGAAAACTGTGTGGATACAGTACTCAACTGTACTGGTGGAGTGAGCTCCTCGCCCACCCATACAAAACCAATATGTTTATTTACTTTGTGCAACTTAATTCTCTTTTTGACTGTCTTGCTAGTCTTGCCTTAGGATCAATTTTAGGACAGAGACAACTTGGCCTATACTTGGCAACGCAACGACAGGGTCGTGCTATACTCTATATGTGGCTTCAATATATTCGAGGCAGTGACTCGCTGAGTAGAAACTTATGAAGCTCGACCGTGCCAGAACTTTTACTTGTTTTTATGTGTCTCTAGACCATTCTCATGCCAACGACGTCAAGGGGACGACTCGTGCTGGTCGGTGCCAATAAACTTGATCGTGTCTTAAGATCGAGGCCGTGCCTCCCAAGGATCAACCAGACTTAACCAACTTGCCCTACGACCCTTCCTGACTTAACTCGAGATGACTCGATAACGATGCCACATTCATGCTGAAGCACGTGTCCTCTATAACCAAATCTTAGGCTCTAGAATGGTGTTACAACCGTGCACACTAAACCCGCACTGATTCAAGGTTAGCGCTTGCTATAAGTATACCTTGTTAACCCAACTCGTAACTTGCTAGTACTCAACGCAATCCAAAGGCATACACGCGGATAGCCGCTCTTATGCCGACACATCTATATGAGCGGTCACTAGCAATGTCAAGCTATACTAGATCTTTGCATACGGTGACCATTCGCGTGCGAGGTACGAGCTCCCAACGAATGACCCGCAGCCTATATTGTAATGGTTCACTTTAATCGAGTCGTACCGTCGATGAAGGCCGTATAATATCTGCAATTCCTCCTAGGCCGACACGAACCCGGTGTCCCGGGATCGTTCGAAAAATTTTCCCTTGCGCACAAGTTGTCCAGTGACCATGCAAGACTCAACTCGTTCTACCAATTCCTTCCTTAATCATGACCATGCTTTCCAACTTTCTATCGAGACTTCCAAGTAGCGGGACCGATCTCGTGAACTTCCTTATCGAGACTCCCAAGTAGTGGGACCGATCTCGCGTACTTCCTTATCGAGACTCCCAAGTAGCGGGACCGATCTCGTGTACTTCCTTATTGAGACTCCCAAGTAGCGGGACCGATCTCGGCGACAACTAGTCGCATGAACTTCTATCCTTTGAAATACAGGGAATGACTACTAAGTAGTCTTCCATCTTAACTTGAACAGGACGTGTTCCTTTATCCATGGCATGCTTCTCTCTAAACGAACCGTGGCTCGTGCCTTAGACAGACCTTGTTCTCTAGGCGACACTATCGCTCAAGTCACATACTTTATATGACGAGCCTTGTTCTCGTGGGACTATGTGACTTGACAACCGCAGACAACAGGGAATGGTGCTTGCTATGACTTCGATAGCTCAGCCAAACTCTTGTCTAACTTATTCATGCAACGGCTTGACTAGCAAAGGCTATGCCAAGCCTTGCATCGAGGGAACGTGCTATGCACGCGGTCGACTTAAACAACCAATCTCCTTGGGTGCCTACACTTAAGCCACAAGCCGTGTAATACGACTTAAACTACGGGACAGGCGTAGGCTATGCCAAGCCTTGGACGATGGGGCCGTGCATGCTTATGAAGCATATATGCAGGCAATGCCTATGACTTAGGCTAATTCCAGCTTTGTGGCGAATACCAACTTTCCTTCTCCCAAGCCACGGGACGAAGGACCGAGTGTCATTTTGAAAGCACGCTAAGCAAACTTCTAAGCCGACCGTGGGACCTTTCTTCATGTTCTAACACATTTTGACCCGACTTGGGATTATTCCCTTAGCTATGTGGATGTGTCTCTTTTATTATCAAGCCTATTTGTGTATTTGAAAACTTTCGTTCTATTATTGTAAAGGCCAAGCTGAGACAAGTTCACCGAAGCCACCCACCTGAGCGAGTCTTCGAGCAAGCTATTGTATGGCTAAGTCCGAACGCCGTCGGCGTTTCGATTCCTTCGATTGACTGAACGGGACAGGACTGTCAATACCCGCACCCACTGTGAGGGTACGAGTACGTAACAGCGCCCAGACTACGCCGCAGTGTCGGCGGTAGAACGCTATTCTAAGTCTCTAACTAACCATCAACTCATACAGTATATAATGTACTCATCATGATCAACTCCGAACGGAGGTTAAGTATAAGATATGGTGTAACTCAATCACAGTCTAAGCACGATAAGATAACACCGAAATATAACTAAGAAATTGAAGACAACAATAACTACTGAAATAATAACAACAATCTCGAACAATCTCAAATACATCTCAAGTCTCAATTCTATACAACAAGTTCTACATGAAAACAGATGCAAGTCTACTAAACTAAATCCTGATCACTCCTGAGTGTCGGGGCCAAAGGTAGTCGTTCCGTCTCCGGGTCCATAATATGTTGGGCATGTGTCCTCAGCGCAAGTATCTGTAATATTTCAACAGGTCCAGTCAGGACAGGAACGAGCACAATCTTATCTAGCAAACCCAAGTAAATGACAGAGAACTATAAAGCAGTTATAGACAGTTGTATTGATGAACATGGCAGTTTATATTCAGGTGATGGTAAAGAAAGACAGATAAGTGCAAGGAAAGTAAGTAACTAAACAAGAGAAGAATCATGGCAATAAGGACTGTAAAGTAAAAGCTAGCTGAACCAGGGTAACATGATATAAGTCCAGACAGTAAATGTAGACAAGTCTAACTCCAATGTAAGTCCAGTACAAGACTAATCTAATACAAGATGAATCCAGTACGGGACGATTCCAGTCATAGTGATCAATGATTCCAGGGTGAGTCCAGCCTATACTCTAACAGTGTGTTTTAAAATACCGAGATCGACATGTAAACGGCTGTAGGTAATACGGCACATCACACACCTGGCCGGATGTGAGATGGCTATCATTCCAGTAGATTCCAGTAGATTCTAGTTAGGAGATTTCAGATTGGGGTATGTCTACATGTCTTACTCAAGTATTTCTCCTTCCAGCAAGTACAAGTGATTCCAGAATACGATACGAGAATCGAGATGAGTCCAGCCAAATATGATGATACCAGCAAGTGATCCCAGGGTGATTCCAGTAGGTGATTCCAATAATAGAAGCCAGACATGATGATACCAGTAATAGAGGCCAGACAATAAAGTATGTGTGTCGCATACATGAATTTAGAAATATCCATACGTGTGGTAACAGAGAATCATATACAACTAACTAGAACTGAAGTACAGTAATTGACAAATAAATGAGAGAACTATCAGAGAATGTACTCGCCTGATACTCTGAAAAGAGTAGTGTAATGTCAGATGTCTGCACCGGAGTCACAATGTCCTAAATAGAGCAGTACAGGTTATAATGTTTCTTAGATAAGGTAAATGAATGATACAATACAAACTACATGATTTCTAGGTCAATCTAGGTCAAGGTCAAGCTTGGTCAACTCTGGTCAACTATCTTAGTCAACTAAGTCCAATCTAGGGTTTGGTCAACTATCTAGTCAAAGGGGGTCAATATTAAACTATTGGTCAATATCTAGGTCAACTCTATGATACACTAACTCATTCTAACCCATAGGCTGATATAACTTAGGATGCCACATATACTATATATATATATATATATATATATATATATATATATATATATATATATATATATATATATATATATATATATGTATATATATATATATATATTTTTTTTTTAGGCTGATATAACTTAGGATGCCACATATACTATATCATATATATATATATATATATATATATATATATATATATATATATATATATATATATATATATATATATATATATATATATATATTTTTTTTATATATATATATATATATATATATATATATATATATATATATATATACCCAAAGCCTATAGTCCTAGACATTTATAAGCCTCTCATATATAACACATATGTATCATATAGATACACATAGCACATAAATACTCAGGTATATCCCTCACAAGAACTCTCAACACAACATATAGAGTATCCTATATACTCCCATCAATTTATACATTCCTCTCTTATATCATGTACCTATATACATCACATGAATATATACTATATATAGTTACCCATGCCCCAAGGGAACAAAAGAACTTAAATAGCCCTCAACTCAAGACCCAATCATACACATACTCTTAGTGCCACTGCTACATCCTTCACTCAACTTAACACTCAACCTTAATCACATACACTAGCCTACTCCTCACTGAAATACTAGGATACACCTGTAATGGCCTGTGGCCTACTTGTCCAAGGCTAGCCAAAGCCAAGTAGGCCTTGACCAACTCTGCTCAAAGTGGTATCTCCTGCTACTGCCACATATCAGCTAACCATAACCCTCTATATGAATGGATTTGAATAAAAGTCACTGTCAGGGATGCATATAATATATACATGTCAGTTAGTTCACAGGTATGTGCATTCACTAGGTAGGATTTCTTCATGTATCCCGAGCATTCAGTCCCATTCCCATATTGCTTCCAGGTTAGTCAAATTGATGTCATGAAACTGATACATGGCCTTCACCTCATTTGCTAATCCAAAACATTGTTCCCTGTCTCAAATCCCTTGTTCCAACTGAAGCCAAGTCAGTCAATGACTGGTCCATCAATGAATAACTGATTACAAGTATCAGTTGTTCACTGATACACCCATTCTCTGTTCAGGTATGCAGGAGCCAAGTGCCCCTGCCTATTGCAGTTATTTCCCCCACACTAGCTGCTAAGCTAAACCCCACATTCTCCATCTGACACACTCTCACATACAGAACCTCTCCAACACTCACTGCTATGCCTTTTTCTACTGGTGCCCCCTCTCATTCACTCAAAACACTAACCTAATGCACTGACTCATAGACACTCAAAATCGACTCAAACTCATGATGCTAACCCAACCAAGACCCTAACTCTAAGGATACATGAAGCATCCTATCCCGAATATCAGATACAACCTCTGATACTCTCACAAACTCTACACTCACTCACCCCACAAGAGGGCTCACTACACAGATACAAAATATATGGCTAAAAGCCTATGGCACAAATGGTTGCCCCCAATGGGTATCCCCTGTTGCCAACCTATCCATTGACACATGTCCACAATACTAACCCTCCAATACCTCTCACACATTCTCGGGGACTGAAACACTAGGATACAGAACAAGAATAGAATATTTGGGAATGTTACATATTAACCGAACCAAGGAGGAGGAATGGGCTAAAACTAAGCAACTGAACTCCTATGGGAAATGGGGCTGAGCACTAATAGTATGGACTGAACTAATGAAGATATGGTCTGTCATATGTAATACCTGAACTTAAAATAGAACAGGGGACTCAATGAAGACTGAATATTAATGGAGTAAACATTACTGTCCTTTTCAAGGACAGATTCGTTGCAACTGATCCAGGTAATTGGGGCTGGACCTAGATTCAAAATGGACTGAAATAGGGAATGTAGGGACTGACTAGGTGATATGGGAACTGAAGTCCTATTCGAAAAGGGGCAGGATAATATGTTTATGGATAGAGCTAATGGTCAATGCAAGAAGATGTAGGACATCTCAAATTGAATGCAGTGGACTATTCTAATGTGCAGGACATGCTTTTTAATATGCAGGATGTCACATCTACATGCAGGGCATATGAAGTGTTCTGATACAAGTATGCAGTGATGAATCTCTAATAGGGGACTAAGCATGAATGGCCTGGACATCTAATGATGCAGGACCTAACTCTAATGGGTGGGGGCTGAACTACATGTGCAGGGTGCATTCAATATGAAGGACAGAAACTCCATTCCTACTCCTATCCAATCTTCAAACTGAAAGACCATGCCAGGCCAAGGCCATGTCAAGGCAAAACTAATGCAACAAGGCTGCCTGGCCAATCTTCCTCACAGAACCTGGGATGAATCCTGTTCAGTCCCTATCATTCAGAGAGACACATTCCCTCACACTCAAATTCTTTCACTGATACTAAATATATTCCCACTTCTCTGATACACTAGCTAATCCCCAACAGAAATTTAACCTGAATACCAATGGCCAAGTGGCCTCTTGGCCGACCCCAAAACCCACTGATACACCAAAACTTGATGACACTACTGATACTTAGATGTCCTAACTCATATTATCTCATGACACTAAGACACACAACCACTCACAATCTCAAGTAGACATTGACCTACCTCTCAATCCCAATGATTGAATAGCCCCAAGCTCTTTACCTCCTTTCTACTGTCATTTCGCTGATACACTCATCACCAATTTGTCCTGCTACTACTAAATATGCATATAATAGATACACTATATTATATACACAGTTGATGCAAGATATCATCTTTAATGAAGGAAAAGATGTCATATGTAGGGCTAATAACTCTGTAACACTCCCCAACTATGAGTGTCACATGGACACTCGACTGGGACACAAGACAGTCTCCATATCAAAATCTGATACTCAACTGATTCAAAGGAAATGGGGGCCTGATATAAGAAACTCTGAGCCACTGACACTGTAGCTCGACTCCAAGGCCCCCTATTACCTGAACAGTGGATAACCCTCATACTTGAGCCCTCTATATGCTGTTACAGCATCTGAGACTAGTGCAAGTCCAAATTAGGATTGTAACCTTATCTTCTTATTTTCTTAAACCTCTTCCCTATTTGCTCAATGATACAACTAACTCAACTGTCACATGAGCCTAAAATTGGACTCGAGCATTCACACATACACATTAGAACTTCTGATACTAAACCTAACCTCTGAACTAACCTCCTAACTCTCAAATCCCCATGTCAATATATACTGAAGTCCTGGGACTGAACCTAAGGGGCTATTGCTACTGCCACACAAGGTATCACCTTGCCAAATGGCCAATGGCCTAATGAAATGCTCAGCCAAGGTAAATCAATGCAAGCAAGGCAAGCAAGCCTAAACCAACTCAATCTAACCAATCTTCAAGGCACTATACTGCTACATTAACTAATCCTAATATTCTAGTATTCTGTGGTCAGAGCCAATAGCTCTGACCCCAACTGCTAATGCAGTGAGCCATGGCCAAACCCAGGGCCAGGGAATTCCTGCTGTGCATTCCAGGTGCACAGGCCTCCAAGGCTCTGCACAAAAGAGCAGAGGTTAGGCTCTTTCCGAGCCCCAAGCCATTCACAAATCTACATCTATAAGGCACACACAAGAAAACACCTATGGCCAAATGGCCTCTCTCATAACTGACACCTACATAACCCTCACTCCTTATTCCTACTGCCATACGACACAAACTCACTCTCTCAGGAATCCAACAGTGAAGGAAAAACCAAAATAGTGAATACATTGACTCACAACCTACATACATAACAATATATATACATATAGATATGTATACCTCTATATGAACACTTAGAAACCCATTTAGGTGCCTATCAAACCACAACCAAGCTATACTTAAGAGAAAACTGAAAAAACATGATTTATATAACCACCTAGACATTCTAACAAACACATTGGGGGCAAAACTTGTAGTCTTCCTAAATTGGACACAGAACTCTACATAACCATCACTATAGGACTCATTAGGACCTCAATCTACTCCTTATGAGTCATGGGGTAGGTCTCCTATATGAATGCAAGGACTTGAGCCATAGAAATGCAAGTATAGAGGGTTATACCTATGTAGGAAGGAGCCTCTATCAAGTTGCACGAAAATAGAGAAAATGGATGGAGAATGAGCCTTCAAACCCTTGCTAGAGCCTTCTTCTAGCCTCGTTGAGCTCCCCCAAGCTTTTGTCCAAACAATAGAGGAAAGAGGAAGTAATTTGGGGAAGTTTAGAATGGAGGAAAGGATGGAAATCCTAGTTTATTGGTGGTTGTGATTTTAGGTTAAAGGGGGTTAAATAGGCTCTAGACTAGCCCTAATCCTCTCATTACACTTAGTATTAAGTGGGCCCTTAAGTAGGCTAAGTGGTTTGGCTCTAATCAAGACTTGTGTTCAACCTAACCATGAATAGAGTCTAGTTTATCAACTAGTTGGTCAAGTCAAATTAAATGAGGTCTACCATGACTAATGATTAATTAGACTACTAATAATTACAACCATCATATTAAAAGAAGAAAAAAAGACTCAATTTATGAAATGACAGAAATACCCTTGTCCTAGAAAAGTGGTAGTGACAGGGCACTACAGGATGGAAATAGATAAACTAAAAATAGATGCAAGTCACCACACAAGTTCAGAATTCAAAACATAACACAAGATCCCAAAATATAAAGTATACTACAAGTCTCAAAATACTAGCTGGAACGCAGTCCAGTCAAACCTAACTAGTCTAAGTCTAAGCAAGCGGTACGTCCTCAATGGACACCGGCTCCACAGGGATGTCCATGTCGTAATCACCATCTATGCCAAACCCATAAAAGGTCGAGCAGTCAGCATCTATATTATCTGTAAACATCAACAAGGTTATCCTGCCAGGGTATGAGCAAGTACAAATGCTCACAACAGTTCCATGTGAATTGACAAATTCTATAAGAGACAATTATAATGGAATATAAGATGAAATATCAAGACTGGAATATAAACAGGATATATAAAACTGGATTTCATGTCAGGATATGAAATACTGGAATGTAGAACAGTACAGAAATATCTGATGTATAATGTAAACATAAACAGTGTCTCGAGATACTAGAGCGTTATATGATCGGCTTGGAAAACTGGATCAGGCTGTTCCATTTGACCAGCTATCACAAGAAATGTATCTGGAGGGTCTAGCCGGGCAATATAGAAAGCGAGCACAAGAAGTATAAGATCTCACTACACCCTACGTGCAGTGAGGGTGAAGCAAGCATAAGAATAGTTACAGGAGGGGTATTGATCACATAACCACTAATAACTCCCCATCTCCGAGTAGTGTAATGGATCCGAACATGACACATCATGACACAGGATTCAAAGCAGGGGGTCAGCCCACTCCCAAATCGGTGTCTATACAAGTACAGGAAACAAGATCGAACAATGCACCTATATACCAGAAAAGTCCAGGAATAACATCTAATGACAGGATCAGACTTATACTAGTCTGTGTACCATCGTGTCGGAAATAAAGTAAAATACTACAACTGAATCGGATATAGTAGATATCAAGACAACAAAAACAATCAGAGAATGTACTCGTCTGCGGTCCTGAGCTGTCAATAAGAATCGATACTCAGAGTGAAGTCACAGACCTAAAGATGAGATATCATGAGTCAGTCAAACTAGGTCACACTAAGTCAAACTAAGTCAAACTATGTCAAACTAGGCTAATGGTTGACTCATAGTTGACTTTTGTTCATCTGGTCAACTCCTAATCTAATCTAGGTCCAATGTTGACTTGCAGTTGACTTTCAGTCAAAACAGTCAACTTTGGTCAAACATGGTCAACTCTAGTCTAAGTGTCATATTCCTAACCTTTACCTACCAAGATACCATGGTCATATTGGTATCCCAATACCAATACCTTTGTCGGAATCCAATACTTTAACCTAGGTAAATATATACCTTAATACCCAAGATAACAATCCTAGATATCTAGTAACTACCCTAAGCTACTAGCTAACCAATATCATAGATATCTACCCTTAGTCTCTAGGTATACCCCTTACCTTAATTACATTACATTCTCACTATTTGGTCAAAAAATCCTTATTACCTTAACTGTATTTCCACTAACTCCTTGCTTAACCCTAGGCAATACCTTACATATTACCTTATGGTAGGTAATATCCTTATCTACTACAGGTAAAAGTCCATGTTAAGTAATCCCCTATACTTATTGCCCAATTGAACCTTCTCCCTTGGCCTACTCAGACCCCCTGTCAAACTCTCTACCTAAACACTACAGGAGGTCAATGTCCTGCCTCCCAAACCATTTCCAACAGGACCCTTCCCTCTGACCTGTTGCCTTGGGGTCTTATTGACATAATACTTAATATCCTAACTGACACAATACTTAATATTCTAACTGTTTAACCAGATATCCTACATTCCATCTCATTCAAAACCCTTCCAGGATGCTAACCTCGAACACACTACTTCCCACACTGACCATGATACCACATTTAGGTACATCTTGATACATACATTCAATAAAATCTGGACCCTAACCCTTGCCTTAGCATTATCATGTTTCTTGTCCCCTCCTCACTTTCCTGTACCTGGCAGAGCCTCCACTACTCATTTTTTTCCCAACTTAACATACATTTCCTGATACATACATTAGTTACTCTCTAATATATATATGCAACTTATATTCCTATGTATGTACAACTTGTGTACCAAAACTCACACAACCCTCTAACCACTGCCCTGAAACTTAACCTCTAATACAAACATCACACTGATACATGAAGCCTTAACTGACCACACAAAAGCCATATTGGCTAAACAGGGCATTGAACTAATTCCCATAAAACTCCAATTCGGTGAGCAGATGCCCCAAAGCAAAATTATGCTTGCATATGCCCATACACTCACTGAACAACCACAAGAGCTAAGGCATGAGAGGAAGGCTCACTCAAATCCCAAGCTCTAATACATTTGCTTAAATGTCTAACCACAACTAAGGAGCACACTGTCAAGTGTCAAATCCTAAAATTGTGAACACAAGAACCCAAAACTCTGATACCCAAATCTCTGAAACTCTATATGTCAAAGACCCAAATCTGATACAAATTATACTGGTACTCTCGAATACACTAACCTCTCAACTAACCATCACTCACCCAAACTCTGGGACCAAAACTCAAGGCCAATGGCCAAGTGCCAAATCTCCTGCTGCTGCTGCTCGCATGCCCGAGCCATCCCTTGCTACTGCTGCATTTGCTTGCTTTGCAAAGCCGAACATGGCTGCTGCAATGCAAGAAATGTAAGACAGAGCAAGCCAAAGGCAAGCTTGCCCGACCCCCCATGGACTCTCACTTACCATTATTCCCATTTACCACTCCCAGATCAATTTAACTGAACACTATGAAACCACACTAACTACACTATAGGATACTCTCTAAAACTACTCTAAGGATACACTAGGATATCCTAATCTCTGATACTCAAACCAAAATAGGACACTAACACTCAAGTAGCCAAAGCCCAAGTGGTTAGCCAATGGCCAACACTCAAAGCTGCATACAGCAGTGCCCTTGCTGTATTACATTGGCCAAGTGAGCAGGGCTCACTGCCTGGCCCGATCCAGAACCAAATGTGGCCAGGCTCGAGTCACACTGCACTGTGCAGTGCAGGCCCAAAACTCCCATAGCAGTGCAGTCAAGGCATGCTGCTGCTTGCTTGCTTTGCAATGCAAATGTAAGCAAGGCGAAGCCAAGTCAGTGCAAGCTGCTGCTAACAAGATAGTGAGCACAACCTCACTCAAAAACGGTCACCACACACACTCTTATACATATCCCTTAACACACACACACACACACACACACACACATATATATGGGAATATATATATATATATATATATATATATATATATATATATATATATATATATATATATATATATATATATATATATATATTAGGGGAAAACACTTAGAAACTCTTAGGAATGCCTAACTAAAGGATAACCAAGCTAAACATATAATCAAAACTGAAAACAAAGCCAAAAAAAATAGCATATGGGACATTCCTACAAAAACTTGGTGTGTTACTCTCGAATTTCTTCCAAGAGTGACACAAAACCTAACCAAACTTCCAAATAAGGACTCAATAGAGCCTCAAACTAATCCTAAGGGTTATCCCTACCCATGTGCGAGTTCCTATGGGCTCAATATCAAAAAGTGGATTGAAATGAAGTTTAGAGAGAGTTATACCTATTGGGAGTTGTTTCCCAATGAACAATCCAATGGACACGAACCCGACACGAAAATCCTTAGCAAATGGACTCTCCTCCTTGCTCCTAGCTCCACACTCCTTGTAGACACCTCCTTTTTGAGAGATTGTGAGGAATGGTGGAGAAAATAGTGAGATTTGGAGAGAAATCAATGGTGGAAGCTCTCTTTTTGGAAAGAATTCCTAATTTGGGAAGATGGAGGCTAGAATGAATGAAGTGAGGATGGAGAGGGAGCTCTATATGGCCAGCCATGCTATTCTAGGTTAGGGATTAATCACAATGTCTAATAGGACCTCTAAGTTATCATTTGGCTAATCAAAAGCAATGTGAAGGGTTAGGGTTATTTTGGGACAAGAACCTAATCTCTTAATGTACTAATTGGTCATGAGTGATTAGTCTAATTGTACTAACCTAATAAGTTGATTTATGGACCAAGCCTAACTAATTATTGGGCTCTGAATTAGTGTCTAAGCTAACTGGACCACTAATACAAGTCAAAAATTAGACTAGTCTCTAACCCAACCAACTGATCCTAAATAATTCAAACAGATACATATAATATATATTATTAATATTCACAATATGGACAATTTATAAAAATAATAAATTTATCCTTATTTTTGAAAAATGGTAGTTACAGCTTTTTCGTGAATTAAAACACAAATCTCTCGATATTTTAAATGCTATGAATATGGTCTCCCTTGCAAAGGAACTCTTGAAGACTTTAAGAGCAGGTGGGTGGGATTCTCTCTTTATGCAAGTGGAAGCATTTTACAATAAGAATGACATAGATATGCCTAACATGTGTGCACCTTACAAAGTGGATACTCGTCGTTCTTCGCAATTCACTAATATGCATCATTACCACTTTGATATTTTCAACTATGTTGTTAATTATCATCTATCATAGTTAAATAAGAGATTTTTCGAAGAGACAATGGAACTTCTTACCCTCATCACTGCTTTAGAACCCTGTGATAACTATAAATCATTTAAAGTTGATATTTGTAGTCTCGTCGAGAAATTTTATCCTCGTGATTTCAGTTTGCAAGAGCTTCGTAATTTGAGATGTCATACGCAATTCTATGAACTTGATATCCCCAATCATCCAAAACTTTTGAATATGTCCAGCATCTCAGAATTATGTTGAGGACTACTTGAAACAAACAAGTGCAAGAATTACTATCTGATCGATAGAGTGATTCGTCTTATACTAATCCTTCCAGTTTCCACAGCATCTACAGAACGAGCTTTCTCAGCCATGAAGCTTGTTAAATCACCACTCCGTAATAAGATGGACAACAACTTTCTAAGAAATTCTATGATTCTTTTACTGAGAGAGAACTTGCTGAAGATATTGATCCCGATTCAATAATTGATTAATTTGCTTATATTAAGGTTCATAGGGTACAATTAATGGATCGTAGGGTGTAATGAATTTGCTTGTATTTGGTTCCAAGGTTATAAACGGCGGTAGGCGGGTGCGCGGCGGAGAGAGTCCGCCTACCGCCTACGCCGCCTAGGCACCGCCTAGGCGATCGACACATTTTGAACATTTTTTACCATTTTACCGCTATTTTTTGCATAATATGTATAACTTAAGGGTGTTCCATGCATATTGTAGAACGAAGATTTATAAAGTTTTAGTTTTGTAAAAGTGAACCATAGGCCGATAATGCTTACAAAATCTTTTTGGCCAACATATCTTGTTAGGTATTGCTCCGCCTAAGCATCCGCCTACGCCGCCTCACGTCCGCCTACACCGCCAACCTCCGTTGGCCGCCTACTCCACCGCCTACCGAAAAGCGGTGCGGTGAGAGACCGCCTAGGCGCTGCCTAGGCGGGCTAGGCGGCCGCCATTTAGAACACTGTTTGGTTCTAAGTTGTATGAAACTATAAGGGATGGACACATTTTGGTTTTATGCTTGGATTTTATTTGTAGCTTTTGGTAGGGGTGAGCATTCGGTTTATTCGGTCCAAACCGAACCGAATTTTCAAAAACTGAAAAAACCGAATTTTGAAAAATTAAAACCGAAACCGAACCGAATTAGGCAAAAACCGAATTTAAACCGAACCGAACTAATCGGTTCGATTATTCGGTTTATGCTTTTTTTTTTGGTCAATTGGTCAATCCAAATTTGGGCTTCTGGACTTAAAAAAAATTATTACAAACCACCACCAAAGATGGCTTCAGCCAAAAGACCAAAAACATTAAAAAAAATCAATAATGTATGCAGAGCAGCAAAATGTATGCAGAGCATTCCAAGTTTCTAAACACATTCCAAGTTTCTAGCCAAAAACTAGTAATGTCCAGTAATGTATGCAGACATTGCAGAGCACCAAAATACAGTCCATTCGAAACATCAAAAACCAATATTATAACACATTCTAAGTTTCTAACAATATCAAATATCTCCTTCAGTAACGTAATGCCTACATAATGTACAAATATTACAACACTTGAGTAATGTAAGAGCATCTCCAACCCTATTGTGAGTATGAAAAAAATGGTTGCCACATAGGAATGACAACCATTTTTTTTCCAAAAGTACTACTCGAATGCAAATGTGAAATAAAGTGTGGAGTTGACATGACAATGGCATGGCAAAGATAATGTGAAGTTGGTTGTCTAGATCTAGACAATGCACTTCACAATGTCTTTATGTCCACATGAACATTTGTGAATAAAAATGTTTATAAAAAGAAATAGAAGAGTAAAAGTTGTCCTGGAAGTTGTAAAAAATTACTTTGTATTGTCTTCTCAATACTTTTGCATTGGAGATGACTTTTTAAAGTCATTGTCATTTGTGAATATAATCTTGCCACATATACAAGACATTGTCTTGTGTCCCATGCCACCTAAGATTCACAACATAAAATAAGACAATAGAGTTGGAGATGCTCTAATGCTCCAAACCAAAGTCCAAAGAAATATAGCTCCAGTAATGTTATATAAGTCCAAACAAAGTCCAAAGAATCCAAGCCTCCGAGATCTGCTGCAAAATATGATCCAAACAAATAAATAGAAGCATATTATAAAATTGAAATACTTACAAATCCAGGCTCCAGATCCTCCAGAGAGGAAAAGAAGAGACGATTCCCTCGAGAGTCGAGACTCGGGGTTTGAGTTTCCAGATCCTCCAGAAAAGAAAAGAGACAAGTCCCTTGATAGACTTAGGGTTAGAGTTTCCAGATCCTCCAAAGAGGAGTCACACGAGGACGAGGGTTTCTCAAAGAGTGTTAGGTTTCTCAGAGAGGAAGAGAAGAGAGACTTAGATCCTTGAGAGACTTAGGGTTAGGGTTTCCAGATCCTCCAAAGAGAAGAGACTGAACTCTGCTCTCTTTTTTACAACGGCAGGGGAGAGAATGTGTGAGGAGAGAGAATGAGTTTTAGGTTTTTTTAGTTATATATACTGGCAAGGGTAATTTGGTAGTATCGCATTCTCATTCGGGTTTCGGTTTTGGACCGAAATCGAAGTCCAAACCCAAAATCTAAACCGAATAGGTATTTTGAGTTTTTACAGACCCGAATCCGAACCGAATAGTTTCCAACCCGAACTCAGGGTGTCATTCGGGCTGAACCGGACCGGCCCGTGCCCACGAAAATCCGGTCCGACCGGGCTTGGTCCGGGCCCAGCCCGGACCTGTTCACCTAGCGGGCCGGGCCTGGCCCGGCCCGGTTAACTTCAGAAGACCCAGCCCGGCCCAGTGACGCGGTCTGGGTAGGGCTGGGCCGGTCCGGTCCGGGTCGTGGACGGGCTTGTGCGGGCCGGGTTCGGGCCGGTCCGGTTTAAGTTGATTTTTTCAATTTTTTTTTTTGATTTTCACATTTTCTTTTAACTTTTATATTCTTTTAATTTTTTTATTTTAATCTTTTTAACTTTATTTTTTAATTAATTTTTTTTATTTTTTCCTTCTCTTTTATCCGGGCTTGGGACCGGCAAGACAAGCTTTGCTTGTCATAGGCAGAGTTAAAAAAATTTATTTCAAAGTTTTTGTGTTTTTTTTAAAGTTTTTAGGTTTTTTTTAAAGTTGTACTTTTAAAGTTATAAGTTAAGTTTTAAAGTTTTAAAGTTAAATTTTAATTTTTAAAGTTTTTATTTTTAAGTTTAAAGTTTTAAAGTTTATTTTAAAGTTTAAAGTATTTTTTGAAATTTTTTTAAGTTTAAAGTTTAAGATTTAAGTTTTAAGTTTTAAGTGTAAAGTATTTTTAAAGTATTTTTAAGATATAAGTTTAAAGTTTTAAAGTTTTTGAAGTTTTTAATAAAGTTTTTTAAATTTTTTAAAGTTTAAAAGTTTTAAAAGTTTTTTTTAAAGTTTGAAAGTTTGAATATTTTTTTTTGGAGGGTCATACCTTGGACTTGAGTCATTCTTCTTACTCCTCCTCCTCAGTTGCAGAAGCTTCACCCAATCCAAGCGATCCGAGGTCCAGCTCATTGATGTCATAAGCTTCATTCCTCTTGTTTTGGGTTCTTTTTTTTCTGCTAAAATCCAATCTTGAACGCAAACACAAGCTTCCAAGATATCCGGCTTCAACCGGCTCCTCTTTAGGCTCAACATCCTTGATCATGTACTAAAACAAGACTCCGATGCTACCATGGACACTGGCACCATTAGTAGATCACGTGTAATTATAGAAAGGTTAGGAAATCATTTGTCGTGTTTTTTTCACCATTCTAAAATGGTGAAGTGATTTGAAGACTCCTCTTTTTCTTCATAAGAACTTAAATACAAAGACAATTCTTGAGTGGGTTGGGAAGATTGTCTTTGTTTCTTCCTTCTTAATAAACGAATGGGCGTGGTCCTCTATGCCAGAGCTACTACTTGTACTAACTTGAGTGGGTCGGGTCGGCACAATATTATCTTCATAAAGTAGTACTAATCTTTCTAAAACTACCTTTACTTCTAATTTCAAATCCATAAGATTAAGTTCTATGTTATCTGCATAGCCATCTAACAAAAGTTCTACACCATCTAATTTGATGGTAGGATCAAAAATGGCAGACAAACAGTATAAAAGAGGTACATCATCCCAATATTTAGTAAATTTAGCTTCCATTCTCTTGACAACATAGTCAAAATTTGGAACATTTCTATATTTAGAAAACAAGTAAGACATGTTAAAAAGTTTTCGTAAAGCTAAACAAGAAGTAGGATAATATACACCAGAAAGATTGCATGTAGCCTTGTAAAAAATTTTCAAAAATTCACATATAGAAGTAGCAACTATCCAATCATCTTCAGTTACTGGATATTCAAAATTATGATCCATGTTACAAAAATATGTAATAGCATCCTTAAACGGAAGTGCGGATTTCAACATTAAATATGTCGAATTCCATCTATGTGGAACATCCTTAACAAATCTTCTAAAATGAATATTAAAATGTGTACATGTGTTCTTAAAAGCTTGTTGTCTACTAGGAGACGTGTTCAAGCTGTGTAAACAATTTTTGAGAGTTTCTAAATGTGTACTAAAAAATTCAAGACATTCTTTTATAACTTAAGTTAATAATATGGCAAGCACACCTAATATGCAATAATCTACCTTCCAAAATAGGTTGAAATAGTAAAGACAAAGAATTTATAGCAGCAATATTATTACTAGCATTATCAAAAGATACAGATTGAATCTTGTTATGAATATCAAAGTCACGCAAGTGTTTTGAAATACAAGTGACAATTCCGGAGCCCGTATATGGAAATTCTAAAGTTTTTAAATAGACGATGCGCTTTTACAACATCCACAATGAATCTATATAGTGTGCCATGATACAAATATAAGCATAATTTTGTTTACTTGTCCACACATCAGAAATAATAGCTAGTTTATTAGCATGTGAAAGCGTTTCTTTTAAAGCAAGTCTCATTTCTTTAAAGAGTCTAATAGCCTCTTTTCTAGCAGCACCTCTAGTAACTTTATTAGAACATGGATTTAAAGAAATTGTGGCATAATCATATAAAGATTCACTTTCACCCGAAGTAAATGGAAGTTCATCAACAATAATATATTTAGTAAATTCAGTTTTATGACGGGCAGCTGAATAGGAAAACGTACCCACCGAAAAAGCCGCAGTGCCTCCAAAACTTATATGAGTTTGGGTCGCCAAAATTGAGCTTGGACCGTAGCAAGTATCGTAGTGTCTTGAGAGTGTGTCCGTGCCACCTCCCCTCTTCCATTTGTATATACGGAAACATTTCTTGCATTGGGCCCCGTACGGAACTGCTTCACCTTTTTGATCTAAAACAAGTGAGCCATCAGATTTAGTTTCATTAAGAAGAATAAAAAATTCTCAAACTTTTTCTTTTTGCTTTCTCTTTACAACATTTGGTACATTGCTACCAACTTCAGGAGGGGAACCAACTAAATCGTCAGGAATAAGATTTTTCTCAAAAAAAGAATTGTAAATTTCAAAACCATCATTAGCTTGGTTTGAACCTTGTCCGTCCATTTTAAAAAGACAAATCAAAATATATAAAGGATTATAAAGATGGAGGAGGATACCGAAAAAAAATAAGAAATTAGTTTTTTGTTCAAAAACCTAGAGAGATGGAGGAAGAAAAACTATTTCGTAAATGTAAATAAAAAATAATTAGAAAGAGGAAGTCGTAGATCGCCGAAATTGCTTGATCGGGAAGTCGTAGATCGTCGAAACTTAGAGCACAACTTTCTTGAAATCTTCTTGTGATTTGAATTTTTTTTGTGAGAAGGATGGAATTATTGTTTGAAATGAAAGTTTCATGGCCAATTTATAGAATTTTTTGGAAGCCAAATGACCCCCCATACCCTCAAAATAGAGGAGTTGTAAAGGGTTTTTGGTCATTTTCGTCAAAAAGACCAAAATACCCCCTATAAAGGTCATAAAACGGTCAAAAAAGGGGGTATTTAGGTAAAAGGGGAACTATGATTCAAAAAAAATTTGGAAAATCCGGTTCAGCCGGCCGGACCGGGCCTGGCTCGGGCCTGGGCGGGCCTGACCGGGCCGGGCTGAACCGGGCCTAACGTTGAATGCAAAAAAAAAGGGGTCCGGGCCGGGCTTGGGCTCTGGCGGGTGAGCCCAGCCCGGACTGGATGCACTAGTGGGCGGGCTCGGGCCGGGCTAGGTGCGGGCTGAACCGGGCCGGGATTGCTGCAGGCTCGGGCGGGTTCGGGCCAAACCGGCCCATGTAACACTCTGAACCCGAACTGAAACCCTTATTAGGTTCGGTTTGGTTCGGTTTTCAGCCCAAAACCGAATAATGCTCAGCCCTAGCTTTTGGGTAACTACCTTCTGTTACTGAACTTTGAAGTGAATTAGAAGATGTAACTGTTTCACTTAATAAAATGCCTAAAATTGGCTTTTGAAAGAAAACGAGAAAAAGTACAAAAGTATAAATTGTTTCTGGGAAGTATTGCTATAGAAGTCTGATCTGAGAGCGATCACTTTGTTCCTTGGACCATACGATGATGATGAAGAAAACTGCTTGAAGAAGACGAACAATCGGAAGAACTAAGTCACCAGAAAGGCATCGAGCAACGGCACTGATGGCACAGTCGAATGCTTTCCTGCTTTCCTTTACCCTGTTCTTGAGAAAAAGTTGAAGAAATGCTTCTGGGAATTTCACTCTGAAAGTATGAGTTTTCTCAGAATCTCCTCTCTTATATCTCTCTTGATCATGTCTGTGTTAAAAATAAGTCTATTTATAGACTAGACCCTCTGTGCGTAAAAAGCAACAAAGTTGGGTCTCTACGCAAGTAACTATCACCCACGATTAAAATTCAACCTTTACGCGTGATGACACGTGTCCCATGTAGAGTTTTGATCTCTACGCATGGTGACACGTATCCCACTACTTCAACAAAATGGGGAGAGCACGTACACATGTTCCTCGATAAGTGTGGCATGAAAGCCACGTAAGCAGACCACGTTCTCATGTAGCCAGAAAAGATTGGGCGTAAAAATGACCCAAAATAGACTTCCTGCGTAAAGTAGCAGACTGGGCGTAAAATAACCCAAAGTAGACTTCCCGCGTAAAGTGGCTAAAAAGTAGTCTTAAGCGTAAAATTAGCTCAAATAAACTCTACGCGCACAAAAGCCTTGAGCGTAAAAGCTCGAATAGCTTTCATGCGTAAAAGAAGCAGTCTCTTGAGCGTAAAGTAGCCCATCTGTACACTAAACGACAAGTGTTGGGTTTAGTGTAAATCAAATCTTCTCAGCTTCTGTGCAAATTGCTGTCAAAAAATCATTATGTCAGAACAGTATCACGCGCATTACATGCGATATGGACAGCCTGTCTCCCGCGTAAAGTTTTGAGGGTGGCTCTCGCGTATAGTAGCTTGCGTAGAATTTTGAATCTGGCTCAATAGAATCTTTTAATGAGTCTTGCATAGAGTCTGTCTTTGTGTAAAGTCCTTAACTTCTTTGACTTGGCTTATGAAGTACTTTTTATGCTCCTACAAGACCCCCTTCAAAGTTTTCAAATTTTTTTAAAATTTGAAATACTTTGAACAGAAGCGTAAAATTCGGGATATTCAACAGTCAGCGTAAAATTCGGGATACCCAACGGTCATCTGCGTAGAGTTCGGGATACTCAACAGTCCGCGTAAAATTTGAGATATCCAGCAGTCAGCATAAATTTTGGGAATCTGAACCGATTTCAAAATTCTCTATAAATAGAGCCTTGCCGATAGAAATAGAACTTTACTCATTCTCAAAATTTCGATCTCTCTTTATTCTCTTCCTCTACATACTCGCACTTCGAATCGATGGCCCCCAAGAGCAAAACCGCCGCCGGCGCCAAGGGCAAGAAGCCCGCCGCAGCTTCGTCGATGGCTAATCGTGCAGAAACCACCATCCCATCATCGACGGCGCCCCGACAGACAAACCCCGCTGTGGCTCCGGCCATGAAAGGTAGAACACCCTAATTCGGCCGTGAATTTCATCGGAGAAGAAGAAGACTCGAGCTTTAAAATTCACGCCCACGTTATATGTGTCAGCGTAGAAATTGAAATAACAAAATACGCCCACGTTGTACGTGCCAGCGTAAAAGTAAAAACATACGCCCACGTCTATACGTGTCACGTAAAAACAAAATACGCTCACGTCAATACGTGCCAGCGTAAAAATTAAAATACGCTCACGTCAATACGTGCCAGCGTAAAAATCAAAATACGCTCACGTCTATACGTGTCAGCGTAAAAACAAAATACGCTCAATACGTGCCAGCGTAAAAATCAAAATACGCTCACGTCAATACCTGCCAGCGTAAAAATCAAAACACGCTCACGTCAATACGTACCAGCGTAAAATTTACAAGTGAAAGACTTTGTGTAAAACAAAGAACTTTTACACTTTAAAAATTTTATCTACTTAATTTTTTTGCATAAGCGTAAAGTTTTCCATAGTCAAGCTCTCTAGTACAGAGTCTTTAGTCTTTATGCGTAAAATTCAGACTAAGTCATCTGCGTAAAAATTCAAATTAGATTTTTACTAACTTGATTTTTTCTTTTTTCTTTTGACAGTGGACTTGCAAATTCATCCGCTTGCAGAAGTATTCGCCTCGCCAGCTGGTATGGTGGGCTCAAATTACTTGAAAAATTTGTCCCATATGGAATTCCCGCAATCAAATCCAGAATACCCTGAAGGGAGATAACAGCTAATAGCTGCTCAGGGGGACAGAATGCTGTTGTCCATGATAAATGGAGAATTATTGGTATCGCTAGATGACCAACAATTTTTGAAGCCAGCCTTCTTGTTCGAGGACGCTATAGATTTCCAGTCATAAACACACCCCAAAAAAGAGGCTTAGGTGTTTAAGTTTGGAGAGAGGGCAATGTATCTCCCAGACATGGCCAGAGATTATCCCTTATCTGCATTCGTACACGCCACCTATCCCCGACAGATGCTATGGAACCTGACTTCCAGCCGTCATGGTAGGCCGGGTAGAATCATTTTCAAGAGAGATAGAGCCAACGAAATGGGCTACGACATCAGTACTCCTAGTAGTGGTGTCGTCCCTTTCTACGGTCTATTACCTGGATTCACACCGAGCGAAGATTCAGCTCTGATCTAACCGGTGCAGACCCCAATATTCATTAACAAGTTCATAAGGGCTGCAGTATTATATCCTCAGGCCAACCCTAGGCTACCAGGGTGGCTGACTCCCTATAATCAGAACTGGATCCAACTTAGTGCCTAGATCATGAAGAACTTCAAGACGGACCTGGAAGCCATCGGCCTTTATGAAGCGATAGCCTCTACGAGCCAGGGTATATCGATGAACAGTAACCTGTTCTTGGCTTTGATGGAGTTGTATATGAGTTCAACAGGAACTTTTGCAACCCCACTAGGTGAGATGGGTCTTGCCCTGCACGAGATGCAATTCATCTCTAAGCTGCCGATGGGTGAACCTCCCTATGAAGAGTATGTTCCCTCCAACCGGGAACTAGCAGAAATCAGAGAGAAAAATCCTCAATTGGTTGAGGTCTACCAAGAACTGATGTGCCATTACCTAATTTGTACCACTATATATGACAGTAGGTCACATTTGGCATATACTAATAAATGGACAACCTATTTATTCTACCACGAGAATAGGATACCCAAAAACAATAAGGGGAGATTCCAAGAAAACAAGGCTCCAACCATCAACCATTGTTCTATAATTCCTTCAGATCTGATCCATAGTTTGATGGTCACACATAAGTCTTGAGACCAGTATCTGACCACTAAGACTGGAGACATCCCTGCGGGGACTGAAACCTTAAGCTACCTGAGGCACGGCAACCAGAAGATCTCAAGGGAAGCCTTGCTGGCAGGCTTTCTTTCTCTGTGGCTACGGAGATGGGTCGTGCCAGGGATTAGCACAGCTGATAGAATTCACCGAAACGTATTGTGGCTGGCAGTACGTTTGGTGTTTAAGGTCAGAATCAACCTGCTATCGGCAATGGTGTGTCGAATAAATGCAGGTTTACGGACCTTTGGTGATGAGCTAATCAACAATACTCCTCACCGAAAAGAATTTCCTAGGGTAGAGATGCCCTATACTTATCTGATGGGCTGGCTATTGCATCATAACTACAGTTTGTTGCCACCCGACCTTGGAGATAATGTGGAGGTCTTCCTCCAGAAATTCAATAAAGCCACATGGACTGCAACTACCGTGGCAGATACTCGAGCAGTACTGAATTATTCTCATGGATGGAACTTCTTCTGCACAAGGCCATAAGTCCCAGCCGATTGCCTCGGTGTACAATTTGAAGATAGAGGGGAAGGGATGACTTCATTACCTGTGCTAGTTTTCAAATGGCTAATGTGCATCAGACCCTCACATCTGATGTACATGAATGAAGACAACTGTGCGTTCGAACCGTATCTACCAAGTCGGTTCGTTCGTCAGTTTGGATACGACCAACTTCACGTTGGTAATCCCTCTACCAGCTTCTACCATTATGGAAAGCTAATTGATGGTGCAAGAGCCAGGAGATACTTTAGCACTGCTTGTACCGGTGCTAAATTCAGAGTATCCACTACTACAAGTACAACAGAGCTACGAATACTTCATACGTATGCTCGCTTTTATGCATCCATTCGCTCCTTCGCACATGGCTACAATATGAATGGGAGTCTTCGATGGCCCAAAGAAGGGAATATCGAAGAACCAGTCAGGGTACCTTCAGACATACCCGATGACGCTGCTGTTCCAGATGAGTATCTGGAAGTAATCCCTGCGGGAGCTGGAGAAATAGCTACACGACCAATTATTATCAGCAAAATTCGGAAGCGGAAATCAAGTGCAGCTGTCACCCTCCTAGAGAAGACCCTCCCAGAGAAGAAGAAGAAGGTTACTGTCAAAGGGCCTTCCAGACAGAGAGCCACTATCCCAGAGAGCGACACTCTAGTCGAGGAGCCTCAACACATTGCATCTTCTTCAGCTCATCCTGGAGAAGGATCTTCGGCACCCCAACCCGCAGCAACAACAGAAGTTATGGGGTTCCTATCTCCTGGACGTCTCAGCACTTCTGCACATCTGACTTCTCCCCAGAAGGTGCAAACTGTTGAGGACACTACCATGATTCACGCTAGTGCTCCAGAGCCCATCCCCTCAGATGAACCGACTCTTGACTTCGGCGATGATGACTGGGATGGGGACTATGACTCGCTTTTGGCACGTCCTACACCTACTCCAGGTAAATATAAATTACATAAAATTTATACATAATTATGTATTATGATTTTGTATATTAACTTATTTTGCTTAATTTTTTGTAGGTGTTATCATTGCAGCAAAGCCTGTGGCTCCTCCTCCTCCTCAAGAAGCTACTCATAAAGAAAGCATGGAATCTGAGGAAGAGAGTTCTTCTTCGGAAGAAGATACTATCCAAGAGGAATGTTCTCCATCCTCAGAGATACAACAAGAGCCTGTAGTAGAGGCTCAACTAGAATTGCCTTCTCTTGTTGAGGGCGGAGAAAAAGAACAAGATGCAGAAGAACCAACTGCAGATAAAGAAGCAGCTGCTGTAGAAGAAACAGACTTCAACGAAGAAACAGTTGTAGAAAAACCTACTATAACTGAAATACTTCCAGAGCTTGAAGAGCCGGTAATCAATGAAGGTGATAAAGACATGGTCAAATCATCAACTGAAGCTGGAGACGTTGTAATAGCATCCTCCGTTATTGCTACTGATCCAGCACAAGTTCCTGAGAAGATAGTGTCTGAACCTGAATCAGTCACTATAACTACCATTCCTTCCGTAACTATCACCGCCACTGAAACTCAAGTAGTTTCAACTCCAGAAACGGCTGGAGTAATGATCCAAAATAGTGCTGAAGATATGGCCTCTGAAGCTCCTGGGGATCAGTCAGCCATGGTGGCAGCATCAACAATAGCTTTTACTCAGCTTGCTACCAAGGCGACAACAATATCCACTCCTAGCCTTCAGAAGAGAGAGTTAGTAGACATTGCCGCCACGTCGAGCTCAAATGCAGAAATGAATCTCTTACTCGAGATTCATACTGAAACTTTCTACAAAATGCTGGCGGCTCTGATCAAGATGGTCCTAAAGAAGGGCCTCAATTATGAAAGTCTGAAAACTGTGATTGCTCTCATAATCAGGAATGTTGCCATGTTCAATGACACTGAGAGAGCAGCGGCACTGGAAAAGGTAGTAGAGGGACTTGAACAGCCTATTAGAGAATATCTAAGGCTGTCAAGTGAAACTATTGAAAGTCTCATACAAACCGAGTATGACGCTTTATCGGCTGAATACATTGCTCGGGAGACTACTTTCAATGAATCCCTCCAAAACTATAGTAGCAAAGTTGCCACAGAGAGAGCTTTATTGAATGAAACCAAGCCTCTACTGGAGATGCATAAAGAAGCCTATGAGACTTCAAACATGAGGATTCATCAGCAAGATGATAGAATCCGTGAAGTTGAGGCGGAGTTGGCTCGTTTAAAGGCCGAAAGAGAGCAGATAATTGCGGATCGAGACCAGCATCTAACGTAGAGCTCAATTTTGGAAGAGAAGGTTTTTGGTGTTGAAACTGTCATTAAAACCCTTGATGATGCCAAAGATAAAATGATAGCTACCTTCGTCGAATTCTCCCATCTTTGTACTCCAGAGGCTCGACGCACCATAGCTACTGCCACTGTGCTGAGCTCTCGTGAGAAGCGTCTAGCAGAGTTGCAAAAATTGCTAGAAGATGTATCTGCTCCGCCTTAGGAATTTTTGTATTTAATACAGAATTTTGTATTCTTCTATCTTTTTCATTCTGTAATATTTTCAAGAAATGAATGAAATATCTGTTTTGTGACCCTATCATTTATTTTGAATTTAAACAATAGGTATGAGATAGAAAACACTTATCAGAGGTAATATGGACATGACAAGTCTTCTAAACTCAATAAATTATATCTATCCAGAGGTAATATGGACATGATAGATAATGAATCTTGTTTCTTTTTAGAGTGTACCATACTATCAGAGGTAATATGAACGTGACAGATCGTAACAACTCAAAGAAAAATAGATTAATATCTATTCAGAGGCCATATGGACATGATAGATAAGAAAAGCAGTAGACTTAATATTTATTCAGAGGTCATGAGAACATGATAAATAATGAATCTTTTTTTTTAATCAGCTGGTAAGACAGAAGATCAAAATTCTCTTTTAGGAAGACAAATAATCAGCTTAACCAAACATTGGTAGCTGGAAAATAAAGAAGAAATTCAGACATAATATTTCTTCAAGAATTTGCCATTAATTGGCATCATGAGCAAATCTCCATTAGGTTTAGACAACCTATAGGCACCATTAGAGAAGACTGTCTCGACTACATAAGGACCTTCCCATTTTGCTTGGAATTTCCCTTTGCTCTTATGAGTCATCACCATCGGTCTTCGAACAGCTAGAACTAGCTCACCGACTTTGAATACCCTCTCTTTAACTTTACGATTGAAAGCTCGAGATATGCGGGCTTGATATAACTCGATGTGTTGTTGTGCTTGAAGACGCTTCTCGTCCAATCCTTCAAGTTCTTGAAGTCGTAAGCGATCATTATTCTCTGAGGTTAGCTCATTAGCAATGGCTATTCTAAGAGATGGAATCTGGATTTCTAGTAGAAGAACGGCCTCACATCCGTAAACCAGCGAGCATGGTATAAAACCAGTAGGAGTTCGGACTGTCGTTCGGTATGCCCATAAACATTCTCTAAGTTTCTCATTCCAATCACATTTATTAGAAGAGACGAACTTTTTTAGAAGTTTAATGATTGTCTTGTTGAAAGCTTCGGCCAAACCATTAGCAGCTGGATTATAAGTCGTAGAAACCAGATTTTGGATCTGATTCTTATTGCAAAATCTATAAAATGCCTGACTGGCAAATTATGGTCCATTATCATGGATTATCCTTCGAGGAATTTCGAAACGATAAATAACATGGTGTTTGATAAAGCTAACCACATTAGATGTTTTCACTTCAACAAGGGGAACTGCTTCCGCCCATTTAGAAAAGTAATCGGTTATAGCCAGTATAAACCGATGTCCCTTGATAGAAGAAGGGTTAATCGGACCAATAATATCCATATTCCAAGCTTCAAAGGGCCAAGAAGCTGTTGTAGGATGTAAGAATTCAGATGGTTGATGAATAAAATTGGCATAAATTTGACATGCTTTACACCGTCTGGCATAATCCACAGCATCTGCTATCATGAAAGGCCAATAATACCCCATTCTTGGAATGCGGTCCTATAATTTCGGACCCGGTTGATGAGCACCACAGACACCATCATGAACTTCACGGAGTGTTTGCTTAGCTTCACTCTCAGAGAGACAACGCAGTAAAAGTCCATCATAAGAACGACGATATAACATATGCAAAGAAGAATCATAGTAGAATCGAAATGATCGTCTCTTGATTGATGCAGCTTCTTTTGGATCTTCAGGTAAAATCCCATGGACCGCATAATCAATGAATGGACTTCTCCAATCCCTTTGCTGAGAACTTAATTCTGTAGTATAACTCTATTCGATATACAAATTATTCTTGACACAGAATAAGTCTTGATCCAACAAAGTAATGGTATTTTGTCTTCTAATTGGAACAGCTAAGTCTGCAGCTAAACTAGCAAGTGCATCAACTTCTAAATTTTGAGAACGTGGTAGGATTCAGGAATTCAATGAAGAACCCTTTGAATGAAAGGACTAATTTGATTACCACTTGATGATAAGGAATGGGGTGAGGATTTCTGACTTCATATATCCCTCTGACCTGATTAACAATCAGTTGAGAGTATCCATAAGCTTCCAGGAACTTAATATCTAATTGTTTTGCTATTTGAAGACCAATTAGTAGAGCATTATATTCTGCCACATTGTTGGAGCATGGTTCATTAAGAGAATAAGCACGATAAATGACCATTTTATTAGAAGAGACCAAGACGATACCTACTCCGGAGACAATATTGCCTTTAGGTCCACCCCGTGATGCTCCATCAAAGTATAGTTGCCAAATGTCATCCCTCAAAGTCATATTGCAATCCATGACTTCATCTAGAATGTCCTCATATAGCTTAGATGTTTCAGGTATAGGGTGAGCTGCTAAGAAATCAGCTAAAGCTTGACCCTCCACTGATTTTTGAGGTACATAGACCATATCATAAGAAGTAGGCAACATCGCCCAGGTGGCTAATCTGGAATTAAGGATGCTTGGTTTTCTTATCAATACCCGAATAGGATTTATTCTGGAGATGGCATGAATAGTCTGTCCTGACACATATTGTCGTATCTTTTGAACGGCAAAAACCAAGGCCAGACATTCTTTTTCCACAGGAGTATACTTGTGTTCAGCTCCAACCATCATTCTGCTAAGATAATAAATTGCCTGTTCATGGCCTTTATCACTTTCTGTGCAAGAAGAGCACCGAGAGAATGATCTAAAGCTCGAACATATAGCAAAAATGGTCTTCCTACCACTGCAGGTACCAGAACAGGTAGATTTGTAAGGTATTGCTTGATGTCATTGAAGGCTTTCTGACATGCTTCATCCCAAACAAATGATACACCTTTCTTTAATAGACGAGAGAAAGGTTAACATCTTCCAGAAAGATTGGATATAAATCTCCTGATATAAGCAATACGACCTTGGAAGCCGCAGAGTTCTTTTAGATTGCATGGAGGACACATTTCAAGAATTGCTTTAATTTTATCAGGATCAACATAGATACCTTGAGAAGTAATGACAAATCCTAAAAACTTGCCAGTGGAAACCCCTAAGAAAGACTTAGTGGAGTTCATCTTCAGTTGATGTTGACGCATCAACTCAAATATTGTCTTCAGGTCTTGAATGTGATCATCTTTTGATCGACTTTTGACAGCAATATCATCTACATAACATTCAACTATTTTTCGTAGATGTTTTTGAAAGATATTGCTCATAGCCCGTTGATACGTAGCACCAGCATTTTTCAGACCAAACGGCATAACCGTATAGCAGTAAACTCCAAGGGGTGTACGGAAAGCGGTATGCTTTTTATCTTCTGGATGCATCTTAATTTGATTATATCCTGAAAATCCGTCCATGAAAGACATGCGTTCAAAACCACATGTATTATCTATCATGACATCGGTAATCGGAAGTAGAAATTTGTCTTTTGGACATGCTGCATTAAGATCTCAAAAATCTATGCAAACTCGGACTTTTCTATTCTTCTTCATAACAGGAACAATGTTGGCAACCCAGTCTGGGTGTTATTCTTCACGAACAAAGCCATATGTGATCAGCTTTTTTACTTCTGCTTCAATTACATCCACCGCTGTTGTTGTTTTACAAGCTTGGCATTAGGAAGAATATTGAGTTTATGAGTAGCTACTTTAGGATTTAGACCCAGTATATCCTCATAACTCCATATAAAGATATTAATATATTCTTTAATCAGCTGTATCAATTCTTCTTTTTTATCTTCAGAAAGGTTTTTACTGATGAATATTGGCTTGGACGTAGTTTCGTCACCAACGTCAGTCTGGACGATTTCATCTTCAGTCGGTGGCTGTCGCTGTTCAAAACGAAGCTCCCACTGAGTGTCCATTTGTTGTGCCCAAGGGTTATTTTCAAATGACTCAGATTTACCATCAGTTTGAACCATGTTGACTGAGAATACACATTTAGGTTCATCATAATGGTTTCCTCCAGAATATGAGGATTGTAAAAAACTGGAAGAAAATTCTTCTTCCATATCTTCTTTGTACATGTGGGATGTATCAGATTCAATGAACTGGATTTCTTCATAATCTGATGATTGTAAAGAACTGGAAGCAAATTCTTCTTGTATATCTTCATTAAACATGTGGGATGGATCGTATCCCAACCCATGATGAGTTTTCTAGTAAAATAGATCACCACATAATGGTAACCATCTACCTTTGCCTTGATTGAGACCTTGCATAGTCTTCAAATCATATCTCATATTCTGGATAATCTTAAGAGATTGTTGACTATATTTGTCAATTCGGATTCTTTCTTTATTATCTTTCTTTCTGAGATCATCTGTCTGAATAACAGGGATATTTCTAGCCAAACTAAACACAATTTGGTGCTTGTTTTTCTTATTAAACGAAATCACAAAATAAGATTCTTTGTGACGTCTATAAGTTACACAAGCTTGTGATGATGAGACTACAGGAAGAAGATATAGAGAAGATGTTAAGAACCTTTGAGCATAAGGTCCAACATCAACATGAGGAGGAAAAAAATTTTCCTTGTGATTAATATAAAAGGTTTCCTCTGTATTTATGTCATTTTTATGTTGATGACTTTGATTATCGGCAGATAAAGTCATTCTTTCAATAAATTTGACAGCCATGTACTCCAAAAGAAAATCTTCATTAATATGAGAAAGTACAGAATGATCAATATTTATATCATTTATAAACTGACTACTACGCTTCAGATTGATCATTAACGGAACGTCATCCGTCTTCTGCGTAGACTTGCCAAGGTTAATAATCAGTGGTTCTGGATCATTCGTACGAGAAGTACGTCCCTTGACCTTGATCATAAGAGGTTGAACTTGGTTCTTGACTGGAACTCTCACAGATTCCTCAGACGAAGTTCGAGTTCTTCCTTTAACCTTGATCACCAAAGGTTCGTCATTGATATGTTGGGGTTGAATTCGACTTTTAACTTTAATTTTCAAAGGTTGATCTTCCAGAGGATCTTCTAAGACAGATTGATCTTCTGCAGGCGATCGATCTTCAGCCATATCCGATATCTCCTTTACATGCTCCTGTTTGTAGAGTATTGAATCAGAGAAATAGGCTTCAACACCTTCAAAAGGATTGATATCTGCAAATTCAGTCTTCATAATCCCTTGAGAATCTATGTACTTGAAGTATTGGTGGAGAGTTGAAGGCACAATATTATGCTCATGTATCCACGGTCTTCCAAGGAGCTCAAAGATAGTATTGGTGGAGAGTTGAAGGCACAATATTATGCTCATGTACTTGAAGTATTGGTGGAGAGTTGAAGGCACAATATTATGCTCATGTATCCACGGTCTTCCAAGGAGCTCAACTTTCTTTAGAAAGACGTAGCAGCTCAAAGATAGAAAGTCTAGCCGGAGTATTAGCTAACTGGGCTAGAATATCGAACTTGTAGGGTTTCATCACTACCCCTTGATTTGAAGCAGATTTCAATAGGACATCAAAGCGTACGTACTGCTTTCTGTTTTCCTTTTTCAACCACAGATGGTTTAGAAGGTCTTGTCTCAGCAGGAACAGGAGATGGTTGAGCTGGTAGTGTTTCAGCAACGTCCTCCGCTTCTTTAGAAGTTTCCTCATAATCTTTGTGGTACTCTTTCCCAGATCTCGTACCAGCAAAGGTTTCTTCTTCAGACTCAGGAGAATGAAGTACCATATGACAGGTTTTGTTTTTCTTTCCCTTAGTCTTCTTCTTGTGAAGATTTTTATAAGAGACTTCAAATCCCAATCCAACAGTGGATTTTTGACTTTGAATTTGTAAAGGAAGTCGCATTCCTTTATCATAGTTCAAGCCTTCTGCCTTTTGAAAGTCATAGCCCATCTTTTTCATGAGATGGACTGATTGTTGACTGTACAAGTGAGTGGGTAGCGGACTTTCAATAGATGATTCAACAGAGGAAGAAGAAACAGAGACCTCTGTAGTCACAAGAGTAGGGGTATTCGAGCCAGAAGAAAAAATTCCTACAGGAGCTTTCTCATAAGCAGCAAAAACTTGTTGTGCCAGGTATAAGGGGACACTATTCATTGCTAACCATTGTCGATGAGTAAGTTTGAGTTTGGTAGGAGGAGCCAAACTTGGAGGGCATATATTCAAACCCCTTAGTCTATCCTCCAAAGTAATACCATCCCAAATATGATCCAAATCATCATGATCTGGAGTAACAACATGAGAAATCATATTGCAGGTTTTGACTTTCTTACCTTTCTTGGATTTTAAAGTTTTACCTTCATCTTCCATTTCAGGTACTAAGTCAGGATGTACCCACATGATTTCACCATTTTTTAATGTGAGAGATAATAATCCTTCATTTTGCTCTCTAGCTGGTAGGAGATTCACAATCTTCATAGTTGCCTTGGGAATTGGGACAATCCCATCTGGAACTTGTTGTGGAGAAAAACCTCCAAATTAAAGAAAAATTATATTAGTTGTAACTGTATGCTCATCATTGGTTAAAGCGATGGCATTAGCATTTATCAACTCTTGGATTTTCTTCTTTAAAACATAGCAAGCCTTGGTAGAATGATTTATGTATCTATGATAGATACAATATTTGGGATTATCAGTCAGATTCACCTCATTAGGTCTCTTTGGCTCTAGAGTTTGGAGTTTGCCACTCTTCACAAGACATTGGAATATCCCTGGGATATCATTGTCATCAAAAGAGTATTCTTCTTTTGGTTTGGAAGACTCTGGATTATTTGGCATCGTTTTAGGTTTTAAAAGATTAACCACTAGGGTTTCTTTCCCTTTTCCATTGCGATTGTCGGAATTATTGCCTGAAGAGGCTTTCTTTCCTTTGTCTTCCGAGGCAAAGATCATCCCATGTTCGCGAGCCAATCTACCATTGGTCTCGGCTGAAACTGCTGCTATAATGAACGAGGCCCAATCTATGAATTGAGAGCCTGTAAAGACAGCAATAGTTGGTCGCAGATTTATTTTGCATGTATCAATCAATGCTGAATCTGGCATACTAGGAGGCATTTTCAAAGTTGTCTGTCGAAAACGTTCGATAAACGTCTGAGTATCTTCCTTCTCCTTTTGTTTGATTTCTATTAAGGATGATATATTCATGTCCATGCCTCCTTCATAGAAGCGAGAGAGAAACATTGCTTTAAACTCGTCAAAAGACAATATGCAATTGTCGGGTAGACTGCGATACCAGTCATAAGCTGAACCCGTTAAACACCCGATGAAAACTCGGGTGAGAAGAGCATCATTCTTCTGCAGATGCACAGTCATAATATCAAAATAATTGATATATTGACTGGAAGAAGCCTTTCCATCAAATAACATCATCGATTGTGGCTTAAATTTCGGAGGAAAAGGTACATCATTCCAGTGAGGAGGATAAGGTTGCTTAATCCCTAATCTCTGGAGCTGATTCTTGTGCTTCAGAACTTCAAACTGTACTTTTAGCTCACGCACTGCTTGAATAGCTTCACTAGTTTGAGAAAGCATATTCGATTGAATAGTTGTTGGATGTACCGTAACCCCCACCGGAGGTGGTACATCTTCTGGAATGAGAGGATCTAGAGATGCAGAATTTTGATTGATAACAGGCTCTTGACTAAGATTATTCAAAGGTACATCAACCCCTTGACTATCTTGAGTTTGTGCTGCTACCTGCACCGGTGTTACTACTGCCGACTGAACAGTTTACTGAGTCATTATTATTTGATGCATACTTTGCATCATGGCCAGCATGTCCTTCAGTGATTGCTCAACTGCAGAGAGACGTTGTTCTGTATTAGCAGTTGACATCTCCGGTTCATCTCCGATAGCATAGGATTCAACCTCCCTTGAACATACAGAGGGATTGGTGTAAAGGTATGAATCAACACTATCAGTTTCTGACTCCAAAGACTGGGTACCCCCAGCTTCTGAATCTGAAGATTGCAACTGTCTTTGACTTCTTGACCGTGTATGCTGATATACCCCATCAAAAGTATCAAGGAGCCGGTTGAACTGTTGTTGGCTTGGAGTTCGGGACGAATTACGTCTTGGACGTCGTCCTCTATTGATATGAGATGCCATATTAACTTATGCATACGACAACTCATGTTCTTGGTCATCAACTGATTACTGGGGCACATTGTAGCTTAGCCGATCAAAAACTGGCCGTTTAGAAGCCGAACAGCAATATTTGATTACAATCTGGTGACACTCACAATGGTAATTTTCTTGGGGGAGTGTCATAGGAGATTTTCTATTTTTACGCTTTTGTACGAGCAACTCGCGTAAATCAGAAGGAGTAGAAGGAGTCGTCTTCTTTATTATATTTGGGACAGAGAAACGTTTAGTCCCTTGCGTATAAAGAAGATTACTGGCTGCATTAGCAGAACCAAACTGCACATTTTTACACGCCTAGAGTTGCGTGCGTAAATCCTGAGATTTTTGTGCACAAAGGACTCCATCAGCATTACGCGTAATCTGAAGGTTTGGTACCTTGCGTAAAGCAGTGTAAGAAGGTTGTTGGTAAAAATTAAAGTTTTACCAACAATAGGATTCTTGTTTTTACGCTGCATGCGTGCAGGAAAATTCACTTTAGATGCAAAGGCATCATTGTGAATTCTATCTACTCTGTCACCGACAGAAGATTTACCTTTACGCGTAGAGCGCAAAACATGAATATCTGCCACGTCACAGACGGGAGATTTTCCTTTACGCGTAGAGCGTAAAACTTGGGTGTCTACCACATCACAGACGGGAGACTGATTTTTACGTACAGAGCGTAAAGCTTGGGAGTCTACCACGTCACAGACGGAAGACTTATTCTTACGTACCGAGCGTAAAACTTGGGAGTCTACCACATCACGGACGGGAGACTTATTCTTACGTGCAGAGCGTAAAACTTGGGAGTCTACTATGTCACAGATGGGAGACTGATTTTTACGCCCGGGGCGCATCACTGAAGTAGAAACTGTCTCGTCACAGACGGGAGCCTCCACAACAGGAGTAGGAAGGATTCCTTTGCCTTCTGAGACAGCAGAAAGATCCGAGGATGCTTTGGATTTAGGAATCGTTCGTGCCTTCCGCAATTTTTGAACATTGGAGCAGCGAATACTACCCCCAGTTCGGAGCATTTCTTCGTAAGAAGTCTGGTCGAAGTGAACAACCAGAGTTTTCTTTGTCGATCCGACCGACACATCATCATATTGAGCAATTACTTTCTCATCAGAGGAGAAATTCATCCCCAGCAGAGTCGCCATTTTGTTTCACTTAACAAAATGCCTAAAATTGGTTTTTGAAAGAAAACGAAAAAACAAAAGTACAAATTATTTCTGGGAAGTATTGCTATAGAAGTATGATCTGAGAGCGATCACTTTGTTCCTTGAACCATACGATGATGATGAAGAAAACTGCTTGAAGAAGACGAACAATCGAAAGAACTAAGTCACCAGAAAGGTATCGAGCAACGGCACTGATGGCACAGTCGAATGCTTTCCTGCTTTGCTTCACCCTGTTCTTGAGAAAAAGTTGAAGAAATGCTTCTGGGAATTTCACTCTGAAAGTATGAGTTTTCTCAGAATCTCCTCTTCTGTATCTCTCTTGATCATGTCTGTGTTGAAAATAAGTCTATTTATAGACTAGACCGTCTGTGCGTAAAAAGCAACAAAGTTGGGTCTCTACGCAAGTAACAGTCACCCACAATTAAAATTCAACCTTTACGCGTGATGACACGTGTCCCATGTAGAGTTTTGATCTCTACGCATGGTGACACGTGTCCCACTACTTCAACAAAATGGGAAGAGCACGTTCACATGTTCCTCGATAAGTGTGGCATGAAAGCCACGTAAGCAGACTACGTTCTCATTTAGCCAGAAAAGATTGGGCGTAAAAATGACCCAAAATAGACTTCCTGAGTAAAGTAGCAGACTGGGCGTAAAATAACCCAAAATAGACTTTTCGCGTAAAGTGGCTGAAAATTAGCCTTGAGCGTAAAATTAGCTCAAATAAACTCTACGCGCACAAAAGCCTTGAGCGTAAAAGCTCGAATAGCTTTCGTGCGTAAAAGAAGCAGTCTCTTGAGCGTAAAGTAGCCCATCTGTACACTAAACGACAAGTGTTGGGTTTAGTGTAAATCAAATCTTCTCGGCTTCTGTGCAAACCGCTGTCAAAAAATCATTATGTCAGAACAGTATCACGCGAATTAAATGCGAAGTGGAAAGCATGTCTCCCGCGTAAAGTTTTGAGGGTGGCTCTCGCGTAAAGTAGCTTGCGTAGAATTTTGAATCCGGCTCAATAGAATCTTTTAATGAGTCTTGCGTAGAGTCTGTCTTTGCGGAAAGTCCTTAACTTCTTTGACTTGGCTTATGAAGTACTTTTTACGCTCCTACAGTAACAATTTTGTGTATGTTTTCTTGTAATGTTGGATTCAGGTCTCGTAAGATTTTATGGAAAGTGGATGAAACAATTCATGTTCATTCTTTTTTTAATTCATTAGTTAATCTTGATAAGCTTGTTCATTTTTTTGTTTAGTTCACCTATTTACAAAATGCATATATATATATATATATATATATATATATATATATATATATATATATATATATATATATATATGTTTGATGAGCCATCAAAATATATATATATATATATATATATATATATATATATATATATATATATATATATATATATATATATATAATATATATATATATATATATGTTTGATGAGCCATCAAGTTATCTTGACGTAAAAGACATGAAGCTGCAGATCATTCCTTCCTTGCTCAGACCTAACAGGTCCAAGTGGTTCATCTTAATTTTTTTAATATTCTTGCTTGCTTGTTTGATATTAATATTAATAAGTCCATTTCCTTCCGTATAGGTGTACAGCTACGTAATTGTTGTGGAGCATGACCTTAGCGTCCTTGATTACTTATCGGATTTTATATGTTGCTATATGGAAACCAGGAGCATATGGAGTTGTTATTTTACCTTTATCTATTAGAGAAGGAATTAACATTTTCTTGGCTGGTTTTGTTCCTACTGAGACTCCTCAGGAAAGTGCCGAGGAGATCGAGACGTATCAGCGGTACAAGTACCCTACAATGAGCAAAACTCAGGTGACTGTCTGATATTTTGAAACAACTAGGTAAGCTTCATAAATCTTGGACTTCTTCAAAACATTTTTTTCATCCATATTAGTACTTAATTTGATTTCATTGTGTGAACTTATTTTGTTTATCTATGTTCGATATATGTTGTACTTTTGCCTCTATCAAATTCGAAAGATTTGTTGTCATAATTGCATAGGAAAAACTATAGATATTTAGGTCTCATGTTGCTCAAATTTGCCTCCCCCCCCCCCCAATTTTTAATGCTAGCTCTGCCATTGATTCTGCCTCCTCCTGTTCCTGCTACTGTCGACTCCTCCTCCTCCTCCTGCTGCTGCTACTGTCGACGAGCTCGGCCTACTGCCGAAACTTTTATACATTATTTCTCAGCATTGACAACACCAAAAACAAATTAAAATTAAAATTAAAATGGTCACGGCCAAATTTTGACGTCATGGACAAGATTGGAATAGGGTTTGGAAAAATGGGTTAGGAGGTATTTGAAATTTTTTGATGAATTTTCAAGTTTTGAATCTATTTTTGAATTTCGAAGTAAGAAATTCTAACACAGTCGCGGCTGGAAAGATTCAGGACTGTAAAAAACTTCCACAGTCATGTATGTTGTCAGGACTATAGAAATTTTTTACCGTCCTGAATACTTCAAGTTATACAACTGTGGCTCGTTTAGCTAAAATAAATTTTATAGATTTATTTTACAGTGCTAAAATTATTTTTATAGATTTAAAATTGAGAGACCTATCTCTAAAATAGATTTAAAATTAAGAGACTTATCTCTAAAATAGATTTATAGACCGTATATAGATGAATATTTATTTTGAAATCAACAAAATTGAGATACTTATCTCAAATATAAATTTAAAATTGAGATACTTATCTCAAAAATAAATTTAAAATTGAGAGACTTATCTCTAAAATAAATTTAAAATTGTGAGACTTATCTTTAAAGTAGATTTTATAAACCGTACATAGATGAAGTCTTATTTTGAAATGAACAAAATTTAAAGATTACCACTGAAATAGATTTAAATTTTGAGTTTTTTTTTAAATGGAGTAGATAATTTACTTATTAGCATTATGCTTCTGCTTCCACGGTTATGCATTAAAAGCAAGTTTCTTCTAGGTCAAAAACTTTGACAGTCCTGACAACAGTTAGGATTGCCAGGACTCTCAAAATTTTTGACAGTCCTACCAATTGGCATGTCTGTCAAAAAAATTGACCGTCCTGAAAAAATATGTTGCTCAATGTTTTACGTAGCACAACAAATTTTTTGACAATCCTACAAATTAAAAGAACTATCAAAAGTTTTGAAAGTCCTAAAGAAAATATGAAATTCAATGTTTTATGTATGAATATCAAAAAATTTGACAGTTCTTCCAATTGGTAGGACTGCCAATAATTTTGACAGTCCATTATTGTACCTGTCTCGACTGTGGACGAATTTTCGAAGTTCGAAAACCTAAACTAGGTTCAAAACTTCGAAAATCCGTATAGAATGAATATTAAACCAAATTTTAGTTACAGGAAGATGAAATTTAGGCATGAACATGGATTGAAAACAATATTTATAACATGGGGGAAAAACATTTATAATTTTGAAGAGAATGGTGAAAAAAATGAAGAAAAAAAAAATTGGGTTTTACACTATGTAGTGGGCAGCCTCTAATAATTTGTTAGAGTCGCAAACTTATAAATAAAAGCAAAAAAATTTGGACTAGTCCTAAGTAATTTTGGATGTGTCTTTATAACTAAACCTTTTTTGGGGGGCTAAGGCAAAGTTTTTTGTAGAGTTCAAGGGAATCCATCAAACTTCTGTTAAAAATTCTTCTTCTAGTAAGTCTTTCACTTTAAAAAATAGTTTCTAATCGGAGGATCCTTTATCCTGTCAAATGTAGTGTAGCACAACAGCTATAGCATCAGATTGCTTAGGTCTGGGGATGTCTATCTCTATATATATTACTGTTGTGATTGGGATAAACTGAAATGTGGACGTCTTTATCCATATCCACAACACCTTCTATCTCTTTTCCCTTAATATATATGTTATCAATGAGAAATGCTACGGCTGGCTACCAATTTTTTCTCTTTCTCTTCTATTTTTACAACACGTTATCAGCATCATACTCTAAAAAGAAGGCATATGAAAAGAAAAGAAAAAAACACGACGATGGGAGATACGCCAACATGGAGAGTTAGAATAAAAAAAAGTAGAAGATGAAAGAGCCAAGATTCTAAATGAACAAATTCAAACTCGAAGGATCTTTCTGATTCTCGAAGAACGAGGTGCAAGCAAAGAAAGGGATTAATCAAGAAAGATCTATTGTTCTTATTTAGATTAGAAGGTCGTGATTTGATCCGCATATCTCTGGTGAAGAGAAGAACCTTCTTCTTTGATCATAAATGGGAAAGTGTTCAATTGGAACATGAAAACGTGAAGGAATTGGTCTTAGTTACTCTTCGGGACAGAGTGGAAGAAGGGCAGAGATTCTAGAATGAAGAAAAGGATCCAATTACTTTGAAAGAATTGAACGAGGAGCCGTATGAGGTGAAAATCTCATGTACGGTTCTGTAGAGTGACAGTAAGGGTGACTTATCTGTCAACTTTTTCACTATCAATCCCAAAAAACCAAACTCTGCCTTACGTAAAGTTGCTAGAGTACGATTAACCTCTGGATTTGATTAAATTTTTAGGGCAAAACAGCTTGAAATCATGCAAACAAGATAGATTATTTTTCACAATGGAAGAAAATCTTAATTAGTTGTTCATATATTTTTAATTTATATATGGATATATTGCGTAGTTAAAACAACTGGAAATGGATCAGATATTTGATTTGTAATTTTTTTTATTATTGAACTTATGTTAATTACTTATCTTAGATAAGATTCAATATTAGATAATATAATATAATTAATTCGATTTAAACAAATGCTTGTTTGTTGTTATATAAACAAATGCCATATAACACGAGCACACATCCTCTTAATATAATAAGAACACTTTTTCACTGCTAAATAATAATTAATCTAATGATTAAGCATAATAATATCGGAGCCTGAAACATAAAGATTTTCTAATTATGCTTACCAGATCCACATATTGGACAATTATATAATTTCTAACATGAATCTACAAATCTGTGGTTCAATTTGAGAGGTGTTGCTTATACTTGCGCACTCACAACATATGTTATAGTAAAATATGCTTTCCTTTCAAGGTTGACCACATGTAACTTAGTGGACTTTTCTCATCGAAAAGTGATATTGTGTGTGTAATTTTCTGGTAGAAGTCATCTAAGATTTAACAAATTAAACCTTTTTTAAAAAAATTGTTCTGTCCAAATTTTTTGGTAGAAGTCATCTGCATATACTTGCGCTACCTAAATTTGTTTGTCCTCATAAGATATAAATCATACGAATTGCATATTTTCTCAAGTTAATGATGTTGCTCTTGTAGTTAGAGCTATTATTATATTATTTCGTTCTCTTTCAATAATGGAGATGATAATTGCTAATGTAACAGGGGTCACTACAACAAATAGGGCATACAATAGCACCGGTGCATATGTCTGGCCTAAAGATTTTTATCAATACTTTGAAAGAAACAATAAGGATTGGACATTTGATATTAATATCGTACAATTAATATTTTTAAAGTCCATAAATTACTCCTTTGTGGATATTTGAAATTCAAAATTGATTTGTAGTTCATCACCTCAAATTTTATATATGTTGGGGTTTATCTAGTATCTAGATGTTATCTGGACTTTGTCCAAGTGAGCCTCCCTTTTCATATGAAGAAATTATCATAATTACAAGTGTTATTAGTATTTAATAGAAATTACTTCATTTTGTGATTCTATTCGTAAGGTGATACATGTTTGCAACTACAATATTCAAAAAATATTTGCCAAAAGATATGATCATGATCGACATAACAGTGTATTCTGACAATTTTATCACAGTATATGATTGTTCGTTGAATTTTTCTTTCACTGTTGTGCTTGTGGAAGGCCACATTCATTAGTGGACACAACTTTTTGTTGTATTATTTTCACTCAAATTACGATTTATTTTCCATAGTAGCTGAAAAATTATTTAGATAGTTTATTGTAATGGTGGAAGTGTATGCATATCGTTTACAAAATTTTAGTAGATGCTTATTCTTCAATTATGTCTTTTCATGATTACAATTGTGCAATCATTCATGAGTAAAACAAAAATATGAAGTCATTTTTTGTTGAATTATATCATTATTATCGTGCCTTTCATCTACGAAAAGCTAAAAAGGCTATATTATGTTGGAGAAATTATATTTTATTATCTTTGCATAATGTAAGCCATTTGCTTGCTTGAGTTTCGTACCACCCAAATGGGTACATGCATGATAGATATTATGCTGCATATCCGAAAAACCAAGTAGGTATTCCATAAGTAATATATATACAAACCTAAATGTTGGTATTTCATAGTCGTATATATTTTAAAGTTGTACAACTCTTATAAATTAGAAAAAAATTAGAGTGTGTGCCTAAGGTTGTTCTATCCGTAGAGATACTACAGATGCATTATTGTCCTACCAACTATTATAGACATAAAGTTCTATGCTTAAAATTATTATTATTGATTAATAATAACTTTATTTGCAACTATTGATAATATTTTGTCATATCTAGAAACTGAAATCTATGAAAAACTAGATAGGGACATATTATGCATGACTAATAATAATACTACCAACACTATCCTTATGATTAGGATCCTTTTTCTCCAATATAAATAGTATTGTGAAAGTAGTATCCATGATAGCTGGTCATGCTCATATTATTGATGGCTCTGGCAGAGCAAACTTAATTTTATCCAATGGAACCCACCTACTTATACAAAATGTCTTATACTCTCATAATTTCAGAAGAAAATTATTGAATTTAAGGATATAAGGACAAATGGGTATCATAATGAAACTATTTGCGAGGACAATAAAGAATAAATTTGAGAGAGAAACCAGAAGTTAGTCCTAGGGAACCAGAAGTTCGTCCAAGAGAGATTATCTAGCTATTCACTAGGGATACACGTTACTCACATTAGGGACATCAAGTTATATACTACGTTAAGCCAGAAGCTCAAATCATACGGGTCCATTGTGAGCTAGAAGCTAAATGATCCTATAACTTTTAAATTGTGAGATGATCGACAAGACACCCAAAACAATGAACACCCAAAGCAGTGATGATAAGAATTATGAAAACTAATTCGTGTGGTCATCTCTTACCAAATTGCAGCATACACTCTTGATCTCAAGAATAAGTTTGTTTCTAAACCATCAATCTTGAAGATTGTATCTGAATAACTAGTAGCATAGTTTCGAATTGCACCTTTTTGGCTTATATTATTCGTGTGGCTTATATATATATATATATATTTTTTGGCTTATATATATATATATATATATATATATATATATATATATATATATATATATATATATATATAATATATATATATATTATATATTTTTTTTTATATATTATATATATATATATATATATATATATATATATATATATATATATATGAAACTATAATATTGGCATATATGTTTTGTGAATTATAATCTCCTTAGAGTATTATATCTTGTAGACATAAGTTTTTTTTTATCTGTCAGGTTAATAAGATAGAATTCTCGTCATTAGGGGAGATATGAAGAAGATAAATGTCTTATTCCAGAAGAACATCATGAATTATTGTTATAGACGAACTTCATAAATAATCGTTCTAAAAGAACGTCGTAAAACATCATTCCAGAAGAATGTATAATGGCATACTTCAACTTTATCTAATCTTGAATAAACTAGAAAAAAATTATTTCTACTTCATTACAAATAAATTAGATGATTACTCGATTATATTGTATAAATAGTTATACCAACTATGAATCTATCTTCTAATAGAAATAAAGTACCAAAAGAATCAAATAAAGGCATCAAAGACAACAAATGAATAAGATCTTCATTAAGAACGCGTAAGACCTAAAGGTTCTAAAGATTTATCTCTTCATAAGAAGAGACCGACTAATATAACATACCCTAAATGCTCTTGAAGAAGCAGCTCCTGTAGAAGCATCTCCTGAAGAAAAAGTTCATAACGATCCGGAAGATGTCATGAACCAAAGATCTATTTCACTAAGTACATTGCTCCTGTCAAGAATATAGCTCAGATCCTAGAATAGACTGAGAAAGAGGTACAGGTACCCAAGAAATCTATGTTTTATGCATAATCAAAAGAAATTTGGAATCAAAAAGTTTGTCATAGATGGCATTATCAAATAAAAAATAAAAATGGTGATAAAATAAAGGATAAATTAAACCACTAATAATCCTTGAATGTAGAAAAGGATAGTGAAAATATGTGATCTATCTCGCTCGACGTGGAGTGTTCAGTCTTTGAGTACAAAACCTAAAAGAAATAAACCTTTACTTTTAAATAAAAAAGAGAGATCCAAATGTATTGAGCAATGTTAGCTCAAAGATTCTCGAAATAACCATACATGAATAGAATATAAATAAATATTCTCCGATCATGATAACTAGATGATAAGATATACATGAAACTCCCGAAGGATTTAAATTTTGAGGTACATCCGCGAAGGATTTAAAAATTACCGTGCTATCCCAAAAGGATTTGCAAATGAACCATATATGGACTAAAATCATCCAAAAGAATGTGATAGGTTCATTAAGTATATGTCTAGGAAAGATAATAAATGTACAATCATATTTATGATGAAATACCTGAACAGATTCGATCCTTCACTACTAAAATCTGCTCTATTGGCGACGTAGTTTAGCGACGGAATAAAATAACGTCGCTAAATATTGAATATAGCGACTTCTTTTAATAGACATCGCAAAACATTGCTGAATAGCGATGTTCTGCGACATGAGAAAAAGTACGTTGCTGAATAGCGACGTTCAGCGACGTAACTTAAGTTATGTCGCTGAATAGCGACGTTCAGCGACGTCAAAAGCAGATGTCGCTAATGTTTAAATATATCCCGTTCGAAACTTTCATTTCCCCGTTCTCTCTCTCCCAAAAACTTTTCCAAAACTTTTCCCTCTCTCCTCTGACGAACCCCCCTCCTCGCCGCCTCCCTCCTCCGACAAAGTCCCCCTCCTCGCCGCCTCGCTCCTCCGACCGAGCCGTCCTCTTTAAGTAAACCCTAACCCTAGCCCTAGCTATCTAGACACAGACACGGACACAAATCCGGGCACAGACACAGACACGAGAACCCTAAACCTAGCCCTAGGTTACAGTATGGGAAGTAGGGACGAGAACCCTAACCCTAACCCTAGCACAAACACAGACACAAATTTTTTTTTGTGCCTATATATATATATATATATATATATATATATATATATATATATATATATATATATATAATATACATTCACATATAACATATACATATATATAGAGGTAAAGCTATATATATAGGCACAACCACATATGTATATATAAAGGTAAATAAAAAATAGCATATGTATATATGAGTGTGTGTGGGGTGTGTCAAGACATGTGTGCAGTAAATTATATATGTGTGAGTGTGTATAGAGTGGCAGTTTAGGGTGTGTGTCAACATATGTATAAGTGTGTGTATAGAGAGAGAGAGAGATGTGGCACATATAGATGGGTGTACAGTAGTGAAGTGTCAATATATAGTGAGTGTCAATATACTGTTGTGAAGTATGAATGGAAGCAACTTGTGCGCAGCAGGGAAATGTGTGTGTGTGAGTGTGGACAAGTGTGTGGGGGGGACAGTGAGCAGTGAAGAGTGAAAGGAAAAATGAAGTGAATAAACATAGCGTTCTCAGTTTTGGCAGTTAAATATTTTGTTCTCAGGTTAACATGGTATCTCAGTGAACAATTTCATATATCTACTAAAATTGAAATTCAAAACCATACTCAAACACATATGAACTCAGTTACAGTTTTACTCAACTCAGATTACATACTCGAGTATCAGTGAAAATAGTTTAGGAATTTGAAAACTAAAAATCAAATGAAGACCCGAACAGTTCACATTATATTGTAAAACTCAAGTATCAGACAAAACCACATCTTCATAATCAATCCCAACCAAATTCAAAAATCAAACCCAAAGTCTATTTGAACTTGAAACCAGTTCTTCGAGTATCAGACTATATTAGTGAATTTATTTCAAAAATACCAAATTGAAATCCAAACTCAATAAAACCTAAAAATAGTTGTACATAAGTGTTCCTCATATGTGTATGTGTCAGAGGGGGGTATGCGTGTCTAAATATTGGACATGAAGGTGTCCAAACAGAGAATAACAGAATATCAGTACATAGCAGAAAACCAGTATCGTACAATGGGGTCAGGTCAAATTGGACACGACACAGTGGGCCATTGGCCACGTGCTCGTGTCCACGTGGAGAGTAGGGGTAGGGCTTTATGTTTATCACCTTGAATTGAATTGGGTCCACAAGTCATGTGTCCAAGATACCAAGGCGTATCAGAGTCGAATTTACGATTGTGCACGCACAGTCCAAATCCCGTGCACGTGCGATTTCGTGTCCGACATACATCCAGCCGACACGAAACTTGAGGGGGGGCTTGTTAGTGGTTTCCCCTACCTCTGTGTCAAGTGGTTCGTGTCCAAGTGTCCAATTTGTGTAGGTATTTATGAAAAGAATTTGTGCCTATTGGATAATTGTGTGTCCATCTTTGCAGAATTATTTCCAAATGGATATGAATTACTACTTGCAAAATCGTTCATGGATGTACAATCGTTGTCCTGATGATATGTATGGTGTGCGGGATGAATACATAGCGAGAGTAGAGCATTTCCTGTAGTTTGGTAAGGCATTCTCTCAGTACATGGACGGCACCAAAATTAAGTGTCCGTGTGTGAAATGTCATAATGTAAAATATTATCCAAAAGTGGAAGTGGCATATCATTTGTACTCGAGGGGTTTCATGCCTAATTACTATCAGTAGACCGCACACGAAGAACTTGTGTCTTTAGCATCAGAGCCGGAGCCTTATGTTGAGCCGTATATGCATGCGGGACCTAATTTTATTTCAGATAATCATGCATACGACGACGGATGCGTGAACATGATTTTCGATGCTGCGGGGCCTAGTTTCGTTCATGATGCAGCTGAGAAGGCACCGAATGTCGATGCTGCAAAGTTCATGGAGTTGCTGGAGAATGTAAGGACTCCATTGTATCCTGGTTGTGAGGATCATTCACCGTTGGAGGTGGTTACAAGACTGTTGAGCATTAATTCATATTTTAATATGTCGCAAGAATGCTACAACCGAGTGTTGGAGTTGATTATAGAGATCTTGCCAGCGGGTGCTAAGTTACCTAAAGACTTCTATCGGTCTAAGAGGATGGTGAGATCGCTCTGGATGGGATACGAGAAAATCGATTCTTGTCGCAATGGGTGCATGTTGTACTACAAAGACGACAAGGATGCAGATGTGTGCAAATTTTATGATGCTGGTCGCTATAAGACAACTAGTACAGAAAGGTCTACCGGTGCAAGAAGACCGACCGATTCAATGCACTACTTGCCTTTAACGCCGCGGTTGCAAAGATTATTTATGGTAAAAGAGACGGCCGAAAATATGAGTTGGCACATGCGAGAACAGATTGAAGGAGTATTGGATCACCCATCTGATGGAGAAGCATGGAAGCACTTTGATCGAGTGTATCCTGATTTTACTTCAGATCCATGTAATGTCAGGTTGGGGCTATCTTCTGATGGTTTTACTCCTTTTGGTCTTTCGAGATCCCAGTATTTGTGCTGGCCTGTGATTGTCACTCCGTATAACCTACCGCCTTGGATGTGCATGAAGACTCAGTACATGTTTCTAACCGTTATAATTCCTAGTCCGAACAATCCCAAGAGGAACATTGATGTGTACTTACAGCCTTTGATAGATGAGTTGAATAAGTTATGGGAAGTAGGCGCTAACACGTACGATATTTCCAGGAAGCAAAATTTTCAGATGAAGGCAACCCTTATGTGGACCATCAACAATTTTTTGACCTATGGAATGTTATCTGGATGGAGCACTCATGGCCGTCTCTCATGTCCATATTGTATGGACCGTACTAAGGCTTTCTGCTTGAAACACGGAGGAAAACTGTGCCTTTTTTTATTGTTATCGGTAATTTCTGCCAAAAGATCATCCATTCAGAAGGAACATGAATGCATTCCATACCGACGTTGTAGAGAAGGGGGATCCACCGCCAAGGCGGTGCGGAGCCACGATATGGTAGGAGGTTAGAGATTTTCTAAGTGCTATCGAAGATCCTACAACTGGGTACAAGTACGATGGATTTGGTAGAGATCATAACTGGACAAAGAGGAGCATATTCTGGGATCTGCCATATTAGAGTACCAATGTGATCAGACATAATCTTGATGTCATACATATTGAGAAGAATGTGTTTGATAACATAATTAATACTGTGATGGACGTAAAGGGAAAAATGAAAGACAATCCCAAGGCCAGGTCGGACTTAGAAGAAATATGCAAACGTCCTGCGTTGCATTTGATAGAGGAGAATGGAAAACAGTTCCTACCGAAGTCAATTTTTTCACTAGACAAGGAGGATAAAGTGAGACTTTGTCGGTAGATCCAGGGTCTAAAATTTCTAGACGAATATATGTCAAATCTGAGAAGATGTGTCGATCCGAAGGAAAACAAATTGACGGGTATGAAGAGCCACGATTGTCACGTATTCATGGAGAGGTTAATTCCGATTGTATTTCGAGAATTCTTACCGCAGGCAGTTTGAAATCCATTGACGAAGCTTAGCATATTCTTCAGGGATCTTTGTTCTAAGAAATTGCTCGTTGATCGTCTAGAAAAGCAAGAGAAGGACATTGCGGTAATACTGTGCAAGCTAGAGAGGATGTTTCCTCCTGGATTCTTCGACTCTATGGAGCATTTGCCGATTCATCTTTCCTATGATGGACATGTTGGTGGACTCGTCGAATATCGATGGATGTACCCGTTCGAGCGATATTTGAATCACCTAAAAAAAGGTAAAAAATAAGGCGCGGGTCGAGGGTTCTATTTGTGAAGCCTATGTTCTCGAGAAGATTACAAACTTTTGTTCGATGTATTTCAAGCCTCATATTGCAACTAATAGAACGAGAGCTTCCAGAAACGACGACGGAGATCATGAATGTAATGATACAATACTGAAGGTATTCAATGCTCTAGGAAAGCCATCGGGTAAAATGAAGAAGAGATATCTAAACGATGATGAGCTAAGGGCTGCTCAGGTGTATGTATTACTCAACTGCGATGATGATGAAGTAGAGAAGCCGGAGGGGTAAGTAATTAATACGTCTACATTATTTTAATAGTGTTGATTATTATACTATTATATTAATTGAACGATGTTGTTTTCAGCATATTTAATGATGATGTGAGGTCAGGTAGGCCACACATAACAGAAGAAGAACTAGAACAAGAAATTAGACGTTATTTCCCATCATGGTTGAGTGCATATGTAAGACTTAAGAACTCTGTAATTACCTTTCTGTATATGCTCTTGAGAATGAGCTTAATTTATTTTTTCGTGGTATTTAGGTCAATCGTCCATACGCAAGACTTGAGAATGAGTCTATTAGAACGCTAGCCAAAGGACCAATTTATGCTGCAAAAATATGGCCAAGCTACTGTGTGAATGGGTTTAGGTTCAAGTCAACAACTTGCCCGATCAGAGACAACTTTGTGGATCTCGATTCCACCAAAAACAGCTATTTATGTATCAGATCTTCGAACTACAAAGATGTTGATACGGGCAACGATTTTTATGATGTCCTACGGAAGATTGTGGAGCTGACATATAGTTATGGAATAGAGCCTGCTAAGATTGTGTTATTCAGGTGTGATTGGTTCGATCCGATTGAAGGTCAAGGTTGAAAAGTAGACAAGCACGGTCTTATGGATATAAACTATCGGCGTCGATATCAAGCCTATGAACTATTTGTCCTATCAAATCAGGCTCAGCTCGTGTACTTCACAAGTTATCCTAAACGGGGAACAACAAGGTCGGACTGGTAGGCAGTATGCAAGACCAAAGCTAGAAATACCTTTGAGGTTGACGATATAGCTTATCAAGAGGATGAACTACCTCTTGTAACAAATATTATAGAAGTGGACACGACGGAAGTTCCTCATTATACATCTAATTGTGTAGAAGATGTAGAATTATCTGAAGAGGAAGATGCAGATGAAAGTGAAGATGTAGAGGAGGAAGAAGAAGAAGATGAGCTAAACGAACTAGATGAATTTTCAGAAGAGGATTAAATCTGTACGTTTATTTTATCATCATATTTGACACTTTAGTGACACTTTTGTGACTATGATATTTTTCAAAAATCTGTGATGTCTATCATATAAATATGTATATTTGTTTTATTGTCATATGTTATTATCAGGTATGACTAGACCCAGACGACGTGGAGGATATTATGTTAGGCAGTCCCATGTGCGTCAGGTTGGGGATGCAAATTTCGTACCCTCATCCTCATCTCTGAGTATGCCAGTGTACCATTCTGTTCCCGGTCCATTACTGGGACAGGGCAGTTCCAGCAGGTCGGCGACTCCTCCCTCGTCATCCAGCATTCCTCCCGCGTCCAGCATTCCTTCTGCCGACGACTCCATGGGAAGAGTCAACGCCGAGCATATGGAGGACAACGATCAGACTGATCCTGATCAGGCAGGAGGTAAGAGCGACCCTCCATGCGCTCCTCCGGACGAGACGCGTATGGAGATTTGGACGGACGGGCCTACGAAGTAAGTTAATTAGTTAATATATATTTCTCAAATGATTATATGTACATATATATTCATGAAATTATTATTGTATAGATATTGGCCTCCTGTAGTACAGAGACAGCTTGGGTTATTTCTGAGGCAAAACTATGGTGGGCCTTGGATTAACTACTCAGATGCTCCCGCAGATAGGAAGGGCTTTTGGTTGGCCCACTTCAAGGTAAAAAATTTATTTATTTTCAAATTTTAATAATCATTTGTGTATATTATACAACTCTTTCTATTTTACTTCTTGTAGAGGACCTATTTCTATCCACCACACCGGGCGGCGAAGATCGAGGCCCAATTTTCTGCCGTCGCAGGCAAGCTCATCCATGATGCGATCCACGACTAGAAGTCTCGTGATCAGTCCGAAAAGCCGATCCATGGTTAGATCATGCCAGAGCAGTGGACTGCGATGAAGGCTAGATTCGACGAGGCCAGGTACCGGGGGCGGTCTGACAAGGCCAATGTGGCGCGGTCGAGCGCCAGTAAGTGGTGTGGTGGCTCCATTCATATGACGGAGCATTTTCGTCGTCTGGTACGTTTCCTATGACGGACATCATTTTATATATAGTTGGATATAATGTTTAATACTAATAATAGATAACATATTTTAACAGGTAAAAAATGGTGAGGACCCCAACATGGTGACCGTCTTCCTGATCACCCATCGGAGGGCTGGGGAGTTTATTGACGCGAGGGCGACGCAGGCATATGTACGTTCTATTCTTTATATTAATTTACTATAATTTAGAAAACATGAATAGATATCAATATAGACTTTAGCAAACATTGTTCTAGGTCGAGTTTCTTCGGCTACAAGATGAGGCGGCTGCTGCTGCTAGTGCGCCAGCAGAGGAAGGGGTTGGTACTTCCTTCCAGCCGCCTACAGCTCCATCGCCGGACGACCTCTGGATGACCGCCGTTGGTGGTCTTCAGAAGGGTACGTACTACGGTACGGGATCCTACGGTGTCTATTTGGCTTTAGAGTCATCCCGGGCCCCCTTTGTCAGTACGTAGTCTCCAGCTTCGCAGGCGTCATCACGAGCTCAGGATATTGGTCGTCATATCGACGAACTACGTCGCGAGTTACAGCAGCAGATTTCTGATCACCATACCGCAGAGCGACGATCCAACGATCCGATGATCACCGGACGATTTGATGCGGTCGAGCGCAGTATACAGGAGCTGATGAGTCTGCAGCAGGCTACAGCTGCCAGCTTGCACACGCTCACCGAGTGTACGGAGCGCACAGAGCGTAGACAGGTCGAGCTGGAGGGATCGCAGAGGACCATGTCTGCCTCACTCACTCACTCAGATACATACTTCAATTGAGGAGAGTTCTCAGAGGATGGTGAGTACCCTTGCTGCGTATGCTGAGCGACTGCGAGAGCTGGAGCAGATACATCCTCCCGGTCCATCGACGGTGCCGACTCCAGACGTTGCACTGCCTCCTACTGCTCCTATGGTGCAGTTCACACAGGAGCAGTATGAGTTCATGCTATCTCACATGCGCAGCAGGGGTCCTCAGTGATTTCATTGATTTTTTTATGAGTTGTATGTATTGGCCCTATGGGCAAATTGTTTATTGGTACACTTTTGTTTATACACTTGGTGGAAGACTTTTTATCATCTCCCATTTTTATTTGACTCTATTGGATGTTTGTGATGATGTGTGTCTGTGAAGTGCAGTATGCAGGATTTGAATATATTTATGTTTGTGATGATGTTTGTGATGATATAAAGTGCAGTGTAAAGTGCAATGTGCAGTGTGCAGGATTTGAATACATTTTTATCATCTCCCATTTCCAGATTAGTGTTTAAACTGTATGTAAAGTGCAGTGTGCAGGATTTGAAAACTGCATTATTTTTTTAATTTTCCAGCATATTAGCGACGGTTTGCGATATTTTGCGACGGTTTTGCGACGCAGAAGTACGTCGCAAAGATGTATCGGTACGTCGCTAACTGCGACGGCCCGTCGCTAAACGTCGCTCAACGTGCTGATGTGGCAAACCTTGCCATGTCACTACATGCGACGAATAGACGTCGCTAGATACGTCGGTAAGTTGGCGACGTACTGTAAATGTCGCCGAACGTCGCTAAGTTTGCGACATTTTATCGTCGTAGACAATTCGTCGCAACAGCGACGATTGGCGACGAACTTTTGTTCTGAGACTAGCTTTTTGGCGACCTGCTTTTTTTGTCGCTAATTACGTCGCTAAATATATGTAGCGACGTATTTTTACTTATTAGCGACATTTTTGGACGTCTCTAATTCAGCCTATTCTGGTAGTGCTTGAACATATTCGATCGATAAAACAGCTTTCTATGTATATGAAAATAACTACAGAAGAGAAGATCTCCAGAAGAGATAATTTTCTAAAGAGATTGAAAGTACCTCCCGAAGAGAAGAACTCCAGAAAAAATTTGATTTGATAGTATCTCCTAAAGAGATTTTAGTTGGTAGTATCTCCTGCAGAAATTTGAAATATCTCCTGAAGAGATTGGAAATAATTTCAAGAAGAGCTATCATGTAATCTCATGAAAGGAAGAATCTCTAGAAGAGATCTACTATAATCTCCTAAAGAGATAAGATAATATAAATCTCCTGAAGAGATAATCTCTTGCAGAGACAAATCTCCTGAGGAGATTTAATATGAGTAGTATATAATGGTCAGGATCCGTCGAAAAAATGAAAGAACATGTTCTGGGTCCTGAAGTACCATATTTTTTGTCATTCACTCGGAACAATATTTTATATGAATCTGTTGATATGCATCTACACACATACACTGGAATGACATATCATTATCAATGTTTTCGAAAATGAGATATTCAAATGCAAGATATTTCTCTGATCTTCCTTAAGGGGTATCACAAATAAGGTATATCTTTTATAAACAATGTTGCAGGTATTTTTTGAAAGAACTAAAGCAAATCACTGCGGCAACTTTATCAAATCATGTACATGATTATGATTTCAACAGTTCAACATATCAGAGAGAGTTACGAGCTTTCAGGAATCACAAATAAAACATGCAATCTCTTTACAAGGATATGAGTATAAATATATAGGCAAATATAGTGTTGGGGTGAGATGTAATATATAAATTGTGTTTGGGGGTTTTTTTTTATGTAAGAACAAGAATATAATTTGTATTTGAGTTGGAGCATCCCGAGAGATCTCGAAATATGTTTTTGCTCATTGTACTTTTTTTTTCCTTCGTTGATGTTTTTTTCACCGAATTTTCCTTCGAAAGGTTTTTAATGAGGCAATGTAAGTCGCACCCACTTGGATTTATGAAGAATCATATTCGTGAAGAATATTATTCTACTCTTTTCTTTTCTATGGGTTTTTTTTTTCCAAGATATGAGTTTTTTTTCCTTATAAAAGTTTTTAATGAGACAATGATTAAGGTGGGCATCTAAGAAGGAGTGTTGTGATTTGGATAAACCTAAATATGGATGCCCTTATCCATACCCACAACACCCTCTATTTCTTTTCCCTTAATATATATGTTATCAATAAAAAAAGCTACGGACATTCTTTCTAGCTACCAATTTCTTCTATTTCTCTTCTATTTTCACAACAATTACTATATAATAAGAAATTTTGGTTTTAACGTAAAAATTTTCTTCCAAATTTGTCGTTATCTATTTTTACTAATTAAAATTGTTCATTAATGAGGGTAGCTAGGTAATTGCGTATAAAAAAAATTAGGAAAAAATTTAGTTTGCTATTATGATACATTTTGCTCTTTCCAAGTACAAAAAAAAATTGTGGGTTATTTATGCTAACTACCCTTAAGTTTTGGATTTATAACATGAGATACCCCTTCTTTTAAACTAATTATACTGACCACCCTCATGTTTATGTTTATTATACGGGGTACTCCTACTTTAAGATAAAAATAAAAAGTTATAATACTAATTATACCTTCTTTATTTTTTTTTTCTAAAGAGAGGGATGGTTAGTGTAGTTAGTTTAAAAGTAGAAGTTTTCCGTGTTATAAATCCAAAACTTAAGAATAATTAGTATAAATAATCCAAAAATTAATTTTAAAAAATTAAAATATGCTCAAGGCAGGTACATATATGATAGTACTAGTAAAAGAAGTAAGTAACAAGTGGGGAGCCAAGAAATTTTTTTAATTAAATGCTAGGGGATTTCGGTTTTAGTAGTCCAAGATATGGTCGTTAATGAGATCTCAAAAATAGAAAAACAATTCGACATGACAATCCGGCCCAGATAAATATTATTTTCATTTTATTTTTCTCTCTCATTTCCCATTTTCCTACAAACCAAGTAGTGGATATTGTAAACACCATGCAACTTTATTCTAATTAGTATTCGTTGTGTTCAGTACGGTTCAGCACGGCAGTGGCAGGTGGTTAATAATGATAAATAAATGTAAGGAGAAAAAACATTATTATGGTACAAAGCCTAGGTATATCAATTAGTTTTTAAGTCATAAAAGTTTTTTATAAAGATATATCGAAGAGAAATAGGATACGGAAATATTTTTTTTGTCCGCAGGCCTGCCCGCCTACGTAGCACTCCCCCATTGCACTTACGTTTGGATTGTACTTACGTTTTATTGCAACTCAATCGACTAGTCATTTGGTTAGACCTTGGTTTCCATCGGGACCAAAAATGCCCATTTATTTAGAGGCTCAAACGGCCATTCGCGAACAAAATTTTCGTTTGAACAAACACCCATCACCCTAACTAAATCCAAACTAGGCCCAAGTCGTGATTAGTCTTCCATGACACCTGGAGCAAGGAAACAAAGAGCACAGCAAGCACATGCACAAGTATCACATACAAAATATCCATTATTGAGAACAAAATAAGCAAAGCATCCACCAATTGCCGATGCCAATCATATATAACTGCTTTCTTCTGTTCTAGCTCTTCGCCAAATTTAAATTTCCATTTCTGCAGAAAGAATATAATTCCATACTGATTGCCAAACTCCATTAGTCATACTTATGAGAAGAAGAAAAAGAAGAAAAAAAAGAAGTAGCATGCATATTGGTTTCTTTGAAAGAATTTCTATATGTAAACGTAAACATCCTCTGGAATATTGGTTCAAATGACCTACACGCACAAATACTCTCCTACATTTCGTAATAATAGTTTCTATCAACATACCACTTCACTCCTATGCGCATGACATGTAGGAATTTTGCACATCAACTTAATTTGTCAGTACAATGCATGGTTCATACCTAGCATTTAAATTCTAACTATTGAGTTTCTTCATGAGAAGGTTCACATTTAACCCAATTATTGTCATCCATTTTTTTTCCATAGCGGCGTCATTTTGTAGATCCTAGCCATTGTCACCTGCATTGCTTCTTTCCAAAGTTGGGTCAGTACAATATCCCTACTAGATCGATGTCGCGGATTACTTACCAAGATCAGCTAATTCACCTATGCGTACCTTTTGCGTTTGCTCTTTGGAACGGACGAGGATGAAGGGTTACTGTGCCAGTTCCTTTTCCTCTGGTTAATGAACCAGTTGTTGATCTGCTTCAGCTGCAACCCAGTTTCTTGAACTAATCGCGCCTTGTCATCTTCCTGAGTAAAACATACGATATAGTATCAGAACTGGATAACAAAGAGCATGTACGCAAAAAAAAAAAGGTGACAGTCAATTTATTTTTGTAAACATCAACTTGGATTTGCGATGTCAATTCTTTTGCGGAACTTTCTAAGGAAGAAGGATTAATGATCAGTAAAGAGCAGATATCTTCACTTACTGTAGGGTAAGGCCACTTGGAGTGGGACTGCCACCAAGCCTTCAAGATGGAAGTGGTATCCCCAGGGAGTTTTCCAGCTCTCCGCTTGCGTAAGATCTCCTCTCTTATGTCCTCAATTTTTTCTTTGTAACCCTGCCAGTAAAGGATTTGGGTCAGCAACTGCGGGTTTGTTGCGTCTGTAACATAATTTTGGGTGTTTCAACCTGCTTGAGTTCATGTTTAAGCTCCTGCCTGACACGCTCCATCAATGACCTCTCGCTCTCGGTTGGAACAAGAGGACCGAATCCCATGCTGTCTGGTCCATCCATACTTCCGTCGTAGATGTTTGTGTCACTGTCCACTTGGTCATCGTCATCGTCAGACATGGTTGCACCTGTTCCTTCACCGGGGGAGACACCTGCCATTTTGACATGGAAGTCAGGAACCAGCCGACCTGGTGAGTATGAATGGGTGTACATACAAGACGGGACTAGATAGATGGCCATAAATTATTCTTCATTTCATACCATTGATAAATACGGAGATAGCATGCTAAACTGGGGATGAAGATTTTTTGTAATTGGCGATGGCTCACTTCTTGATCAAGGAGGACGCAATGATGCAGGGATAAATGATAGTGTGAGATACAAGAAATCAAAAAAGATGTGATAAAGGGAAATTGAGGGAATTCTGAATTCTAGTGTTCATGAACTGTGACCGCCTACTTGCATGGACCCGGAAAAATGGTGTCCGTATCAATATCGTGTTTGTATCGTGCAACATAGATGTATTCGTGCAACATAGATGACACTATTGTACCAATCAGAAAATGTTTCATTCCTATATCCGTATCTTGTCCTTGTCCGTATTCTTGCAACATAGTAGAACTATTTCTGCATTGGGTTCAAGTGTTCAACTTGAGAAGAGTATCTGTAAAGGTTAGTCTGAAAGTCAGTAGTTTCCCCTCCCTGTTATTTATCCTTTGCTAGGAACCACCTAGTTTCAGTGGTCAAGCATCATTGCATGTTTGCAGTAAGGAGTAAGATGAATAAGCTTCAAGAGCAAAAGAAGTGTAGAATAAGCTTACTTCAATTAAAGGAATTTTTGTCTATTAAGAATTTAAGACAATCACCCAAACTCTCTCTCCCCCTATGGGACTAAACGCACATGTGATTCTTAAACATAAAAAACGGTGCCTCAATTGGGAACAATGCGTTGGATGTGGCTCGTGTTCCTACGGGAGCTGCAAGCACCGCCCATGGTTGGAGAAGCTTGAGAGGAGAAAAAAAAGTCAGTCAGATTTTGCTGAATATCAACAAAACAGCATATCGGCAATATGCTGCCAGCATGTAATAATGTTTTTGATCCAGCAAGTTTGGCAAGAAAAATTGGTCACGTAAGCATACCGGCAGTATGTTGGCGGGTTCGGGTTTGGTTCAGAAAAGTGCGGTTCAGATATGTTCTCTTCGATTCGATGGTTCCAATTGTTCATAGGCCCCCTAGGTTAAGTTATGGAGTTATGGGGAGGGGGAACCAGCCCACTTTGTTGGTTGTACTCGAGGCCATTGATTGCTAAAAGGTAGGATTTTCTAAGTTGCGGTGTGCGTTGTAGTTCTTTTGCAAGATTGTCTTATTAATTCATTAAATTCCTCCTTTTCCCGTGGAATAGGTCGATCTTGACCGAAGCACATAAACCCTTGTGAGCTTTATGTTATTGTTCAGTTATTATTGTGCTTTTGTAATTCTCGACGTTATAACTGATGAGGGTATTGTCGTGTTCTCGCTTCCGCGTGTTGCACAACATAGTGGCTTATATCTAATGTAACCCTGCCCATCAATAACTTCTGTCAAACTCACCTGTAAGGCTTTGTAAAGATTGCTCAAGCTCCCAGCAAGCCACCACTGCTTCCATTGCATGAACACGAACATGCTGCTGCAGTTGTTCTTTGAAAGAACAGAGTAGCAGGACATAACGTGTCTAAGAAAGGAGAAACAAAGTTAGGTTAGATGACAGAGTAAATAGGAAGCAATAGATCCTGACAAAATGCTGCAATTTTCAGAATTCTTGTACAACATGCTTATTGAAGTGCAATCTAGCTAGCAGGCAAGCACAACACTAGTGAAGCAGCTATCAACAAGAGAAACGGTGCCTAACAAGCTCAATTATTAATCTTATGTAAGAGAAAGATGCATTGCTGCAATATCTTACATAAGTTACTACTGTAGCAAAGGACCAACTTACTGTGAGACTAGTTCTGTAGTATGGTACTATTTATAGAATTAGCCAAAGTTGTGAAAAGCACTAGGCGCTAGTAGGGCGGGCACCTTCCGCCTAGCGCCTAGCCCGCCTAGGCAACCGTCCAGATCCAGGCGGTTCAAAAAAAAAAAAGAATCCAAAAAAATCTACTAAAAATTGCAGAAAAAATCCATAAAATCCCAAAACATGCCTAGTCGGACGTCGAGCGAACTAGGCGGACACCTAAGCGACATCGGGCAGGCATCCGGTGCCTAGCCCCTAGGCGGCCGCCTTTTAGAACACAGGAATTAGCATGACCAACTCTTGTCTTAAAGGTTTCATTACAAGAGCTAGAAGAATGATTTCCATTCAACTATTGTGCTGATGCCGAATGTTATATGATCAGTCTCAATTAATTATGTGATAACCCCCACCTCACCCGTGTCTATTTCTAGACTTCTACCACTCATGCCCACGTATATATTTTTTCACCTGAACAACTATTCTTGGCCTAGTTTGGTTCACAGAAAGACAGAAAAGGAAATCAATTCTTTGTTACTTCCTTTCCTCTGGAAATTGCAATTCCCAATCATTTTTCTTTCTGGTGTATGGATAGGTCCGAAAAATTGGAACGAAAAGTTAATAATTGAGAGTTAGAAAGTGAATCCATTGGGTTGAGTCGGGAACCATTTTTTCGCTATTTTTATTTCACTTGGGACTCGCTTTCCTTCATGTTGATTTCCTTTGGCATCCAAACACAGTAAAGGAATGTCTTTCCTTTCCCAAGGCCATGATTCCGTGAACCAAACGTGGACAAGGTAAGCAAACTTGTAATCCTCAATAATAGTGAGCCATAATAGGAAGTTTTGTTGGGGATAAGGCGGAACCTATTCCAAAAGATTAATGCTCCACGATGAACCCACAACTGCAACGACATTCCAATGGCCGACTTCACAGAGAAAATAAAAATCGTAATACAAGACGAAGGAAATACTATTACTAAAATAGAGGGTTACAAGGGTTATAAGATTGTTACAGCTTAATCCCTAATATAAGAGAAAATATTAAAAATAACCCAATATATCCCTAGGAGTTGCACCCAAGAAGACGCGAGAAAATTGATCTCCCTCTTCCCAACCTTTCAATTTACTTCCTTTTGGTGGTTACTCAAAACCTCTGTATTAGCACAAAGAGAATCTCCCACGGTAACCCTAGGTCGCTTTATATTGCATATCATGAACCCACATATGGAAATTCAATCCTTAATGATCATGACTTAGGTTTTCTTATTTGAAAACACAATACTAGTTGTTTGATGAGTACTTTTCCTCCGAATCCTACTATAGAGAAGCTTATATGAAGATTATATCACATCCAAGGGAAGATTAGATGAAAATTACATCCATTGACGAGGGAGATTCTTTTTTGATTTCTTTCCTAGATTAGACCTAATTTGATCACAAACTACTTCCCTAATTACAAAGATAGATTTTATTATGATTTGTTTTCCTATTTTATTTGGTTTCATAATATAAGTATGTTTGCTTCTCAAGTCTATTTTTTTCTATAAATAAGGCTTGATACCTCTATTGTAAAATACAACAATTAATAAGATTTCTTTCTCAGCATAGTTTCTAATCTCTATATGGTACCAGAGCACTTGTAGAGATTTAAAGGTTTCTTCTCCACCACTACCCACCATATTTCGCATATTCCTCCTCGCAACTAATCCGCCAATTTGGTCCCGACCAAGCCTTGTCTTCTATCCTAGATTCTTTAAAAGTGCCCTGAAGACGAACATTTTTTCTATGCGTGGAGCATAAATTGACCTAGCAGTTGGTTGATTATATACTTCTTTCCAAGGCAAACGCCCCCCTTAGAAGTCATTTTCTGGTGCCGACGATGTCGTCAGTTGACAACTCTTCCAACTCTCAAAAGATTTCTTCTGCTCCTCGCGATGGTGTTGGAATCGACTTCGACGGTATTATCCTATTGATATTACTTCAATTATGTTGCATGAGAATAATTACTTCGATTGGTCGAGGTCCGTTCTTTTCTCTATTTTCAACCATGGCAAGAAAAACTATCTTACTGGAAAAGCGAATACGCCTGCGACAAGCGATCCCTCTTATGATAAGTGGAATCAAGATAATTCTTTCATGATTTCATAACTCTTCTCCGCTATCACACCACAAATCAATATCGTATGAGGAGGAGAAGTCGGTTGCGACATATTATGCTACCATGTAAGGTCTCTGGGAAGAGCTTGACCACTCTCTTATCCAAAAGTGGAACATTAAGAAAGATTGTCAACTTTACCCGAAACAAGATAAGGAGCATAGAATCTGAGTTTCGTGTGGGACTCCATTCTTCTTTTGAAGCGCATCAATCTAGAGTTCTTAATGCACAATTACCATCCTTGCTCAAGTCTATGAAGCTATATGTAACAAAGAGGATCGAAAGAGAGATGACCACTACTTAAAAAGAGGAGATAACTACCGAGCAGTTGACGTTCACTTCTACATCCTAAGGTGGAGGTAGAAGACCACCGAGGAGCGTTAGCGACAACGGGAACCAATGGAGTGTACTCGCTACAAGAAGTTGGAACACTTGGAGGTGACATGCTAACAAAATTATCAACATATGAAGACTAGAAAAGTGCCACTAATCATTCCAAAAGTAGTAATGTTTCTTCTAAGTAGACTGGTGGATCCATATCTCTTTTGGCTCTCCTGCTGACTTCTTCTCTCCAAGTGATTTGGAGAATATCTATAAATTTCTACAAAAGATAGATGGTGCCATGTCTTCCAATGTCTTCTCATTTTCTTGTATTGATTCTTTCCTTTCTCATGAGTTTGCTTTGATTATCAGTTTTGGTGCTACTAATCATATGGCTATTTCTTTCTATCTTTTTTTATCGTATGATCTTTCTTCTGGTCAGAATAAAATTAAATTTGCAATGGTTTCCTTTCTATCATATTTTAAGGTTAGCTCTTCATTACATGTTCCTAAATTGTCTAGTAATCTCCTTTCAATTGGAACTATTCAGTAACATTTTTTTCCTACTCATTGTGTCTTTTAGGATCTCCAAACGAAATAACGTTGTGACTGGTCGTGCAGCTGGAGGACTATATCTTTTTATGTCAATAATTCATCGCCTTATCAGTCACTTGGAACGATTTTTAATAGAAGTGTCAGTTGTGAGTCTGAACCAAAATTATTATTGGGTCTTTTGCTTGTCAAGTATGTCAGTTGTTGACATGTTAAACCTTCTTATTCATCTTCAAATAAAGTTGATGAAAGTTTTGATCTTATTCATTATAATGTTTAGGGTTCTCATGTTGCCCCTGTGAATAATCATTGCTATTTTATTTCATTTTTTTAGATTATACTTGGATATTTTTAATGAAAAGTTGTGATGAAGTCCCTAGAGTTGTTAAAGTTTTTGAAACCTAATTTGTAAAAATATCTTTTCATTCTGATAATGCTGGGGAATGTTTTGAAAAATCCTTGAATGTTTTGATTGAAGAAAGTGGGACAATGCATCAAACTTTCTTGTCCAGTAATCCAACAACAATACTGGATGGCAGAGAAAAAAGAATATGCATTTACTCAAACTTTAAAGCATTGTTGTTACACCACAATTTCGAGCATATGTCATCTTGGCTACAACTTAAGTGCTCAATAGAATTGCCTTCTAGAACTATACAGTTGAAAATTATTAATTTTGTGTTAAGACACATCTTTGATCCTTATTTTGATCCATTGTATTTTTGGTTGTGTGTGTTTTATCCATGTCAAAGATGGAAGACAATCTAAGTTAGACCCTAAAATTATTAAATGGGTCTTTCTTGGATATCCCCCCACTCAAGAAGGCTATGAATGCTTCTATGGTCATAAGATTATTACTTTGGATGCGATCTTTCATTAATCTTATAGTCTTTTTCTATACCTATTCAATCATCTGAAAAAGTTAGAGTTGAGCACATCCATGTTAACCTGTTAATGACATACTTAAGGACTAGTACTGAGACTTCTATAGGGGATCTTACAAGTACAGGTAATGAAGATACAATTGTTGACATGTAAGAAGATATACAAATGTCAACACATGACCAAGACCACTCCAATGCTTCACAAGGAGAAGCTGACATATTGGGTAATCCCTCTACTACTACTATTCTTGATGATGTAGATTTACCGATTGCTTTGAGAAAATCTAATCATACTATTTGTGCTCCTTTTAGATTTATATATCAATGTACTGCGTATCCTATTATGAATCATACTGACTAATTATGTATTTCTCCTTTTGAGTCATGAAAACAACATCCCAATATACATCGGGATAAGGCTCCGCGTACATATTGACCCTCCCAGGCTCTGCCTAACAGGGAGCCTTGTAGCACTAGGACACCATTATTGATAATTAATTGTGCTCAAACTCCATAAGCATGCTTTTCATCAAACATAAATTTTCCCTCCTTACTTAAAAGAGAATACAAGTAGGGAACAATAATTGCCAATAAAACTTTTAAAATGTTCATGAATTTTCAAAATTGATTATCAAAATTACCCTTAATTTACAAAGGAAGCTATAAATTTTATTTTTTTTAAAATGTAATAAATTGAGGGTAGTTTTGGTAACCACCTTGAAAATTCAGCAACATTGTAAAAGTCACATTGACAATTACAATTCCCTATAAGTATTGCTTAATCAACAAAAGTGAAAAAAAAAAACTAGAATATAAGATGCATGACTAATTTATCTAGATTGACACTAATGTCCCTAACACTATGTTTGGGAAGGAGAGAAAATAGGGGGAAGGAAAAAATTGAAGGAAAAGTGGGAGGAAAATTAAAAGTTATGAAATTTGGGAAAGGGGACAGAAAGTGGAGAGGAATTTGAGAAGAAAATTTATGTGGGTCCCACCAAAAAGAGTTCTCCAAAAATTGAGAGAAAATGAACACATATGAGAGGATTGTTGTAAAATTTACGCAATTACCCCTCAATTAATTTTCTCCAAAAAATGGGAGAAAAATAAACACACATGAGAGGTTTGTTGTAAAAACTACCCAATTATCTATTTAATTCTCTGTCTTTTCCTTTGTTGCCTTTTGTATGAGGAGATTAAAATTAAAATTTAGTTTTTTATTTTAATTTTTCTTTCTCTACTTTTTAGTCATTCAATTACCCCTCCATTTTCCTTCCTCTTAAAATTTTCTTCCCCTCACCCACAAAATTCCCAAACATAGTGGAAGAGAAATTTCCTCAAATCTACCATGCAACATCTGGCTTCTAAGACGATGACTAATTCCATCTACCAGATTCTTGATTTCGCAACTGATACATAAACCCGACAGAATTAAAGCGCGAGTAACAAGCTCAATTAAAACATTCACACACCACCACCACCTCATGATCATCATAAACTACAAGAGGCTGCGAACAAAGAAATACGTCGAGAAGAATAAATAATGCATGTTACTGCTGAAATACTATGTCATCGACCTACTTGACATGCCAAAATAGTTTGTATGAACATGCATTGGCGAAATGTGGATGGAATAACTTTGACAGAGGTCCCTTCGCTGTCATGGATTTATTAGTAAGTACCAGTACTGAAGAGAATAGAAGGGTCGCAATGTATACTCATCGAGTAATCTTAGTTGTAAGCTAGCCAGTACGTACTATCAAGCTGGATATCTATATATTTTTTGAAGATATGGGCCATCGGTCTAGCTAGCAAACTGACAGTCCTTTACATTCTAGCAGTTGTTGCAATAGTGCTGATCAAATTAAAGGTATCAAAATTACTACACAATGGTACTGGTAGAATTGCCTACAAATTAATTCAGCATTCATCCAAGTAGCCTAGCTCTAATACTATCGACTACATCCGCTGGACATTTTAAGTGGACTTTTTAGGGAAATTTTTTTTAAATTATATGCCACAATGTGTTGGAATAATATAAAAAGGACAAATTGCTACAGATATTCCTATGTTTTAGACTTATTACATAAATCATTCCTACTTTGAAAATAAATACACAATCATCACCACTATAGTTTATATTTCTATGCTAACTTAAAAACACTGACTATTTCTATGTTTTATAAAATTTATAGTCTGATGAGCGGTTAGTGTAATTATTTTCGAAATAGATATAGTCTATGTAATACTCATGAAATGTGGAAAAGGTCACTGTATTTATTCTATATAAAATTATAACACTCAGCTCTAAAATTTTGGTACACTGACAAGGAATTTTAACAAGTACATAGACGAATCAAACACCAACGTATTAAAAAGGTTTTTACTGACGGTCGCACAGGCATACATTAAGGACTGTTGTAAAATTTACGCAATTACCCTTCAATTAATTTTCTCCAAAAAATGGAAAAAAATAAACACACATGAGAGGTTTGTTGTAAAAATTACCCAATTATCTATTTAATTCTCTGTCTTTTCCTTGCCTTTTGTATGAGGAGATTAAAATTAAATTTTAGTTTTTTTAAATTTTTCTTTCTCTACTTTTTAGTCATTCAATTACCCCCTCCATTTTCCTTCCTCTTAAAATTTTCTTCCCCTCACCCACAAAATTCCCAAACATAGTGGAAGAGAAATTTCCTCAAATCTACCATGCAACATCTGGCTTCTAAGACGATGACTAATTCCATCTACCAGATTCTTGATTTCGCAACTGATACATAAACCCGACAGAATTAAAGCGCGAGTAACAAGCTCAATTAAAACATTCACACACCACCACCACCTCATGATCATCATAAACTACAAGAGGCTGCGAACAAAGAAATACGTCGAGAAGAATAAATAATGCATGTTACTGCTGAAATACTATGTCATCGACCTACTTGACATGCCAAAATAGTTTGTATGAACATGCATTGGCGAAATGTGGATGGAATAACTTTGACAGAGGTCCCTTCGCTGTCATGGATTTATTAGTAAGTACCAGTACTGAAGAGAATAGAAGGGTCGCAATGTATACTCATCGAGTAATCTTAGTTGTAAGCTAGCCAGTACGTACTATCAAGCTGGATATCTATATATTTTTTGAAGATATGGGCCATCGGTCTAGCTAGCAAACTGACAGTCCTTTACATTCTAGCAGTTGTTGCAATAGTGCTGATCAAATTAAAGGTATCAAAATTACTACACAATGGTACTGGTAGAATTGCCTACAAATTAATTCAGCATTCATCCAAGTAGCCTAGCTCTAATACTATCGACTACATCCGCTGGACATTTTAAGTGGACTTTTTAGGGAAATTTTTTTTAAATTATATGCCACAATGTGTTGGAATAATATAAAAAGGACAAATTGCTACAGATATTCCTATGTTTTAGACTTATTACATAAATCATTCCTACTTTGAAAATAAATACACGATCATCACCACTATAGTTTATATTTCTATGCTAACTTAAAAACACTGACTATTTCTATGTTTTATAAAATTCATAGTCTGATGAGCGGTTAGTGTAATTATTTTCGAAATAGATATAGTCTATGTAATACTCATGAAATGTGGAAAAGGTCACTGTATTTATTCTATATAAAATTATAACACTCAGCTCTAAAATTTTGGTACACTGACGAGGAATTTTAACCAGTACAGAGACGAATCAAACACCAACGTGAATTAAAAAGGTTTTAACTGACGGCCAACGTGAATTAAAAAGGTTTTTACTGACGGTCGCACAGACATACTTTAAGGACTGTTTGGTTGCACGAAAGTACCAGAACATGTGAAACTAAAAGAATTGCATACGCATAAATTTTGACTTTTCAAGAGAAAAATGATAGTGGAGAATATCAGTTCCTTATAATATAGTTATTATAATGTCACGTCCGTTAAAATATATATATATAACAAGTAACAAGTAGATAATTATGATAGAAAATTAAGTTGATGAGGATTAATTAATTATATTGATATTTACCATGAAGTGGTCCAGCTCCTTGTCGTCGTTGAGCAGCATCTGGCTCCCGGCGCCGAGCGCGGAGTACTTCGCGACGACCTCCTGCGCCCGAGCCAGCTGCGCGTCGATGCGCGGCAGCTGGTCGACGGGGGTGGCGATGCGGAGGCAGGCGACGTGCGCCGACAGCAGCTGCTCGTACAGCGGGTGGGCCAGTATCTCCGCCTTGTGCCGCGCGCTCTGCCACGTGCCCTCCTCCGCCACCCCTCCGGCGGACGTCGACGGCTCGGAGCCCCCGCCCGAGTGGAGGTGGAGGAAGTCCAGCTGCTGTTGCTGCTGCTGGTGGTGCTGGTGGTGGTGGTTCTGCCAGGTGGAGGCGTCGGAGGCCTCCACGTGGTGCTTCTCGGCGCGGCGGCGTAGACTACGTCGTGGGGATTGGCTGTGGAAAGACATTGGTGGTGGTGATGGCAAGTAACGACGAAGGAGGGGGGGGGGGGGGGGGGGGGGGGGGGGGGGGGGGGGGGGAGAATGAAGTGATGGAGATGTTAAGCGCATGGCTGTAAGCTTATAATCCTGTTATGTGGTTTTTTGTAGGTAAGGACCTTTATTTTGTTTTATTTATTTGCCCATTGATATTCTTTTAATTAAAATAATTTTATTTTAAAAGACAAAAGAATAGGCTAAAAACATAGTTTTCTTCCATACCTTCATTTGTAACTATTACCCAAGAGCCCAAGTTATTAGATTATAAATAATAAATGATTATTTTAATATAGATTTTCATATAATATATAATATTAGGATTTGGGTTTTCAAATTATTCGGCATTAAAAAATTATCATTCTCTTATCCAAAATTTCTGGATAATGTCATCTTCTACTATGCGATATCTGACATGACAAATTGTAACAAAAAAATAATCATCCAATTATTTTAATTTTAAATTTATCATGTTAGTTGTCTTGTCATATGTCACGTAATAGAATATGACATCATCCAGATTTGTTAATGACAAAGAGCATTTTTTTTTAAATACATGCTCTCATGTAACATAGACATAGACGGTATCTTACAAATAAAGTGCATAGCATAAGACATAAGTTGGAGTCATACAAGTATCCACAAAATGATGAGATATATAAAAGTTAGTATTGTTATGATGTGTTGGTTAACCAATAATGAATATATCAAGAAGCTAGATAAATTGTATGTATATTAATAAAGTTATTGATATTCTAAATTTGTAAATATACAAACATGCAAGAGTTTTGACGATTCTCCAAAATCTAATTATCCTAAAGCCAAGGGCATATTCAAAGAAGGCATAGTAAACGTTGTGACAAAGGAATGTATATTTAGGGTGGACACAAGTTTGTATAAATTATCGAATGCAAAAGATAATTTACTGCTAGAAGAAGAAACTTGTCATTTACTTGTGACAAAGGAATGTATTTTAGGGGGACACAAGTTTGTATAAATTATCGAATGCAAAAGATAATTACTGCTAGAAGAAGAAACTTGTCATTTACTTGGTGCACTAAATTATAAAAAGTTCATATGATACCAATTAACAGTGTATCGTTTATATTTCAAAAATGTTAGTAATTATAATATAATTTAACATTGTATGAAAGCAAATAAGGTTATATCTTAAACAAATTTTATAAAAATTAGATTTTATAAATCAAGGTCTTTGTCAACTATATATATATATATATATATATATTATATATATATAATATATATATATATATTATCTATATATTATATATATATATATAGATATATATATATGCAAATGACCTCTAGCCTAGTGGTTAAGAGAGATGCATGCGGCCCAAGTGGTCGGGAGTTCGAGCCTCAGTGGAGGCGAGTTCACCACAAGTACCATTGCTTCAAAAAAAAAATATATATATATATATATATATATATATATATATATATATATATATATATATATATAGGATAAATGACAAAAAAAATCTTCCTAGATTAGCCATTTTCGCGAAAAAAGATCCCATGCTCTTAAATTCTCCACTATTTATTTTTTGTTGCAAAAAATTCTCAAATGACAATTTTACCCCTTCCCTCTCCTTCCTCGGCCGTTGGGGGAGGGGCTGGGTGGCCGGCGATGCCACGGGGAGGGCTGCGTGGGGCGGGACGAGGGCGGGGGAGGACCGCGGGGGGCCGGCGAGTGCGGGGGAGGGCGTGCGGGACCGACGAGGTCAGGGGGGAGGCTCGCGGGGAACGGACGGGGCTGGGGGTTCGCCGCATGGGGGAGGGCAGGCAGGAGGAGGGAAGGGGGACAGGGCCGGCGGGGGGAGGGCGGGGGGGTCCCGCGGGGCTGGGGTTTCGCCGCCGGGGGGAGAGCCGGCGGGGGGAGGGCAGGGTGTCGGGCGGGAGAAGAGGGCGGGGGGGCAGGGCCGCGGTGGGAGGGCAGGGGGGGTCGGGCGGGGCTGGGGAGTCGCCGCCGCCACCGGGGGGAAGAGGGGGGCAGGGGGCATTTTCGGGATTAAATTTTTTAATTTTGACTGGAGGGACCATATTGAGCGGATTTGTAATCTAAGGAGGGACGAATTGCTAAAAATGACTAATATGTCTTAATTTGCAAAAGTTGGATATCTAACGAGGAATTTTTTGTCACATATATATATATATATATATATATATATATATATATATATATATATATATATATATATATATAATATATATATTATATATATATATATATTGTGGTACCACAACATGAATTTTAACAAATGAACAAAAATCTTCTTATGAAAGTAATGTATATATTACTTTAGGGTGCGGCTATCCGTTATCCCATGAGCTGCTTAGCACACCCAAAAAAAATATATCCTATCATACCCCTCTCCCTGCTCCCCTCCCGACCCTCCTCCTCCTCCCGCCGACCTCCTCCTCCACTTCCTCTTCCTCCTCCTCACCCGACCCCCCTGCTACCCTCCCGACCCTTCTCCTCCTCCTCCTCCCGCCGACCATCCTCTTCCTCTTCCTCCTCCCCCAACCCCGACCCTTCCTCCTCCCTCCTCCTCTGACCCTCCGACCCCGGAGGAGGAGGAGGAGGAGGAGGGGTCGGGAGGGGGGAGGAGGAGGAGGTGGAGGATCGGGAGGAGGAGGAGGAGAAAGAGGAGGGTCGGAAGGAGGAAGAGGAGGAGGAGGAGGAGGATTGTCGGGAGGGGAGGGGGAAGGGTAGGATAGAAATTTTTTTTTTTTTTAATTTTTGAGTGTGCTAAGTAGTTCATGGGGTGCGGATGGCCGCGCCCATTACTTTAACAACATGACTTTATGTCATGAGAGAGAAACTTTGATACAGTATGGGCTATCAAAGTTTTGATACCCCCTATATATGACATGTGAGACCCCTCAAAATTTATGTATATATATATATATATATATATATATATATATATGTACACATTTTACGAAGCAGAAGGGGCCCACATATCATATATAGGGGGTATCAAAACTTTGATATCCCCTACTGTATCTGTCACGACCCGCACCCGCTAAAAGGGCACGTGACGCGACAACGCCCAACCCTCACCGAAAAATCGGCGTGGAACGCTGTAGATTTTTCTACTCTAAACAGTTAATATATATAACAAAAACCTGTCGAGAATATGGTCAACTCGAACGGAGGACAAGCAATGAATATATATGAGTACTCAATCACGACTCTAAGATAACAAAGTAAAGACTGAAAGATAAAGACAACAAGACGATAATAAAATCATAACCTGTCAAGTCCAACACAAGAATATATACAAGTCCAAGTCCCTAATACAGTCCATAATGATAACAGTCTCAAAAGTAGCTGGAAACAAAGTCCAGTACAAAAGACCTACTCTAACTAAGCAAGGGGTAAGGTCTCGCCAGGCGGAGCTAAGCCCTGCTGGACCAAAGTCTCCAGGTCTAGGCCCACTACGTCATCCGGACCGTAGTAGGTACTGTAGTCTCCCTCATCTGCATCTGTAATATTTTCAACATATCCTGTCAGGATGGAACGAGTACAATCTACTAACAACAGTTCACAAGATATGACAAAAGCTATAAGACTATAAATAGAGAGTATATACAAAAAAATCATGGAATGTACATGTGAGTAACATGGCAAGGTAAGCTGTAAAACAAGAGCTAGAACAAGGCAAGTAAACTGATCATGGCATGTACAAGAATCAAGAATCATATATCTAGGTGTGTGAATACTAGCTACAATATGTGGCCGGCTTGGGTCTTGCACAAGGTCTACTGGCCTGGTTAATCATACGTGAAGTGTATGATTAACACTCACAAGGTCTACAAGAGTAACAAGGTGGATGATGACCACACATCTACACTAGTACTCCCCCGTCCCCGACTGGTAGAGTGGATCCAAGCAAGACACGTTACGATACGGAATTCTACGAGAAGGGAGCAAGTCTTCTCGAGAATCGGTGTCCATACACTGCACAATAACTACAAGGGGGCTTGCACAAGATATACCAAGATAACGAGGAATAACATCTCATGTCGGGATCCATGAATACCAATCCGTGTGACCAATGTGTCGAGAACAAGCATATCCACACTAATTACATGAATCATAACAATCATTATAAATTGAAAAAGTGTCAGAGAATGTACTCGCCTGTAATATGGTATGATATGTCTACTGGAGCAAATGCAGCGTCTCGAGGACCTATAGAGAACAAGACGTATCAATACTATGTTTAGGAAATAAAATCAAATCAATTTGAATCCTATTAAGTCATTCTAGGTCAAGGCATGTCAAACTAGGTTGTACGGGGTCAAACTAAGTCATATTAGGTCTAACTGGGTCAAACTGGGTCAATACAAGTCAAACGGAATTAATCTAGGTCAATTTGAGTCAACAGTTGACTTTTGGTCAACCGGTCAACTCTGGTCTACCGTGGTCAACTCTGGTCAACCCTAGGTCAACGCTAGGTCACTGGTGACTAACAGTTGACTTTCGGTCAACTGTACAAGTCTAATGAAATTTGGGACTAAATTGGGTAAAGTATTGACCCATAGTTGACTTTTGGCCTAAAAAGTCAACCGTGGTCAACCGGGGTCAAGACTAGGTCTAGACGGCTATTTCTATCCATTACCAACCTCTACAACCTATATCCAAGTCCATCTTGGACTTCGAAACTCATTTCTTGGCCATAGGCCAAATTCCTATTTTACCCTTAAAAAAGGACAAAATTCACCTTAGGCAATTATCTAGTTAACCTACCTACGCTTGGTATTTCGACCCGATCTCCCCGGGATAGTATGATACTAGCCTATACATATGTTACCTACCAAAATACCTAGGTAAAGTGGACGTTTGGTCCACTTTACGGCCTATTGCCGATATCGTGAATATCTCGCGATACGCGATGGTACGGCGCGATACCGGCGCCCTACAACTCCGATTTCAACTCGGAAGCCTACCCGCAAAATTTAATTCATATAATCTAGGTCCACGCCAAGTTTCATCATAATCCGACGCTCCGAGCTCAATTTCCCCTTCTAACTTGATTTTCTCTATTTTGTGTATCTATCATTCTACTTCTCAATCTCCTTCCTATTCTTCTAATCTTCCTCCTCCTAACTCTCCTTCCTATTTTTCTTCTCATTTCTAACTCTTCTTATTCTCTCTAACTTTCCTACTCTATTCTTCATTTCTCCTCACTAAATATATCTATCTATACCTATATATATATATCTATGTATCTATAAATATATACACACAACACTCACATATCTATCTATAAATATAAACACACACACTCTCCAATTTCCCTTACACATGTACATAAAGCACAACACACAAAATACTCAATCTCTCGGATTTTAGTACACTGGGACATCCTGCACACCTTTAAGGCTCCTCTGCTCACCTTTAAGGCACTTTCGCTCACCTTTAAGGCTCCTCTGCTCACCTTTAAGGCTCTACTGCATAGTTTTTTCTGAATAGCATTCTGCACACTTCTAAGGCATTCCTGCACAACTACAAGGCTCTCGTGCACAACTCTAAGGCTCTAATGCACAACTATAAGTTCTAATGCACAACTCTAAGCATTGATACATACATATACAATATATATATATATATATATATATATATATATATATATATATATATATATATATATATATATATATATATATATATATATATACCACTCTCAAAAGGATTAAACTATAATAAATCCTTAACCTATATTTCTAGGGAATCCTACAAATTTTAGGGGCAAGGTGTGGAGAATCATCTCCTCTACAATATTGGTGAAGGAAATATAGCTAAAAAGGAATAAATGGAGAATTAAAAACTTACCTAGGTTTGGGTTGCTTGGAGGAAGATGAAGCTTGGGAAGAAGAAAGAAATTAGAGAGAGAGAGAAAGTTGCTTGGTGATGAAGCAATGGGGGGGGATGCTCCTTATGGCCGGCCCTGGTAGGGGCCTTATTGGGTTTTGGGTGGAGACCCATTAGGCCCCCAACCCAATAAACTTAGTTGGGTTCGGTTCGGGTTTGTTTCGGGTTGGTTCGGTCTAATTTCTAAATACTAATTAAGCTCTAAAATGACTAATTAAGCCATGGAAATTGGGTTTATAATTTCTAACCTAATTATGATGGTATGTGGGCCAAGCCCAGCTAGTATGTGGGTCCCGCTAGGGTCCAGGCTACCCGGGTCTCCAACTTAAGTCCAAATTGGGTAAAATTCAAACCAACCCAAATAAATCCCAAAAAATCATATAAAATCAAATAAAATTCCTAAAAATTATATAACTTGAAAAATGACGAAAATACCCCTAATTTGAAAACTGGGGGTGACAAATCTACCCTCCTTAAAAAAATTTCGTCCTCGAAATTCAAACGGTCGTACTCTTATCTAGGTCAAGCACCCCACAATCAAGGTCTACTAAATTTTATCCTAAGTTATATAACATGTAATCCAGGCAATCAGAACACATGCATGATTTTAAATCTCTACAGTATCGTGTTATTGCAGTCTTCATTGGGGTTTTCTATTTAATCTAGCATGATCATCACATATGCAAACTAAAGGTATACTAAGAAAGAATCATCAATCAATGGGCGAAGATAACAGGTAAAAGAAAGAGCAAGACCCTACCTCCTAGTCCAATGCGTGCAGGATCCTCAACTGCCATCGTAAAAGCCCTGTCCTGGCGGGGTATATCCCGCTGCTGGTGGAGGGCGTGATGCGGTGCCATAGGTGGTCTACCCTGTGCTCCCTGAGCTACTACCGCTCCTTGGGCTACACTGCGAGGGTTCGCAGGACAATCTCTCAACTGATGTCCAGCCTCCCCGCAGTAGAGGCACAAATCCAGCCTCTTCCGGCAAACCTCCCAGACGAATTGAAAAAGAAGATTTCAATATGGCACATGAAGGCAATATCAAGGGAGGACAGCTAGAATGCAGTAAATCGATATCAAAGACGGTAAGCAAGATAAGCAAGAAAAGATCCTACTGTGATTGAGTACTCTTAGCCTATAGCCTATCCTAGATACGTACCGCAGGCTCGTAATAGCACTCTAAGTCGAGCGCCACTACGACATCGCACTAATTGCGACTTCAGGACCTGCGTGGGCCACCACTAAAACGTGTCACGACCCGCACCCGCTAAAAGGACACGTGACGCGACAAGGCCCAGCCCTCACCGAAAAATCGGCGTGGAACGCTGTAGATTTTTCTACTCTAAACAGTTAATATATATAACAAAAACCTGTCGAGAATATGGTCAACTCCGAACGGAGGACAAGCAATGAATATATATGAGTACTCAATCACGACTCTAAGATAACAAAGTAAAGACTGAAAGATAAAGATAATAAGACGATAATAAAATCATAACCTGTCAAGTCCAACACAAGAATATATACAAGTCCAAGTCTCTAATACAGTCCATAATGATAACAGTCTCAAAAGTAGCTGGAGACAAAGTCCAGTACAAAAGACCTACTCTAACTAAGCAAGGGGTAAGGTCTCGCCAGGCGGAGCTAAGCCCTGCTGGACCAAAGTCTCCAGGTCTAGGCCCACTACGTCATCCGGACCGTAGTAGGTACTGTAGTCTCCCTCATCTGCATCTGTAATATTTTCAATATATTCTGTCAGGATGGAACGAGTACAATCTACTAACAACAGTTCACAAGATATGACAAAAGCTATAAGACTGTAAATAGAGAGTATATACAAGAAAATCATGGAATGTACATGTGAGTAACATGGCAAGGTAAGCTGTAAAACAAGAGCTAGAACAAGGCAAGTAAACTGATCATGGCATGTACAAGAATCAAGAATCATATATCTAGGTGTATGAATACTAGCTACAATATGTGGCCGGCTTGGGTCTTGCACAAGGTCTACTGGCCTGGTTAATCATACGTGAAGTGTATGATTAACACTCACAAGGTCTACAAGAGTAACAAGGTGGATGATGACCACACATCTACACTAGTACTCCCCCGTCCCCGACTGGTAGAGTGGATCCAAGCAAGACACGTTACGACACGAGATTCTACGAGAAGGGAGCAAGTCTCCTCGAGAATCGGTGTCCATATACTGCACAAGAACTATAAGGGGGCTTGCACAAGATATACCAAGATAACGAGAAATAACATCTCATGTCGGGATCCATAAATACCAATCCGTGTGACCAATGTGTCGAGAACAAGCATATCCACACTAATTACATGAATCATAACAATCATTATAAATTGGAAAAGTGTCAGAGAATGTACTCGCCTGTAATATGGTATGATATGTCTACTGGAGCAAATACAGCGTCTCGAGGACCTATAGAGAACAAGACATATCAATACTATGTTTAGGAAATAAAATCAAATCAATTTGAATCCTATTAAGTCATTCTAGGTCAAGGCATGTCAAACTAGGTTGTACGGGGTCAAACTAAGTCATATTAGGTCTAACTGGGTCAAAACGGAATTAATCTAGGTCAATTTGAGTCAACAGTTGACTTTCGGTCAACCAGTCAACTATGGTCAACCATGGTCAACTCTGGTCAACCCTAGGTCAACGCTAGGTCACTGGTGACTAACAGTTGACTTTCGGTCAACTGCACAAGTCTAATGGAATTTGGGACTAAATTGGGTAAAGTGTTGACCCATAGTTGACTTTTGGCCTAAAAAGTCAACCGTGGTCAACCGGGGTCAAGACTAGGTCTAGACGGCTATTTCTATCCATTACCAACCTCTACAACCTATATCCAAGTCCATCTTGGACTTCGAAACTCATTTCTTGGCCATAGGCCAAATTCCTATTTTACCCTTAAAAAAGGGCAAAATTCAACCTTAGGCAATTATCTAGTTAACCTACCTACGCTTGGTATTTCGACCCGATCTTCCCGGGGTAGTATGATACTAGCCTATACATATATTACCTACCAAAATACCTAGGTAAAGTGGACGTTTGGTCCACTTTACGGCCTATTGCCGATATCGTGAATATCTCGCGATACGCGATGGTACGGCGCGATACCGGCGCCCTACAACTCCGATTTCAACTCGAAAGCCTACCCGCAAAATTTAATTCATATAATCTAGGTCCACGCCAAGTTTCATCACAATCCGACGCTCCGAGCTCAATTTCCCCTTCTAACTCGATTTCCTCTATTTTGTGTATCTATCCTTCTACTTCTCAATCTCCTTCCTATTCTTCTAATCTTCCTCCTCCTAACTCTCCTTCCTATTTTTCTTCTCATTTCTAACTCTTCTTATTCTCTCTAACTTTCCTACTCTATTCTTCATTTTCCCTCACTAAATATATCTATCTATACCTATATATATATCTATGTATCTATAAATATATACACACAACACTCACATATCTATCTATAAATATAAACACACACACTTTCCAATTTTCCTTACACATGCACATAAAGTACAACACACAAAATACTCAATCTCTCGGATTTTAGTACACTGGGACATCCTGCACACCTTTAAGGCTCCTCTGCTCACTTTTAAGGCTCTACTGTACAGTTTTTCCTCAATAGCATTCTGCACACTTCTAAGGCATTCCTGCACAACTACAAGGCTCTCGTGCACAACTCTAAGGCTATAATGCACAACTATAAGTTCTAATGCACAACTCTAAGCATTGATACATACATATACAATATATATATATATATATATATATATATATATATATATATATATATATATATATATATATATATATATACCACTCTCAAAAGGATTAAACCATAATAAATCCTTAACCTATATTTCTAGGGAATCCTACAAATTTTAGGGACAAGGTGTGGAGAATCATCTCCTCTACAATATTGGTGAAGGAAATATAGCTAAAAAGGAATAAATGGAGAATTAAAAACTTAGCTAGGTTTGGGTTGCTTGGAGAAAGATGAAGCTTGGGAAGAAGAAAGTAATTAGAGAGAGAGAGAGAGAAAGTTGCTTGGTGATGAAGCAATGGGGGGGGGGGGGGGGGGGGGGGGGGGGGATGCTCCTTATGGCCGGCCCTGGTAGGGGCCTTATTGGGTTTTGGGTGGAGACCCATTAGGCCCCCAACCCAATAAACTTAGTTGGGTTCGGTTCGGGTTTGTTTCGGGTTGGTTCGGTCTAATTTCTAAATACTAATTAAGCTCTAAAATGACTAATTAAGTCATGGAAATTGGGTTTATAATTTCTAACCTAATTATGATGGTATGTGGACCAAACCCAGCTAGTATGTGGGTCCCGCTAGGGTCCAGGCTACCCGGATCTCCAACTTAAGTCCGAATTGGGTAAAATTCAAACCAACCCAAATAAATCCCAAAAAATCACATAAAATCAAATAAAATTCCTAAAATTATATAACTTGAAAAATGACGAAAATATCCCTAATTTGAAAACTGGGAGTGACAGTATCAAAGTTTTTTTTTCCATGTTATGCACCAAGAGATCCAACTTAGAGAGTATTCTTCTTTCCCAAAGATAAAAATAATGTATATATTATTTCCGCATGTTCGTATGTATTATTTAATTTTGGCATATACAATTAAACATACTACAAATAAAAATGTTAAAAAAATTGAATGAATTAATTGGAATATAATAAAAACATATTTATTAGCATGTCTATTGTATTTATAATATTATGTTATAGTGGTAATATAACTCAGCTTGATATCACAAATAATTTATGTACAAATTATATTCGACTCTCTATCTACAAAAGAATTTGTTCTAATATAGTAATATCAACAAGGGTCACGTTAGTTTTAGTCTTTCCAAGTTAAAGTGAGTTTTTTTAGAATGTTATATATATATATATATATATATATATATATATATATATATATATATATATATATATATATATATATATAATATCGTCATTTTAATTTTGAATTTTCCAACATTTTCTTATATGAAAAATAGTTTATAAAATAAAGAGAAGGGGAGGGGTTTATTTGTAAAATTCTGGAATCCAAACACAAAAGAAGGGCGCGAAAGCAGATATCTAAGCATACCTCGATTGACGCCAGCCGTAGGACAGTGACCCGGCCGAACACGCGTCGGCACCAGCAGCGAGGACCACAACCCGCCAGGACCACCGTCCGATCCCCTCTTGCACCCACAAGCAAACGACGACCGGACACGTGTCCCCCGTGGCGGGGACCACAGGGGCAGGCTTTTGCTGCCGGCAGCGCGGGGCCCACGGTCGCGCGCAGTGGTCCCGAAAGCGATCCCGCCAAGCCCTTGATCAGCGGTCCCCGCCGGCAAAGCGGGGCCCACATCAGCAGTGCGGGTGGGCCCGTACGTGGCCGGTGACGTAGGCCGATTGCTACTGGTGGCTCTAGTGAGTAGAGCAGCTGCAGCAGTGCCGTCAGGGCCGGGCTACATGAGCAGCAAGCTCGGCAAAGTCTGCCACTGCCGAAAAAGTTTTTTTCTCTTCTCTTCTTTTCTTTTCTTTCCTTTTTTTTTTTCTTTTTTTGCTTTTGTTTTTGAGCTGGTTCTGCTGTTCCTACGCTAAAAGCATCTCCAACCCTATTGTCTTGTTTTGTGTTGTGAATTCTATATAGCATGAGGCACAAAATAATATCTTTTCTATGTGGCAAGATGACATTTACACAAGACAATAAGATAAAAATATGTTTTCTAATGCAAAAGTTTAAGAAGACAATAAAAAAAAAAATTCAACTTCCAAGACAACTTTTTTACTTTTTTTTATATATATTTTTATTCATAATTGATGATGTGGACATAAAGTCATTGTGAAGTGTATTGTCTAGATCTAGAGTCTAGACTAGGGCTGGCGATGGGTAGGGTAGGGTAGGGTAAGGGCAGGAAGAGGGCAGGGTAGGGTAGGGTATTGACCTTTTTTTGATACCCTAGGGGAGTCATGAGGGTAGGGTAGGGTAGCCCTCTTCCAAAAAACCAATACCCATTACCCGTCCTTACCCTTTACCCTCACAAGGTAGCTGAGGGTCAGGGTAGGGAGGGTAAGGATATTACCCTTGCCATTTCATTTTTTTAACTTTGAAAATCAAATTTTTTGCTACTAAACATGGGGGAATATTTTTTCTTTCCATTTCATTTTTTTCAGATTTTGACAGCATTCAAAAATCATAACAACTTAACAAGAAATAATAGGAAGAATATTTTTTTTACTAAAGGCGCTGAACCCAGTTATATAGTAGAACATGGGCTGCCTACATACCCAAGGAAGGGACTAGACCTGACTCCTTAGGATCAAGCACCATGTAGTTCTCCTAATCCTAAGTACTAATTACAAAAAACTACAAGGTATCCGGGTAATTGCACTAGGGTAATTGCACTAGCCGTTCAGTTCAGGGTGGGGAGAAGGGTAGGGTCGAGGCTTTTAAAGGGTTAGGGTTAACGGGTAGTAGGTAGGGTAGTGATTCAGGGTAGGGTAGGGTTCAGGGTAGGGTTACAGGGCAGAGGGTAGGGCGGGTAGGGCGGGTACCCGGGTAATTACACTAGGATATCAGAATAAAATCCTTACCCTACCCTAATTCTAAGAGGGTAAGGGTAGGGCCTGCCCTCAAAGGGTAGAGGGTACCCGTGGGCACCTGAGGGTGCAGGGTACCCGGCTAGGGTAGAGGGTATGAGGGCAAAATCGCCACCCCTAGTCTAGACAACCAACTTCACATTCTTCTTGCCATGTCATTGTCATGTCAACTTCACAATTTATTTTACATTTGCATTGGAGAAGTACTTTTGAAAAAAAAAAATTGTCATTCCTACGTGGCAACCATTTTTTCCAAACTCACACTAGGTTGGCGATGCTCTAACGCAGTAGGTTTGGAACTAGGTAATCCAAAAAAGACTTGGACCTTAAAAACAGAGAAATTAAAGTCAAATTTAAACTAATTAATATACAACAAATTTATTTTCTCCAATTTTAAACCAATTCCACAAATTCTATGAATAAGTCAAAATTTTGGTAAGACTTTTTCTAAGGGCACCACACTTTTTACTTGGGACTATGCCCAAAAATATTCAAAAAAATTTACAAGTTTGCCATTGTCACGCCCCAGAACCAGAATACTGGTGAGCGGGGGCAGACATAGCCAGCTACGTATAATGAAATGGAATCCACGTCACTATACGGTCACGGCTGTCTAGATATATGAGGGTTTAACTACAATCCATCAGTCTCCTATGGTCAAGATCGAACCTATTGTCTCAATCACAAGCAAGTAGTAGTAGTCACAAGATATTAGAGCATCAATATACAATAGTAAGGCGTCCCATACATTACATATTGGATGATCATGAAGCTAGTCGTACAAAATGTCAGGACTAGCAAGAGTTTCAGTCAGTACATGATCAACCCTAGGATTTGTCAATCATGTTACAGCCTGTAGGCAGACAGTAAATAAAGGTACAATACGAGCTAACACGTGCTCGCCGGCTAAACGCCTCAAAAGAATAATTTTACAAATGGAGTGGGAGGACAAAAGAAATCCACTCGTTGCCCTGGTTACGCCTGGTGGTCACCATCGGGCTGGAAGACAGGTGGATCCTCTGTTGCTGCTCCGATATCTGGCCACACAAAACCAGCTGGGTCAGACCCCAGAAAGAGCAAGTGCCACAAAGGAGGCTTCACTTAGGAACTAAAACCAGCATATCACAAATAAATAGTTAAGGTAATTAAAAGATACTGATAATAACTGAGATAATCAATAATATATTGAGCACGGAGAAACCATTCAAGTAGCCAGACTGCAATCCTTAAACCAAACAAGGACCGGGGTTGCAATCCTTCGCCTGAATAGAAACCCACCTCAATTACTATTGATAAGGTAACAAGACAATAAATGAAGAGAGGACACAGAACTGCTCTGGAAGCCAGGTTATAACCCTTAAACCAAACAAGGACCGGGGTTGTAATCCTTCGCCTGAACAGAACTGGACCCCTGATCTTTATTGTTAATGCCGATATAAATAATTAATCATGCTTGAAGTAAGGTAAAACATGACGAGCATGGCACGGGGTTGCAATAAGACAATAAACGAGGAGAGGACACAGAACTGCTCCGGAAGCCAGGTTACAACCCTTAAACCAAACAAGGACCGGGGTTGTAACCCTTCGCCTGAACAGAACTGGACCCCCGGTCGTTATTGTTAAGGCAGACACAATAAGCAGGACGATATATGATAAGATAACCATGTAACTATTCAGATAGCCAAGTTACAACCCTTAAACCAAACAAGGACCGGGGTTGTAACCCTTCATCTGAACAGAACTTGGTATCCCATCATTTATCGATACAAGAAATCATGTCCTGATACAATCTTGTACAGGATCAGGATAAGACTAAGCTGGAATAAAATTCATCCAATCAATCACGGCCAATCAAGAGTACGGCTTGATACTTTTAACTAACTAGGGTTATCACAGGCCTAGTTACTAGCAAGATGCAATGAGATTATCCCGACAGCCACAAGCCCTGCAGACCATCCGGTTATCCAGGTCGAATGTCCGTTTATGAAGGGTGCACCACATGACTGTGTGCTGGAAATGTGCCCTACTCGTCGGTAGGCTACAAGTCCACTTAATGCGCCCAGATAACGGGATTGCCTGTAGCTGGGAATCTCTTCATGACTACTGAATCATTCTAGTTAATTAGCCTTAGTCAATTTCAGTAGGTACCCCTGACCGTGGTACTCAGGGATCCCCATCCTAGACATGATGCAAGACAGTACTAGTTTATTACAAACACAATCGCCCACGGTGTCCAGGTATTTCATACTTGTCATGTCAGGCTAGCTGTCGTAACATCATGCCGAGATATATCATGTCAGTTTACTTGTCAAGAGTGCGCCACAGCGGGCCACTATCGTGTTCTATTCTTACAATATTATGAGTGAGAGAACTTGTATAAAATAATTAGTGACCTATTCTTGAAGCTAAGGAAAAGATCTACAACTTTCATGTTGGGAGTTGGGAGAAATTCGAGCAATAATTCAGTCAATTAGGACATATAACAGTTAGTAATAGTCAAAATATGCATTATGCGGCCTATTCTGCGACATGCATGCAACTGCGACACCATATGCGCCTACTGCGACATGCGCCTTAATGCGGCTCATGCGCGACATGATATGCGCCTATCGCGACATGCACCTCATGTGGCTCAACTGCGACATGATATGCGCCTACCGCGACATGTGCCTCATGTGGCTCAACTGCGACATGATATGCGCCTACCGCGACATGCGCCTCATGTGGCTCAACTGCGACATGATATGCGCCTACCGCGACATGCGCCTCATGTGGCTCAACTGCGACATGATATGCGTCTACCGCGACATGCGCCTCATTGCAACATGCGCCTTCTGCGACATGCGCCTTCTGCGACATGATATGCGGCTACCGCGACATGCGCTTCATTGCAACATGCGCCTTCTGCGACATGCGCCTTCTGCGACATGATATGCGGCTACCGCGACATGCGCTTCATTGCAACATGCGCCTTCTGCGACATGCGCCTTCTGCGACATGCTGATTATGCTGCAGATGAACCTAGTAATGACCAGAAATTGTTTTGGCCATAACTTCCTCATCCGAAGCCGAAATCAAGTGAAACAAAAGCCAAAACTGCATGAAATTGAATTCTCTACAACATAGAAACACTAGTTTTCGAAAATAACCAAGTTTTAGAGATCAAAACCAAGAAAAACCGAAAAGTTTACAAACTTAGATCTACAAGAATCCATCCATCAAATCCAAAAATGTCAAGTTCTAAAGAGGCTTAGAATCAAGTAAGGAAGAGAATGGAACAATAAAACTTGAGATCCATCATGAAGCAAGTTTGTACTTGCCTAAGCTCTCTCTCTCTCTCTCCTTCCTGGTAGGTGTAGAAGTAAATGTGGAGAAGAAGAAGAATAATGAAGAGAGAGAAAGAGGAGGGGTTAATAAATGGGGATGGTGGTGGTAGGTAGGGGTTTTCTTTTGGTTCATGATGAGCCCAAAAGCAAACCAAACCAAGCTAAGCCGAACCAAGCTATGCCATATCCAATGATATGCCAAAATAACCATGCAGGAAAAATACACAATACGAGTCAAGAATACGTACACGTATACCAAGATACGTAATACGAACTACAGGCATTACAACTCTACCCACCTTCAAAGAATTCCGTCCTCGGAATTTAGTCAAGAGGCTAGAATTGCAAGGACAAGCTATACTAATCGTAAGCTATAACAAGCAGTCTATCATGCAGTCATTTATCCGAGCAAGGAATTGAAAGCATAAGGCATAAGGAAGACATTATACCTTATAAGTCAAACAGGTCGGGATATCGTGATCGGATATCATCCTCACGCTCCCACGTCGACTCACCCAAAGAGTGATGACCCCAAGCAACTCGGACTAACTTGATAGTCTTGTTCTTGAGTATCTTCTCTCTTCGGTCCAATATAAACACGGGCCTCTCCTCATACGAAAGGTTGGTACCAACAACCAATTCCGAATGATCCAGGATGTGGCTCGGGTCCAGGATATACCGTCGCAGTTGGGATACATGGAATACGTCATGCACCTCGCGTAGCGACGGTGGAAGAGCGAGACAATAGGATACATCTCCTACTCGCTCCAGAATATCGAACGACCCTATATACCTACGACTAAGCTTTCCCCACACGCCGAAACGAATGATGCCACGGTTAGGCGAAATCCTCAGGAATACATGGTCGCCGACAGAAAACTCAAGAGGGCGTCGATGAGAATCGGCCCAATGATGCTGGCGATCTTGGGCAACTCGAAGATGATCTCTGACTTTTCTGACCACTTCAACGGTCTGAGCAATCATTCCCGGACCAAGCATCTGCCTCTCTCCAACATCATCCCAGGCTAGCGGGGATCGACACTTCCTACCATACAATGCCTCGAACGGAGCCATCTGGATACTGGCTTGGAAACTGTTGTTGTACGAGAACTCCACCAGGTGCACATGATCTTCCCACGAACCACCGAAGTCGAGTGTACATGACCGCAACATATCTTCAAGAGTCTGGATCGTACGTTCTGACTGGCCATCTGTCTGCGGGTGATAAGCTGAACTGAACTGGAGGTGAGTTCCCAAACTTTCTTGCAAGCTACGCCAAAAGTGCGACGTAAATCTTGAATCTCTATCTGAAGTGATACTGACTGGTACACCGTGCAACCTGACAATCTGCCGGAGATACATCTCCGCTAGCTGAGCCGTCGACTGACCAACTCTGAACGGGAGAAAGTGAGCCACCTTCGTGAGCCTGTCTATGACAACCCAAATAGCGTCTCTGCCCGCCGGGGATCTAGGCAATCCAGTCACAAAATCCATGGTTACATGCTCCCATTTCCACTCGGGAATCGGCAATGGTTGAAGTAGTCCAGCTGGTCTCTGATGTTCAGCCTTAACTTGTTGGCAGACTAAACAACGAGAGACAAACCGGGCTATCTCCCTCTTCATGCCATTCCACCAAAAGTGCTGGCGGATATCACGGTACATCTTCGTGCCACCAGGATGAATGGAATACTGCGAACTGTGGGCCTCTGCCATGATCTCCTGTCTGATATCTCTACTGGGTACACAAAGACGTTTGCCATGTCGAAGTGTACTGTCTTCATGAATGCATAACTCTGGTCTTCATCCTGCCTCACACTCTGCTCTAAGTCGCTGAAGCTTGGAATCTGCTGACTGTGCCATTCGGATCCTCTCGACTATAGTGGACTGGACTTGCATGCTGGCCATCAATGCCACACTGGAAGGGAGGATAACTTCTATACCCATCTTCTGAAGATCGGCTAACAGCTCTGGTTGCACTGTTAGGAAATAAATTCCGGCTCTCCTGCTCAATGCATCCGTAACAACATTGGCCTTCCCTGGGTGATACTGCAAGTTGACATCATAATCCACAAGCAGCTCTAGCCATCTTCTCTGACGCATGTTAAGATCCTTCTGGGTGAAAACATACTTCAGGATCTTGTGGTCGGTAAAAATCTCTACCCTATCTCCATATAGGTAATGTCTCCACAACTTAAGTGCAAACACTACTGCTGCCAGCTCCAAGTCATGGGTTGGGTAATTCCTCTCATGATCACGAAGTTGTCGTGACGCATAAGCTATTACCTTCCCATGCTGCATCAGAACACATCCTAAACCTCTGTCCGAAGCATCATAATACACTGAGAATTCTCCAGTTCCATCTGGAAGCGTGAGAATAGGAGCCGTCATCAAGCCTCGCTTCAACCTCTCAAAAGAATTCTGGCATTTTGCTGTCCAAGCAAACTGCACATCCTTACGGGTCAACTGGGTCAATGGCGCTGAAATTCGAGCAAAGTCTGAAATAAATTGCCGGTAGTAGCCGGCCAAGCCAAGAAAACTACGAACTTCTGCCACTGTGCTAGGTACCGGCCATGTTTCAATGGCCACGATCTTCTGGGGATCCACTTCAACTCCTCCTCGGGTGATGATATGACCCAAGTACGAAATGCGATCGAGCCAGAACTCGCATTTACTAAACTTGGCATACAACTGGTGCTCTCTGAGAATCTGAAGAACAACTCTGAGGTGATGCTCATGCTCCGCTTCACTCTTGCTGTAGACCAGAATGTCGTCTAGGAACACAATCACGAACTGATCTAAATAAGGCATGAAGATACAATTCATGAGGTCCATGAATACAGCCGGCGCATTGGTTGCTCCAAATGGCATCACAAGGAACTCCCAATGTCCATACCTAGATCTGAAAGCTGTCTTCGGGATGTCCTGCTCTCTGACTCTGATCTGGTGGTATCCTGACCGCAAGTCGATCTTCGAAAATACTGATGCCCCTCTGAGTTGATCAAACAAGTCATCTATCCTCGGGAGAGGGTATCTGTTCTTGATTGTCACCGAGTTCAAGGTACGATAATCAACACACAATCTGGACGTACCATCCTTCTTTTTCACAAGAAGCATCGGGGCTCCCCAAGGCGATTCACTAGCACGAATAAATCCCTTGGTTCTGAGTTCTTCAATCATCTTGTACAATATCTCTAACTCTGACGGCGCCATCTTGTAGACTCTCTCTGACATTGGGGCTGTCCCGGGAATCAAGTCGATGGTAAACTCGATCTCTCGCTCTGGCGGTATCCCTGGAAGCTCTTCTGGAAAAACATCTGAAAACTCTTCGACTATCCGAGGTAACTGTACTACTGCTACTGCCATCCGCAACACTGGAGGAGAAGGTTCAACTTCGCCTCGGGAAAAGGAAAACTCTGGCTCGCCTGGAATGCTAAAAATAACTCTGCCAATGTGGCAGTCTATCCTAGCATACTGGTCCCTCAACCAATCCATCCCTAAGACCACATCATAATCGGCCATCGGGAACTCTATTAATCTAGCAGGGAATTATCTACCGCTAACTACGATCCGACACGAGGAAAACACTCTATCTACTCCCACAAGTCCGTTACCAGTAAGTATATTGGGCCTTACTGATAATGACTCGGGCTCCAGTCCTACCCGTGTCGCAAATCGTGCAGACATAAATGAATGCGAGACACCAGAATCAAATAATACTGAAGCTGGAAAGGTGTTGACGAGAATAGTACCTGCCACCACCTCACCTGGTGCTATTCCTTCTTCTTCCATGGTCAAAGCCAGCACTTGACCATGTCCTCTGGGTGCGGGTCCCCTCTGCTGAAAATTTCTCTGCCTGCTCTGGATCAAGGCTTGGGCTTGGGCATACTGCTGCGGTCTCTGCTGCTGGAATGCCTGGGCCTGCGTCGGTAATGGCCTCGAGAACGGGTACTGTAGCTGCTGCTGCTGCTGGATTGGTGCTGGTCCTCTAACTGAAGGACTAGAGAAGACGGATGAACTCCCTCTGTTCGGGCAATTCCCAACCCTGTGGTCCGGGGTACCACAAACCAAGCACAAACCCTGTGCTCTGCGACACTCTGACACCACATGTCCTGGCTTCCCGCAGTGTGAACATCCCACTGCGGAAGACTGCTTCTGCTTCTGCTGCTGAGGGTGCGTCGGGGTGGAATGCTGAACCGACGTCACTGAGGTCGCCCGCCTCGGAGCTCCAATGGTCAAGGCCCTGGCTGCCGGGGCTGGTGCTGATGACTGGTTCATCTGGCCGTGAGATCGCTTTCGACCTCCGGTCCTGTCCACAATCCTCTGGGAGGTATACTCATGCCTCCGGGCTGCCCGTAGTACTGCATCAAAGGTCTGATGCTCAAACTGCTCCACCGCCAATAAAATCTCCAGATAAAGCCCCTGCTGGAACTGCTGGGCTCTATCGAACTCGGTCGCCACCAAGGTGGGAGCAAACCGACTAAGCCTGGAGAACTCGACCGCATATCCATCGACCGTCCTGTCCATCTGCTTCAGATTGGTGAACCTTGTCTGTAGATCATACCGAGCTACAGCATCAAAATACTTGGTCTGGAATCTCTCCCTGAATACGGCCTATGAAATAGGGGCCACTAATCCATCGGCCTGCGCTGCCCACCAGCTGCGGGCAAGATCTAGTAACTGCAGGCGCACTACGGCCACCTTCTCATTCTCTGGAGTCTTGGCTGCTTCTAGAATCACCTCTGTGTCCTGAAGCCATGCATCTGCAGCGATCGCATCTTCACTGCCGTCGAAGAAGGGAGGGTTCAAGCGCTTGAAGCTGTTGGCCGCGCAATTACCCTGATGACCTCCTCTGGTCGAGGCATCTGCCACCGCCTGGTGCAAGGCATCTCCGCAACGATCCTGGGAAGCTAATAGGGACCTGATGAGACCCGCCAATGTGCCATCATCAGGCTCTGCAGGCTGGACGGGCTGAATTGGGGGTTCTCCTTCGGTAGGCATAACTCTGGAGGCTACTCCTGAATGCTGGGCTTGATCTCCAGGTTACTGTTGGTCCGCGGGAGGTGCCCCGCCTTGCTGATCGGCAGATCCAGGAACAATGCCGCTGAAGAAGACGACATAGGGAACAATAAGGAAGGACCAGGACAGATCAACGATACAAGCATGTGATCAGGTCAAGATTCTCAGGAATTTGAAGATACGAACAGAGATCAAGGGCGAATACTGATTGGGACATCTATTCGGTAAACCCTCACATATCTTGATTTACAAGACCTGCATGGGCCACCACTAAAACCATGTCACGCCCCAGAACCAGAATACTGGAGAGCGGGGGCAGACATAGCCAGCTACGTATAATGAAATGGAATCCACGTCACTATACGGTCACGGCTGTCTAGATATATGAGGGTTTAACTACAATCCATCAGTCTCCTATGGTCAAGATCGAACCTATTGTCTCAATCACAAGCAAGTAGTAGCAGTCACAAGATATTAGAGCATCAATATACAATAGTAAGGCGTCCCATACATTACATATTGGATGATCATGAAGCTAGTCGTACAAAATGTCAGGACTAGCAAGAGTTTTAGTCAGTAGATGATCAACCCTAGGATTTGTCAATCATGTTACAGCCCGTAGGAAGACAGTAAATAAAGGTACAATACGAGCTAACACGTGCTCGTCGGCTAAACGCCTCAAAAGAATAATTTTACAAATAGAGTGGGAGGACAAAAGAAACCCACTCGTTGCCCTGGTTACGCCTGGTGGTCACCATCGGGCTGGAAGACAGGTGGATCCTCTGTTGCTGCTCCGATATCTGGCCACACAAAACCAGCTGGGTCAGACCCCAAAAAGAGCAAGTGCCACAAAGGAGGCTTCACTTAGGAACTAAAACCAGCATATCACAAATAAATAGTTAAGGTAATTAAAAGATACTGATAATAACTGAGATAATCAATAATATATTGAGCACGGAGAAACCATTCAAGTAGCCAGACTGCAATCCTTAAACCAAACAAGGACCGGGGTTGCAATCCTTTGCCTGAATAGAAACCCACCTCAATTACTATTGATAAGGTAACAAGACAATAAATGAAGAGAGGACACAGAACTGCTCTGGAAGCCAGGTTACAACCCTTAAACCAAACAAGGACCGGGGTTGTAACCCTTCGCCTGAACAAAACTGGACCCCTGATCTTTATTGTTAATGCCGGTATAAATAATTAATCATGCTTGAAGTAAGGTAAAACATGACGAGCATGGCACGGGGTTGCAATAAGACAATAAACGAGGAGAGGACACAGAACTGCTCCGGAAGCCAGGTTACAACCCTTAAACCAAACAAGGACCGGGGTTGTAACCCTTCGCCTGAACAGAACTGGACCTCCGGTCATTATTGTTAAGGCAGGCACAATAAGCAGGACAATATATGATAAGATAACCATGGAACTATTCAGATAGCCAAGTTACAACCCTTAAACCAAACAAGGACCGGGGTTGTAACCCTTCATCTGAACAGAACTTGGTATCCCATCATTTATCGATACAAGAAATCATGTCCTGATACAATCTTGTACAGGATCAGGATAAGACTAAGCTGGAATAAACTTCATCCAATCAATCACGGCCAATCAAGAGTACGGCTTGATACTTTTAACTAACTAGGGTTATCACAGGCCTAGTTACTAGCAAGATGCAATGAGATTATCCCGACAGCCACAAGCCCTGCAGACCATCCGGTTATCCAGGTCGAATGTCCGTTTATGAAGGGTGCACCACATGACTGTGTGCTGGAAATGTGCCCTACTCGTCGGTAGGCTACAAGTCCACTTAATGCGCCCAGATAACGGGATTGCCTGTAGCTGGGAATCTCTTCATGACTACTGAATCATTCTAGTTAATTAGCCTTAGTCAATTTCAGTAGGTACCCCTGACCGTGGTACTCAGGGATCCCCATCCTAGACATGATGCAAGACAGTACTAGTTTATTACAAACACAATCGCCCACGGTGTCCAGGTATTTCATACTTGTTATGTCAGGCTAGCTGTCGTAACATCATGCCGAGATATATCATGTCAGTTTACTTGTCAAGAGTGCGCCACAGCGGGCCACTATCGTGTTCTATTCTTACAATATTATGAGTGAGAGAACTTGTATAAAATAATTAGTGACCTATTCTTGAAGCCAAGGAAAAGATCTACAACTTTCATGTTAGGAGTTGGGAGAAATTCGAGCAATAATTCAGTCAATTAGGACATATAACAGTTAGTAATAGTCAAAATATGCATTATGCGGCCTATTCTGCGACATGCATGCAACTGCGACACCATATGTGCCTACTGCGACATGCGCCTTAATGCGGCTCATGCGCGACATGATATGCGCCAACTGCGACATGATATGCGCCTACCGCGACATGTGCCTCATGTGGCTCAACTGCGACATGATATGCGCCTACCGCGACATGCGCCTCATGTGGCTCAACTGCGACATGATATGCGCCTACCGCGACATGCGCCTCATGTGGCTCAACTGCGACATGATATGCGCCTACCGCGACATGCGCCTCATTGCAACATGCGCCTTCTGCGACATGCGCCTTCTGCGACATGATATGCGGCTACCGCGACATGCGCTTCATTGCAACATGCGCCTTCTGCGACATGCGCCTTCTGCGACATGATATACGGCTACCGCGACATGCGCTTCATTGCAACATGCGCCTTCTGCGACATGCGCCTTCTGCGACATGCTGATTATGCTGCAGATGAACCTAGAAATGACCAAAAATTGTTTTGGCCATAACTTCCTCATCCGAAGCCGAAATCAAGTGAAACAAAAGCCAAAACTGCATGAAATTGAATTCTCTACAACATAGAAACACTAGTTTTCGAAAATAACCAAGTTTTAGAGATCAAAACCAAAAAAAACCGAAAAGTTTACAAACTTAGATCTACAAGAATCCATCCATCAAATCCAAAAATGTCAAGTTCTAAAGAGGCTTAGAATCAAGTAAGGAAGAGAATGGAACAATAAAACTTGAGATCCATCATGAAGCAAGTTTGCACTTGCCTAAGCTCTCTCTCTCTCTCTCTCCTTCCTGGTAGGTGTAGAAGTAAATGTGGAGAAGAAGAAGAATAATGAAGAGAGAGAAAGAAGAGGGGTTAATAAATGGGGATGGTGGTGGTAGGTAGGGGTTTTCTTTTGGTTCATGATGAGCCTAAAAGCAAACCAAACCAAGCTAAGCCGAACCAAGCTATGCCATATCCAATGATATGCCAAAATAACCATGCAGGAAAAATACACAATACGAGTCAAGAATACGTACACGTATACCAAGATACGTAATACGAACTACAGGCATTACAGCCATCCATTTTTTTACTTGGAACTAGTCCAATTTTTTCCAGGACTGCCAGCATGTTGGCAGTCCTCGGAGAAGAAGAAGAAGCAGCAGCAGCAGCAGATGGGAAGAGGACCAGCGCCCGCGGCCTCGACGCCCTCCGCCGCCCCGACCTCCCTGTCCCAGCTTCGCTTCCCCCGTGCCCTCCTCCGCTGCGCCCTCGCCCGCGCCCTCGACGCCCTCCGTCGCCCCGACCTCCCAGTCCCAGCCTCGCTTCCCCCGCACCCTCCTCCGCCGCGCCCGCGCCCTCGACGCCCTCCGCCGCCCCGACCTCCCAGTTCCAGCTTCGCTTCTCCTGCGCCCTCCTCCGCCGCGCCCTCGACGCCCTCCGTCGCCCCGACCTCCCAGTCCCAGCCTCGCTTCCCCCGCACCCTCCTCCGCCGCGCCCGCGCCCTCGACGTCCTCCGCCGCGCCCGTGCTTGGCGCCTCCGCTATACGCTCACCCAGCCTCGCTTCCCCCGCACCCTCCTCCGCCGCCCCCATGCCCTCGACGCTCTCCGCCGCCCCCGCGCCCTCGACGCCCTCCGCCGTCCGCTCACAGCGAGGTGGTCGCCGGAGAGGAGGGATGTGCAGCAGCGGACGGTGCCGAAGCGGCCGCGGCCGAGTTCGTGTCCGATGCTGGCCCAAAAGGAAGGAGGAGGAGGAGGAGGAGAGAGGAGAGAGAAAAACTCTAATATTGGGTTGTCCCCAAGTAATTTTTGGACTATTTCCAGTAAAAGTTTTTCAAACTTGGACTGTCCCTTAGTAAGTGATAGCCCCTAGTAATATTTGGGGTGCCCTTAGAAAAACCCTTTTGGTAATTGTGGGTCTCACAGTGTAAGACAAAGTAAGTAAGATCAGTTTGTTTGTTTGTTTTTTACTTGGGGCCACCACATGCCATTTTCATCAATTTGCTTCGGGGTTCCAATCACCAAAGGTAGGAGGTTGAGATATAAGAGCAGTTCAAAATAGGGGTGAGCAACAGTTACATTAGGTTTGGTTCGATTTCAAATCGAATCAAATATATAAAAATTAAAATAATCCTAAATTGTATTTTTCAACACCGAAAACTAAACAGTTTTTATAAAAATCAAACAATTTGAACCAAATTAACTCGATTCGATTCTCGGTCGGTTCGATTTCATGGACCAATGGATCGGGCCTTCACATTTCAACAAATGAGACAATTTAAATAACAAAATTTTAAAAAACTGACAGTTTTGTATTTATAAATTATTACAATTACAAAGAGAAAAAATATTAGTTTATATAGATTGAGGGTAGAGAGAGAGAGAGAGAGAGAGAGCTAAAAGAATCGGCGACAAGTGCCAACAGAGAATGGAAGGCGAGAGTGTGCTTAGATAGGGTTAGAGAAAACATTAATATATACAAATTGAGGGTAGTTTGATGAATTATTGAAGCTTAATCGATTTTGGTTTGGTTCGGTTACTCGGACCAAGAACTGAAAATCGAACGAATATTTTAAAATTTAAAATCTGTAAACCAAAAATCGAACATATAATCGAGAAATCGAACCGGTTGTCATTCGATTTTTGGTTTCCAACAGTTATATGCTCACCCTTATTTCAATATGGGAAAAAAATAAAATTAGAAGGAGATAATTAGCGAAAGAAAATTTTTGTTAAACGAACAATCCAAAGACATCCGAAAATTTATATTCATACCAAATTTGATGAAAAGTACTTCAAAAATGCAATTATATTCAACAAACATTCCACTGCTCGATAATTTTCCAAAATTATATTTATAAAAGTATTTAGATTACATTTTTGTACTGTAAAATATATTTGTGAAGTTTTAATGTATTTCAAAATTAACGAAAGGTGTTTCAACTAAAAGAACAATTTATGATATAGTGATGCCAAAATCGAACACCAAAAAATATATATGTCAAAAACATCTAGTGTTATAGTTGAGGTTGTGATTAGAACAATAGCCTCTGCGTTCTCTTCCCAGGGAATTTATTTTTTTCCAAAACCGAAATTATCTCCCCCCTCTCTTCATTAGAAAAAAAAAATGGGCCCCTTCTTTCCCAAATCAGCAAGCTTATCCGCTTCTCCACCGTAGTTGTTCCCATGTATGTGAACCCTATTCTGCTTTTTGTTTTATCGTTTGAAGTTTGAACTCTTCTCCTCCCAAAAATAATCCAAAGCAACTTTTTATGCGTTTTTTTTTGACAAAGAAAAATGAACTATAATTTAAATTCCTTTATGCGTAAGTTGTGACATCTTCTGATAACTTTTTACATTTAGTCTTTTATATATAAATTAGTAATGTGCACGTGCAAAAAATGTTAAAAATAATTAAATATCAAATTTATTATGAAAAACTATTCGATTTAGGATTTGAACTCAAGTAACCAAGAAAATTACCTCATACCTTAACCAGTTGAGTTAGACTATTTAGTTGTAAATAAATCATATTAGATAGTTAATGTCACGCCCCAGAACCAGAATACTGGAGAGCGGGGGAATGACTCAGCCAGCTACGTATTACGGGTAGATGAATACCGTATAATACGATCAATGCTGTCTAACCAGACAAGGGGGTGCATACTACATGAAAGTCTCACTATGGTCACTTCACCTCTATTGTCTCAATCATTCGAACAAGGAACAGAAATAGAGAACATGTAAGATAAAGCAGTAAGGCGTCCCAAACGCTCTGTCAAAATATTCTTGATATCTGGCTTTACAAAATATAGCCAGATTGATGTAGCAAAAATATACACAATTGTTATCAGCTGCAGCCTGACTTAGTTACAATTATGTAAAAGTAAGTGCAAGACAATCCGACTAACATGTCGGTGCCAAACGGCAAAGTATAAAGTAAATAACAAAACGAGTGGGGAAGTAAGGAACCCACTCGAGTCCTCCTGCGATCATCCCTCTAGTATTGACCATCTTGGAGGTGGAAGTAAGCTGGATCCTCGGGGACCGGCTCTAAATCTGGCCATGCAAAACCAGAGAGGTTAGACCTCTAATAGCACGTACCGCAAGGAAGCACGATATGAAGGATGAAACCAGTAAATAGGAAACATAATAAATAGAGCTCCGCTGACTACTGGAATTCACATTACATCACGACACTTCGAACCAACCTCCCAACCAAACAAGGACAGAAGTTGGCCCGTCATGTCCTGATATCCTGATCATCCCAGTTAGGTAACAGAGTAGGTACAGTACACAAACAAATCAATTTAAACGGCCATACAACTACTACGGATTGCTACTGTGAGTTCCAAGTTATCCTGGAATAATACAATAGGAATTCCTCAGTTCTTACTATGTGCAAGCAAGGCTAGTTTACCCAGTCAATCAATTGCGCCAATCATGAATTAGACGAGTCCCAGCGGGACGTCCGTCATCAATATACAATATACAATAGATAATATAACCATATACCGCTCCCTGCCCGTGTGGCAGATTTGCAGTATCTGTGGGGACCAACCGGCCTGTCGGGCACTACTAGTCCCAAGAGGACTGCCATGTAAGAACTCGGAAATCTATTCTCTCCATGCAATCATTATTTTATTTAACTTAATAGTCTCTACGTTGAGTGAAATCCCATGCCGTGGGTCATGGTCATTCAAATGAGTACTTTCGTACGGGATACGATATGTATTTCTACAACAATACCAGTGCGGTTAGGTTGTAGGTCTTACATAGCGTAATGCAACAATCAAAACTAACCACGGAGTAATCATGTCTTGACCATAAAGTACACATACTTCTTTTGTAGAAAATAAATAAATAAATAAATTGAAGCCTGCATGTGTGCCTGTATGTCATTATTCGGGATCGGCCAATCGATTATAATAGTTCATACTTAATATGAACGTGTCTCATTCATTCATTTCAATAAGACGACTAGCCAGCACTACAACAAAATAAGTTAACAACGACACTTTATCTACGACACTTTCTAAATAAGTGTCATTATTCTTTCGTCATGATGGCACTCTACAAAAATGTGTCGTCATAAATGAGTATTTATCATAATCTACGACACCTCCTTTAAAGTGTCGTAAACATAAATTTAACAACACTTTTAAAGACATTTATAAATGTCGTATAATAATATATACTATATACAACACTTTTAAAATGTCATATAATATTATAAAGTAAATACAACACTTGAGAAGTGTTGTGTCAAATTTATTTCCCCCCTTTTTTTTCGTTTGCCGCCCGCGGCCTCCCTATAATCCCCCAATTTTTTTGCTTGAACGCCCGTTTCTCTCTCAGAGTTTGGAGCTCAAAGCTCATAAAAACCTTTCCCAATTTTTTTTTCCATCCATTCTCTCTTTTTACTTTCTCTCTCTCTCTCTCCTCCGTTCTCTCTCAGAGTTGGCGGCAAGAGGGCTGTCTTCACCGCCGTCACCACTGTTATCGCCGTCGCCACTGTCATCGCCGTCACCGCCGTCACCACTGTCATCGCCGTCACCATCGTGTTTAGGTCATCTCTCACTCCTTCATCTTCCCCCTTTCTTTTTATGAATTTTTCTTCCTTGATTTATTATATAGGGTTTCCTTTCTTATTTAGGGTTTACATGAAGAAATTAAAATCTAGGGTTCAAAATCGGGTCCCTCGACGCCTCCGGGAAGCCCAACAAGCCCGACGTCGGAGCCTACAACCACTACCTGAGGGCCAACCTCATGCTGGAGGCGACGGCCGAGGAGCTGCTCGACCTCGTGGCGCAGATGGAGGAGTACGGGATCACGCCCAACACCGCGTCGTACAACCTCGTGCTCAAGAGCATGTACCAGGCCAGAGAGAGCGAGGCCGCCGCCAAGTTGCTCGACCGGTGAGAAGTGGTGTCTCTAAATCTTTCTCGGAAATTGTCTTGTTTATACATTGCGCTAGCAAGTAACATTCGTTGAGCTCGATTTTAGTACATGGTTGATCCATCAGTAGGAAATGTCTAAGCTTTCTCCCTTTCTTTTACTATTATTTGGATTTGATTCTAATAGGTAACTGTTGTATAAAAGTTGTGTTTACTAGCTAATTGCTAGATCGCTGAGAAATGGCTAATCTTTCTCCTTTTTAAATCATTTGTCATTCCTTCTAGTATATAAGTTTGATTATAGTAGCAATTAGGATGCTCGGTTGCAAATACAAAGTTGTTTGGTTGGGACTGCGATATATTGAAAGAAAATAGTGTTACAAATGTTGTTGCATGTTACGGACATTTTGGGCCGCAACGAAATTTGCAGCATTTGGGGGAGGGCTTGCAACTTTGTTGCAGTAGTTGACACCACTTGCAACAAACAAAAGTTATCTTGTTGGATTGTTAGAATCAAAATGCAGCTTCCATATACAGTAGAGATTGTAGTTATGGTGTTGTCTCATTGAGATAGACATCATCATCTCATACAACCTGGGTTGTCCATCGAAGTACGTAAGTTCACTTGATTATAGTGTCGCATTGTTGATTTGAAATTTATAGTCATGCATTAATTGACAAAAGTTGAACACCTTGATCTACAGTAAGAAGCATCATCAAGGATTAAGTGACTATATATATATATATATATATATATATATATATATATATATATATATATATATATATATAGTTGTCCATAATGCTATTATCCATGAACAAGCATATTGTGCAAATAACAATAAGAACTTTCAGCGATCAATGAGTCAATATTCAGGAAATGTTCTCTATTGTATATTATAGTTTCTAGACAATGTGCATCTTGTTATAACCTATGGAAACAGAGATGGAAAATCTTCCAAGAGAAGTCCCAAACAAAAATAGAGAGACTCAAGAAATCGAAAGAAGAAAGAAATTAACGTACTGAAAAACAAAACAATGAACTTCCTTTTTTGGAGGAACCTAGTTGGTTGAGTTCTTGAAGTCTCCAAAGATGCTAGATGCCGTCGTCGAAGATATGGGTGTCGTTGAAGAGGGTGCCGAGAATAATGCTCATTCATGGATTTCATTTAGAAGTTGAGGATTTTTGGAACATGGGGTTGTTTACAAACGAAGGAGTTGAAAAGGATCTAGGTCATTTTTCTTGTTGTAGGGTTCCATTATAAAATTTAAACAACTAACAATCGGGTTTGACTTGTTTTACATTTGAGTTAACTGAATTCTGTATATGGTAGAAAAATATAACATGGATATCAGGGTTTGTGATCTTTTTCAGGACAAGCATAACATGAGGCTACAAGGGATTGCTTTTGTAAAGGCATGCTAATGAATCTTGCAATCTTTTTTGGATAAAATTAACCCTAACGAGGAAAACCCTTGTATTATGCTAATGGGCCTTGCTATCTTTTTGAATGAACTAACCCTATTTCCCCTGCAGTAAGTGAAGTAGTCAAAGGCTCCATCCCCCTTCTTGATACTATGCCATCCATCGTCCTTTGAGTGAACTAACCTAGTCTTGATACCAGTTTAAGTAAAATAATCACTGCCTTCCAAATTTCAACGAATTATTAAGCAACTAAAATTGATTTGGCATTGAAATATATGGATATGCAACTTAAGTCTGGCTACATGGTGTCGTCGAGCGTGTTCTCAGATTGTGTGCGGAGCTGCATAAATGCTGTGAGGCTGGATACTTTGGCATCCATCATAGAGAAATGCAAGGTACCAACCAAGTTCTAAATTCTAATACAAACAACAGCTTATAGGGGGGTGAAGAAAAATCTTCCAGAATCCTCATTTGTGATTGCAAGCTCTATTGTCATCTTCTGTTGTTTAAGCTCCTAAAGCAGCATAGTCCTTGTTCGTTAACCAAGTTTGTGGGCATTAAGCTTATTTCCACATTTGAACTTCATTGTTTTCCTTACTGTTTTCTTTCCTTCTTTTGATTGTTCTCAGACAACTGACCAGAACAAGGCCTTGTGTCCAAACTGGAATCTGTGCAACCACATTGCAGATGTTGCACTGCAAGCCGATGACAGTAAATTAACTTTTTTATCCTTGGAATTCTTGGCTCGATGGGTTGTTCGAGGTGAGGTTGCTAGACCGCCTGTTCTTCTTTCTGTAGACGAGGGGTTAATTGTGTCAGCCCTTGCAACTGCTGGCAGAACATTTAATTCTACCCTCCTCGATGCATCATGGTCAATATTGCAACGATCATTGCGTCAGAAAAGGGCGCCAAACACAGAAACTTATCTTGCAAAGCTATACGCACTTGCGTCACTGGGAAATCTACAACGTGCTTTTGGTACACTTAATGAATTTGAAACTGTTTATGGGAATACTGGGGATGTCGATCAGGAATTATTTTCTCCATTCACTTCCCTATATCCATTGGTTGTTGCTTGCTGCAAAAATGGCTTCTCATCTCTGGATTCGGTATGATTAAACTTCTTTGCAACAATTATTTTGACATTATATGATTCCACGATCATAATAAGACACTTGCTTTGTTAAACAGTTACAGTCTATCAGGATTAATGTACATATCACTTCTTTTTGCAACAAAAAGGAGAAGGGTAAAAGTTACTCTTAATTTTCTGTAAAAAAATCACCAAACACTGGATCTTTTAATGTTAGTAATATTTTATATGAATGAAAGTTGTGTTTTCAATATTTGAACCAAGGTCCCTAGCAGAGTAGCAGGACTAGAAAGTAGTTATAGATGCTCTACATCACTGCTCTACGTTAGCTCCCCTGTATAATTAATCTATTGCTTGCTTACTTTTTTGTAACGAAGATTAAATACTTCAAATCCCAGAGCTTCATGAAGATCCACTACAACAAAAAACCCTTTTAATGACGCTCGACAAGGAGTTTTAATGACGGCTGATACATAAGCGTTATTAAGTTGAAAAATACCTTTTTCTATGACGGTTTGGACTAATTCTGGGCTTTTTATAACGTTTATAAAACAAAGCGTCATTAATATTTTAGAGCGGTGGCAAACTTGTAATATTTTACAAACTTATTAATATGTTCATACCATTCGTCGCCTCTCTCCTCAACAGACTTCAACTCTATTTCTTCCTTTCTCCATCCAAAAAAAAATTAGGGTTAGGGTTTTGAGAAGAGAAAGATAAGAAATCGTGTCCGAGAAATCACTGCGAGCTCTGCGGAGAAGAAGCCTCCCTCTACTGTGAGCTCTGCGGAGAAGAAGCCTCCCTCTACTGCGACGCCGACTCCGCCTTCCTCTGCTTCCGGTGCGACCGCCGCGTCCACGCCGCCAAGATGGACCCTCCCGTCGCAAGGCACGGAGCTCGACTTCTCCTTCGCGAGGCTCACGCCGCCGAGATGGATCCTCCCGTCGTCTCTCTACTGGCCCCCCCTCGACCTCAGCTTCTCCTCCGCGGTGGACACCGTGCTGTGGGCCGCGGTCACCGCTCTCGAGTCCGTAGCCTTGGTTTCCATGCTCTGCTGCTTCTTCCTCTTCTGCGGCTGCAACCTGTGAGTGATCCTCCGCCCCATGGTCAGTCCACTTCATTTTGGTTGTTTGGGTTTTGTTGGCGTGCTGCTGCGGCGATGGTGCGTTTCAAGTGTTTGATTAATTGATTGTATGGTTGTGAACTTGTATGTTGTTGTCGAGTAGGCAGCAGTAGGCACCGCTGCTTTTGGGGACTTAAATCTCTATTTAAGGTATTCTTTGTCTTGATGAGATCAGAGTTTTCCTTAGATCATATCCTCTTGAAACTTGACACTGAAGATACTGTATTTCTTGACCAATGGATAAACATTTAGTGTTGTTATAACAGACATATATAGACTGTCTTCACTTGAAGAGGACAGATAAGTTAAGGATGCATATTGAGGATCCCATGGAATGTGATAATAATTCCGCTAGCAGGGCTAATGATGAAGATGAATCTCCAGAATACCAAGCTAAGGTTTTGCTCTTTTCTCTTTCTGAGTTCTTCTCAAGTCTGTATTTCAAGTCTTCTGTTGATACTGTTACTGTTTTTCAAATCAATGATTCTCACTCATCCGGGCTTGTGCAGGTGGAGAAATTGAAAAGTCTCTCGAAGCTCCCAGATATTTATGAAAGGCTGACCAGGTCCCTAGCTCCAAATATATGGGAGTTGGATGATGTCAAAAAGGGTCTTCTCTGTCAGGTCCTTACATTACTCAATTTTGCTTTGGCAGTATGACACATCTCTGTTAGATTACCAAATTTTGACAAATTTTATACCAGTATCACTAATCTGTTAGATTACCTTCTTAGTTCCTTATCCTTGTATGTGAGTGTTGTTATGCTTGAGCTTGTTTGTATGATTTAAAGAATACTCCTAATAGCTTTAGGACTTCTCGAATATTTTACATAAGCTGAATTATCGTCAAATATCTCCAAATTTCACTCTCTTTCCAGATAAATAATCCGTGTTTTTTCAAACCAAGAACACATTCAACTTTTTGCCTTTTTTTCAGATAAATTTTGGAGTCACGTTTCTGTAAATTGGAGACTTGGAGTTTTTTCTTCAAGGAGATCAGAGAAACCATTTTACTTCAATCAATAATGCTGACTGAACAGTTTGTAGACATAAGTATGCTAACATCTGTTCATACTGTAAGTTACTTCACTTCTAAACTTTTGAAGCATCACTTTCAATTTTTATAATGACATTACAATAAACTTGCAACTGTTTTTTGTTGTTCAACAGTTGATACATCGAGTGAAATAGAGGGTCTAATTAAAAAAAATGGTAAGAATAAAGTAAGCTGTAGCAATTTCTTTTTTATTGTGGTTCACAATTGTTAATGTTCTATCCTGTAGGAAAATGACACAAAATTGCATCGAGTAATTGTTGGTATTTTACAATGATAAATCTGGCAACAAATGGCTCATACATGCGAGGAGGTAATTAAGCTCAGTAGTTATAGACGAATACTGATCTATCTGTATTCATGTCTTACTCTTAGTTATTTCATTTCGAAGTCGGATGGTTCTAGAAATTCTTTAATACTTATTATTTAAAATCATATAAGATATACATCTATCCATTATCTTTTTCGTCGACTTTTGGTTATTGTCAATCTTCTCTGTGACCTACTCTTAGATGCCTCTAATTCTGAAAAAAGTAGTGGCGACCACGTTATAACAGGTTAAGTCCCATCTTTTTATGTTTTATATGACTCACTGCACTAATTTGGGAAGAGATATGTTGCTTTAGAAGAATGTGTTTTTTCAAACCAAGAACACATTCAACTTTTCTTGCCACAATCTCTACAGAAGGGAGGTTTAGATGTTAGGTATGACTGCATGACAGTAAGAATGAGTAACTTGAATTCAGACACTATGCAAAGCAGGGTAACCACCAAGGCTGACTCATATTATCCATCGTTCTCTCTGGAGTTTACATCAGCCTACTGAACCCAAAGCACAACATGGTCTGGCAGTGTCTACCCATTTTCCTGTATATTTCCTGGACATTTCTCTTGACAGTGGCTTGCTCCCGTTGCTTGTCACTCACTAGAACCTTGTCTGTTCTTTGGAAAAAGCAATAAATACGTTCTTTTAGACTGTATTGAATATCTTGAGTATTAGTACTTTTTTTTGTACCTTATGTATTTACCTAGTATTGAATTTCTTGGGTGCTAGATTTTTTTCTTCTGCCATATGAATTATGTTACATGGTGGTTCTGGTTACAAGAACTTTTATGTTCCTGCACATTTCTTATAAACATATATTGTTTCTTGCAGGTTAAGCCTGAAGAAATCACTGGCATAGTGAAAGATTTTGATGAGCCTGGATCTCTTGCACCAACTGGTTTATACCTTGGTAATACAAAGTACATGGTGATCCAAGGGGAACCAGGTGCTGTTATTCGAGGGAAGAAGGTATGGTCTACAAGTTCTTTGGCTGTTGGGAATCTCTTGGCCTTGAATATTATCAAGGTCATGATGATGTCCATATCTTGAATGTGCATGCATAAGTGTTTCTGCCATGGGGAGTGGTGTTGAAAATTTTCGTGTGCAGATTCAATTGTATACTGTTCGTTCACACACACGCACACACGCGATTACTGGCCCTGATTATTGCCTTACTGGTGGGTTTCTCTATTCTTCTGGCAGGGTTCTGGGGGTGTTACTGTCAAGAAAACAAATATGTCTCTGATTGTTGGCGTTTATGATGAGCCAATGACTCCTGGTCAGTGCAACATGATCATTGAGAGGCTTGGTGATTATCTCAATGAACTGGGTTATTAAGTTTGTTATGGTCCTTACAGATTTTATTTCTATCTGGTGTTGTCCTTTGCATTGCAATGCTCAAAATGACTATAATCAAATTCGGCACGGAGAGAATCATGGTACACTTGCCTAAACGGAACCAAATCATTTCTGGAGTTATTTTTTTAATTATAATATGAAAATTGACTTGTGCTAGTTGTGACATGCCTTTTTCAAGTTCCATATCATCTTTATTCGCTATAGCTTGCAATTTTTATGTTATAGCAGTAGGTCAAGAATTTTCTTGTGCACTTCTGAAAGTAATTCTCTCCTTTTCTTTTTATATGGTTTAGAAATGTATTTTGTTTTACTAAACTGAAAATGAGTAAGCTGGAATGCAAAGATGTCGTGGTTGGCAAGGTTCTTAAGATTCTGACTCAGTTATAGTGTGGAAAGTTGATAAATTGTTCATGTTTTGTTTATGGTGTTTTCAGGAATTACACTTTTTTTGTTTCACTACTTTTCATAGTTTAATAATATTTAAAATTTCTTGATTTCATCCTATGTGTTCAACATTATGGCAGGAAGAATGGCGTAGAGGCCTCAAAGCACTACGGGCCGATATTATCAGCAAACTCAAGAAGGCACTACCAGAATTGGAGAAAGAGGCTGGATGGAGACTTTTGATTATGTATTCAATTTAGGCTTATTTCTACACCTTAGCATTTTGTTGCACTTTGTTCTCAATTGTGAGGGAACCACTACTGTGTGTTTTACTGTTGTAAATATATATATGTATTTGGATATTCAATGTAATAAAGATGTTAATATGTACTCTATTTTGAGAAATGTAATAAAGATGGTGATATATAATGTTAAGTTTTTGGAATGTAATATATACTGTGCAGTATAGAGCATTATAAATATGTTAATTTGAATAGTATAAAGTGTTATAAATGTGCTGCATTGAGCCTATACATATTATCTATTCATGACGTTTTAAAATTGCTCTGAATTGTGCACTATATATTAACTATTCATAACGCTTTTATAGAAACTATTCATGACGGTTATTTTATGACGCTTTTAAAAAACATTTATAACACCCGTTTTCATAACGGTTGCTGTGGAAAAAAAAAAGCGTCATGGTTCGTCATTAATGACGCTTTTTAGCCGTCATTAAAAGGGTTTTTTGTTGTAGTGATCATTTCTTGTAGGTGTTTTTTTGTTGTTGTTTGACCTCTTTTTGAAGCCATGATATCCATATCCAGCCTTCTTAGAGATAACTGAATATAATAGAAACATATAAACTAACTTTCCCCACACATATGAACCACCCACATAAACCACCCACATACCCTACCACCAACATCACCAAGTTTTCATTATGTGGGAAAATATGAAACCATGCATGCATGAACCAATAAGAACTCCAAACTATGTTTGCGGACAGTTCCACAAATTCCACAAAATTAGCTTATTGGATAATGTCTCTTCATTGAGCAACCTCATCCATCTTGTTATATATATATATATATATATATATATATATATATATGTTATGAGTGTGTACATATAGATGTTTTTGGTAACTGTTTAGTGGAAAAATGTATCAGATGTATGTTCAGTTGGAGAATTTGAGTCATGCTGACACTCCTTACAAGTCTGTTGCTGCTCTCAACTGTGTAATATTAGGTTGTGCAAACATATGGGATATTGACCGCGCCTATGAGACTTTTGAGGCCATCAGTGGAAAGATTGGATTGACCCCTGATATACATTCCTATAATGCTCTTATGTGCGCATTTGGAAAGCTGAAAAAGGTCAGTCTGTGGGTGCGTATTAGTTAGGATTTCCTTTTTGTTTAATTTGACTGATGGTATCATGAAAATTTCTGTGGTAGACGTCTGAAGCTTCTAAAGTGCTAGAGCATTTGGTAAGCTTAGGTGTGAAGCCCAATGCAACAACTTATACATTGCTTGTTGAAGCCCATCTTGTCAATCGGGACCAGAAAGCTGCTCTCTGTAATTGATGATATGGTATGTAATTTCACTCTGTTCAAATCAACCATTGAATGCCCATATGTCCTACACCAATACCATAAAAAGGTTGTAGTTGCTTGTCTTTAAACTTCGTCATCACGACGAGAAACTATACGAACCATACATTATCTTGAAAAAAATATTTCCATATTAGTAATCACTGTCTTAATTGTCCAGCACTTTTGAGCTTGTTATCATGGCTCATAATTTTAATCTGATAATATTGAACTTGGGTGTTACTTTATGTTCAGGTAGAAGCAGGGTTTACTCCATCAAAAGAGTTGCTAAAAAGGGTAAGGAGGCGCTGCTCTCGCGAATCAGACTTTGATAGCGACGAGCAGGTTCAGACCCTAGCTCGGAAGTTCAGGTACCGCATGGGGACTGAATCTCGTAGGGAGATTCTTTATGGCCTTCAGTATAGTGCAGACTATTAGTTTAAAGTAACTCCTTACTATTAATACCTGTTATATTCCCCCTCTGTCTTCACTATGGGATAATTATGGTACCTCTAACTTACTGTGTACTTCACTGGACAATGCTGATCAAGGAAAGGTTGGGCTGTAAGTCGCTTTCCCTTGTTTGGTCCTTGAAAGAATGTGACATAAGAGGGGAAGAAAAGTAGTTTAATTTTTTCCCCCTCACTTTTTGTGTTTCCTCGAATGAAGAAGTGAAAGAACTGTATTTTGTTTTCTCTGTGTCCGTCTCGTTTTTCTTACATTGCCCTGGATGCAAAACAAGCATAAGAGCATATTTCCTTTTATGCTTCGCCAATTTGTCATAGAGATTGCCAATTCTCTGTTTGTCATCTGTTGCAGTTGGAACATCTGTTATTGAAACATCTGTTATTGAGATCGCCAATTTGTCATAGAGATAGGCTTTAGGCTAATGCAGACTTAAGGTGGGGGTTAGATGACTCTAGGTAGGCTTAGTAAGGCCCAAAAGGTGGCTAGTACACAAAATAGGTCTGTCTGCTTTTTCAAGACACGAACATGACTTAGATTTTGTTTTCTCCTATGCACAAAAGAGTTACTGTTTTGCTCTTGTCTACCATATATTTTAGGTACTGCATGGTCCATTAGAGCTTCTGAAGATTGAATGTTCTATTCCTGGTAATGTTCACCTGAGAAATATGAGTCCTCTACAGCAAATTGGCTTGTTTGGTAACTCTTTAGGTAATATTGTTCCTGGTAATATTGTTCCTGGTAATAATGTTCTATTCCTGGTAATATTTTAGGTACTGCGTCGCCATCCTTAGGGCTTGTTTGGTAACCGAATTTTACTATTTGGATTTGAATTTGGAAATCCTCCAAATCCAAATCATGGATTTTGTTATTTCAGTTGTGCTTCTTTTATTTTTTCATTAGTCATTATATGTTTGAAAGTTGAAATATTCATAAATTCTCATCTTTCTGTGTGTGCAGATCGATCGATGAGTTCTGAACAGATTCGAATTTGATGCTGGAAAGGGTTGGACACTAAGTAGTACTAGTAGGAATCTTATATGTCATGTAATAGACTTTGTTGGTGTTCTCTATTTTTTTTTTATTGAGACTTTGTATGGATTTGAGATATTGCAATATGACATTGTATGGATTTGAGATATTCAAATATATTATTATTGGTATCCTAAAGTTTTATTATTTGTGGAATTGGTTTTGGTTAATTATATGAAAATAAATATACAAATGAAATTGATTTATATTTCATTTATTTGATGCTATTATATAGGCATTTTAAAATGTGTCGTTGAAGTGAATTAGATGACACATATAAGGTGTTGTGACATGAATGATATTTATGATTTGAATGTTTAGATTGCACATAACAAATGTTGTGAAAAATATTTATAACATTAAGATGACACTAGTAGCATGTCGTAAAATAAGTATTAAGCGACATTCCAGAAGTGTCGTCTTAAAATAATTACATGGCTATTTAAAATTACGACGACACTTATCAGGTGTTATTGAAACACGTTAAGATGGCACCAGCACAGTGCTGTGAAAACATGGTTAACACGACATTCAGAAAGTGTTGTCATAAAGTTATTGTATGGCACTTACGAAGTGTCGTTGAAAAAAATACTTTCTATGACACCCCTTCTAGACTACACTCAAAAAGTGCCATGAAAAGTCATTCACGACACTTTTTGAGTGTCGTTAAAACACTCTTTTGTTGTAGTGCAGCCTCTTAGTTCCAACTAGGAACGCATGATCAATTATTAATCGAGATAACCAATAATGTTATTTTAATGTTCAGACAATAATTACTGTTAATAAATGCCAAGGCAATCAATTAATGTCAATAGATGTCAATCAATGTCAATCAATGCCATTCAATGTCAATCAATGCCATTCAATGTCAATCAATGCCATTCAATGTCAATCAATATCAATTGGAACAAGAATTAATCAAAAGACTTTAGGGTCAGAGCTCATGCGGCTTGCGAGATGGGTTTCATGCGGCCGGATAAGGATGCTCCCATGCGGCCAAAAATATGCAAGTCTTATGCGACTAGAACTAAGGGGTCTCATGCGGCCATGGTTAAAATGAGACCATGCGGCCAGGGAAAATTCTATGCGGCTAGGGGGATAGCAAATCCCATGCGGCTCGAAATGACATGCGCCCATGCGGCTCGAAGGGACATGCGCCCATGCGGCCAGGTAGGGTTAGAGTCTTTATGCGGCTCAGGGTTGCGTGAGTTTATGCGGTTGAGAGAAGTCAAGCGCTTATGCGGCTGAGGACAACGTACACTGATGCGGCTAAGAAAACTAAATTCATGCGGCCAGAGTAACGTGCGCCTATGCGGCTAAGAAAAACTAAATTCATGCGACCAGAGCAAACATCGCTCATGCGGCTGGGATTGGAACAGTCTCATGCGGCTCGAACAAATGAACGCATGCGGCTGGAAAGTCCAGGTCCATGCGGCCAGAATGTCCATGCGGCCAAAATGCCCCTGCGGCCAGGGTGACTTGTCGCATGAAGACTCATACGGTCAAGCGTTGCTACGTGGCCGGAACTGTTCTTCTTCTCCATTGTCCGAGAGGAAGAACCATGAGAAGCCATTGCTTCCAAGCTCCATAAATCCTTCATTATAAGCCCAAATCTGAACTTCCATATGTCAAAATAGGGTAGAACGAAATTCTTTACAACATAGAACCATCAAAACTTGAAGATAACTAAGTTTACTAGATCAAAACCTAAGAAATTTGAAAATGCATCAAACTTAGATCTACAACAAATAAGCCATGGAAATTGAAAATGCCAAGTACTAAAGAGACTTAGAATCAAATAAGGAAGATGATGGAACAATAAAAATGGAGATCCATCAAGAAGCAAGTTGGCACTTGCCTAGCTCTTCCTAGGTTGGTGGGAGAGTTTAAGAGAAAGAAGAAGGAGAGTAATGGTGAAGTAATAAAGAGAGAGAAAAGGGGATGGGCTTTAAATGGAAGGGGTGGTGGTAGGTGGGGGTTTGGGATGAACCAACTAAGCTAAACCAATCCAAACCGAACCCAAAGTAAAGCAGAAAGTAAAATACAGAATTAAGATTGCAGGAATTAAAATACAGAAATAAAATTGCAGAAAATTAATTAACATAAAATTAAAGGGATTTAACTACAGAACAATACATGATAAATATATTAAAGCAGTACATGCATTAAAAATATACGTATTCTGGGAACGGAAAGTGACATCTCTACCCTCCTTAGAAAAATTTCGTCCTCGAAATTTCAAATCCAAGCAAGGTAGGAATATCAAAACTAAGTTAATCTAGGTACAAGAAACTTGAGCAAGCAATCATTCTTCAATGTTAACTAGCAGATAACATATCTATATTCACAATCTACTATATCAAGTAGTTCTATCCATGGGGTGACAAGCATGAGGGGTTAAGACAATCAAGGCACACGAAAAGAAATATACCTTGTGAGTCAAACAGATGTGGATACCGTGATCGGATATCATCCTCACGTTTCTACGTTGACTCTCCTAATGAGTGATGACCCCAAGCAACCCGGACAAGCCGAATTATTCGGTTCTTGAGTATCTTCTCTCTCCGGTCCAAAATGGACACCGGCTGCTCCTCGTAAGACAAGTTGGTACCAACAACCAACTCAGAATGATCAAGGATATGGCTGGGGTCCGATACATACCTTCGCAACTGAGATACATGGAACACATCATGCACCTCTCGTAACGAAGGTGGAAGGGATAAACAATAAGCAACATCGTCTATCCGATCAAGAATAACAAAGGGTCCTACGTATCTCGGACTCAACTTCCCGCGAACGCCAAATCTAATGACCCCACGGGTAGGTGAGATCCGCAAGAACACGTGGTCCCCAACAGAAAACTCTAGCGGCCTACGATGCTGGTCCGCCCAATGGCGATGTCGATCCTGCGCAATTCGAAGTCGCTTCCTAATCCCCTTAACCAATTCTACTGTCTGAACAATCATTTCCGGACCTAACATCTTCCTCTCCCCGATATCATCCCATGCTAGTGGCGTCCTACACTTCTTACCATATAGTGCTTCAAATGGCGCCATCTGGATACTAGCTTGATAACTGTTGTTGTATGAGAACTCGACTAAGTGCAGGTGGCTCTCCCAAGACCCTCCAAAATTCAGAGTGTAAGTCCGCAACATGTCTTCCAAAGTCTGGATTGTTCTTTCTGATTGCCCGTCCGTCTGTGGATGGTAAGCCGTGCTGAACCTTAACTTGGTACCCAGGCTATGATGTAAACTCTTCCAGAAATATGATGTAAAACGAGTATCTCTATCTGACACAATACTGACAGGGACTCCATGCTGCCTGACTATCTGTTGCATATATAATTCTGCCAACTTCTTTGTAGATTGCCCTACTCTGAAAGGAAAAAAGTGTGCTACCTTCGTAAGCCGATCTACTATCACCCAAATAGCATCTTTACCACTTGGTGATCTTGGTAAACCGGTCACAAAGTCCATTGTAATATGCTCCCACTTCCATTTCGGGATAGGAAGTGGTTGCAATACCCCTGCTGGCCTCTGCTGTTCTTTCTTCACTTGCTGACATACCAAGCAACGGGAAACGAATCTAGCTATCTCCCTCTTCATTCCGTTCCACCAGAAGTGCTGCTTGATATCTTGGTACATCTTGGTCCCGCCAGGATGTATAGAATACTGAGAACTGTGAGCTTCTGCCATAACCTCCTGTCTGATATCTCTACTAGGAACACATAGGCGTGACCCAAACCTAAGTGTGCCATCTTTATGAATTTGTATCTCCTTTCTGAGTCCTGACTCACATTCTGCCCTAAGCTTCTGAATCCTTGGGTCCTGTGCCTGAGCTGCTTTGATCCTGTCTACCAAGTCAGATTGAACTTGTAGACTTGCTAGAACTCCTACATCACTAGGAAGTATAACTTCTATGCCCATCTCCTGAAGGTCTTCTAAGATGTGCTTCTGGGTTGTCAACATAAATGCGCCGCCTCGTCTGCTGAGAGCGTCTGCTACCACATTAGCCTTGCCTGGATGATACTGAAGCTCCACGTCATAATCCTTGATCAACTCCAACCATCTTCTCTGCCTCATGTTCAGCTCCTTCTGGATAAAGATGCACTTCAGACTTTTATGATCTGTGTACATATCCACTCGATCACCATATAAGTAATGCCTCCATAGCTTCAAAGCAAATACTACTGCCGCCAACTCCAAGTCATGAGTTGGGTAATTCTTCTCGTGGTCCCGAAGCTGCCTAGATGCATACGCTATCACCTTCCCATACTGCATAAGGACACATCCAAGTCCTTTACCTGACGCATCACAATATACTGTAAAACCTCCGGGTCCAACTGGCAATATAAGAATGGGTGCTGAGATCAACTTCTGCTTCAGATTCTCAAATGATGTCTGGCATTCTGCCGACCAGACGAATGGCACATCCTTCCGTGTCAAGCGGGTCATGGGTGCTGAAAGCCTTGCAAAGTCTGACATGAACCTTCTGTAATATCCTGCCAATCCCAAGAAACTCCGCACATCAGCTACGGTCTTGGGTACTGGCCAACTCTCTACTGCTTCCACCTTCTTAGGATCCACTGCTACTCCAGCTCCTGATATTATATGACCCAAAAATGAAATATGATCCGACCAAAACTTACACTTGCTGAGCTTGGCATACAACTGGTTCTCTCTCAGAACCTGTAACACTTTTCTGAGGTGGTCTTCATGCTCCTCTTCACTAGCAGAGTATACAAGAATGTCGTCGAGAAACACCACGACAAACTGATCTAGGTATGGCATAAAGATGCGGTTCATCAAGTCCATAAATATTGCTGGAGCATTGGTCAAACCAAACGGCATTACTAAGAATTCATAATGCCCATACTTCGACCGAAATGCTGTCTTGGGGATGTCCTCCTTCCGAACCCTCACTTGATGATACCCTGAACGAAGATCTATCTTGGAGAAAACTCTAGCTCTACTCAGCTGATCAAATAAGTCGTCGATCCTTGGTAGTGGATACTTGTTCTTTACTGTTGCCGCGTTAAGCTTCCTGTAGTCAATGCACAATCTGGATGACCCATCCTTCTTCTCCACAAGTACCACTGGTGCTGCCCACGGTGATACGCTAGCTTGGATGAACTTCTTCTCCTTCAATTCTTCTATGTGCTGATATACCTTGGCCTGCTCCGAATCCGCCATTCTGTAAACCCGATCTGATATCGGTTTAGTTCCAGGTGCCAATTCTATGCTGAACTCAATATCTCTAACTGGTGGCAGACCTGGAAGTTCTTCAGAAAATACGTCTAGAAATTCTTCAACTACCTTCGGAACTTGAACTTCTTCCATTGCCGTCACTAGTCCCTGCTCTTGCTGAGTTGCCTCTGATCTGACTAAGGTGAATCTTTTCATGCCTGGAATATCAAAAGATACACTCCCACTATGACAATTTATTGTCGCATGACTGTCTTTCAGCCAGTCCATGCCTAAGATAACATCAAAATTTTCAACAGGAAATTCTATCAACTGGGCGGGTAAGAAATGCCTGCAAACTACAATGCTACATGCTAGAATAACTCTACTAACTCCTACGAGCCCATTGCCAGTGAGTATATTCAACCTCCCTGGCAATGCCTCGAACTCCATTCATAGCCGTGTCGTAAATTGTGCATATATAAATGAATGGGATGCTCCCGAATCAAACAATGCTACCGCGGGATATGAAGCGACGAGAATGTTACTTGCCACAACATCTTCCGATGCTAATGCCTCTTCCAAGGACAGTGTGAATGCCTGCCCTCGACCTCCTTGCTGGTTTCCATGTTGCGGCCTAGCCTGGTGCTGCTGCTGGCCCCTTTCTTGATGATGCTGGGGTGGTCTATGTTGGTGTTGCTGCATCGGCGGTCCCTGCTGCCGAAACATCTGAGCCTGTGGCATTAACGGACGCTGGGCCAACGGTCTCACTGCTATCGCTGGTCCTCGATACTGTCCTGTCCCTGGTACTGGCAGAGCAGGAAACTACTGCACTGGTCCTCCCGACCTCGAATTTATGGGACATGTGGTAACCCGATGATCTGGATTTCCACATATCAAACACAGTCCGTTCAATGCCCGACACACATCTCTAGTGTGCCCCATCTTCCCACAATAAGTGCAGCCCACTGGGGGTTGCTGATTCTTCTTCTGTTGCTGCTGCTGCCTGGGTGGTGGTGTTGGTCTTCGCATTACTATATCGTGAATGCGAATGCCAAGGGATGGTGCTGTTGTTCGGGGCGCTGCTCTCCCTCCTCCTTCAATCTGACTGGGGGATCTCTTCTGACCCCAGTCCTTGTCGCAAGCCTCTGAATGGTGATCTCATGCCTCCGAGTTGTCGTCAATATTTCATCAAAGTCTGGTAATTGTGCCCCTCTATCAATTGCAAGAGCTCAAGATGAAACCCTTGCTGGAACCTCATAGCCCTCTGGCTCTCTGTTGCTACCATATCTGGGCGAACCTACTCAATCTGCAGAACTCCGCTGCATAAGCATCTACAGTCTTGCCGGCCTGCTTGAGGTTGATAAACTTCTGTTGCAGCTCAAACTGCACCACAACTCCATAGTACTTCGTCTTGAATGTTGCGGTAAAATCGTTCCAAGCAACAGGACGTCTGATGCCCACTTCCTCTGATTCCCACCAATCACGTACGAGATCCTGAAGTAACAACTTTACTTGATCCATACGTTCTTCCGCCGGTACCTTAGCTGCCGTCAGAATAGTCTCAATATCCTTAAGCCATGTATCTGCTGAGATGGCATCCTCCGTGCCCTCGAAACGACGGAGGTTGTACTTGCAAAACCTGGCTGATGCTCCTGAATCTGGCCTCGCCCCTCTTTCCAAAGCTGTCTGCAACCCTTGGTTGAGTAGTACGTTCTGCTCTTGCAACTGAGCGTGCATGCGCTGCTGGGCTAACATCTGGTGTTGCTGAGTAGCCATCATCCCTCTTATGATCTCCAGAAAAGCTGGTGTGTCTACTCCCACAGGGGTAGGTGGAACTGTTGGTGGTGGTGGAACATCCGGATACTGCGGTCCAGCTGCTGCTTCCACTATTACTTCTTCTTGGATGGTCTCTTGAGTTAGTACCGGCCCTTGTTGCTGACCAACATGATCAGGTTGCCCATGTTGCCCTTGTTGCTGCTGTCCAGTCCTGGTAGATGCGGAAGAAGTGCCCCTAAGAAAAGGGACAAAAGAACAATCAAACGATCGGAAGGAAAGATCAATGAAGTCAAAGGATGCCAGAATGTCAAGCTAGGATCGAGAATAACGAATCAGGAGATCAAGGGAAAACATGTGTGATTGAGACATCCTATAAATCAAAACACCCCACAAGTCTGAAATCAGACCTGCATGGGCCACCACTAAAACCTTGTCACGCCCCAGAACCAGAATACTGGAGAGCGGGAGAATGACTCAGCCAGCTACGTATTACGGGTAGATGAATACCGTATAATACGATCAATGCTGTCTAACCAGACAAGGGGGTGCATACTACATGAAAGTCTCGCTATGGTCACTTTACCTCTATTGTCTCAATCATTCGAACAAGGAACAGAAATAGAGAACATGTAAGATAAAGCAGTAAGGCGTCCCAAACGCTCTGTCAAAATGTTCTTGATATCTGGCTTTATAAAATATATCCAGATTAATGTAGCAAAAGTATACACAATTGTTATCAGCTGCAGCCTGACTTAGTTACAATTATGTAAAAGTAAGTGCAAGACAATCCGACTAACATGTCGGTGCCAAACGGCAAAGTATAAAGTAAATAACAAAACGAGTGGGGAAGTAAGGAACCCACTCGAGTCCTCCTGCGATCATCCCTCTAGTATTGACCATCTTGGAGGTGGAAGTAAGCTGGATCCTCGGGGACCGGCTCTAAATCTGGCCATGCAAAACCAGAGAGGTTAGACCTCTAATAGCAAGTACCGCAAGGAAGCACGATATGAAGGATGAAACCAGTAAATAGGAAACATAATAAATAGAGCTCTGCTGACTACTGGGATTCATATTACATCACGATACTTCAAACCAACCTCCCAACCAAACAAGGACAGAAGTTGGCCCGTCATGTCCTGATATCCTGATCATCCCAGTTAGGTAACAGAGTAGGTACAGTACACAAACAAATCAATTTAAACGGCCATGCAACTACTACGGCTTGCTACTGTGAGTTCCAAGTTATCCTGGAATAATGCAATAGGAATTCCTCAGTTCTTACTATGTGCAAGCAAGGCTAGTTTACCCAGTCAATCAATTGCGCCAATCATGAATTAGACGAGTCCCAGCGGGACGCCCGTCATCAATATACACTATACAATAGATAATATAACCAGATACCGCTCCTTGCCCGTGTGGCAGATTTACAGTATCTGTGGGGACCAACCGGCCTGTCGGGCACTACTAGTCCCAAGAGGGCTGCCATGTAAGAACTCGGGAATCCATTCTCTCCATGCAATTATTATTTTATTTAACTTAATAGTCTCTACGTTGAGTGAAATCCCATGCCGTGGGTCATGGTCATTCAAATGAGTACTTTCGTACGGGGTACGATATGCATTTCTACAACAATACCAGTACGGTTAGGTTGTAGGTCTTACATAGCGTAATGTAACAATCAAAACTAACCACGGAGTAATCATGCCTTGACCATAAAGTACACATGCTTCTTTTGTAGAAAATAAATAAATAAATAAATTGAAGCCTGCATGTGTGCCTGTATGTCATTATTCGGGATCGGCCAATCGATTATAATAGTTCATACTTAATATGAACGTGTCTCATTCATTCATTTCAATAAGACGACTAGCCAGCCTCTTAGTTCCAACTAGGAACGCATGATCAATTATTAATCGAGATAACCAATAATTTTATTTTAATGTTCAGACAATAATTACTGTTAATAAATGCCAAGGCAATCAATTAATGTCAATAGATGTCAATCAATGTCAATCAATGCCATTCAATGTCAATCAATGCCATTCAATGTCAATCAATGTCAATTGGAACAAGAATTAATCAAAAGGCTCTAGGGTCAGAGCTCATGCGGCTCGCGAGATGGGTTTCATGCGGCCGATAAGGATGCTCCCATGCGGCCAAAAATCTGCAAGTCTTATGCGACTAGAACTAAGGGGTCTCATGCGACCATGGTTAAAATGAGACCATACGGCCAGGAGAAATTCCATGCGGCTAGGGGGATAGCAAACCCCATGCGGCTCGAAATGACATGCGCCCATGCGGCTCGAAGGGACATGCGCCCATGCGGCCAGGTAGGGTTAGAGTCTTTATGCGGCTCAGGGTTGCGTGAGTTTATGCGGTCGAGAGAAGTCAAGCGCTTTTGCGGCTGAGGACAACGTACACTGATGCGGCTAAGAAAACTAAATTCATGCGGCCAGAGTAACGTGCGCCTATGCGGCTAAGAAAAACTAAATTCATGCGGCCAGAGCAAACATCGCTCATACGGCTGGGATTGGAACAGTCTCATGCGGCTCGAACAAATGAACGCATGCGGCTGGAAAGTCCAGGTCTATGCGGCCAGAATGCCCATGCGGCCAAAATGCCCCTGCGGCCAGGGTGACTTGCCGCATGAAGACTCATGCGGTCAAGCGTTGCTACGTGGCCGGAACTGTTCTTCTTCTCCATTGTCCGAGAGGAAGAACCATGGGAAGCCATTGCTTCCAAGCTCCATAAATCCTTCATTCTAAGTCCAAATCCGAACTTCCATAGGTTAAAATGGGGTAGAACGAAATTCTCTACAACATGGAACCATCAAAACTTGAAGATAACTAAGTTTACTAGATCAAAACCTAAGAAATCCGAAAATGCATCAAACTTAGATCTACAACAAATAAGTCATGGAAATTGAAAATGCCAAGTACTAAAGAGACTTAGAATCAAATAAGAAAGATGATGGAACAATAAAAATGGGGATCCATCAAGAAGCAAGTTGGCACTTGCCTAGCTCTTCCTAGGTTGGTGGGAGAGTTTAAGAGAAAGAAGAAGGAGAGTAATGGTGAAGTAATAAAGAGAGAGAAAAGGGGATGGACTTTAAAATGGAAGGGGTGGTGGTAGGTGGGGGTTTGGGATGAACCAACTAAGCTAAACCAATCCAAACCGAACCCAAAGCAAAGCAGAAAGTAAAATACAGAATTAAGATTGCAGGAATTAAAATACAGAAATAAAATTGCAGAAAATTAATTAACATAAATTAAAGGGATTTAACTACAGAACAATACATGATAATATATTAAAGCAGTACATGCATTAAAAATATACGTATTCTGGGAACGGAAAGTGACAGTTAAATACTTAGTTATGGTTTTAGAATAACTTGTAATGTGCACATGCAAATGCACGTGAAAAAAAATGTTAATTTTTTTAATATAAATTCATTATAAAAAATAATCAAACCTAAGATTTGAACTCAAGCAACAAAAAAAAATACCTCCTACCTTAACCACTTGAGTTAGACTATTTAGTTACAAATATTCATAGATAGTTAAAGACTTAGTTAATTTTTAAAAATAATTAGTAGAGTAGTTAGGTAGTTATTTAGTTATTTATTATTAATTTTTAATTATTTAAATGGTTGATGAAATACACGTAGCTTAGAAGGTTCAATCTTAAGCCGTTTTAAAGCCCCCTTATATTAGTAGAGATTAGTGGAGTATTTAGGTAGTTAATTATTATTATTTTAATTTATTTAAACGGTTGATGATATTCATACGATTAGACGGCTCATTTTAAGCAGTTTTGAAATATATATATATATATGTGTGTGTGTGTGTGTGTGTGTGTGTGGTTATATTGTTGTTAGTACGAAAATACATCTGTTTTAAGTTTGTCATTTGTCCATTCAAGTTTTCAGTTTTAAAAATACTAAAAAAAGTTAATTGGTTTTGGATTTTGGTCCAAACCAAAATCAAATAAGACTTAGGCAATTAGTTATATACCCTCGTTTTTTATGCATATTTTTTATTAAAAATTTGTATATTTTTGTGTATATTTTAAAAATAATAATTTTATGTATTTGTTTTAAGTCTAATTTTGATAGTTTAACAACTAATCGAATTTTGGACCTAACTTTGAAATACAACATACGTAGGTATAAAAATTATATTTTGTTAATATAATTTAACAACAGTTCCAATTTTGGGACCGATCCGTTAAAAAAAAAACAACCGAACAAACCGAATCGATATCGTATTGGTTCGATTTCGGTTATGACTAATTTTAATTTGATTTTAACAAAAAAAATTAATAGTTCGTTTTGTACGATTTTGACTATTTTAATTGGTTGAAACAGAATAAACCGAATACTTACCGCTACCTGAAAGTCACCCTCCCCCCCCCCCCCCCCCCCCCCCCCCCCCCCCCCCCCCCCCCACACACACACACACACACACACACACACCCCCACCAGCATATTAGAATGAAAAATGTTAAGTCTACAACCAAATGTTTACAACCTCTCTCTTTTCCATCCCTTACACATGAGACCCACTGGGTCCCATCTCATTCCACCCCCTGCTACATGGGCTCCATCCAACCCCAACACTTCCCCCCTCCTCCAATCAAAGTCCGACACGTGACGGTTGTAAGAAAATTGTAAGCATTTGATTGTCTGCATAGGAAAGCTCTATTGGAATCATCAACATGACTATCTATGACATCATCAAGACATGTCACTTGTCGATGACCTTTATTAACAATGTTGAAAAGATAGGGTGAGCATTTGGTTTATCCAGTTTCTACTAAATTGAAATATTTAAAATCGAATAAATCGAAATTCAAAAGATCCAAAACTAAAATCGAACCAAATAGTCGATTCGGTTTATTCAGTTTGTTCTATTGTTTAATATGTCTGATCCAAAGTTGGGATCATAGTTAAATTATATTAAAAATTATAATTTTTATATACATATTTATTATATTTTAAATTTGTGTTTAAAGTTGGACTAGTTGTTAATTACCAAAGTCGGACTTCAAACACATATATAAAATTGTTGTTTTCAAAGAGTACACAATTTTAATCACAAATATATGGGCTTTATTCGATTTTCAGTTTTGGAGCGAAACAAAAATTCAAAATCCAAACATAAACCCAATAAGGAATTATATTTCCGAAATCGAACCGATTTTTTTTAAAACCGAATTTCTTGTTCGATTCGATTTCTGTCCAGAACCGAATAATGCTCACTCCTATGAAAGTATATATACAACAACAATAGCGAGGAAGAAGAACCTTGTGTGAAAGCAAGTCCGAGGAAGAAGTTAGAGGTTTTTGTTTCTAAAAGTAATGGCGAAGCCATAATTTTTTTTTTTTTTTTTATTTCGATCTGAACTTAAATTTTTTATTCTTTTTAACAAAATTAATGTTATGTCATTGCGGGGAATATAGAAGAGTACAGTTTATAGTGTAAATTATTTTGCACTGGATAGTATATGCAGGATATACAGCAGAAACTCTATAAATTAATACTCGATTATTTAATAAACTCTCTAAGATAATATTTTTGGTCGGTCCCGACTCGGGGATAGGGTGCTAAATTAATAATTCGCTAAAATTATAAGATAATACATTTTTGATAATTTCTTCAGACCACATATAAAATATAAATTAATAATTCCTTATATATAGCATATTACATGAATGATTTATGAAGGTTTCTTGAAAAATGACTCAATTGTCTTTTGTTTTTTGTTGAAATCAATTTCCCCTTGAATCTCGTCTCTAATTTTCCTTAGCATGGTAAGAACTTCTGGTGTTGTTTTCTCATAGCTCAACAAGAAATTGTTCAATGTGATTGCCGCTTTAATAGCTTCGTTTCGCGAAGGGGGCTCCATTGTAGAACTTTCATCATCTTCTTCATCGATATCATCTTTATTAATTTCAATAACGCTTTCAATAATTTTTTCATCAGTCAACAACTGTGCAACTACATTTTCTTCTGGGTGAGTCAGAACATCTTCGACATCCATTGCATTACGATAACCCAACTCTTTTAATTAATAAAATATTAATTAATATATAAATTAATAATTATTAATTTATCGATTAATTAATAACTCTTTTAATTAATAAATTTTGGTGGTCCCAAGTGTATTATTTTATAGAGTTTCTACTGTAGTAAGAAAGAGACGGGAGCTACTAATTAAAAAAAATTTTTGAAATGTTAGTGTGAAATGTTGTGGACTTTCCATGAACTGAAATTTGTCGTAGAAAATTAAATATGGACTGACAATTTGAAAAGCTAGTTTGTGACATTAAATTATGACAGTTGACATATAAGTCTTATCTGTAATAATTAATAATCTAGCTAAGAGGTGCTTATGTCTTAGCAGCCACTTTTTTCACTAGTCTATCAGAAATAATTTTGAAACAGTCGGTACCATATGTCCCTTCTTATTGTTCGGTATCGGAGGTCCACGCGCTCACCTCCTGCTAATGTGGCCTATCCGATTTCGACCAATAAGGAAAAAAAAAATGTGACACCGCAGTTAAAATCGGTGTTTCCCTCTGATTTGGGTAGACGTGCTAAATAATTTTATTGGCGACATATAAGTCCTATATGTGAATTATTTTTCGAACAAAAAATTTGTATATAAAGGGGTGAAATTTATTCATATTACGTAGAACAGAAAAAATTTAAAATACTTACAGATACAAGGATGGGACATCATTGTCAATGGCATAAAAAATAGATTGAACGTCATTGCCAATGGTGCCCCAACAAAAAATAAAGTTGAACGCTATTGTCAATGTGACGCGGGACGGAGACCCAAAAATAAATTATTAGTATAAAATTAGAAATTTGAAAAGATTTGGATGCGGAAGTTTTAATTGAAGAGTGAACAACTATTATAAATTTATCACAAAAATTATAATAGAAATGAAAAATAATAATTATGATTACCGTTGGAGATCGGAAGCGGAGAAGCTACGTTGAAGACGTTGAAGATGTCAACGTCGAAAGTGAAGAATCAACTAAGGTAGAGAGATCCACTTTAAGGTTTTGGCATCGCACCATATAAGCTCAAAATAGACTTCTCATTCTCAATTCTTCCATCTATAACTTATAAAATTACAAACTATTTATAAGATACAAAACAATCAAAGAGGATAAACTAAATATATACGTTCTTATCCATAAGATAAGTCAATCCCTAATGAACTCCAACCAACTCAAGAGATAAAATTCTCTTTATTTTGGTTTATCCTAACAAACAAACTAAAGAATCCAAAATAACTGAAAATTCCAAGTGGCTCTCCATCATTCTCCTTGGCTTTGAAAAATTCACCACCTGGTGAATCAAGTGTGAAATCCGAGAATTAAGCTTCTCTTAATGCCCTCCAATTCGGACATGGTAGAGGTCTTTGCTTTGGCAACTTAGTCAAAATTGAAGATTCTGACAAGACGAAACTCCATGAGAGTACTGGGGGTTGTGGAAGTGGAAGAAGTAGAGTATTCAACAGTGACCTATCAAGCACTTCAACAACTTGTGGATGTCTCGATGTCTCTAGAAAAGCAAAATGATCGTCCATACAATCAATTATTATTTCCTGCAAATATTACAATTATTTGTAACAAACATATAATAGAAATTGTTAACATGTTTAATTATTGGGACACGTTCAAAATATTTAGATGACTTAATAGGTTTTTTAAATTTATTTGTTTCATTATATGACCCATTTAATTCTTCTAATGAAGATATATAACGCTAAAAATATATTAATGGTTTAAATCTAGACTTATACAGCTCAAAATTATTATTGGTTTAAACCTAGACTTAGAGTCATACTTGGATTTAACTTCTGACTCATCTATGACAGATTCAGTAGTTTCCACTAATGAATCTTTTATGTATATAGGATCACTGTTAGTAATAGTTTTTACTTCATTTCTAGTGAAAAATTCTTCAAACAAAATTTTCATTTCAGCAAGCATCTTATCATATCAATTATCGTACAAAATTGCTGCGAAGAATTTGTGTAGACATTCTTGAACTATTTCTAATCCAAAGTTTGGCTCTGATACCAATTTGACGCGGGACGGGGACCCAAAAATAGATTATTAGTATAAAATTAGGAATTTGAAAAGATTTGAAAGCTTTAATTAAAGAGTGAACAACTATTATAAATTTATCACAAAAATTATAATAGAAATGAAAAATAATAATTATGATTACCGTTGGAGATCGGAAGCGGAGAAGCTACGTTGAAGACGTCAACGTCGAAAGCGGAGAAGTACCGTTGGAGATCGGAAGCGTCGAAAGCGACGACCCCTCCGATTCGACCATGGCAGAGGTCTTTGCTTTCACTAGTCAACATTGAAGCTTCTGACAAGACGAAACTTGTCACGTCCCAGAACCAGAATACTGGCAAGTGGAGACGGACCAGGCCAGCTACGTAATACCAAAGTACTCCAGTACTCTGAAATAACGTATAAGCTGTCAAGACATGGGGGTTACTAATACAAGCCAAGAGTCAATCCTAGGTCGAACGATCCTAGGTATCTCAATCACAGAAAAAAATACAAAGTATAAGAAGTATGATCATCAGACATAAAATAGTAAAGCATCCCAAACTATATATACATGGATGATCATGAAGCTAGTAATACAAAGTGAAGAACTAACAAGAGTAATAGTCATACATGATAAACTCTAGCTATAGTCTAGAATACGCAAATCATGTTTAGACCCGTAGGCTAAATATCAAGATCCAAAACATGAGCTAAATACGTGCTCGGAGGCTAAACGCCACAAAAGAATAATGTACATAACTAGTGGAAGAATGAAATAAAAAATCCACTAAGGTACTCTGGTGCTCCATATAGTCATTGTCGAGTAGATGGTACGGAAGATCCTCTGGGCTCCTCTATCAGATCTGGCCAAACAAAACCAGTGGGATCAGACCCCCAATATCAAGTACCACAAAGGAAGCCAAACTTATGAACTAAAACCAGCAATAGCTAACATAGCAAAGGATAGAGACATAAATAAGTAAATACTGATCGAGACACGTGCACTACCAATGCACTTATTCCGAGAATAGAAAGACAATAAGTAAAGGAACATGGAGCATAAAGTAATTAACGTGTGACATAATGTAAAGTGTGGACATATATAGTAAATAAAAGCATGTGAATAAGTAAAGCAAAATGGACATATGAGCATGTGAGATATCTGAACATGTGAGCATGTGAGATAACTGGACATGTGAGCATGGGAGACAACTGGGATATGTAAGTATGTATGGTAACCGGGCTACGTAAACACGTAGGGTAACTGGGACATGTGGACATGTTAGATAACTGGGACATGAGAGCATGTGAGAACTATATAGAACGACAAATGATAAGATGACTTAGCAACTATTTTGGAACTCAAGTTACAACCCGTAAACCAAATAAGGACCGGGGTTGTAACCCTTCACCTGAACAGAACTTAGTCTCTAATCAATGTACAACATAGGAATCGTGTATAGCGTGTGATTACTAAATAGGACGACAAATGACAAGATGACTAAGAAACTATTCCAGAACCCAAGTTACAACCCGTAAACCAAATAAGGACCGAGGTTGTAACCCTTCTCATGAATAGAACTTAGTTTCTAATCATTTATCGACAAAAGTAAAGCATAAACAATAATGTACTGAAATAAACAAATATGAACACTGCCTAGATAAAACTAGACTAGACTGGACTCCATACAACAATCACGGCCAAGCAATGAGTACGGCTTTATACATTAGCTAACTAGGGTTATCACAATCCTAATTACTAACATATGCACTTTTGAGAAATTCGATTTAGTTACCTGCCCTGCATACTACCCGACTTGTCCAGGCCAAAAGGAAAATAAATTAACGGTTGATACATCGCCCAGAAGACAAATGTATCCTAAGATCTAATAGTGGATACATCGTCCAGGAGACAAATGTACCCTAAAATATATAAAAGATGCAACACTCGACGGTGCGCTGGAAGTGTGCTCATCATGACAGATAGCTCCAAATCCATTCAGGTTGGGGCCGGGACAAAAGGCTTGCAGACAACCGAAAAATTCTCCCCTCCTAAAGCATCTAGGTAATCAAGTTAGTTATTTAGTCCTTAACATTTTCTTGTTGGATTCTGGGTGTGACATTCCGTAGAATCCATCCTAGACATGATATGCAAGACTGGACAAAAGCAAAAATGTGTACTACAACAAGCTACAACAAGAAAAATATAATAAGCTGGAAGGTAGGAGTGCGCTACGACGAGCCACTATAGAGAAAATAGGGAGTGTGCCATGACAGGATACTATCATGTAAGCAAGGAAAGACATGTACAAGAGTGCACCACGACGGATCACTATCTAGTAAGCAAAGAAGACATGTAACAAGAGTGCGCCATGACGGACCACAATAAAGAAATTCTAGACATGGCATAGACTGCAAAGTATAATAAATCCAGGAATGCATGGCAATACCTATCATTGCAAATAAGAAAGAATCGAAAGGAAAGACATATCATGGCATGTAAAAAAGGACAAATAAAAGTAAGTACATGACACAGAATAATAATTGAACATGTGCTAGTGTCAAGTGTATATAGGGTGTACAATCATTATCTAACTATACGTGATTATCAAGATGAGATCATGTTGCCATGTTCAAGTTAAGTTTGATATTAACAAGTTATCAAGTCGGGTCGTCGCAAGTTAGGTCAAATATAAAAAACATTGCAAAGAAGATCAAAAACTATAATTGAAACTATCAGTTGCACATAAACTCCAATTAAGGTAAAACAAGAAGATTCTTGAAGCCAAGATAAAGTACAACTTTTATGTTTTGAGTTTTTCAAGATTCTAGCTACAAAACAGCTTAAACAAGCAAAAACAGCCAATCAAGACAATCTGCACACGGGCGCACTGCGTGTGCGAGCAAAACTGTCCATGGCGCACGGTGCGCGGTTTGCGTATTGCACGTAAAACGCACTACACGCGTGGGAAAAATTGCCCACGGGGTGCGCTGCGCGCAGGCAAAAATGTCCACGGTGCAAGGTGCGGGCAAGCACGACGCACGGACGTGCAGCCGAAAATCATGCGGGCCCGCGGCACGTGAGATGCGCTGCATGCACGGGCAAAATGCCCACGGCACAAGCACGGTACGCGACGAAAATGCTCCGCGCGACACTGTTCATCATCCCGACAGTACCAAAAGGTGTGGAGAACCCATGAACACGAAAAATGGCATAACTAACTCAAAATAAATAGGAATCAAGTGGTTAAAAAGCCAAAATTAGGCAGAATAAAATTTCCTACCACATGGAACCCTTAGATTTTAGAAATAACAATGTTTAACAGATCAAAACCAGAAAAAAATTGAGAAAACTACAACTTAAATGTACAAAAATATAAACATTAAAACCAAAAACTCCAAGTTCTAAAGAGACTTAGAATCATGCAAGAAAGAGAACAGAACAAACAAAATGACAAAAATAATAATGTTCAAGATTTGGCATGATGTACTTGCCTAGGGTTGGTGGAGGAGTAAATGAAGAAGAAGATGAAGAAATTAATGAGAAGTAATGAAGAGAGAGAGAGAGAGAGAGAGAGAGAGAGAGAGAGAGAGAGAGAGAGAGAAATTAGTTTTAATATCAACCCTCTCATCTCAAACCAACCCAAACCAAGCCATACCAAGTTGAACCGAACCAAATTAAACCAAGTCAAGATTAAACCAAGACATGACTAAGAAAGATAAGTCAAAACACGGGTCACCTGACAAATGTCAGAATTTCGTACACGTATACTGAAAATACGTATAACAAAAAATGGGAGTGATGGGCATGCCGTCGGTATACAGTACTTGTATACTGGCGATATGCCGGTTAAGGAAAAAATCTATAAGTTAATTTTTTTAAAAATATTTCGAAAACCAAGAAAATATGAAATACAATACAAAAATACATATCCGTATATAAATACCGATACTGTGAGACGAGTCTCACAACTCTTCCATCCTTAAAAAAATTTCATCCTCAGAATTTCCTAAAGCTAGTCGAGCATGATAACCAAAACAAAAGCTCAAGAAAATACAACTATCTCAATGAACAAAGCATGGAATATAAACGAAGGCAACAATAATAAAAATAAATGTGTAAGCAATAAATGAAGGCAATGGTAATATAAATAAATGCATAAGCAATAAATGAAGGCAACCGTAATATAAATAAATGCGTAAGCAATAACACAACCACAATCAAGAAGGGCTGGAGGCATATGAATAAATATGTCTCTTGAGTCAGTTGGGTAGGAACCCGCCCTCACTGGCCTATGCTGACTCCCAAAATAGATAGGGGTCAAGTCTCAAAGTAAGTCGGTACCAATAACTTAGTCTAAGTCATGACTCTACCTAGGACGCATCTTTGTAGTCAAGATACGTGATAGATATCATGTATCTCAAGATACGAAGACAGAAGAGTGGGACAAAAAACTCTCATCTACTCACCGAATAAGTCAAGCCGACCGTTGTACCCCTGATATAGGTAAAATGCAAGGTCGTCGACAAGAACCCAAGATATACGGCTACTACCTGGCCTGCTACTGAAGGATAAATCAAAAGGGCATAATTGAAAGAAGACCATAAAGATGTTACCTAAGACTCCCTAGGTACTACCTTCATGCCGATACTAGAGCTGCCCCTGAGATTGTGCATACAACTGTGCTCAGTACTGTCTGACCCTCTGAGCTCGCGATGGCGGAGGATACTGTGCCAATGGTTGAACATCTAGTATTGGCCCTAACTGCCCATCCACTGCTGGAGGTGATGACTGATGCGAGTGAAAGGACTGAGGTGATACATCTGGTGTAGCTGGTCGTCCTCGAGATGTCGGATAGGGGCAAGAGCTAACTGAATAGTCCTCCGTTATACAGCGGTAGCATCGCCTATTGGCCACCCGACAAACTGATCTGAGATGCCCTATCTTGCGATAATAGGGTACATGCTTCTTGTTCTGCCTGATACTGCTAGTCTCTCTGCCTTTGAGCCTGGGCTTGCATATACTTGTAGAGCCTAAAAATCAAGTTGCGCCTTCAATATACTGATCAGTGATCAAGTTGCGCCCTGAAAGTCAACTTGCGCCACTGATATGAAGCAGACTGCGCCACCGATCAGATTGCGCCTGATATCAGACTGCGCCCAATCTTTTTGTGCTAAAGCCTACGTGGCATCTGACACTTAACGGTCATCATTACCTGACTATACTGACGACTGACACAACAAAGAACGAGGAAAATCTTTTCGAATCCCGTGAAGTGTGCCGCTCAAGAAAAAGTTGCTGGACAACTGTCTTGTATATTTCGTGAGTTGCGTCCAGGCGCAATCTAAACAAAATCCTTAGTTGCGCCTGGGCACAACCTGAACAACTTTTACTCATAAGCTGCCACGTGTGTAAGCGCAGCTCAAATCAAGCGCAGGTTGACTTGTTGACTGAAGCTCGCACAACCTGATAAAGTTTAGACAACTTACATTCTAAAGCAAGATGACGTGGCGCACATGCCACTAATCTCTCAAGATGTGTCTAATATCCTGTACACGACCACGCACATCTCAATCATACGATGCTACGCGTCTAAATACAGTTAGTACACGATTGACAACTGAATGGAAGTTGGCACAACAGAAGGTTGGCGCAATCCAGTATGGCACAATCCAGCCTCGCGCACATCAGAATAACTGCTAAAACAGTTATTTCCTGAACTCTATAAATAGAGTTTCCAATCATCATCGAGGAGGATGCTTGCGAAATTGCTGCTGCATTCTCCAGAGGCTACAGTCTTCAAGTTCACATAGTCCAAGGGATAAAGTGATCGTCTTCTGATCAGATTCCTAAAGTTGTACTTTCCTAAAATTTATTGTACTTTGTACTACTCTTTTACAAGTTTGGAATAAAACAAAATTTTATTTTTTGCAAACAAAATGGCGACTCTGCTGGGGACGACTTTTTCCTCCGACGAGAAAGTGACAACTCAATGTGACATTGCATTGATCGACAAGACACCAAAGACTCTGGTTGTTCAAGTCAACCAGACAGCCTACGAGAACATGATCAACACCAAGAGCAACAAGCGCGCAGTGGCTATTGCCAAGAACAGGGCTGTGTGGACTCCTAAATCCTCCACAGTCGTTGTTGTCCAGGCGCAACTTGAGTGCTCAATGACCAAGGCACAATCCGCCTCATTGGCTCCAGTACAGCCTGTTTCTGTTGCTAAGGCACAATCTGCTCCCTCTGCTGTCCATGCACAGTCTACCAAAATTGCTGCCAAGGAGCTACCAGTAGCCCGTAGGACTATGGCGCAACCCAAGCAATCTGCTACTCCGGCGCAACTTAAGGGAACTAGTCTTTTGGCTATACCCTCTTCTGATTCTCAAGTTCTGAACTTAGAGAATTCATGTCCTAGTGCTAATACTAGACAGAACATTGGAAAAAGTCCTATAGCATTTTCTCGATTGGCGCAATCTATGCCTAAAATGATCACACAGCAGAACAAAGGGAAACACTTCTTAGCTAACCCTGTTCAAATAAAGGGAAGTACCCTTTGGTCTTTCCTCAAACTTCCCAAGTCTATGACTCAGAGGAAGATGTATCAGATTCCATTCCCTTAAACAGAGGTCCTCGGATCTCTGATACTGGAAAGAATACTGATCACGGAGGTATCTTGCCTACTCCTGTGGGGTCTAGCCAAGATCTTCCTACCTTGCAAATTTTAAGATCCAAACAAAAAAAATTGAAGGTATCACAAACAGAGACACCAGGAGCAAAATTTTCAGATTTACGCGCTTATCTCAATAGGCGTCAACCAATATCAGCTTTGGCAAAACGTAAGAACCCTATGCCAAGGGCCAATCTGTATCAAAAGCCAAAGTTTGAAAAGAAAGACCCTTTTACCTATGCCAATGAGTTGAGTACATCTTTGTACACTCAAGGAACCAAACACCTGAAGAATAGGAGACATGTTCCTAACATCATTAAGGAATATGTCCCTCTGATTTTTTCTTGTCCTGTGGTTGTAACTGATCTGATCTCCGGCAACGTCTTACACAAAGACGGGAAACTACGGTAATGCTTTCCTCACCTCCAAATCGTGCTTCAAATCGCCATTGCCTACATGAAGTTGTCATGAACTGTTGTTGCCAATCGGCTCGACGATCTGTCTTCGATCGTCTGAACTATGCTTCAACTCCTGAGCATATAATAGAAGACGAAGATGAACTATTATATGCTTCTGTTAACATGACTTCTCAAGGCACTGGGGGTGGAAAACGTCCAAGACATAATGCATCCCGTAATCCTAGTCAACAATATTTAGACCGGATCCATGCATCCAGTGAAGGTGTCTTTCAATACACAAGATCAAGAAATAGACATTTGATCCAAGGTGTCTTTAATCAAGAAGATCTCCCTATCACCCATATGGGAGATAACTCTCTTTCAGAGTTTGATGCAGATAGTAAAAGTTCTGAACAAACTATCTCGTCAATAGCTGCAAGAGAAGTGACGGCATATACCATTACAGAAGATCAAGATGCCTCTATATCAACCAGCCAAGAGCAACGAATTGTTGTATTAGAAGACAAATTGAAAACCATGGCAGAAATGGTTACAAGCATGCACACCATAATGGTAGCTCAACATACGGCGCCTTCGATTGTAAACCCTGTTACAAATTCGGAACTTATAGCATCTTCTGTACCTGTTAGTCTGGGGGTACCAGTCCCTCAGGTCGCTTCTGTGCCAACTTAAGCTGATCCAAATCAGTTAGGTACTGGGGGTGGTAATTACCATGCTGTTCCTCCTCCTAACACTCCTAACCAGCCCACCAATTCTCAAACATCAGGGGATGCAAATGAGGCTGTGAAACTCTTGCGCACCCAGTTTGAGGCCTTTAAGCAGAAGGATGGCCTACAAAGATTGGGCATCAAGCAACCATATCCTACAGAGTGGAAGGAGGTTCCATTTCCTCCTAAGTATAAACTCCCAACCATTATGCTGTTTAATGGTAGTACTTCTCCAAGTCAGTACATCAATCATTTCGAAGTGATAACTGATCAATTACAGCCAAATGATTCTCTCCTTACCAGAGTGTTCGTCGGTTGTTTAGCCGGTACAGCATATGACTAGTATCGTAGCTTACCTGATGGTTGTATCACTTCTTTTGCCGGTTTTAAACAAATATTCTTGGAACAATTTTATGAGGGAGTCAACGACATGACAATGTCTGCCCTCATTAAAATTAAACAGAGGCATAATGAATCCACAGAGAGTTTCATTGAAAGATTCCGCCGAGAGGCACTCAAAATGCCTTTAGGTACTCCATCTGCTGTAACAATAGACACTTACAAATCAAACTTGTTGCCTATTATCAGTATGTGGACGGGATCTACACAATTCCAGGATTGGCCTTCTTTCATTGTTAATGCAAAGGCGGCAGAAGTGAGTGCTGAAAAGTTCAAGCAGTTAGGAGTCCAGATGACTCACCCTAACCAAGATAAACATTCTACACCTTGGGATAGTAATCGCCAGAATAACCGCAAGAATAAAGAAACATTGGCCATCAATCTTAAAGGTAAAGAGTCTTTAGCTGTCAATGTTACTCAGACGGCATCCACCCCATCAGCACCATTGCAAAAGTCAATTCGTCCAAAAGAAGAGTATTCTTTCGACAAAGATGATACGTTGAGTATCTTCGATTGCTTGATCAAAAGCAATAAGCTTCAGCTTCCAGAGGCAAAGCGACCAGAAGAAGTTGGTAAAACTGATCACCCTAAATACTGTGTTTATCACAGATTCATAGGGCATCCAACCAGAGCATGTTATGTGCTCAAGGGCAAAATCTAAGAGTTGGTCAACTCTGGAGCAATTACTCTACAGTAGGACAAGAAAACAGTGACTGCTAATGTGGTTTCTATCCAATTTGGCAATTTTCCACCACAATTCATACAAGATGGGGCTGTCCCCATTCCAAAGACTACTCTAGGAATTGTGAATATCTCGCTTCCTCAAAACGAAGGTCTTGTTCTGATGACAACTGACAAAGGAGAGATTATATGGATTCATCCAGATCTGGTTGCAGAATTTGAAACGCCTTCCTCTTCTAAACAAAAGAAGCATTCCAAGTCTAAATCAAAGAACTGCAATATGGTATCCTTTGAACCATTAACAGAAGAAGAATCCTAATGGGCACTAGATCTGCTAAACCTTATCTTCGGGAGTATTCCGAAAATCAAAAAAACCCTGCTCTATCCCCGGATGCTCTTCCTCCATCATCTTCTCCTGTTGAAGATACACCGTCTACATCTGAGCCAGTGGCCGAACCATCTCCTCCTAAACCAACATCAGCAGACAAGGGAAAGCAACATGTTCGCTTTGACAAAGCACTGAAAAAGCTATCATCTCTTGGACTTGAAAAGCCTTACAATTTTGACATATCGGCTCAATTGGCTAATACTCCAGCAAGATTATCAATCTTTGAACTTTTACGTCTATCAAAAGAAACTCGTGAGACGTTAAGTGAAGCTTTGAAGCAGGCTGACACCTGCTTAACTCTTCTCAAGAAGCCTGAAAAGGAGCCAGTCAGCTGTACACATTGTCATAGTGTATTTGAGTTAATGTCCAATATCACCTTTACACAAGATGACATGTTGTTAGAAGACAATCGTCATGATCGTCCTCTCTATTTCACAGGATATGTGGATACCATAAAAGTCGACCGTATTCTGATTGATCACGGGTCTGCACTTAGCATCATGCCAAAGTCCTTATTGGACGCTTTGAAAATTCCAGTACATAATCTTTCTACAACTATCACTACCATCCTGGGATTCAGTCAAGGAAGAAGTGAACCTTTGGGGAAGATACGCCTAAAACTTCAAATTGGCAATCTTCGTACAAAGGTAACTTTCTATGTTATTGACAATCATGACTCATACAATGCTTTATTGGGAAGGCCATTCCTCCATGAACACAATATTGTACCCTCTACACTCCACCAATGCTTCAAATATGTGGATGGTAATGGAGAAGTCCAAAAAGAGGTTACAGATCTGAATCCTTTTAAAGGAGTTGAAGCATATTATAACGATTCTCGTATGTACAAAGAGGAATTCATGAAGGTGGTATTAGCAATAGACACAGATGAAGAACAGAAAAGTATACCTAATGATACTCTGGTGATTCCAGTCAAGGGACGTACCTCCTACCCTCAGTCTTCCCAACCACTGACTATTTATCTACCTTCCCATGAGAAGCGACCTAAAGGTGATAGTCAGGAACAAAGGGAGCTCACCTCTTCTGAGCTGCTTGTAATCGATCTACGTCGCAAGAAGCTCCCTCTTCCTTCTCGTTCTTCTTCTCCCCCTCTTGTCATCAATCTGACTAAGCCTACTAAGACTAAAGTCCCTGTTGTAAATGATGGTGTAAAGATCAATAAAGTATCTCCTTTGCAGTATACTGATGTCTTTTACTATACTCAGTATTATTTGGATATGCTAGATAACTTTAAGCCACTTACAATAGAAGTCGTATCATCTCGACGAAATGTGGTATTACTGGATTCAATACAAGAGTCGTACTTCTTAGTACCGTCTCGAAAGAAAGATGAAAAGCCTATATTCTTCAACAAGAGAGAAGAACCAAAAATTATGCTCTATAATGATGATAAAGATGATACATGAAGGCTACAATTACGATGCTATAGTCCACAATCTAAAGCCATCATCCATAAAATGGGCTATGATTTCAGAACAGGTCTCAACAATGGTAAAGGAAGGCGAACCCCTCTTCGTATTGCTGTTCCAAAAGGAAAATCACAATAATACCACAGTAAAACAAAACGAGGGCTAGGTTATATGTCACCACTTCCAACTCTAGAACCTTCTGAATCTGATGAAGAAGAACGTTCAAATTCTTCTGATTCTATCTCATGGAACTCTGATACCAGCATCGGTTATATTCATAAGACGATAGTATCTTCTAATATGGTGTCCGCCGAATTCTCAGAAGACGACGAAAGTGACGTCGAAGAAGCTACTGAAATGGATCATTGGGTACAAAAGATGGACAATCAGTGGGAACTTCGTTTTGAACAACGAGAACCACCTACTGAAGATCAACTGGTCCAAGTTGATATTGGAGAGAAAGGTGTATCACGACCAATCTTCATCAGCAAGAATCTCTCAGAAGATGATAAACAAGAGTTACTTCACCTTATTTGTGAATACATTGACGTCTTCGCCTGGAGTTATGAAGATATGCCGGAATTAGATCCTCAAATTGCAACTCACAAGCTTAACATGTAACGCTCCAGTCCCAAAATACGTAGGACTAGGAACGAAGACATGCCAGCTGTATACATACGAATACATGGGCCTTGTATGTATACATAAGCTGTAAATACAGTAGAAACCACCATGACTAATCTCATCCACAAATATATAATAAAATAAAGATAGGATCACCTTGAATAGTTGTGGTACAACCGTTGGGCGGAGACAAAGTCCACTACCAACTATCTCAATGATATAAATGTACAAGAAAGCGATCGACAAAATGATAAAACGAACCAAGCACAATTGTCTTTGAAGGAATGGAGAAGACCACGGCCTTGGCTAGAACACCTGCAGAAAAATATGAACACACACCTGGGGAAAAACCAGGTCCTCAGAGGGACGTAACAAGACACATAATATCATGCCGATAAACCGAATAAATAAGCTCAACAGAAAAGTATGCATGAGTAAAGGTTCCTACCCATTCTAGGTGATATGCACTTTGAGGACAACGTTCTACGCAGGGGCTGTAACGGATTCACGCAAGCAAGTAATAGAGAGTGGCCAACAAGTGTCACCCCCATTTCCTGTATTTCGTATTTGTACTCGTAATTTGATTTTGGCACGTATTTTATTTTCTTGACTTGCGGATTTTGGTTTCTCGTAAATGGGTTTGGACCATGGTTTGGTTTTATTTTGTAGAGTTGGTTTAGTTTGGTTTGGTTCATCATGAGTGGAACACCTTAGCCTATTCTCCACCTCCATTCCATCACAACCACCCTCATTAAAACCTACCAACCTTTTCTCTCTCCTCCATAACTCTATTAATTTCTTACAACTTCTTCTTCTTCCTTCTTCCACACAACTCTCCAACCCATAGGCAAGTGCACCTTGCCATCAAATAAGCACCACTTTTTATTTGTCCATTAACTAGATTAGGCCATGGAGAACAACTTTAGAACTTGACATTTTATGATTTAGAGCTTTCATTTTTCTAGATCTAGGTTTTAACCATTTTTGAAAATCCTTGGTTTTGATCCATTAAACTTTGATTTTTTGCATATTTTGATGCTTCCATGTGGAAGAGAATTCGATTTTACTCAAGTTAGAACTTTGAAAATCTAGATTTGGTTTTGATTTGGCTAAGTTATGAAGATTTGAAGTTTTTGGTGTTCTTGAGGAGTTCATCTCAGCCTTGGTGAAGGCTCTCGGCCAGTGCTCTTTAGCACTTGACCGTTTGCGCATCCCGGCCTGTGCTCTTTAGCGCATGGCCGATTGCACATAGGCTCAGCCAGTGCTTTGCGCTGTGCTGGATTGTGCTGGCGCAAGCTAGCCATGTGCAAGCCAGCCATGCGCAAAGTAACCCCTGCGCACTCGACCATTGCGCAGTCCATACTCTGCGAAGTCCATACTCTGCGCAGTCTACCCTTGCGCAATCCTCCCTTGCGCAATCTAATTGATGCACAAGGCATCCCCTGTGCCCCTTTAACCCTGTGCCCCTTGACCCCCTGCGCAGTCTACCCTTGCGCAAGGTAACCCTTGCGCAAGGCAACTCTTGCGCAGCTCTTTCATGCGCAGTACATACCCTTCGCAGCCCAACCCCTGACCTCCTTGCACAACCTACTTGTCTATGATAAATTGTTATTTCTTTAAGCTTGGCTCTTCTATAGTCCTATATATATTGGTATTTTATTAGATATTTTACGTCCATTTTATATCCTTACGCCTTTTGTCATGAACTGATTTTTACTTAATATGTTTGGAATGACTATTGTACATGGCATGGTATGACAAGAAACTAGCATAACACGACAGTGACCCGTAGTGGTGCACTCCTGACATGACCAACCTGACATGATAGTAGCCCGTCGTGGCGCACTCCTGACAGTACCCTGACATAATTTATCTTGATAACTTGATAGTGGCCCGTGGCGGCGCACTCCTGACTTGACTTGACTTGTAACTTGTAACTTGACTCGTATAATCAACTTGACACCGTGGGTGTTCCTGCTTGCTTGCTTGTACAATCCACTTGTCTTGTCTTGCATCATGTCTAGGACGTGACTTCCTGGGTACCACGGCCAGGGACTCGCGCTAAATTGGATTAGGCTAATTATTAGATCAAACTAGAACATGGAGAATTCCCAGTCACAGGCAATCTCGTTATCTGGGTGCTTTAATGGACTTGTAGCTTGCCGACGAGTAAAGCACATTTCCAGCACACTGTCATGTGTTGCACCCTCTAAGTCACCTAAGGGTACATTTGTCTCCCGGGCAATGTACCCACCTATAACTCTCAACCCGCGGAAGGATAACTGGATGGTCTGCAGGGCTTGGGACTGGAAATTCTTACTGCATCTTGTTAGTAATTAGGCTTGTGATAACCCTAGTTAGTTAAGTAGTAAGTCGTAGTACTTGCTTGGCCGATTGTGAATGAATGGTGTCCAGCTCTGTCTAAGTCTTGTCTAGCCCCTGTACCTGGAACTCTTGATCATGATTGTTTTACTTATCTCTAACGATAAATGGGTAGAGACAGTGAGCTATTCAGGCGAAGGGGTACAATCCTGGTCCTTGTTTGGTTTAAGGATTGTAACCTGGCTCCCGGAATGGTTCCACGTCCCTAGTCGTTTATCGTCCTGTGTACTTTACTACTTGTACTTTCTTTTATTCTTTATGTTCTGATATGCTGGCTTTTGTTCTTATTTGTGGCCTCCTTGTGGCACTTGCTCTTTCTGGGGTTTGACCCAGCTGGTTTTGTGTGGCCAGATTTCGGAGCAGCTCCCGAGGATCTACCAAGCTTCCAGCCCAATGGTGAACACTAGAAGGAACCAGGGCTACGAGTGGGTTTTCCCTTTTTGATTCACCCACTTATATGTAAATTTATTCTTTTGAGGCGTTTGCCGACGAGCACCTGTTAGCTCGATGCACATTTACTTACTGTCTGCCTACGGGCTGTAAACATGATTAACAAATCCTAGGGTTGATCATGTATGACTGAACTCTTGCTAGTCCTATCATTTTGTACGACTAGCTTCATGATCATCCAATATGTAATATTTGGGATGCCTTATATATATATATTTGATGCTCTAATATCTTGTAACTCTGTTAATTGCTTGAGATTGAGACAATAGGCTTGACCTTAAGAGACTGCTGGCTTATAGTAAACCCTCATATCTAGACAGCCGTGACCGTATAGTTGAGATGTATTCTATTTCAATATACGTAGCTGGCTATGTCTGCCCCCGCTCTCCAGTATTCTGGTTCTGGGGCGTGACAGTAAGTAGCGCTCATCCGAGACGCTATCGACCTGGGCAGAAGGTAGTGCTCATGAGAGTCACCCTCGGCCCAAAATGTGTGTAAAAATAAAATGTAGCCCCTACGCTAATAACTATCCCCTCCCCCCAATGATACTATACATGTGTCGACTCCACGACACTGTTTAATCCTTAATAACTGCCAAGTCTTCTAAATAATCTATTAACAGTTATATCCTAACGCACGGCCTATACGCACCGATGTACGGTCGGTACGCAAGTCCGAATCTATATGCGACTCACAACTCACACACAATCCGTGGCACATCGTGACAGTTTATGAAATGCACTAAACATACGGTGGTCCCTTAACTCTAAGACAATTGCATAAAATATAATAATTTGCATATATATATATAATTTTTAAAGAACAACATAAAGAAAAAGCATGCATGATATTGAGCAAGAAATTTAAACAGCGAAGGCAAGGTGTCTTGCCTGGTGTGTCGTCTGGTGTGGTACAATGATCCAACAAGTTCTGCTTTGTCCAATAGCCGAGGTCGATGGGTAAGCATCCGAAATTTACGAGAAAAGAAATGCACGATTAGTCGCGATCAAGGGGATAATCGGGGAGAATTTATGGAGATAGATACATATACAAATTTTAGGAAATATTTTTATAATGCTTTCACGTAAATACTTGAAAATATTTTATATATACAATTTGGAAAATATCTTTTTATTAGTCAGAATAATTTTAAATATCTATTTGAAAATAATCTATATACCTCACAAGTTTAGGAAACTACATTTTTATTAGTCAATTATACGTCTAGATAAATAATTGAGGAGAACAACAAAAATCATTTTTTTAAAAACTAAATTCTAAGTTTGTATATCAATTTTATAGATAGAAAAAGGAGAAAGGAAAAATAAATTTTATTAACTAGATAAGTATTCAAAAAATACTATAATACATTAAATAATTTAGAAGCTACATTTATGGGTTAACAAGTTTTAGGTAAACATTTGCTACTTATATTTGAAATATATAATAACAGAAAATTCCTAATATATATCTAATGATATTAATAATAATAATGATAATAATAATAATAATTATGATGATAATAATAATAATAATGATAAAATAATATTATTAATAATAATAAAGATGATAATAATATACCATAACTATGCTTAACCCCAAAAGAAAAAGTGTACAATCATTCTCCCCCCCCTAAATCAGTGCGAGAAAGAGAGAGAGAAGAGAAAGAGAGTGTGAGGGAAGGAGAGGGCTTACTGGGGTTTCCGACGAGGGGAGAGGGCGGCGCCGGAGACTCGGGTCGCGGCGGAAGGCTCGGCGGTGGTCTACGCCCGGAGGCGCGGGGTGAGGCGGTCCACTGGCTCGGTGACGACGCCGTGGCTAGATCTAGGCGGCGGAGAGTGGTGCTCCCCCGAGCTCGGAGATGGACGGCTTGGGCGGTCGCACGCCGGCCAAGCTCGGCGATGGGGCTGCTCGACGGCTTCACCCGTTCTGGAACGCACGGCGGTTGGTTCTTGAGCGGAGGTCGGCGGAGGTGACCCACCAGATCTGGACGGCGGAGGAGGTGGACGCGGCGGTCGCGCGGTTCTCGAGGGAGGAGAGGGCGGCCGTGGGGGATCCGGTCGCCGGCGGAGGTGGATCTGCGGTGCGGTGGCGGAAATGGCGTGGGGCGGATCTACAGGCGTGCGGCCATCTGAGGAAGGGGGCTGCGGCTCCCAGCGCGCGGAGGCGCGCACAGCGGCGGAGATCCGACTGTACGGCACGGCGGAGGTGAGCAATTATCGTCCTCCCCCCTTTTTCCTATCATCTGGTGGTGGTTGTGGTATTTCTCCGGGTTGGGGCCGATGGTTTGGGGATGATGATGGCGGCGGGGGTCGGCCAAGGTGGTCGACGGGTGGATGTTGGTGGCGTTGACGGAGAAGATGGTTCGGATTAGGGTTAGGGTCGGTCGTGCGTGTCCTGCATGACGCAGATAATGAAAGAAGATGGTGTCCGGTGTGTCGGACACGGGGATAGTGTATTTGTAATAGGAATTATAGTGGATGTAGAGGCACAGACACGATGCACAATATTGTGAAAATTTTATGGAGGAGTACCTCTCCTATTTATAGGATGTGGGAATTTCCAGTTGGATAGGGATTGGGATTGTTTAAATCCCTCCATTAGATAATAATATTAAATTCAAATTCATTTAACTCGTTTAAAACCATTTTTAAATTTAAAGCTATAACTCAATAACATATTTTCCAATTTAAATCATCGTAATTTATTAAATATGAAAGAAAACAATATTTAAAATATCTTTTTCAAAATAATAAAATAATGATAATAATTAATTTCAAAAATTACAATAAATATTTAAATATTTGAAATAATTTATTTTGTAATTGAATAGAATAATTAGGTTTTTGAAAACTAAAATATACACGAAATTAAATTTCATGTACCTCGCAAATAGAATATTTACATAAATCATATTTTTCTAAATTACCAATAAAATAATTAATCGCCCTTTTCTTATAATAAAATAAAATTTGGCAATCGCGACGCGACAAATAAATACTTATTTTCTATGCAAAGGAATTTTTAAAAAATAATTGTTTATAAAATATATATCGTCTCGCAATTTCGCATGCTACGTACAAATACGAAAATCGCGAACTCGTACGCGACGTAAAATTTAGAAAATGAAAGTTGATTCCAAATTAATTAAGAAAAAAAAATCATAGTAGAAATTTTGGAGTTTTACATCCTACCCAACTGAAAAGAATTTCGTCCTCGAAATTTAGGCGTAATTAGGGTAGGTAGGGCGAAGGGGATTGGGAGAATTTAGTCGATAAATCGCAATTTAAATCCTCGGTCGAAGAGATATGGGGAAACGGGTAATTTAGATAGTTCTAGTCGAATAGAATCAACAGCTCGAAGGTGGTCAATGCATGACAACCTATGAGTGTTTAAATCAACCAATGCTTACATTATCCTATAAACTTGCAACCTTGTCAATGGGTAATAACTTCCTTATCTCAATTCTTGATTACGAGCTCGTTAGTTTCGAGTCACTTGTGGTTTTCAATTCCGTTAACTCTTTGAATCGTCATTATCCTTGTATCACTAATCTTCAAAAAAATTTCTTCCCCCAATTGATATTCCATTGAACTCAATTTTTTTTTTTTGCAAAACATACTTTCTTAACTTTGAGATTTATGAACAAAATATTAGATGTCAACCCATATATACCTTCGATATCTCCTAATAGAACGCCTTTAATTTCAAGTTTTGGATTCAATCAATCTCTAGCAAATATTTTCCTCAAACCAAATCTCGTCTTTCAAAATTTTCCAAAATAATTTAGTCAACCCTTACTCTATTTAGTCGAAGATAATCAAGGTTACTTCGATTGATAATTATATCCATAATCGTAGGATTTAGATAAGTCCAAACTTCCCATTTCAATAAATCTCTAATACTCTTCTTCCTATATATTTTCTTTCAAACTAGTTTCCTCTTGCAAAACTACCTTTAAGAATTTATATAAATTTCTTCACTCAATTTAGCCGAGAGTAAAATCAACCTTACCTTAATATGACCTTTATATTTACATTCATGACATAGTTACATCACTACAAGTTTAAGAATTTACTCCCTTCTTGAACTTTAATAGGCTTCAACACTCTATAAAATTTTCCTTAGCCATAGATTGCCACGATGAACCAATTTGTCGTTCAAGAATCTACTCTCATTTGATCATAAAATATACTCCGCCTATAAGGTTTATCGCAAGATGTCACTTATGCATTCTCAATCATTTTATTCAATCTATACCACTGCTATCCTCTAGAGGGTTTTCTTAATCTAATCTCTTTCTATCCAAAGGATGTCATGATCAATTTCATTTCGCCTAAGGGAATCATACAATAATCAAGGTTGCATAAACTATGGAGGATTCATAGTGAAATAATAGTAAGGCAATTTAAATGGGAAAGAAGAGAGGTAAGGGTTGCAATATTGAAGAGCGACATATGCTATGTGTCTACGTGAATCGAGATAAAAATAAATGACAAGGGTTAAGCAGTTAAGATAAAATGCAAGGTTAAGCATTTAAGAGATTTAATAGATCGCAATCATGTATTGGGTCGAAGAATTTGAGTCGAGACTGAGCCCATATCTATAGCTAGAAAGCATATTGGTTTCATGGTAAAGGTTATAGTTTAGTCTCTTATGACCCAAAGTCATATCATGAAAGTAGAATACAAGGAGAAGTGTTTTAGTGGCACGTGAGATACCTACATGAAGGTGGGCTCGTCTAGGTCTTGCATATAAAATTTGTGGGATGGAAAAGTCTAGTGTTGTGCTCCAAATACCCAAGTCACGGTAAAAGACACAAAAGAATTTAAATTAGAAAGTGGGAGTTCATGAGATAATGATTATCGCACAAATAGATGACCAAGTTAAAGCATGAAATAAGGATAATTCGGATTCTAGCAGATCAAGGTAAAATAAGTTAAGAATACAGTTTCTAGAGATGTGATAGCCACTTGATGGGGTATGATCAAGGAACAATCCAATTATTTTCCATGTTTCAAACAATTAGATGGTTACAATTAATGATCTAGATTTGAGGGAAGGTCGAGTAAGTAAAAGATATGTTATCGGTTTGGTCGATGACTAACTATACTTGTGTATATGCAATATCATAGTCATAGGTGGCATGGCAATCTAATATGGAATACTTCTATCTCACTAGGGGGACCTTACTTGCTTCTTGGTCTTCTACCAATATATGATCTAATCTAAAATTTCAAGTTCCTCGAAAGTTTCTCAATAAAATTTCCAAGATATTTCGCCAAATTTTCAATTATCTTAGACTGTCAACTTTAATCACAATTTTAAATCTCGTAGTCAATCTCGAAACAATCCTTGTATATCGCAACTTGAATAATAACCCCCTTTTTTTTTTCTTTTTTTTCCCAAATCTTTAACTCAACATTTAATAAGTTTATCAGCCGAATTTCATACTACAAAATGTAACATTTAAATAACTCCTGAATTTAATTCTATATCCTTCAAATGTGTATATCTAGCTTCCAATAAGTCACAACTACTCCTCAAAAGTAATTCTCCATTTTTTTTCAAAATTTAAATATCCATAATCAAGGTTTTAAACTCGAAATCTAAATAACTTTATAAATCATAAATCATATGACGCAACTTAATTCAAAACATTTTACCAAAATTTATCAATCCTCCTCAAATTTTGGTAAATCGTAAATCATAGTTTAAATTTGATGATCCTTTTCAAATCAAATTTATATCTTCCCAAAAGATGTATAGCTATAACTCGATAATTCATAAATGTTCAAAAACCTTTAAAAATATCAAAACGCAAATTAAATCAATTTATTTTCTCGATCTAGCTATCCTCTTGTGTATATCACCTTGTAATATCAAAATAAAATTCTAACTATCATTTGAAAGTGGTAATATGCTACTACCCAACTTGGATCTAACTAATCCTTAAGATCATATTTCTAGGAAAATATCTTTATAACTCAAATAAATTCTCAATGCATATTAATCATCAATGCAATCCATCTAGCCATGTGTTCATCCTATAGGCATATACCAGTGTAGTCATCTTTACTAAACACGAAACTAAGAATTTACGTTAGAAGGAGTCAAGCAAGATGCAAATCAAGGAGGTCGAACGAGAGTTCAGAATTTGAAGTCAAGAAAGGAAGTCAAGTAGGTGGATGAGATCCTAAACTCTAATCCTATATTGCAGGTCCGTTTGGTTCAATCATGTAACCGAAACGGCAAACTTGACCTGCATGGGCCACCACAAAAACATGTAACGCCCCAGTCCCAAAATACGTAGGACTAGGAACGAAGACATGCCAGCTGTATACATACGAATACATGGGCCTCGTATGTATACATAAGCTGTAAAATGCAGTAGAAACCACAATGACTAATCTCATCCACAAATATATAATGAAATAAATATAGGATCAACTTGAATAGTTATGGTACAACCGTTGGGCGGAGACAAAGTCGACTACCAACTATCTCAATGATATAAATGTACAAGAAAGCGATTGACAAAATGATAAAACGAACCAAACGCAATTGTCTTCGAAGGAATGGAGAAGACCACGGCCTTGGCTAGAACACCTGTAGAAAAATATGAACACACACCTGGGGAAAAACCAGGTCCTCAGAGGGACGTAACAAGACACATAATATCATGCCGATAAACCGAATAAATAAGCTCAACAGAAAAGTATGCATGAGTAAAGGTTCCTACCCATTCTAGGTGATATGCACTTTGAGGACAACGTTCTACGCAGGGGCTGTAACGGATTCACGCAAGCAAGTAATAGAGAGTGGCCAGCAAGTAGCGCTCATCCGAGACGCTATCGACCTGGGCAGAAGGTAGTGCTCATGAGAGTCACCCTCGACCCAAAATGTGTGTAAAAATAAAATGTAGCCCCTACGCTAATAACTGTCCCCTCCCCCCAATGATACTATACATGTGTCGACTCCACGATACTGTTTATATCCTTAATAACTGCCAAGTCTTCTACATAATTTATTAACAGTTATATCCTAACGTACGGCCTGTACGCACCGATGTACGGTCGGTACGCAAGTCCGAATCTATATGCGACTCACAACTCACACACAATCCGTGGCACATCGTGACAGTTTATGAAATGCACTAAACATACGGTGGTCCCTTAACTCTAAGACAATTGCATAAAATATAATAATTTGCATATATATATAATTTTGAAAGAACAACATAAAGAAAAAGCATGCATGATATTGAGCAAGAAATTTAAACAGCGAAGGCAAGGTGTTTTGCCTGGTGTGTCGTCTGGTATGGTACAATGATCCAACAAGTTCTGCTTTGTCCAATAACCGAGGTCGATGGGTAAGCGTCCGAAATTTACGAGAAAAGAAATGCACGATTAGTCGTGATCAAGGGGATAATCAGGGAGAATTTATGGAGATAGATACATATACAAATTTTAGGAAATATTTTTATAATGCTTTCACGTAAATACTTGAAAATATTTTATATATACAATTTGGAAAATATCTTTTTAGTAGTCAGAATAATTTTAAATATCTATTTGAAAATAATCTATATACCTCACAAGTTTAGGAAACTACATTTTTATTAGTCAATTATACGTCTAGATAAATAATTGAGGAGAACAACAAAAATCATTTTTTAAAAAAACTAAATTCTAAGTTTGTATATCAATTTTATAGATAGAAAAAAGAGAAAGGAAAAATAAATTTTATTAACTAGATAATATTCAAAAAAATACTATAATACATTAAATAATTTGGAAGCAACATTTATGGGTTAACAAGTTTTAGGTAAACATTTGCTACATATATTTGAAATATATAATAACAGAAATTTCCTAATATATATCTAATGATATTAATAATAATAATGATAATAATAATAATAATTATGATGATAATAATAATAATAATGATGATAAAATAATAATAATATTATTATTAATAATAATAAAGATGATAATAATATACCATAACTATGCTTAACCCCAAAAGAAAAAGTGTACAATCATTCTCCCCCCAAATCAGTACGAGAAAGAGAGAGAGAAGTAAAGGAGAGTGTGAGGGAAGGAGAGGGCTTACTGGGGTTTCCGGCGAGGGGAGAGGGCGGCGCCGGAGACTCGGGTCGCGGCGGAAGGCTCGGCGGTGGTCTACGCCCGGAGGGACGGGGCGAGGTGGTCCACTGGCTCGGTGACGACGTCGTGGCTATATCTAGGCGGCGGAGAGTGGTGCTCCCCCGAGCTTGGAGGCGGACGGCTTGGGCGGTGGCGCGCCGGCCGAGCTCGACGAAGGGGCTGCTCGACGGCTTCACCCGTTCTGGAACGTGCGGCGGTTGGTTCTTGAGCGGAGGTCGGCGGAGGTGACCCACCAGATCTGGACGACGGAGGAGATGGGCACAGCGGTCGCGCGGTTCTCGAGGAAGGAGAGGGCGGCCGTGGGGGATCCGGTCGCCGACGGAGGTGGATCTGCGGTGCGGTGGCGGGTGGGGCGGATCTACGGGCGTACGGCCATCTGAGGAAGGGGGCTGCGGCTCCCAGCGCACGGAGGCGCGCACAGCGGCGGAGATCCGGCTGTACGGCGCGGCGGAGGTGAGCAATTATCGTCCTCCCCCCTTTTTTCTATCATCTGGTGGTGGTTGTGGTGTTTCTCCGGGTTGGGGCCAATGGTTTAGGGATGATGATGGCGGCGGGGGTCGGCCAAGGTGGTCGACGGGTGGATGTTGGTGGCGTTGACGGAGAAGATGGTTCGGATTAGGGTTAGGGTCGGTCGTGCGTGTCCTGCGTGACGTGGATAATGAAGGGAGATGGTGTCCGGTATGTCGGACACGGGGATAGTGTATTTATAATAGGAATTATAGTGGATGTAGAGGCACAGACACGATGCACAATATTGTGAAAATTTTATGGAGGAGTACCTCTCCTATTTATAGGAGGTGGAAATTCCCAGTTGGATAGGAATTGGGATTGTTTAAATCCCTCCATTAGATAATAATATTAAATTCAAATTCATTTAACTCATTTAAAACCATTTTTAAATTTAAAGCTATAACTCAATAACATCTTTTCCAATTTAAATCATCACAATTTATTAAATATGAAAGAAAACAATATTTAAAATATCTTTTTCAAAATAATAAAATAATGATAATAATTAATTTCAAAAATTACAGTAAATATTTAAATATTTGAAATACTTTATTTTGTAATTGAATAGAATAATTAGGTTTTTGAAAACTAAAATATACACGAAATTAAATTTCATGTACCTCGCAAATAGAATATTTACATAAATCATATTTTTCTAAATTACCAATAAAATAATTAATAGCCCTTTTCTTATAATAAAATAAAATTTGGCAATCGCGATGCGACAAATAAATACTTATTTTCTATGCAAAGAAATCTTTTAAAAGTAATTGTTTATAAAATATATATCGTCTCGCAATTTCGCATGCTACGTACAAATACGAAAATCACGAACTTGTACGCGACGTAAAATTTAGAAAATGAAAGTTGATTTCAAATTAATTAAGAAAAAAAAAATCATAGTAGAAATTTTGGAGTTTTACATAACAACTTGCCGAATGTCAAATCGGTCAAACAACAACAACGACGATTCAAGCCTGAAATGATGGATGCAATTGATGATGAAGTCAAAAAGCTTATAGCTTGTAGCTTTATCAGAGAAGAACAACATCCTGACTGGGTGGTCAATGTCGTCTCTGTCCTGAAGTAGACCGGAAAGGTTCGAGTTTGCATAGACTTTCGGGATCTCAATGATGCTTGCCCCAAAGACGAATTCCCTCTCCCAATTACTGATGTTATGATCGACATTACATGTGGATTAGAACAAATTTCTTTCATGGATGGGTTTTCGAGATATAATCAAATCCGGATGAATCCTGAAGATGAAAAACATACTTCGTTTCGTACTCCTCGGGGTGTGTACTGTTATACGGTCATGCCGTTTGGCCTTAAGAACGCAGGTACAACTTACCAGCGAGCTATGAGTACTTTCTTTCGAGATCATTTACGAAAGACTGTCGAATGCTATGTTGATGATATTGCTGTCAAAAGTCGTCTCAAAGAAGATCACATTCAAGATTTAAGAACTATCTTCAATCTAATGCGCCAGCATCAACTCAAGATGAACCCCTCCAAGTCTTTCTTGGGTGTCTATAGTGGTAAGTTTCTCGGCTTCGTCATTACCTCTAAGGGTATACACATTGATCCCGAGAAGATCAAAGCCATTCAAAAGATGCGTCCTCCACGCAACCTAAAAGAGCTACGAGGATTCCAAGGTCGACTTGCGTATATCAGGCAGTTCATTTTGAATTTATCTGGACGTTGTAGACCATTTACTCACTTAATGAAGAAAGGTGTGTCTTTCGTTTGGACGGAAGAATGTCAACGAGCATTTGATGATATAAAGCGATATTTAATGAGTCCACCGGTTTTTGTACCACCGATTTCAGGGATACCCTTCTTAATGTATGTCCGAGCAATGGATCATTCATTGGGAGCTTTGTTGGCTCAGAAGAACAAGGAAGGTCATGAATAAGCCATCTACTATCTCAGCCGAACAATGATTGGAGCTGAACATCGTTATAGTCCAGTGGAGAAGGAATGTTTAGCCTTAATGTTTGCTGTTCAGAAGACAAGACATTACATCATAGGTCAGACTATCCATGTCATATCCCGGGTCAATCTTCTTCGAGTCTTAATGAAGAAGCCAAGCACATTCAATTCTAGGCTTGCCACATGGGCCATATTACTAGCACAATATGATATTGGTTTATGTTCCTCAAAAATCTGTGAAAGGCCAAGCTCTTGCTGACTTCTTAGCAGCTCATCCCGTCCCTGAGACATCTAAACTCTATGATGAGATTCCGGACGAGACATGGGAATCAAATATGATCTCAGAAGAATTTTCTACTTGGAGGTTGTTCTTTGATGGAGCTTCTAGAATTGGACCTGGAGATACTCTCGTTGCTGGAGTAGGAATTGTTCTTGTTTCACCCGATGGATTAACTATTCAAAGGGCCTATTCTTTAGACGAATCATGCTCCAACAATGTGGCAGAATACAATACTTTGCTTATTGGACTTCAATTAGCCAAACAATTGAATATTGAATATCTCGAAGTATATGGTGACTCTAAGTTGATTGTTAATCAAGTTAGAGGCATATATGAAGTCCGACATCAAGATCTGGTACCATACCATGAAACAGCAACCAGAATAGCTTCTTTATTTAAAGGATTCTTCATCGAACATGTACGTCGTGCATGCAATACAGAAGCTGATGCTTTAGCTAACTTAGTTGCAGTATTGGCAGTTCCAGTCAAAAGACAACAAATGGTGGTTATCTCTAATAGAGAATTATTTTGTGTTGGAAACAACCACAACATTGAATTCAGCAACCTAACTGAAGTCAATGTCATTAGTGAAGACTGGAGGACACCTTTCATTGATTTTGCAGCACATGACATATTGCCAGAAGATCCTAAAGAAGCTACAAGTATCCGCCGTCGATCGCTTCGATTCTATTATAATCATACTACTAAGACATTGTATCGAAGAACTTTTGATGGATTACTCTTGAGGTGTCTCGCTGGTGATGAAGCAAAGCAGATATTACGTAAAGCTCATGATGGTGTTTATGGAGCACATCAACCTGGTCCTAAACTACAAGATCGTATCCGACGTATGGGCTACTACTGGCCTTCTATGGTATCAGATGCTATTGATTATGCAAAGAAATGCCGTGCATGTCAAATTCATACAGATTTTATTCACCAACCGTCAAAATTTCTTCATCCAACTGCAGCCTCATGGCCTTTTGAAGCTTGGGGCATGGATATAATTGGCCCTATCAATCCTCCTTCATCTAAAGGGCATCGATTCATTTTAGCTATAACCGACTATTTTTCCAAGTGGACGGAAGCTATACCTTTGGCTGAAGTAAAAACTAGTAGCGTCATCAACTTTATTAAACATCATGTGATATATAGATTTGGTGTCCCTCGTCGAATCATTCATGATAATGGGCCGCAATTCATCAGCCAAAAGTTTCATAGGTTCTGTGATGACAACAGAATCAATAATGTTGCCTCAACAGCCTATAATTCTGCGGCTAACGGGTTGGCTGAAGCATTCAACAAGACCATTATCAAACTCCTTAAAAAGTTTGTCTCTATTAACAAACGTAATTGGAGTGATAAACTTGGAGAATGTCTATGGGCATATCGCACTACTGTCCGTAACCCTACAGGTTGTACACCTTTTTCTCTGGTGTATGGATGTGAAGCGGTACTACTTTTGGAGATTCAAATTCCATCATTGAGAATCGCCATTACTAATGAGCTTACTACAGACAATAATGATCGTCTTCGGCTTCAGGAATTGGAAGCGCTCGATGAGAAAAGGTTATTAGCTCAACATCACATTAAACTTTATCAGGCACAAATTTCAAAAGCTTTCAATCGTAAGGTCAGAGTGCGAACATTTCAAGAAGGCGAATTGGTTCTTACAGTCAGACGTCCTATGACTATGACACATATGAGCAAAGGCAAGTTCGAGGCAAAATAGAAAGGACCATATGTGATAAATAAAGTCTTTTCTAATGGAGCCTATCAATTAACAGATATAGATGGTAGAGTTGCTATAATGCCCATCAATGACAAATTTCTTAAGAAATATTATGTATAAAGACAAAATGTACTTTATTTTCAGAGACATGATGTAAATAAAGGTTCATTTTTATTCAAAAGCAGAATTGAATTACATAATATTAAGGACGGGGAGGAGGCCCTGATCCTTCGTGATTAAATACATAGTTTGCCAATCGTTCAAGCATCTCATTGCCAGAACTCACAAAAAACTCGCAAGCAGCCATCCTCAATGCTTCTTCTTCGGTAATCTTCCCGGGTTCCACTAATTTGGAGATCAAATCCTGTCCTGGCGCAGGAGGAACAGTTGAGCCTTTATCCCTTTCTTTTTGAGGAGGTACTGAGGGCTCAGCAGGTGGTGTCTCAGTTTTTCCTTCAAGCTTTGGGATGAGCAAATCTTTGGAAGACATTTTTTTTGTACAGAAGGGAAAGAGATTAGTGATATCTATGAAAGTTTTTGTTCTATTTATAGACAAAACAGCTAGATAGTCAATCTCGAGAACTGATGCGACTTTTGAAAGAAACTCAACTATTCGTTTATTTATAACTGTTCGGTCCTTACCCGATGTGACTGTTCATTCATTTTCGGTGTCCTTATCTCGAAAATTGAAGTGACCGTTCACTTTTTCTCATGAAAGTTCACATTCTCTATATTTTTTTAAAATTCTGCATTACATCAGCAACTTGTCATCCACATTTTTCCTCGATTCTATATTTCTTACCACCACATCAAAATCAAATCGTAAAGAAGAGAAAATCATTCTTTATTCCTTCTTTAAAAACATAGATACGTCTTAATGAAAATCTATTACATCTCGGATTTTCATTCTAAATGAAGGTCTATTACATCTTTGGATCTTTCCATTGATAATGAAGATCTATTACATCTTTGGATCTTTTTATTTGTTGGTGGCAATTCCTTGTCGTCTCGACCCGAAGCAACGAGCTCGACAATGAAATCAACTTTGGTCTTATCTCTCAGAAGGACGAGAGGAGAACCACAGAGTGCAGCAGCCCAAAGATGAGCCGCTGTCAATACAACTGGTGGAAGGAGACAGCCCGCCAGGGCAACTAGGAACAAGATCACCCTCTGATCCGATTCCTAATTCTGTCTCTCCACCATCCAACTCTCATGTATACAGGCTCTTTCTACCATCTGAGGAAGACCCTTCTTAACATGAAGAGTCCTAAGCTGCCTGATTTGAGTGTCAGAACCATATGAGCTGCCTGATGTGGGTGTCAAAAGAATGTTTCCTGAAACATCCAAATCACCAATACCAGTTCTGAAGAAGCTCGCTAACCAAGTCCCTGCAAATGTCAATAGAACAGGAGAAGTTAGCAGAAATCTATTAGTCAACAGTATGCGCCTACAAACTGGCGTACATCAGTATGCGCCTACAAACTGGCGCACATCAGCAATGCGCCTACAAACAGGCTCACATCATCAGTATGCGTCTACAAACTGGCGCACATCAGCATTGTGCCTATAAGCAGGCGCATATCAGTATTAAACACTGACCAAACAGGCGTATGACAGCAATAAGCGCCTCTAATCAGAGCGAAACATTTGGACCATAGTTGCGCCTATTTTCAGAAATAGTTAGCACAGACTTACTAGTTTTTGAAGACACAGCATTGAAGCAAATAGTGTCAGAATGAAGTAGCACAAGTGAAGCCTTGTGGGAAAATATTTGTTTGAGAGAATATGAATGATTCTTTCTGGATGTCCTTTTTAAAGAGATTAAAGAGGAGATGGGTGTGTCATTTTAGGATCCTATTTTGAGAAAGAATTAAAAATGGGCATCTACAACCGTGCAACGATTGCCACGTGTTCTTCAGAAGAAACAGTAAAACGAAGAATTGGTTAAAAGAATATGTCCATGAGCACTATTCGAAATCACAGCCACACAAAATCAGAAATTCTAGGTTTTATTGCATAAAGATGGATAGACCCCTACAACTAAGGACATGGGAGCAAAATAACAAAAGTTGTTCCCATTAAAAAAAGACATTTTTTGTCCTTGCCTTCATCAGTCTGACGAAGGGCAGCGTCCAACTCTTGCAGGGTGCAGATCCCCGAGCGACGCATCAGGTTGAGAAGTCTTTCTGAATTGGCGTGCTCCTCAGAGGATGATCCACCACTCGAACGATTGAAGACTGACGGAGTTAAACCGAAACAGTCCAGAAAATTTACTGCCCTCAAAGCTGGGTCAGCCTCCAACATAAAGGTTATAGGCACAATATCTTGTCTCGCCTCGGGAGACTTGGTGGTGGTGTCAGCATTGGTCTCCATCTCTTTCTTCTTGGGAGCCATTGAAGAACAAAAGTGAAGACCAAAGTACGGAGATCAACTACATATATATATCAATCAATTGGCTCTTCGTATTCCTCATGGGAAACTGAAGGAAATCAATGAAACTCCGGAAGACGAAGAGAAGATTGGATACTTTCGAGAAAGGTATTTAATCATGATGACCGAGCATTGATCGGCACAACCTGACTTAATCAAAACTTTTTAAATTCAAAGTATTCCAAAACTTTACAATGTCTTTAAGTTTTGAAAACTTTGAAGGGGGTCTTGTAGAGCCTAAAAATCAAGTTGCACCTTCAATATACTGATCAGTGATCAAGTTGCGCCCTGAAAGTCAACTTGCGCCACTGATATGAAGCAGACTGCGCCACCGATCAGATTGCGCCTGATATCTGACTGCGCCCAATCTTTTTGTGCCAAAGCCTACGTGGCATCTGACACTTAATGGTCATCATTACCTGACTATACTGACGAATGACACAACAAAGAACAAAAAATATCTCTTCGAATCCCGTGAAGTGTGCCGCTAAAGGAAAAGTTGGTAGACAGCTGTCTTGTATATTTCGTGAGTTGCGCCCAGGCGCAATCTAAACAAAATCCTTAGTTGCGCCTGGGCGCAACCTGAACGACTTTTACTCAGAAGCTGCCATGTGTGTAAGCGCAGCTCAAATCAAGCGTAGGTTGACTTGTTGACTGAAGCTCGCGCAACCTGATAAAGTTGAGACAACTTACATTCTAAAGCAGGATGACGTGGCGCACATGCCACTAATCTCTCAAGACGTGTCTACTATCCTGTACACGACCATGTGTATCTCAATCATACGATGCCACGCGTCTAAATACAGATAGTACACGATTGACAACTGAATAGAAGTTGGCGCAACAGAAGGTTGGCACAATCCAGTATGGCACAATCCAGTCTCACGCACATCAGAATAACTGCTAAAACAGTTATTTCTTGAACTCTATAAATAGAGTTTCTAATCATCATCGAGGAGGACGCTTGCAAAATTGCTGCTGCATTCTCCAGAGGCTACAGTCTTCAAGTTCACATAGTCCAAGGGATAAAGTGATCGTCTTCTGATCAGATTTCTAAAGTTGTACTTCCCTAAAATTCATTGTACTTTGTACTACTCTTTTACAAGTTTGGAATAAAACAAATTTTTGTTTTTTACAAACAATACTGTTGAGGCCTCTCCTGCTGGAATGCATGAGACTGCGTCGATGAAGGCCTCTGAGCTTGCTTTTGCTGAACTGGTGTTGGTACCCCGAACTGGGTAACTGTAGGCTAGAAGGATGAAGTTCCAGCTGAACTCCTCCGGGGACAAATTCCTATCATGTGGTCTGGTGATCCGCATGACAAATATAGAAAGTTGGCCCTTCGACAAGTAAGATGAGTGTGCCCTTCCCTTCCACAGAATGAACATACGGCTGGTAACTCATGGTGTTGGTATGGAGGTTCTGGTGAAGAATGTTGGGGTGAAAAGCCTGACATGGGTGCATGGTACCTCTTACGACCCTCGGTTCTGGATTTGGTCCTCCTGGTTATATGCTCGTGCTATTGTACTGCCTCTAAAGTAGGCTGGGCTTGATATGCTGACTGACTAGATGACTGGTACTACCTGGCTCCAATATGTACTCCTTCTGGCTGCAAGTTCTCGGCTTAAAATACCTCTGGTATTCCTTGTCCACTACGGTCTATCAATATCGGAATACTCTGCTGGAGAACGAGATCTCGTTGTTGTTGTTGTGACTCCATCATATCCTTCATGATCCCTAGAAATGCATGCACATCGGGATGATCTGATACTACCTCTGCACGGACTGTTGACTGTACTGGTGGTACAAGATGCCTTGACTCTGGCGATGTCTCGTCTGGATGATGATCTATCACTGGTACTGATTGATGAGACTCTGGTTGAACTGGAAATACTGATTACACGGTCACAGCTGGCTGATCGAGATGGACGTACATCACTGCCCTCGAGTCAACTGTCGACTCTGCTCCTGAATGCTGAGACTGATCCTCAAAAACTAGCCTAACAGAAGATTGCTGACCTGCCATCGGCAGAACCCAAACAAGATGATCGAAAGGATTAAGGACAGTGCCCCTGAAAGTTAAAGGACACAAGAATCAAATCGAGAGAACGGAAAAGATCAACGATCTAGGCAGATATCAGGTCAAAGGATCAGAGATATAGAATAATACGAAGGACATCAATAAAGGAAAATTGTGACTGAGATATCTAAATATCAGTGACCCCCATATATCTGATAAATCAGACCTGCATGGGCCACCACTAAAACCTATGTCATACCCCAGAACCAGAATACTGGCAAGTAGGAACGGACTAGGCCAGCTACGTAATACCAAAGTACTCTAGTACTCTGAAATAAAGTATAAGCTGTCAAGACATTGGGGTTACTACTACAAGTCAACAGTCAATCCTAGGTCGAACGACCCTAGGTATCTCAATCACAGGCAAAAATACAAAGTACAAGAAGTATGATCATCAGACATAAAATAGTAAAGCGTCCCAAACTATATATACATGGATGATCATGAAGCTAGTAATACAAAGTGAAGAACTAGCTAGAGTAATAGTCATACATGATAAGCTCTAGCTATAGTCTAGAATACGCAAATCATGTTTAGGCCCGTAGGCTAAATGTCAAGATCCAAAACACGAGCTAAACATGTGCTCGGAGGCTAAACGCCACAAAAGAATAATGTACATAACTAGTGGGAGAATGAAATAGAAAATCCACTAAGGTACTCTGGTGCTCCGGGTAGTCACCATTGAGTAGATGGTACAGAAGATCCTCTGGACTCCTCTATCAGATTTGGTCAAACAAAACCAGTGTAGTTAGACCTCCAATAGCAAGTACCACAAAGAAAGCCAAACTTATGAACTAAAATGTCACGCCCTAGATCCAGAATACTGGAGAGCGAGGGACAGACACAGCCAGCTACATATATTAAAGTGAATTCCACCTCGATATACGGTCACGGCTGTCTAGATACATGAGAGTTAAACTACAAGCCAATAGTCTCTTAAGGTCAAGAACAAGCCTAGTATCTTAATCTCAAGCAATCAAGTAAATATAACAAGATGGTAGATCATTAGACATACAAAGTAAGGCATCCCATACATTACATATTCAGATGATCATGAAGATAGTCATACAAAATGCGAAGACTAGCGAGTGTTTAAGTCATACATGATCAACCCTAGGATTTGTCAATCATGTTACAGCCCATAGGCAGACAGTAAGTAAAGATGCAAATGAGCTAACACTTGCTCGATGGCTAAACGCATCAAAAGAATAATTTTACAATAGAGTGGAAGAGCAAAATAAAACCCACTCGTTGCCAGGATTTTTCTAGTGGTCACCATCTGGCTGGAAGGCAGGAAGATCCTCGGAAGCTGCTCCGAAATCTGGCCATACAAAACCAGCTGGGTCAGACCCCAGAAAGAGCAAGTGCCACAAGGGAGGCTTTACTTAAAAACTAAAACCAGCAATTAGCACAAAAACATAATTATATAATAAAAGACTGGAGATATGGAAAATCATGATAATATATGATAGGATAACCATGAGACTATTCAGATAACCAAGTTACAACCCTTAAACCAAACAAGGACCGGGGTTGTAACCCTTCATCTGAATGTGACTTGGTTTTCCACCATTTATCGATAAAGTAAAGCACAAGCAATCAGGTCATGTAACAATCTTGTACAGGATCAGGACAAGACTAGACTGGGCTGGACTCCATCCAATCAATCACGGCCAAGCAATGAGTACGACTTGATACTTTAACTAACTAGGGTTATCACAAGCCTAGTTACTAGCAAGATGCAATGAGATATTCCAGCAGTCACAGGCCCTACAGCTATCCAGTTTATCCAGGCGAGGTTGATTATCAAAGTTATCCAGAATTATTAGATGGCTTAGAGTGCACACATAACAGTGTGCCTTGTACTTGTTTTATGAAGTGTCCCACATGACAGTAGACTGGAAATGTGCCCTACTCGACGACAGGCTACAAGTCCCTCAGGTATGGCCAGGATAACGGGATCGCCTGTAACTGGAAATATCTCTCTATATGAACTACTTGATCAATCTAATTATTAACCTTAGTCAGATTCAGTATAAATCCCTGACCATGGTAACCAGGGACTCATGTCCTAAACATGATGTAAGACGAGACTAGACTAGTAGCTTGTACAAACAAGTTTCAAGCAAGCACCCACGGTGTTAAGACAAGAATGTTCTTAGCACGTCAAGTTAGCCGTCGCAACAGCGTTCAAGAGTTCATGTCAAGATTACTTAGCATGTCAAGATAACCGTCGCAACGGTGTTCATGAGTTCATGTCAGAATTACTTGTCATGAGTGCACCATAATGGGTCACCATCTTGTCATGTTACTTGTACTTGTTACTTGTTGGGAGTGCACCACGACGGGCCACCATCATGAGTTGTCACAAAATTATGCCGTGTACAGAGACTAACATGTCATGATTATATCGAGTTCATGTCAAAAGGATATAATAAGGGGTGCCACGTGCCCAATAAAGGGGATTCTAGGGCAATAGATGCCAGGGTCACACTGCGCCGGGCAAGGGGGTAAGATACGCTAGTACCAAGAAGCCTCCGAGCAGGGGAGTGCGCCAAGAGGAGTACGCGTAAAAGAGTATGCGTGAAGCTTATACGCGTAAATGGAGTACGCGTAAAAGTGTACGCATGAAACTTGTACGTGTAAATGGAGTACGTGTAAAAGAGTACGCGTGAAACTTGTACACGTAAATGGAGTACGCGTAAAAGAGTATGTAACACCCAGTTTTCTAAAATGAGGGTAATTTTGAAATTTTGTGTTTTAATTTATTTAATTATAATATTTAAATAATTATATAATTTTTGGTGATTTTTAATCATTTAAAACTATTTAAATTCATGACTTATAATTTTGGTGTTTTGCTAGTGTAACCCTAGAGATAGCTTGACCTAGAGCCTAGCCATGTGATTAGGGTATTTTATTTATCATTTTTAGCTTGAGGGTATTTTGGTCATTTCTGAATTTATTAGAGCTTATTGTGATTTATTAGAATTAATTGGAATTTATGGAAATTTATGTGTTTTTAATATTAATTAATTAGTTGCTATGTGGTATCTTGGTTCTAGACTAGATTGGGCCTAACCTAGAAATGAGAATTAACCTATAGACTAAGTGGGACTTGTTAGTTTAAGTCATGGTTAGAAAATTGGTAGATAATTGCTTTTGGACTTAATGGTTAGAATGAGGTGTTTTGAGAATAGGCCTTTAACTAGGAAGCCTAGAAACCCACCAAGAGAGGGAGGCCCATGGCCCAACTAACTAAAACCCTAACCTTAGAGTTTTGGCCAGCCAACATAGGGAATCCCACCCCTATATAATGTCCCTTCCATTAGTTGCAGCCTCCTTAAGAAATTTTACAAGTTTACAAGAAGGAGAGGTATAGAAATCTTCCTCAAGTCCTAGTTTCTTCATTCTAATTCCTTTTCTACTCTAGTCTTTTGCATTAGTTCCTAATCCAGCTCTATTTCATGTCCATGGAGAGAAACCTCACCTTTGGAGCAATTTGGAGCGTTGGGCTAGCAAGGAGGAATCCTCATTTTAGGAGTTTTCTTGAGGAAGAACAACCAATAGGTAATCCTATCTAAACTCATTAGATTTTTTATTTCTTTGCATATTTGCATAGCCCTAGGTGTCCCCTAGCCGTAGGTATTGGATTTGTGTCGATTCATGTCCGTTTGATGTCCGTATCAGACACGTATCATGACTTGTACGCATGTGTTTGATGAAATGTCTGTGAGGATTTTTTTCACTATTTTTGAAAACTATTTGAACAAAAATATTGTTTTTAATGTGCTTCTAATTTCCCTAACCTAAACCCATGTTTTTGTGTCGTGTCGTGTCCATACGATGGCGTGGACACGCCCCGCGCGCGCGGCTAGGGTTCCCCTGCTGCCCGTGTCCTAGAACTCCCTGTACACGACACGTCGGGGCACAAAATTTTGTGGAAATGATGGGGCAATCACTGACACTATGCTCCCAAAATTTGGAAGCATATGGTTTACTACATGAGGAGAAATCGCACGCACACGGGACACGCACTGCTGCACACGCGCAGAAAAATTGCGTCTGATATGCTCAATTTTCTTGGATACGACACGTGTTGAGGGCTGTGCAGACATGTGGACACACACCCCTATGTTCCCCCTACACATGTGCACAAGCACGACATATCTCGAGCTCTGTATCGAGCCCAATCGAGCTCGACACGACCGCACGAGGTCACTCTTTCACAGTTTCCTGTTAACTTGTAAATTCTGTTTTGGACACGATTGTGTCCACCTCGTAGACACGTCTGGGGTTGTTTAGACACGAATGTTATGCCCCCATCACTGTACCCCCTCGTCCACTTTTGATTTTTCAAGTTATGTGATAATTTGGGTTCGAAATAGCAGGGGATTCATGTATGTGCTGATACATGATTCAGTGAACTGTGGTTGAAAAAATGAGATTGGGCATATACATATATGTTGATTTGTCCTAGATTGTGTATTGATATAGGTTGAGGAGTTTTGATTTGATTTGGGTCCTTGTCAGTATGATAACTGAGTTTAAGTTGCTTTGGAATTTATAAATTTTGGTTGATATTAGGTTTTCATATATCCTCTAATACATGTTCTTAGCTTAAAATTCTGAATTTAGATTTCCTCTTTAAGCTAAAATTTTGATGTCAATTACTTAGATTAATTCATGTGCATATGTATTAGTTGCTGCTAGGTTGGAGTTGCATGTTAGGATAGGGTTTGCACTCGAGAAATGGATTTTCGATTGAGTTGGACCGAAACTGTTATTGATACATTTTTTCTGATTTTTCACAAATTGGCTTTAGGCTTGTTGTTTGAAACTAAAACCTGAGATTGCAATGTTGTTAAAGAGAACTATGTTGATCCATAATGTCCATTACACCCATGTTAGCCCTGTTATTTCACTGTTAGCTACAAATTCCTGAGTTGCATTACACACACCTAAACTAAACTGTCATATGCCATGCATTTATGAGAACATAATCTTCATTATACATTGATTGGTGAACACCTGAACCTGAGATGGCTGAACTACATTGCACTGTCTTCCTATCCATTTACACACACACACATGACAATACACATTTCCCTATCACCCTAACGCACAGTCTACACTACACACACACAAACTAAAACTCTGTTAAGACACTCTTGCACACACTACATGTTGAACACACATTTCACCAAAAACTGAGAACTGAGAACTTAACCATGTAGGCACACACACACACGAGTAAAACTGAGACACATTGCACTGTTGAATAAACTGAATAACTGAGATTCTATGGTGAACACACACACACTCTCAAAACCTGAATTCATGTCCCCTTTTTTCTTGTATACACATCTCACACCCATTCTATTGACACTATCCACATTTTTTCAATAAACTGCTAATGTATAGAACATTACATATATGCACAGTTGTAGATTGGATTTCATTAAATGCATGTTGTGTGTAGAATGCATGCTGGGTTATATAGTGAAATGCTTAGGGTTAATTCATGATTTTATTGGGTTTAATACAATGCATTTTGACTGGATTCATGTACACCCCCAACCATATCACTTGTACATTTACACTAACCTATTCTGGACCTCTACTGTCTTGATCAGGACAGACGCTGTACACCCACATACATTATGTCTTTCACTCTATGATCCCCTCTCTCTCTCTCTCTCTCTCACTATATATATATATATATATATATATATATATACATATTTTTTTTATATATATATATACATATATATATATACATATATATAAAAAATATATATATATATATATATATATATATATATACATATATATAAAAAAAAATAAAAAAATAAAAATATACATACATATATATATATATATATATATATATATATATATATATATATATATATATATATATATATATATATATATATATATATATATATGTAAAATATATATATATATATATATATATATATATATATATATATATATATATATATATATATATATATATATATATATATATATTTATATATATATATATATATATATATATATATATATATATATATATATATATATATATATATATGTGTGTGTGTGTGTGTGTGTGTGTAATATATATTCTTTTTTTTTATATATATTTATATATATATATATATATATATATATATATATATATATATATATATATATATATATATATATATATATATATATATATATATATATTTTATATATATATATATATATATATATATATATATATATATATATATATATATATATATATATATATATATATATATATATATGTGTGTGTGTGTGTGTGTGTGTGTGTGTGTGTGTGAAAAATATATATATATATATATATATATATATATATATATTTTATATATATATATATATATATATATATATATATATATATATATATATATATATATATGTGTGTGTGTGTGTGTGTGTGTGTGTGTGTGTGTGTGTGTGTGTGTAATATATATTCTCCATGTATGTTAGTTTTATTTTTAGTTGAATAAAGAGCTTATGTTTATATTAGAGTTGGTTGCTTGCAATGTATAATGCTATATATATCACATCCACACTATCTTCCCATTTTCATGTTCACTCACCCATGCCACATACACACACAAGCATGATTTACATATATATATATATATATATATATATATATATATATATATATATATATATATATATATATATATATATATATATATATATAATATACTAATGTGATATATTTATAATATAAATATTGCTTTTGCCTACATAGATAATATGCATATAGATATATAAAATTGATATGTGTGTGTTGCTTATACCAATGTATATGGCATATGGCCTATGTGGTATAGTCTAGTGTATATGGAGTGTATACACATGAGTGTTGGCTTGTATAGCCTTGTGATTGGTGTGTGATTGCTAGACTAGACTGGTTAGGCTTAGTGAGACTTGTTTGGGTTAGGCATGACCTAGTTGACCTAGTTGGACTAGTACAGTTGACTAGAGTTGACTAGAGTTGACCAAGGGTTGACTTTAGTCTAGATATGATTGACCCTAGACAGCAAGCAGATGCATTGTAGATTACGATTATCATCCCCTGTATATATCTTGACTTGTGTTGCTCTAACTAGGAGTCAGGTACCTCATATCGGACAGTACAATTATTTCAGACATTCAGATACCAGGCGAGTACATTCTCTGATCATTTCATAACTTGCTTAGAACTATATTCCTGCTCTAGTTTACCTTATTTGATGCTGTCACGATATTATCACGGATTGGTACTATATGGATCTCTACATTGAGATGTTATCCCCCTCGGGAGCATCGGATACATCGTGTCGTGTGTTTCATGTACATTGTGTATTCCTCGCTCTCATGTTATTCATGTTTCTCACGTCCTTCATGCTCGTTTGTGCTCGCTCGTGTACTCTCATGTGCTATCATGTTCGGTCATGTTTCTCGTGTATTTCATGTATAACCTATACTTCATCTGTACCCTTCATGGGCCTTCATGTGGAATTCATGTTCACTCAGTTTCTGAGCCCTCATGTATTCTTCATATACACCCATCTATGGGCTTCATGTGAAAATCATGTACGTAACATAACTTGTCTGGATCCTTGTGTATTGATTGGGGTATGGGGGAGTATAAATAGTCATGTGAACAATTCTAAAGAAGTATAGCCATGTGCGCCTCTTTAGTATATTCATGTGCAAATCCAGCCGTTCATATATCGACTTTGTACTCTAAATCACTAGTTACTGGTAGCTCTCTACTTATAGTAGATATTTCTATTATAGTTCTCTCTTCCTGTTTACATCATGTACTTTCTTTCAGTTTCACGTATTGTACTCTCTTGTATGTTTATATTTTCTAACCTGTTATGATCTGCGTGAGATGTATTGTGCTCGCTCCCGTCCTGACTGGACCTGTTAAAAATTTTACAGAGGAAGATTGTTTTCCATAAATAAATTCACTTTATTTATTGTGTTTCTGGGAAAATTACAACTGTAGGAATCCGATCTAGAAGACGATCGCTTTATCCCTTGGACTATGCGAAGAAGAAAAGCTCTCAAAATTTTGACAGTAAGTTAGATAACTATGTATCTGTACAATGAATGAGAAAAAGAACTCTATTTATAGAGTCAAAAATAACTGGTTCGTTATTTGTTTCTAGCCGATGTGGGACTAAAAACCAAAACTAAAGGCTAAAAACCCAACAATCCCCCACATATCTCTATATATATGAGTACGAGTGTTCCCCACAGTAACTGTCCATTATGCTTTTAGGATAGATGCCACTTAAGACTTGAATCTTCCCACGTGAGTCAAAAATCAAACTATAATACAAGAATGGACTAAGCCTTGAATTCTGCATCATAGCTGAAATTCTTTCCACTCACATAATGTAGTTACATGTGCTTCTGGCTGCACATTTAAGGCCGTGTGCCGGCCTGGTTTTAGTGTATAATATTGGGCGTCTACAAGTTTACCCTCAAGAGACGGCCTGATATCTCTTTGTCCATACACTATAGGTGAGTTCTTTATTAAAGAGACATGGCATGAAGCGTCCAACGCTTCCTTTGCGGTGCTACGCCGCTATGACATGGCCTTAAGCCGAGGACCTTATCCCGAATCACCGGGAACCTCATCGTAGTGTCATACTACCCGTAGCATGAGGTCTAGCCCCTTTGTAGTGCCAAACTACCCAGCATGAAGCCTTACGCTTCTGTGCGGTGTTACGCCGCTACGACATGGTTTGCAAGGCCGAGGCTTTATCCCTAGCCGGGTTTACCTCATTGTGGTGTCGTGCCACCCGTAACATGAGGAACACCTCCTCTTTGTAGTGCTGACTACATCCCTCTTTAATTCAATATACAGCATTAGGCCAACTGCCTATTTGCGGTGCTATGCCGCTGTGACTTGGATAACATAGCCGAGGCTTTACCTCCTTCGAGAACCTCATGGTGGAGTCACCGCCACACATAGCATGGAGTCACACTCCTTGTAGTGCTGTGCTACCATGCTTCCTGTAAAGTATACCAGACATTCCAAATGCCTGAGAACTCATTAAGGCATTTAAGCCAACCTCCCACAGGACCTGTTTTCTGCAGAAAATAACAGTAGACAACAGTGGTTATAGGTCCGTAACCTCTCCATGCCCAATAGAACATGTACCCACCGTTCCTGATATTCTTCCGATTAGTGGTTCTCCCTTAAACCAAAAGCTAGATGCCTAGTAGATAAATCTTTGAACTAATAGCATAAAACTTTATGGTAGGAATACAATAATAAAATATCAGAATGCCTTCAAGCCCATTTTACAAGCTGTGTCATCGACCAGCTGGCGCTTGAGGCCCTTGGTGAACGGATCCGCCAGGTTCTCCTGACTCCGAACATCAATTACTGCAATAACACCTCTCTTGATAAGATCGTGTACTGCCCTGTGCTTCAACCGCACAGTCCTCTTCTTCCCGTTGCGCTCGTTGCGCGAGCCACTTGTGCGACTACGTTGTGCGGCCCGTTACGCGAGCCCAGTTACGCTGGCCCAGTTACGCAGCCCAGTACGCAGCCCAGTATGCCCAGTACGCGCAGTGTGCGCAGCGTACGCAGCGTGCGTAGAGTGCGCAGTGTGCGCAGCGTACGCAGTGTGCGTAGAGTGCGTATGTGCGTATGACTGGCTGCATATTAGAGCGGGAACGGTTGCAGCAGTTGCTGCACTTTCAGGAGTGGTTCAGCCACTACCCTGAAGTTCAGGCAACTGCATGGCAACCGCCCCGTGGGCTATATATGCAGGTTCTCTCCTCTCTCTCAGTGTTGGAGAAATCAGAATTCCAGGAAGAAAACTCTAAGTGTTCTTTAACACAACAGAGTAGTGAGCGTGTTTTTTAACACAAACACTAGTACTTTTTAGTACGCGTGGGTTCTGTTACTTCAGAAACAGAGAGAGAAGAGTAGAGCCATTGCCAGAGGAGTTTGCCGTCTTTCGAGGAGTCAGAAGAGTAGGAGTGTTCCATGGTTTTTCGTCAACCTTGCTGGTTCCTGGAAGCTGTTCGCAGAGGGCGAATAAAGCTTTGAGCAACGGTGATCATTCACCCCAGCAATTCCATCTCTCGCCTGTTATCCTTCTGTTGCCTTTAGCAGTTCTGTCAGTATCTTCTTTTTAGAAGGCACTACTGCCAGTTTGCTACGATCACGAAAATCTCTTTAGATTATTCGTGAATTACGATATCTTTTTAGATCTCGTAATTTGCAGAATCCTTCTGGATCTCTGTTGCAAAACCTTCTTTAAGGAATTGCATTTGAAACGTTGTCTTTACAACTGTTTCAGTTTCTGTATTTTCTATCGAAAAGCGTGCCCCGACGTTCCCGACAATAAAACATGAGGCACTCTATTTAGAATATAAGTGGCCGTCAATGCAGCTTCTCCCCAGTAGCACTTAGGAAGACCAGCAGTCAACAACATTGAATTTATCATTTCTGTCAACGTCCTGTTCTTCCTCTCAGCTACTCCGTTTGATTGAGGAGAGTACGGAGCCGTAGTCTCATTGACAATTCCATGTTCCTTATAGAACGATGCGAATTCATGAGACCTGTACTCCCCACCTCGATCACTTCTTATCCTTTTGAGTTGTTGTCCAGTCTGCCGCTCAGCTTCGGCTCTGAACTCCTTGAACTTCTCGAATGCTTCGTCTTTAGCCTTTAGCAAGTAGACGAACGTATACTTTGAGAAGTCGTCGATGAAGGTTATGAAATTCTTCATCCCGGCCTTTGTAGAGAACTGTTTGAAGTTACAGATATCTGAGTGTACCAACTCCAGAAGATCTGTACTTCGATTAACCCGAGGAAAGGGTTTCCTTGTGATCTTCGTTTGAGCACAAACTTAACATTTCTCTACCTTACCCCCACACTTGGAGATAAGTCCTAGACTAGACATTCTGTTTATTCGTTTACAATGAACATGTCCTAGCCTATTATGCCACAACTCAAGAGTATAAGCAGAAGGAGTGATTTCATTAATTACATTAATTATATTGGACTGATTTACAAGCTGAATCTTGAACATTCCTTCGGTATAAAAAGCTTTCCCAAAATATGTTCCCTTGATAGACATCACCATCTGGCCAGCATTGATGTCCATCCTGAGGCCTGCATTACAGAGTAGGCCTCCCGAGACCAGGTTCTTGGCGATAGCAGGTACGTGCTTTACGTCTTGAAGCATCAGAGACTTCCCCGAAGTCAGCTTCAACACCACCGTCCCGATCCCGAACACTTCAGCTTGTGCTTGGTTCGCCATCATAACCACTTCAGAAGTAGGTGTATAGGTGGTGAACTACTCCTTACTGGAGCAGACATGGCAGGAGGCTCCAGTGTCTACCTACCAGTCAGAGTCAGTCCTTACTGCATCAACCTGTGCAATCATAGCAACTACGTTAGTGATCATAGATACCTTACTAGGCTCTCCTTGCTCTGATTGCTTGGTCTTTGCTTTACACTCATTCTTAAAGTGGCCCTTTTTGCCACACTTGAAGCAAGGCATTTCTGACTTGGGCTTCTTTTTCTTGATAGAAGTTTCCTTGACTTTTAGATTGTCAGGGTTCTTCTTCTTACTGTGAAAAGCCGCCTGCTTTCCTTTTGGTTCCTTGGTCTGAACCAGATTGGCGTTAGCCAATTGCTTGGACAGTGTGTCCACTTTCAGTTGAGCCCGCATCTGGTCCTCAACATAGATTTCCTGTAGGAGATCTTCAAGGGTGATCTCCAACTTCTTCCTATGCATGTTTGCATAGAACTTGCTCCACCCAGCGGGGAGCTTTGAGACGATCCCTCCAACAACAAACTTGTCGGGGAGGGGCATAGCCTCGTCTTCCAATTTCTGTCGCAACTTCAGAAATTCTTTGACCTGCGGCAGCATGGACTTCTCGTCCTTAAAGAGCCATTTGTGATGTTTTTATTGTCGGGAACGCCGGGGCACGCTTTTCGATAGAAAATACAGAAACTGAAACAGTTGTAAAGACAACGTTTCAAATGCAATTCCTTAAAGAAGGTTTTACAACAGAGATCCAGAAGGATTCTGTAAATTACGAGATCTAAAAAGATATCGTAATTCACGAATAATCTAAAGAGATTTTCGTGATCGTAACAAACTGGCAGTAGTGCCTTCTAAAAAGAAGATACTGACAGAACTGCTAAAGGCAACCTGTGCCTAGTTAAAAATCACGCATGATTTAACATACGCAAGGTTGTGAGCAGTTACTGGACGTGGCCTGTAACTGTTGGACACATGGCATGAGTCGTGTGCAAGTTACAGGACACGCAGGCGAGAGATCAGTGGCATGGCTGCCACGTACTCCAATTTGATGAAATCCACGCAGACTTGTTGAAGACGAAATCCACGCAGACTTGGGTCAGAAAGCTTAAAAATCCACGCAAACTTGGGGCAAGAAACTTCAGAATCCATGCAGACTTGGGGCAAAAAGCTTCAGAATCCACGCAGACTTGGGGTAGAAAGCTTCAAAATCCACGCAGACGTGGGGCATGAAACTTCAGAATCCATGCAGACTTGGGGCAAAAAGCTTCAGAATCCACGCAGACTTGGGTAGAAAGCTTCAAAATCCACGCAGACGTGGGGAATGAAACTTCAGAATCCACGCAAACTTGAGACAGAAAGCTCAAAATACACACAGACTTGAGCCAGAAGGCTCAAAATATACGCAATATTGAGGCAGAACTGCCAGCTGTCTTGATTCGACGTGCTTCGACTGACACAAAATCTCTGACAGTGATTGCTTTTGTCAGTCGCATTAAATGACAAGAAGCTCTTTTGGTACGCCAACTTGGTGAAGGCTGAGTCTTGCTGAAGAAGATTTCAAAAGTCATGCAATAGTCGGCTGTGATCTCTCGAGTTCCGTGCATACGTGGCATACGAGAAGACATTCTTCGACTGTCGTATTCTTCGACTGTCGTACTGTCAGTCATAATGACACTCTGACAAAATGATGAGCTATCTCCCAGCGTGATTTTTTAATATTGTCCTGATCAACTCAGCGTGACTTTGAGACCTTGTTCCGATCAACTCAGCGTGACTTTGATTTTTAAGGCCTACAAAACCCCCTTCAAAGTTTTCGAAAGTTGAAAAGACTTCAAAATTTCGAAATACTTTGAAAATATCCAAATGAATTTATTAAATGTCATGATGACTCTTCATTTTCCGAGACTGATTGAATCTAATTTATGGTGGAATATGAACCGCCGGCGAGCTCTTTTATATAAACGGAGAGAAAATTCAGCTTTGATATTCATCTTACGTCAACATGACTCCGAAGGAAGAAGCTGAAGAAGGAGAAGACTGGCATGCTGGCACTTCTATTCCTTATGATGAGGATAAAGTTAAAGGGGAACAGAATGGAACTTAGCCCCGAACCTGTTCAATCTCTAGATAATGCTCCAGCACCCAGTAATTCTGGAGCTGGAAGCGACCATATGAAGCAGGTGTCGGATACAATTATGGATCGGCTACGAGAAGATGCCAGACTCCCTTCACATATCGAATATGAACCTCAACCTGGTAGAAATTTATTTCAAATTCTGTTTTTGCTATTTATTTTTCTTTATATGCTGATATATTTTTCTTTAACTGTAGGAACTACTGCAGCAATGAGTTTGACTCATGCTCCGCTTATCCATGCTGATGCTGATGAAGGGAGTTCACACTTGCCAACTTCTCCAGTCGCACACACTTCCATTCCCAGGATGGAAAACATTCAAGCTTCTTCTTCCATGATGACAGCGACTCCTGGATTCGAGACTGGTCTAGCAAGAACTCTGGGAATGTATTCAGAAATCATTTACTCATATCTAGATACATATTCCAGACGTTTCTTGAAGGATGAAGCCATGCCCTTTTCTGATCTTCGAACTATGGTCAAGTTTCCGCTCATGGCTCTGCGACATGCTGGTTGCGAATCTCAGTGCGTCTTCTTTGAACATCTCATGGATGAGTTGGAAATAACTATCCGAAAATACTGGGAGACTAAGAAGGAAGACCTTCAATCTTTAACTGCAACTGAGATTAGTCAACTAGAGCATGAAGCACAGTCCCAACAAGCATCTCTTGAAGCATTTCTTGCCTCTTCTACTGAGAAATTAGTAGAAAAGGGCAAAGAAATATTAGCTACTCGTCAAAGAGTAGAGCTTCTGGAGAAGGATAAAGCGTCCAAGACTGAAGAGCTGAAGAAATTAAAAGAGGAATTGGCTCGACTTCAAGAGCGAATTGCTGTCATAGAAACAGAGCAAGCTGAGACTACTACTGCTTATATCTCTGAAGCTGAACGCTGTGAGATTCTTCAAAAAGAACGAGAACAGATGCAGGCGGAACAGATTGAAGAAGTCAACCATCGCCAGTCTGCTAAAATCATTTTTGATGAACAGAATGTTACAATTGAAGCAGCGAAAAGAGTTCGAAAAACTCATGAAGAGAAACTGAATGCTGTTCTTGATCGTATCAGGGAGCTGATAACTCCAAATAAGTGAATCTTTTTCATTTTCACTTTCACTTGTATTCCATGTTTTGATTATGAAATGAAAATGAAAATTCTTGATCTGATTTTTGGTTTTGCTGTTTTGGTAATGATAGATTCATAGAAAATATGTTCAGAGGTAAATAATACATGACATATTTCAATAGAATAGAATATACAAACAAACTTTGTAATTCTATCAAATGATATTAAACCAAAAATGATCTTAGTTTAATACTGATTAAAAAATAGAATTCATATATAAAAATATCCTTGAACTCAATTTTATTTCTGGCATTCATCATTCCAGACAAAAGAAACACCTTTCTTCATAAGTTTGTTGAATGGTCTGCAGCGTCCTGAAAGATTAGAGATGAATCTCCTGATATAAGCGATCCTTCCTTGAAATCCTCGTAGCTCTTTTAAGGTGCGTAGAGGACGCATCTCTTGGATGGCTTTGATCTTCTCGGGATCCACGTGTATACCTTTAGAGGTAATGACGAAGCCGAGAAATTTACCACTAGAGACGCCTAAGAAGGCCTTAGTAGGGTTCATCTTTAATTGATGCTTACGCATTAGATCAAATATAGTCTTCAAATCTTGGATGTGATCCTCCTTTTGTCGACTTTTGACTGCAATATCATCAACATAGTATTCGACTGTTTTCCGCAAATGTTCACAGAATATAGTGCTCATAGCTCGTTGATAAGTTGCTCCTGCATTCTTGAGACCAAATGGCATAACTGTATAACAGTATGTACCAATCGGCGTTCTGAAAGAAGTGTGCTTCTCATCATCTGGAAACATTTTAATCTGATTGTACCCAGAATACCCGTCCATGAATGACATCCGTTCAAACCCACAGGTATTATCGATCATGACATCAGTGATTGGTAGAGGGAATTCGTCTTTAGGACATGCCGCATTGAGATCGCGGAAGTCTATGCAAACTCTGATCTTGCCAGTCTTTTTAAGAACATGAACTATATTAGCCACCCAATCAGGATGTTGTTCCTCTCGAATAAACCCAGAGGCCATGAGTTTATCGACTTCAGCTTCAATTGCATCCATGATGTCTGGACGAAATCGTCGCTGTTGTAGTTTGACCGGTTTAGCATTCGGCAATATATTGAGCTTGTGAGTTGCGATTTATGGATCCCTCTTCACCAACATCTATTTGAACAAGTTTGTCTTCAGTCGGAGGTTCTTTTTGCTCAAATTGGAACTCCCATTGATTGTCTAATCTTTGGGCTCATTGTTCTGATTCAGGTGAAATTTCAAATTCATCTTCGTCTTCATCATCTTCCTCAGAACCGTCAATAGAGACCATGTTGGAAGACAGAATTTTGTAGTGGAAATCACTGATACTCGTATCGGAATCCCAAGAGATGGTACTAGAAGAATCAGATCTCTTATCTTCGTTAGATTCGGGATCTTCATGGATAGTATTGATGAAGGGAGTAGTAGCAATATAGCCCAATCCGTATTTTGTTCTTCTATATTTCAAAGGAGGGATCCGGACAGGCATTTTTCTTCTTTTTCCACTATTGAGGCTAGTCCTGAAGTCATAGCCCATATTTTTAATGATGTCTTTAGATTGCTGACTATAACGACGTAGTTGTAATCTTCCAGTATCATCGTTTTTGTCTTCATCTTCAAGGTTAGAAGGATTTTGAGGCCCTTTGTAGAAGAATATTGGAATATCTCCTGGCTTTCTGCTGGGAACTAGAAAGTATGAAGATTGTACTGATTCTAGGGATACATCTGTATGAACAGTCTGTACAACTCCTATGGTTATTGTGCTCAAGTCATCTAACAAATGTAAATAACTATGAACATAATTACACACATCAATATACTGCAAAGATGGAGGCTTTTCATTAAATTTAAAAGCAGCAGTATTTACATCGGGAGAAGGCTGAGCCTTAGAGATCTTAGCCAAATCAATGACTAAAGGGGGAGAAGAAGAACGAGAAGAAGCTTTGTTTCGATTAAGATCGATAACAAATGGCTCAGAAGAGGTGAGCTCCCTTGAAGTCTGAGATGGAAGAGTAGTCTGTCCTCCAACTGGGATTACTAGAGTATCCTGTTTTATATGTGAAGATACAGGAACTGTAGTACGCCCACTGACAGGAATGATCAGTGTATCTTGAGTAGACAACTGAGGTAATGAAGAAATCCGTCCACTCACTGGAATGATGAAAGAACCTTCTCCAGAGGGTTTGAGAGATTGTTGCTGAGTAGTTTGACCTTTAACAGGGATTATTAAAGTCTCACTTTGTGAATTCTCTTTTTCCATAGCTTGTATCACCCTTGTATACTCTTCTTTGTACATCCGGGAATCATTGAAATAGGTTTCAACTCCATAGAAGGGATTTATATCAGCAACTTCTTTTTGTACTCTTCCATTGCTGTCAATGTATTTAAAACACTGATGAAGAGTAGAAGGCACCACATTATTCTCATGAAGAAATGGTCTCCCCAAAAGAAGATTGTAAGATCCCACGATCTCGATCACATAGAAAGTGACTTTGGATCTGAAATCGCCTATCTGAAGTTTCAGATGAATCTTCCCCAAAGGCTCACTTCGGCTTTGATTGAATCCCAGGATAATGGTAACCGTCTTGGAAAGCTTGTGAAGAGGGATTTTTAGTTCATCCAACAGACTCTTTGGCATTATGCTTATAGCAGACCCTGGATCAATGAGGATACGATCTATCTTCATCGTATCGATATAACCGGTAAAGTAGAGAGGCCGATCATGTCGATTATCTTTTAGTAGCATGTCATCTTGTGTAAAGGTGATATTTGGGATAATCTCCAATACACTGTTGCAATGTAAGCAAGTGGCAGGTTCTGTATCTGGCTTCTTTAACTGTGCAAGACAAGAGTCAGCTTGAAGAAGTGCTTCACTTAACGTCTTCCGAGTCTCTTTGGAGAGACGTAGAAGTTCAAAGAGGGACATTCTAGCTGGAGTATTAGCAAGTTGAGCTAAAATGTCGAAGTTATAAGGCTTCTGAAGCCCAAGAGGAGAAGACTTCTTGATTGGCTTATCAAATCGAGCCTGTTGTTTGCCTTTCTCAAGAGCTATAGGCTTGGAAGGAGCAGGTTCAACTGGTACAGTAGAAGGAATAGGTGCAGTGGATGATTCTTCTTCAAGAGGAACATTAGGAGCATCTTTATCAGTAGGAGGGATATCAGGAGTATCCTCAGGATTTTTGGAATAATCTTTTAAATAAGATTTCCCTGTTCGAGTAGCACCAGCAAGTGCTTCTTCTTTGTCTTTTGACTCTGTGTCAGAACTAGATCCGAAAGAAGTCATATGACATGACTTAATCTTTCCAGCCTTCTTAGACTTTCGGAAAGTAGTCTTTTGAAGAGAAGGAGATTCAAAATCTGCCACTAGATCAGGATGAATCCACATGATTTCTCCTGTTTCCATAGTAATTGGGACCAATCCTTCAGATTGTGGAGGAGGAATATTCACTATATCAAGAGTCATCTTGGGAATAGGAACGATCCCGCTTTCAAGGAGTTGAGGAGGAAAATCTCCGAATTACATAGAGACGACATTGGAGGTGACGGTTTTCTCTCTTGGAGTAAGGGAGATAGCTCCAGATTTAATCATTTCTTGGATCTTTCCTTTCAGTACATAACATGTACGAATTGTATGACCCAGCATTCTGTGGTATGGACAGTATTTAGGATGATCCGTCTTCCCAGCTTCATCAGGTTTCTTGATTTCAGGTAATTGTATTTTATTACCTTTCAGCAGACATTCAAAGATACCAAGAACATCATCGTCATCAAAAGAGTATTCTTCTTTAGGGCGAGGTGCTCTTGGTTGTTGAGTTGTAGAGGCAGGAGGAGTTTGAACATTTGATGCATCTTTGATCTGAAGATTAACTTCAAGGGTTTCTTTTCCCTTGCGAGCATTATTTTTAGCATTATTGTTGGTACCTTGACCTGTTTCTTTGGGAGTCATCTGCACTCCTAAACCTTTGAAGGTTTCAGCACTAATTTCTGTGGCCTTGGCACAAACTATGAAGGAAGGCCAGTCTTGAAATTGAGTAGATCCTGTCCACATGCTGATGATTGGCAACAGGTTTGATTTGCATGTGTCGATGGTAACAGCATCAGGAGTTCCAAGAGGCATCTTCAGAGCTTCTCTTCGAAATCGTTCAATGAAATCCTCTGTAGTTTCATTATTTTTCTGCTTGATTCTAATAAGAGCAGACATAGTCATGTCATTGAGCCCTTCATAGAACCGTTCAAGAAACATCTGTTTGAAACCGACAAATGAGGTAATACACCCATCTGGGAGACTTCTATACCATTCATAAGCCATTCCCTTGAGACATTCAACAAACACCCGAGTAAGGAGGGCGTCACTTGGTTGCAATTGGTCAGTCATCACTTCAAAGTGATTAATAAACTGACTTGGAGAAGTGGTTCCATCATAGAAGGAGATAGTAGGAGGCTTGTATTTAGGAGGGTACGATACTTGCTTCCATTCTATCGGATAAGGTTGCTTGATGCCTAACCTTTGTAAACCATCTTTTTGTTTGAATGCCTCGAATTGAGTTTTGAGATTCTTCAATTCTTCACTAACGACTCCGGAAGATTGTGGAGTTGTAGCTTGTAGAGAATAGTTGGGAGGAGGAACAGCATTGTAAGCACTACCCCCAGCTCCAGAGAGACTAGGATTTGGTTGAGCTGGTCCAGGAGTATTGGATTGTACTGCTGGAGGAACTTGTACTGGACTTACAACAGTGTCAATTGGTATAGCACCTGGTACAGTCTGTCGATTTTGCATCTGAGTTGCCATGAGTTCATACATCGACTTCATAGTATCAGCCATGGACTTTATTTGCTGTTCCAAAGAAGCAATTCTTTGTTCTTGAGGGGTCAAGGAAGAAGAAGGTTCATCAGTATTCCCATCAACCATATAAGTCATGACTGTACGAGGGATTATTGATGAACTGGTGGATGTCGTTTGTTCTGAATCATTGCTTTGTGTGTCAAAGTCAATTATAGGAGAACTACCCCCAGTAGGAAGAGGTGGGAAGTTAGATTCTCCAAGGAATTCAGAATCATCTTCAGAAATCAAAGTTCTTTGACTATAGGCCAGGACTCTTGCTCTGGTGCCTCTATATACTCCATCTGGACTATCATCTCCACCCCCAGTATCTCGAGAGGTCATATTGACAAAAGCAAACAAAGGCTCATCTTCATCAGGCATAGGTTCACACTGAATCCGATTGAAGACAGATTGTCATTTTGTTTGACATCTGCATTGTATTGTGACTCTCGGTTGGAAGTCACATTCATGATCAACGTAGTCCTGAACCATTGATTGACATCTGCATTGAATTATGACTCTTGGCTGGAAGTCACATTCAGCATGATCCATTGTCATAGAATTATTCCTTCTCTTCTGTTGAAGGTGTTCTCGTAAATCTGTCTGTGATGACTGAGGTACATCAGAGAACAATCTTTGTGTATTTTTAGGAATATATTTCTGGTTCTTGGATTTTGATGGCTCTTGATTATATAGGGAGTGATTAATATGAGCCACATAATTTCTAGCATACTCTGCATCTGGATCTTTTATCTTCATTTTCGATTGATGTGGTTTCTTAACACCAGAAGTGCTTCCCAAACGGGTTTGATTAAGTTTTGTTCTTAGATCAGTTGGAGGTAACACATTGGTTTTTGAAACTTGGAGTTTTCCTTCCATTGATCTGGATATTTGCAGAGAAGGAAGAGTTAAACCATCCCCTTGATTAGGAGTTGGTAACAGACCCTCTTTCATAGACAAATTCTGTACCCAATTCGAAGAAGTCGTAGAAGAAGACATTAAGGAATGTTTCTTCTTAGACTTATTCAAGTTTGGAGACATAGAATGTCCAGAAGGAAGAGTAGTCAAAAGACCATCTCCTTTTCTTTGACTAACAAAATTGTCAGTCAAAGCTGTTCCTGAAGTAAAAACTACAGAAGCAGAAGAAACAACTAAAGTGTTATTTCTTTTCGAAGAAACTTTGTGTGGAAGACCACCCCCAGTTCTAGTAGAACTTGGCAAAGAAGAAGAGATAGCTAAAGAGCTATTCTTCTTAGATGAAATACACGCTGAAACAGACTTGGTTAAAGAACCAGTACTGTTAGCGTTGCTTTTGAATTTAGAATTACATGCTGGAACATATTTGGCTAAGGAGCCAGTACTGTCAGCGTGATTTTTGACTTTGGAAATACACGCTGGAACAGATTTGGCTAAGGAGCCAGTACTGTCAGTGTGATTTTTGACTTTGGAAATACACGCTGGAACAGATTTGGCTAAGGAGCCAGTACTGTCAGCGTGACTTTTGAATGTGAGATTGCACGCTGGAACAGGTTTGGCTAAAGAGCCAGCACTGTCAGCGTGATTTTTGACTTTGAGATTGTACGCTGGAACAGATTTGACTAAGGAGCCAGTACTGTCAACATGACTTTTGATTGCTGTCTTCTTCGAGCACACAAGAGTGTGCGTGCTTGCAGTAGAGTCTTTGCCAGTATTAGGAGTAGACATTGTGGCAGAAACTTCAACATTGGCTACCAACTGATTCTTAGGGACATAGAAAGAGCGTCCCTTCAACTTGGCAGTGGTGATGGAGGCTGAAGTGGGCTTGCCACCCTTAGCCCGCTGCATTTCTTCATAGGCGAGTTGATCAAATGGGATCGATATCACCTTCTTCGTCAAGCCGACTGACGAAGTGTCGCATTGAGTTGTTGCCATCTCAGAAGAGGAGATGGTTTTCCCCAGCAGAGTCGCCAATTTGTTTTCCATAAATAAATTCACTTTATTTATTGTGTTTCTGGGAAAATTACAACTGTAGGAATCCGATCTAGAAGACGATCGCTTTATCCCTTGGACTATGCAAAGAAGAAAAGCTCTCAAAATTTTGACAGTAAGTTAGATAACTATGTATCTGTACAATGAATGAGAAAAAGAACTCTATTTATAGAGTCAAAAATAACTGGAAGGATAACTGTCTTCACAACCTGTGCCTAGTTGAAAATCATGCAGCATTTAACATACGCAAGGTTGTGAGCAGTTACTGGACGTGGCCTGTAACTGTTGGACACATGGCAATCATGCATGAGTCGTGTGCAAGTTACAGGACACGCAGGCGAGAGATCAGTGGCATGGCTGCCACGTACTCCAATTTGATGAAATCCACGCAGACTTGTTGAAGACGAAATCCATGCAGACTTGGGTCAGAAAGCTTCAAAATCTACGCAAACTTGGGGCAAGAAACTTCAGAATCCACGCAGACTTGGGGCAAAAAGCTTCAGAATCCACGCAAACTTGGGGTAGAAAGCTTCAAAATCCACGCAGACGTGGGGCATGAAACTTCAGAATCCACGCAGACTTGGGGCAAAAAGCTTCAGAATCCACGCAGACTTGGGGTAGAAAGCTTCAAAATCCACGCAGACGTGGGGCATGAAACTTCAGAATCCACGCAAACTTGAGACAGAAAGCTCAAAATACACGCAGACTTGAGCCAGAAGGCTCAAAATATACGCAATATTGAGGCAGAACTGCCAGCTGTCTTGATTCGACGTGCTTCGACTGACACAAAATCTCTGATAGTGATTGCTTTTGTCAGTCGCATTAAATGACAAGAAGCTCTTTTGGTACGCCAACTTGGTGAAGGTTGAGTCTTGCTGAAGAAGATTTCAAAAGTCACGCAATAGTCGGCTGTGATCTCTCGAGTTCCGTGCATATGTGGCATACGAGAAGACATTCTTCGACTGTCGTGTTGTCAGTCAAAATGACACTCTGACAAAATGATGAGCTGTCTCCCAGCGTGATTTTTTAATATTGTCCTGATCAACTCAGCGTGACTTTGAGACCTTGTTCCGATCAACTCAGCGTGACTTTGATTTTTAAGGCCTACAAAGATGATGAACCCTGCACCCCTTACCTTGGAGCTTGCCTAGATGACACTCACGACATGGACCCCTGGGGAGGTTCAGGCAGCTGCTGAGGACGATACCTTGCATAGTGTAGATAGCTTAGACTGTTCTTCTTTTCATGTTTGGTTATTGTCTTTGATTTCAGAGTTGTATATTTTTGAGATGTTGAGACTGGTAGTGGTTAACTTTGTTATTTTATTCTGCTGTACCTCAGTTAAGGATTTATTTATCTATTCCATCGTGCTACATTCTACCGTAGATTGTGATTGAGTTGTACCTCTGTGTTGGCCTCCTTTTGGAGAGTATTCATATTATGCTAGTTATAGTTCATGACCTAGAACAACGTTCTACCGCCGACACTGCGGCGTAGGCTGGGCGCTGTTACGTACTCGTACCCTCATAGTGGGTGCAGGTCGTGACAGAGTACGCGTGAAGCTTGTTTTTACGCCAAGGCAGGGAAGGCTTACTTTACGTGTAAAACAGATTCACGCTAACATGAATAAATGTGGGCGTAGAGTTTAATATTACGCGGGCACGTATAAACGTGGGCGTAGAACTTGTCCAGAACTCCAAACTTCCATGAAACTTCAATCTAAGCCAAAATGGGACTTTTATGGATCAAAATGGGGTAGAACGAAGTTCTCTACAACATGGAACAACCAAAAGTTGAAAATAATAGAGTTTGAAAGATCAAAATCCAAGAAATCAGAAAATGCAACAACTTAGATCTACAAGAAATAAACCATAGAAATCGAAAATGCTAAGTACTAAAGTGTCTTAGAATCTCGTAAAGAAGAAAATGGAACAACAAAAATGGAGTTCCTCCATGAAGCAAGTTGCACTTGCCTAAGCCTCTCTCTTGGTAGGTGCAGAGAGTTATGAGGAAGAAAGAGTAAATAAGAAAGTGAGAAAGTAATGAAGAGAGAGAAAGGGTTGGTGGGTTTAAATGGAGATGGTGGTAGGTAGGGGGTTGGGCTCATGATGAACCACCCTAAACCAAAACAAGCCAACCCAAAGTGAACCCAAGTCAAAAGAAACCAAAATAAACCAAGTCATGCAAGATTAGCTAGACAAGTCTGATCGCGGGTCAGAATTTCGTACACGTATACTAAAAATACGTATAACGAAAAACGGAGGTAACATAAAACCAGCAATAGCTAATATAGCAACGGATAGAGACATAAATAAGTAAATGATGATCGAGACTCGGGCACTACCAATGCATTTATTCCGAGAATAGAAAGACGATAAGTAAAGCAACATGGAGCATAAAGTAATTAACGTGTGACATAATGTAAAGTGTGGACATGTAAAGTAAATGGAAGCATGTGAATACGTAAGACAAACTAGACATGTGAGCATGTGAGATATCTGAACATGTGAGCATGTGAGATAACTGGACATGTGAGCATGGGAGACAACTGGGACATGTGAGCATGTAAGGTAACCGGGCTATGTAAACATGTAGGGTAACTGGAACATGTGGACATGTTAGATAACTGGGACATGAGAGCATATGAGAACTATATAGAACGACAAATGATAAGATGACTTAGAAACTATTCCGGAACCCAAGTTACAACCCGTAAACTAAACAAGGATCGGGGCTGTAACCCTTCTCCTGAACAGAACTTAGTCTCTAATTAATGTACAACATAGGAATCATGTATAGCATGTGAGTACTAAATAGGATGACAAATGACAAGATGACTAAGAAACTATTCCGGAAATCAAGTTACAACCCGTAAACCAAATAAGGACCGGAGTTGTAACCCTTCTCCTGAAAAGAACTTAGTTTCTAATCATTTATCGACAAAAGTAAAGCATAAACAATAATATACTGAAATAAACAAATACGGACACAGACTAGACAAAAATAGACTAGACTAGACTCCATACAACAATCACGGCCAAGCAATGAGTACGGCTTTATAAATTAGCTAACTAGGGTTATCACAATCCTAATTACTAACATATGCACTTTTGAGAAATCTGATCCAGTTACCCGTCCTGTAAACTATCTGACTTGTCCAGGCCAAAAGAAAAAAAAGTAATAGTGGATACATCGCCCAGGAGACAAATGTATCCTAAGATCTAATAGTGGGTACATCGCCCAGGAGAAAATGTACCCTAAAATATTTAAAAGGTACAACACTCGACGGTGCGCTGAAAGTGTGCTCATCATGACAGATAGCTCCAAATCCATTCAGGTTGGGGCCGAAACAAAGGGCTTGCAAGCAATCAAAAAATTCTCCTCTCCCAATGCATCTAGGTAATCAAGCTAGTTGTTTAGTCCTTAACATTTTCTTGTTGGATTCTGGGTATGGCATTCCGCAGAATCCATCCTAAACATAATATGCAAGGCTGGACAAAAGCAAGAATGTGCATTACAACAAGCCACAACAAGAAAAATATAAGAAGCTGGAAGCTAGGAGTGCGCTACGACGAGCTACTATAGAGAAAATAGGGAGTGCGCCATGACAGGCCACGATCATGTAAGCAAGGAAAGACATGTACAAGAGTGCGCCACGACGGGTCACTATCTAGTAAGCAAAGAAGACATGTAACAAGAGTGCGCCACGACGGACCACAATAAAAAAATTCTAGACATGGCATAGACTGCAAAGTATAATAAATCCAGGAATGCATGGCAATACCTATCATAGCAAATAAGAAAGAATCGAAAGGAAAGACATATCATGGCATGTAAAAAGGGACAAATAAAAGTAAGTACATGACATAGAATAATAATTGAACATGTGCTAGTGTCAAGTGTATATATGTCACGCCCTAGTACCGAAATACGGAGACGGACTAGGCCAGCTACTCCATATGAGGTACGTAACGTCATACGGCGATCGTGGCTGTCGAGAGACTAGGGGGTACATGCTACAATCGAGTCTCCTATGGTCCCACAGAGTTCTATGTCTCAATCACTCAAACTACATCAGCAATTAAATGAACATTAAAGATAAAGCAGTAAGGCGTCCCCGACGCTTCATCAAAATGGTCATGAGAGACTAGCTTTATAATTTAGCTATCTCAGAGAGTCAGGAGTACAAAATTATACACAGCGGCAGTTTGTTTAATTACAATGATGTACTGACACAAAATATCAAGTAATTCGGCTAACAGGTGCCGGTGGCTAAACGCCGCAAAAGTATAAACAGGAGTGGTGGAGAAGAAACCCACTCGAGTCCCCGAACCACCATGCTCCTGGTATGCACCATGGATGTCAGGGAGAAAGATCGTGTCCTCTGGCTCTGCTACGAGATCTGGCCAAACAAAACCAGCGGGGTCAGCCCCGAATAGCAAGTACCGCCAAAGGGGCACAAGAGTTAAGATTAAAAACCCAGTTAATAGAATGATTGATAATAGTAATATATGCTACTATTATAGGGTAGCGCAACATCTTCGAACCCATATGGCACCCTTACAACCAAACAAGGACAAAAGGTGCCGCATGGAGTCGGGACGTGTCGTACTCTATAACATTCACATAAGTTAAAAGGTATAAACAATAAAATCTCCTGATCGTGACTTCGGTCGATAGCCTATCGCAGCACAATAACCAACCCAACAATCAAACAAGAACATGGTGTTATTGAGCACAGGTCCCTCGTAAGGCCACCTTGCCAAAACATATATTATATAGCAGAAATTAATCGGATACAGTCATCCACTCGTTGCAGATGACACAGTATCCGTGGAGACCAGCCGGCGCGTCAAGACAATATCTCAAGACGGCTGGTGTAACACGATCTCGGGATTCTGCCCTCCCCATGCATCTAGTATATTTAGTTGCCTAGTTTAACCCTAGATGAAATCTTGGACTCACATGCTGTGGCCTGCATGATTATCCTCCTAAAGTTGTACTTTAGTACGAGTACCCCAAAGAGGATCCATGTCAATCAGTATGTCAACATGTGCTACCCTCCTTAGTGTAATGCATCATTGCAAATACGCCACGTGGAGTTACGAGTCATTTGTCGAGCATGAACAAGAACTGGGACATTCAGGTACATGTATCAGGTAGGAACTCTTTGTTCTCCGGGGTCACATTAGTGCTCATATCATGCTCGGGACAAAAGGCGTAAGGATATAAAATGGTCATATAATATCTGATAAAATATCAAAAGCGTACGCACAAAAGCACGCACGCTCAAGGGGTGGAAAGTCACGCAGGATCACTCAAGGCAGCGTGCGTAAAAAGTCACGCAGGCTCAAGGGGAGAGCTGCGTGAAAAGTCACGCAGGCTCAAGAGGGGAGCTGCGTGAAAAGTCACGCAGGCTCAAGAGGAGAGCTGCATGAAAAGTCACGCAGGCTCAAGGGGAGAGCTGCGTGAAAAGTCACGCAGGCTCAAGGAGAGAGCTGCGTGAAAAGTTACGCAGACTCAAGGAGAGAGCTGCGTGAAAAGTCACGCAGACTCACGGATAGAGCTGCGTGAAAAGTCACGCAGACTCACGGGGAGAGACACGCTTCCAACAGGAAGCGTGCTCAAACAGGAGCACACTGCTCACTGTCTTCTCCAAACAGCAAGAACACCATGGTTGAACCCAAAGCTTCAAAGCATCATAACTTGGCCATCCGAACTCCAAATCCAGATTTCCAAGGTTCCAACTTGGGTGAAACTGAATGCTCTTCCACATGGAAGCATGAAAAACCCATAAAATCTGACTAAAGTAGATCAAACCATGCAAAATCCGAAAATGATTAAAACTTAGATCTACAAAAATCAAAGCTTCAAAATAGAAATTTCCAACTTCTAAACTAGTATAGATTGAGAAGAAGAACATGTTTTGGCAAATAGTTTTGTAAGAAATCATTGACACCATTATTGATCCATCTCTTGAGCAAGTTGGTACTTGCCTTGGTTGGTGGAGGAAATAAATGAGAGGAAGTAAATAAGAGGAGAGAGAATGAGATAAGTTATATATAAAGATCTTGGACCCATGGGTTCATGATGAACCAAAGGGTTCAAGATGAACCATTGGTGAACCAAGAATAGGTTACCCAAATGAGCCAAAACTGTAGGCCCAAATGCAGAAAATAAATTAGGAAATAATATTTTGTCGAATATAATGCATGAAGAAATACTGCATAATAAATATCGTATAAATTCAAGGTAAATATAATTTATCGGTTTACGTATTAAAATACGTATTCCAGGATTGGGGAGTGACATCTCTACCCTTCTTAGAAAAATTCCGTCCTCGGAATTCCAGCCAAGACAGGATAGTGAAATCAGGGCAAGCAAGGCACAATCATATACAAGTTAACTATCATAGCAGTTATTATCGTACATCACAAAGTACAAAACTAGCAGGTGCAGATAAGCATGGAATCGTGTCAATAAGGTACAAAAATATACCTTATTAGTCAAACAAATGCGGATACCGAGATCTGATCTCGTCCTCGCGCTCCCAGGTTGACTCTTCCGAAGAGTGATGGTTCCAAGAAACACGGACAAGGCTTATCGTCCGATTCTTGAGTACCTTCTCTCGCCGGTCCAAAATAGACACGGGTTGTTCCTCGTAAGTTAGGTCGGTACCAACGACTAACTCAGAATGATCGAGGACATGACTCGGATCCGGGACATACCCACGTAATTGGGACACATGAAACACATCATGTATGCCAGTCAACGAAGGCGGAAGGGCAAGTCGATAAGCCACATCACCTACCCGAGCGAGAATCTTAAAAGGACCAACGTATCTTGGACTAAGCTTTCCCCGGGTTCCAAATCTGATGATACCCCGAGTAGGCGAAATCCGCAGAAACACTTGGTCGCAAACTCTAAACTCTAGAGGCCTACGATGCTGATCTGCCCAATGACGATGTCGGTCCTGTATAACTCGAAGGCGCTCTCTGACCAACTTAACTATCTCCACAGTCTGCGTGATCATCTCTTGTCCCAACAACTTCCGTTCTCCGACGCCATCCCATGCCAAAGGGGACCTGCACTTCCTTCCGTACAATGGTTCGAACGGGGCCATCTGAATGCTAGCCTGATAGCTGTTGTTATAGGAGAACTCCACTAAATGAAGGTGATCCTCCCAAGATCTTCTAAAATCCAAGGTACACGCCCGTAGCATATCTTCTAACGTCTGAATGGTTCTTTCTGATTGCCCGTCAGTTTGTGGATGATAAGCAGTACTGAATCTTAACTTGGTTCCCAAACTTTAGTGTAAGCTCCGCCAAAAATGGGAAGTAAACCACGTATCCCGATCTGATACTATACTAACCGGAACACCGTGCTGCCTTACTATCTGTTTCATGTACATTTCTGCTAGCTATTCAGTAGTCTGTCCAACTCGGAAGGGAAGGAAATGGGCGACCTTCGTGAGTCGATCTACTATTTCCCAGACTGCATTCTTGCCAGCCGGGGATCTAGGTAAACCGGTCACAAAATCCATCGTGATGTGCTCCTATTTCCATTCTGGGATAGGAAGCGGCTGTAGCAATCCTGCTGGTCTCTGCTGCTCGGCTTTCACCTGCTGACATACCAGACACTTGGATACAAATCTCGCTATCTCTCTTTTCATGCCATTCCACCAAAAGTACTGCCTGATATCTCGATACATCTTCGTTCCTCATGGATGAATGGAGTAAATAGAACTATGAGCTTCGGACATAACTTCTTGCCGAAGGTCTCCACTCGGTACACAGAGTCTGTTTCCAAACCTGAGCGTACCATCTTCATGAATCACTAACTCCTTCCTACGGCCTGATTCATACTCCGATCGCAACTTCTGAATCTGTGGATCTCCTGCTTGTGCTGCCCTTATCCTCTCTACTAAGGTTGACTGAATCTGCATACTGGTCATTCTTTCTATATCCCTTGGCAAAACTACTTCGATTCCCATACTTTGAAGGTCTTCTAAAATATGCTTCTGCGAGGTCAAGATAAAGACACTGTCTCTCCTACTCAGTGCATCTGCAACTATATTCGCCTTGCCTGGATGATACTGAAGATCTAAGTCAAAATCCTTCAGTAGTTCTAACCATCTTCTTTGCCTCATGTTCAAATCTCGCTGCGTGAATACGTATTTCAAACTCTTAAGATCAGTATAGATCTCTACCCGATCTCCGTATAAATAATGCCTCCACAACTTGAGTGAAAATACCACAGTTGCTAACTCCAAATCGTGAGTCGGGTAATTCTTCTCATGGTCTCGAAGCTGCCGAGACGCATATGCTATCACCTTTCCGTGCTGCATTAATACACATCCAAGACCCTTTCCTGATGCGTCACAATATACTGTAAAGCCTCCCGCTCCTACTGGAAGCGTCAAGATCGGAGCTGAGATCAATCTCTTCTTCAATTCTTCAAAGGATGCCTGATAGTTAGTTGACCAAACAAACTCTACGTCCTTGTGCGTCAAACGCGTTAAGGGCGCAGAGATCTTGGCGAAGTCCGCCACGAACCTTCTGTAGTAACCAGCTAATCCTAAGAAACTTCGCACTTCAGCAACCATTCTCGGGACTGGCCAATGCTCTACGGTCTCAATCTTCTTCGGATCTACTGACACTCCTGCCCCAGAAATTACATGCCCCAGGAACGAAATGTGATCTAACCAGAATTCACACTTGTCGAGCTTCGCATAAAGTTTATGCTCCCTCAATGTCTGTAAGACAGTCCTAAGATGTTTCTCATGCTCCTCTTCACTGCTGGAATAGACAAGAATGTCATCTATGAACACCACCACAAATTTATCCAAATACGACAGAAAGATGCGGTTCATTAAATCCATGAATACTGCGGGGGCGTTGGTTAGTCCAAAGGGCATTACTAAAAACTCATAATGCCCATATCTAGATCTGAATGCTGTCTTCGGTATGTCTTGCTCCCGGACTCTTACTTGATAGTATCCTGACCGAAGATCGATCTTGGAAAAGACGCTGGCCTTGCTCAACTGGTCAAACAGGTCATCAATCCTTGGTAGTGGGTACTTATTCTTCACTGTTACTGCATTCAGCTTGCGGTAGTCGATGTACATCCTCGTCGACCCATCCTTCTTGGGAACTAGAATCACTGGCGCGGCCCAGGGCGATTTACTGTCTCGGATGAATCCCTTAGACTTCAACTCTTCTTCATGCTGATACAACTTATCCTGTTTTGACGGCGACATTCTGTAAACTCTGTCTGCAATAGGCCTCGTTCCAGGGTTCAACTCAATGCTAAATTCTACCTCTCTGACTGGGGGTATCCCTGGGAGCTCATCAGGGAAGACGTCGAGAAAATCTTCGACCACTCTCGGAACCTGTCCTGGCTCTGACACTGCTACTGAGATGACGCCTCCGGCCTGATTCTTCAAGGTTCGAGTAAAGATGAACTGTTCCATCCCAGGAACGCTGAATATAACCCTACCTCCTCTACAATCAATTGTCGCATGACTGTCTCTCAACCAGTCCATGCCAAGAACAACATCAAAATTCCCCATAGGGAATTCAATCAATGATGCGGGCAGTAAATGCCCACACACCTCCACCGGACATGAAAAGCGTACTCTGCTAACTTCTACGAGCCCATTGCCGGTGAGTATATCCATCCTCTCCGACAATGCCTCAAACTCTAATCCAATCCAAGTAGCATATTGTGCAGAGATGAATGAATGAGTAGCGCCTGAATCAAATAATGCTACAGCGGGAAATGAGGTGACGAGAATTTTACCTGCCACCACGTCGCTAGACGCTAGAGCCTCTCCCAAGGACAATGTGAGAGCCGGGCCCCGCGGAGCCCCTTGTTGCGGCCTTCCTCGACCATGCTGTTGCTGCCTCTGAGGGACTTCGGCTTCCTGTGCCTGGCGGAACATCTGTGCCTGCGTTGGTAGACGCTGGGCTAGGGGCCTTACTGCTAATACTGGCCCTCCACTCGGGGTTGCCATCGGAGCTGGCAATGCTGGAAACTGCTGAGCTGGCCCTCCTGGCCTCTGCATCACAGGACAAGTGGAGATACGGTGGTCTGAACTACCACACCTCAAGCATAAGCCATTCGCTGACTGGCACACCTCCCTCGTGTGCCCTATCTTCCCACAGAATATACAGCCCTGGGGTGCTCTCTGACGCTGTTGTTGGTTCCTCGGCTGCTGATGCCGAACTGGCGCTGTATTAGTTGACACGGCCGTCCTCTGCGGCGCTCCTGCATCATGAATACGTACACCAGGTGCTGGTGCCGATGTTCGCTGCATTGCTCCTCCTCCAACCTGGGAATGAGATCTCTTCTGACCTCCTGTCCTCGATGCCAACCTCTGCTGGGTAAGCTCGTGCCTCCGAGCGACCGTCAAAACAGCGTCAAACGTCTGGTAGTCGTGTCCTTCCACAAGCTGCAGTAGTTCCAAATGAAGTCCTTGCTGGAACCTCATAGCTTTCTCTGGCTCCTTTGCCACCATTGCTGGTACGAAACGGCACAATCTGCAGAACTCTACTGCATACCCATCTACGGTCTTGCCTGCTTGCTTGAGACTAATAAACTTCTGCTGGAGCTCATATCGAGCTACTACGCCAAAATACTTGGCCTTGAATCTTTCACTGAAGGTGGTCCAACGAACAGGACATCTTACACCAACTTCTTCTGATGCCCACCAGTCGCGGGCAAGATCCAGAAGTACCAATTTGACCTGATCAACCTTCTCATCATCTGGAACCTTGGTTGCCACAAGAATGGCTTCAATGTCTTGAATCCAGGCATCCGCAGTGATAGCATCCTCCGTGCCGTCAAAATACCTCGGGCTCAAGCGACGGAACCTTCCTGATGCTCCCGAGTCAACCCCGGCACTCCTCTCAAGAGCTAACTGAATCCCTTGGTTCAGCAGCACGTTCTGCTCCTGCTGCCGAGTCTGTTGCTGTTGGTTAGTGACAAGAAACCCCCGGATGATCTCCAAGAGTGCTACAGCATCTGGTACTGCCGTCGCTGCTGGTGCTGTAGGAGTTTCAATAACCTGCGGCTGTACTGCCTCTGGTTCCATTTCTGCTCGTGTCCGCCCTGGGGAAGGTTCTCTCCCCTGTTGGTGTCCCGTCGAGCCATGCTCTCGCTGCTCTTCCTCATGGGCCTCACCCGCTACTGAGAATGAAGCACCCCTATAGAGAAAGATATAAGATTATCAAGTCCGAACGAGGAAGATTTCGAGGATGCAAGTCAGGTTAGAGATCAAGGCAAGGACAGAGAATTCGAAACGGAATTTCAAGGGGAACAAGTTTTGATTGAGACTCCTAATAATTCGCAATACCCCACAAGTCTGAAAATCAGACCTGTATGGGCCACCACTAAAACCTTGTCACGCCCCAGTACCGAAATACGGAGACGGACTAGGCCAGCTACTCCATATGAGGTACGTAACGTCATACGGCGATCGTGGCTGTCGAGAGACTAGGGGGTACATGCTACAATCAAGTCTCCTATGGTCCCACAGAGTTCTATGTCTCAATCACTCAAACCATATCAGCAATTAAATGAACATTAAAGATAAAGCAGTAAGGCGTCGCCGACGCTTCATCAAAATGGTCATGAGAGACTAGCTTTATAATTTAGCTATCTCAGAGAGTCAGGAGTACAAAATTATACACAGCTGCAGTCTGTTTAATTAAAATGATGTACTGACACAAAATATCAAGTAATCCGGCTAACAGGTGCCGGTGGCTAAACGCCGCAAAAGTATAAACAGGAGTGGTGGAGAAGAAACCCACTCGAGTCCCCGAACCGCCATGCTCCTAGTATGCACCATGGATGTCAGGGAGGAAGATCGTGTCCTCTGGCTCTGCTACGAGATCTGGCCAAACAAAACCAGCGGGGTCAGCCCCGAATAGCAAGTACTGCCAAAGGGGCACAAGAGTTAAGATTAAAAACCCAGTTAATAGAATGATTGATAATAGTAATATATGCTACTATTATAGGGTAGCGCAACATCTTCGAACCCATATGGCACCCTTACAACCAAACAAGGACAAAAGGTGCCGCATGGAGTCGGGACGTGTCATACTCTATAACATTCACATAAGTTAAAAGGTATAAACAATAAAATCTCCTGATCGTGACTTCGGTCGATAGCCTATCGCAGCACAATAACCAACCCAACAATCAAACAAGAACATGGGTTGGATCATGTACCATGATAGACCATGTTCCTCAGTCAATCATAGAAGTAGCACTTCACAACCAGAATAAGTCTTCCGTTCATAAGTTCGGTCCACAGCCTATCATAGTACGATAACCAACCCAACAATCAAACAAGAACATGGGTTGGATCACGTACCATGACAGTCCGCTTCCCTCAGTTATTCACGGAAGGTAATAGGATACAAGCAAGTCGTTTTCACGGCCAATCAAGTCTACGGGTTTCTAGTGGGACGAGGTTATCCTCGCGTCATGTTATTAGAAAATCCTCAGATCGTATCTTCCCAGCAAGGCTAGCCCACCCAGGGGTTCGCGTAGACAGGTGTTATTGAGCACAGGTCCCTCGTAAGGCCACCTTGCCAAAACATATATTATATAGCAGAAATTAATCGGATACAATCATCCACTCGTTGCAGATGACACAGTATCCGTGGAGACCAGCCGGCGCGTCAAGACAATATCTCAAGGCGGCTGGTGTAACACGATCTCGGGATTCTGCCCTCCCCATGCATCTAGTATATTTAGTTGCCTAGTTTAACCCTAGATGAAATCTTGGACTCACATGCTGTGGCCTGCATGATTATCCTCCTAAAGTCGTACTTTAGTACGAGTACCCCAAAGAGGATCCATGTCAATCAGTATGTCAACATGTGCTACCCTCCTTAGTGTAATGCATCATTACAAATACGCCACGTGGAGTTACGAGTCATTTGTCGAGCATGAACAAGAACTGAGACATTCAGGTACATGTATCAGGTAGGAACTCTTTGTTCTCCGGGGTCACATTAGTGCTCATATCATGCTCGGGACAAAAGGCGTAAGGATATAAAATGGTCATATAATATCTGATAGGATATCAAAAGCGTACGCACAAAAGCACGCACGCTCAAGGGGTAGAAAGTCACGCAGGCTCACTCAAGGCAGCGTGCGCGAAAAGTCACGCAGGCTCAAGGGGAGAGCTGCGTGAAAAGTCATGCAGGCTCAAGAGGAGAGCTGCATGAAAAGTCACGCAGGCTCAAGAGGAGAGCTGCATGAAAAGTCACGCAGGCTCAAGAGGAGAGCTGCGTGAAAAGTCATCCAGGCTCAAGGAGAGAGCTGCATGAAAAGTCACGCAGACTCACGGAGAGAGCTGCGTGAAAAGTCACGCAGACTCAAGGAGAGAGCTGCATGGAAAGTCACGCAGACTCAAGGAGAGAGCTGCGTGAAAAGTCACGCAGACTCAAGGAGAGAGCTGCGTGAAAAGTCACGCAGACTCACGGAGAGAGCTGCGTAAAAAGTTACGCAGACTCACGGAGAGAGCTGCGTAAAAAGTTACGCAGACTCACGGGGAGAGACACGCTTCCAACAGGAAGCGTGCTCAAACAGGAGCACACTGCTCACTGTCTTCTCCAAACAGCAAGAACACCATGGTTGAACCCAAAGCTTCAAAGCATCATAACTTGGCCATCCGTACTCCAAATCCAGATTTCCAAGGTTCCAACTTGGGTGAAACTGAATGCTCTTCCACATGGAAGCATCAAAAACCCATAAAATCCAACTAAAGTAGATCAAACCATGCAAAATCCGAAAATGATTAAAACTTAGATCTACAAAAATCAAAGCTTCAAAATAGAAATTTTCAAGTTCTAAACTAGTATAGATTGAGGAGAAGAACATATTTTGGCAAATAGTTTTGTAAGAAATCATTGACACCATTATTGATCCATCTCTTGAGCAAGTTGGTACTTGCCTTGGTTGGTGGAGGAAATAAATGAGAGGAAGTAAATGAGAGGAGAGAGAATGAGATGAGTTATATATAAAGATCTTGGACCCATGGGTTCATGATGAACCAAAGGGTTCAAGATGAACCATTGGTGAACCAAGAATAGGTTACCCAAATGAGCCAAAACTGTAGGCCAAAATGCAGAAAATAAATTAGGAAATAATATTTTGTCGAATATTTTTGGGAAATGCATGAAGAAATACTGCATAATAAATATCGTATAAATTCAAGGTAAATATAATTTATCGGTTTACGTATTAAAATACGTATTCCAGGATTGGGGAGTGACAATATAGGGTATACAATCATTATCTAACTATACAAGATCATCAAGATGATATCATGTTGTCATGTTCAAGTTAAGTTCGATATTAACAAGTTATCAAGTCGGGTCGTCACAAGTTAGGTCAAATATAGAAAACATGCAAAGAAGATCAAAAACTGTAATTAAAACTGTCAGTTGCATATAAACTCCAATTAAGGTAAAACAAGAAGATTCTTGAAGCCATGACAAAGATCTACAACTTTTATGCTTTGAGTTTTTCAAGATTCTACCTACAAAACAGCTTAAACAAGCAAAAACAGCAAATCAAGGCAATCGGCGCATGGGCGCACTTCACGCGAGAACAAAACTGCCTACGGTGCGTGGTGAGCGCATGCACGGCACGCAATCTGTGCACTGCACGTGCGGGCGAAACCGCCTACGGGGTAAGGTGAGCGCAAGAACGGCGCACGGACGTGCAGCAAAAAATTGTGTGAGCGCACGGCGCGCAAGATGTGCAGGGCGTACGGACAAAAATGCCCACGGCGCAAGTTGCAAGCTTGCACGACGTACGGCAGAAAATCGCACGGGCGTGCGGCGCGCAAGATGCGAGGCACACGCGTGCAAAAATGCCTACAGTAAAAGGTGCGCGCAAGCACCGCGCGCGGGCGCGCGACAATAAATCACGCAGGTGCGCGCAAGCACGGCGTGCGGGAGCGCGACAATAAATTACGCGGGCGCGTGGTGCACAAGATGCGCAGCACACACGGGCAAAAATTCTTACGACGTAAGGTGCACGCAAGCATGGCGCGCGGGCAAAAATACCCACGGAGCAAGTTGCGCGCAAGCACGGCGCGCGGGCACGCGGGACACAAGATGCGCTGCATGCACGGGGAAAAATGCCCACGGTGCAAGGTGCGCGCATGTAGCACGCCGCAGAAAATCGCGCCGGCGCGCGACGCGCGAGATGCGCTGCACGTGCAGGAAAAAATGCCCACGGCGCAAGCATGACGTGCGACAAAAATGCTGCGCGCGGCACTGTTCATCGTCCCGATATCACCAAAAGGTGTGGGGAACCCATGAACACGAAAAATGGCATAACCAACTCAAATTATATCAAAATCAAGTGGATCAAAAGCCAAACTTGTGTAGAATAAAATTCCCCACAACGTGGAACTATTAGTTTTCGAAACAAACAAACTTTAAGAGATCAAAACCAAGAATAATAAGAAAAGTTATAAACTTAGATCTACAAAAATGTAAGCATTAAAACCAAAAACTCCAAGTTCTAAAGAGGCTTAGAATCATGCATGGAAGAGAATAAAACAAATAAAATGGCAAAATAATAATGTTCAAGATTTGAAAAGATGTACTTGTGTAGGGTTGGGAGAGGAGGAAAGGAAGGAGAAGATGAAGAAATAAATGAGAAGTCATGAGAAGAGAGAGAGAGAGAGAGAGAGAGAGAGAGAGAGAGATTGGTTTATATACCAATTCTCTCATCTAAAACCAACCAAAACCAAGCCTTGCTAAGTTGAACCAAACCAAATTAAACAAAGTCAAGATTAAACCAAGTCAAGGTTAAGAAAGACAAGTCAAAACACGGGTCACCTGACAAATGTCAGAAATCCGTATACATACACCAAAAATACTTATAACGAAAAACGAGAGTGACTGGCATGCCGTCGGTATACACTGGTGTACTAGCTGTATGCCGGCCAAGGAGAAAATTTTTAAGTTAAATTTTTTTTAAACATTCTGAAAACCAAAAATACGAAATACAGTACAAAAGTACGTATCCGTATATAAATACCGATACTGTGAGACGAGTCTCACAAAACTCCATGGCGGCACTGGTGGTTGTGTAAGTGGAAGAAGTAGAATATTTAACAGAGACCTATCAGATGCTTCAATAACTTTCGGATGTCTTCATAAAAGCAATATGATCGTCCCTACAATCAATTATTATTTTCTACAAACTATTACTATTATTTGTAACAAACATATAATAGAAATTGTTCACAGGTTTAATTACTGGGACACGTTCAAAATATTTAGGTGACTTAATATGTTTTTGAATTTGTAGGTTTAATCAAATGACCTATTTAATTCTTCTAGTGATGATATATAACTCTTAAATTTTATTGATGGCTTAAATCTTGACTTATACTGATCAAAATTTATTACTGATTTAAATGTAGACTTAGACTCAAACGTGGATTTAACTTCTGACTTGTTATGGTTTAAACCTAGACTTATACTCAGACTTGGATTTAACTTCTGACTCATCTATGACAGACTCAGTAGTTTCCACTAATGAATCTTTTATGTATGTAGGATCACTGTTAGTAATAGTTTTTACTTCATTTCTAGTGGAAAAAGTTTCAAACACATTTTTTATTTCAGCAAGCATCTTATCATATATGTTATCAATTATTGTAATGCTTGTGGTTCGTATTTTGTATTCTTGAAATACGTATACGTATTTCATTCTTGTATTACATGATTTCCTTCTTGGCTTGGTTTATTCCTGGTTTGGGTTGGTTGGTTCGGCTTGGCTTGGTTTTGATTGGGTTCATGATGAACCCAAGGTGAACCCCCTACCTACCACCACCTTTGATATTTATTGCCATTTCTTCTTTCTCTCTCTTCATTACTCATCTTCTTCTTCCTCATTTACTTCTTACCTACCAGAGAGAGGAGAGAGAGGTCTAGGCAAGTACAACTTGCTTCATGGAGGAACTCTAATTTTATTACTTAATTTTCTTCCTTACTACATTCTAAAGCACTTTAGTACTTGGCATTTTCACTTTCTATGGCTAGATTCTTGTAGATCTATGTTTATTTTATTTTTGGATTTCTTGGGTTTTGATCTACTTAATCTTGTTATTTCTATGTTTTGATGGTTCCATGTTGTAGAGAATTTTGTTCTACCCTATTTTGACCTATGGAAGTTCGGATTTGGGCTCCGGATGAAAGTTTTATGAAGCTTGGAAGGCATGGGTTCCTAGTGTTCTTCTCCTCGGAATTTTGGAGAAGAAGAACAGTTCCCTGGCGCATGGCTGAACTTGACCGCATGAGTATTCATGCGGCAAGTCGCCATCAGCCGCATGAGACCCTTGTACTTCTAAACCGCATGAAACTTAGTCCCAGCCGCATGAGGCTGAGTCTCATACTCAGCCGCATGAGTCTACATGGACTTAGTCGCAGGGCTGGGAACGAACTCTTCTCGAGCCGCATATGCACACTTGCTCCCAGCCGCATAGGCATTGCTCCCCGCAGCCGCATGAGTACTCTTCCCTTCTGAGCCGCATATGGTTCCCTTCTCATCGAGCCGCATGGGTTGCTTCTTCTCGAGCCGTATGGAACCACACTCCCCTCCCGGCCGTATGCACCTGATTGGCCAGCTAGCCGCATAAGACCTATTTTCCCCAGCCGTATGAGTTTCCTATCTTCCTGACCGCATGCGCCCCCTTGTCTTAGCCGCATGGGATCCAGTGACCCTGGCCGCATGCGCTCTCCTAATTGGGCCGCATGAGTCTACCCTTTTGTCATGAACTTGATAATCATAGATTTGTTTAATATGTTTAATAATACCTGAGCATGACACGATAGTGACCCGTAGTGGTGCACTCTTGACAAGTAACCTGACATGACCTGATAGTGGCCCGTCGTGGCGCACTCCTGACTAGTACACTTGACATGATAACCTGACATGATTATCTCGAATAGCTGTTGCGACAGCTACCTGACATGACATGACCTGTATAATTGATCCTGACACCGTGGGCGATTGTGCTTGTACAAATAATCCAGTCCTGTCTTGCATCATGCCTAGGAGGGGACTCCTGAGTACCACGGTCAGGAGTACCTACTGAATTAGACTAAGGTTAATGACTAGTATAATTCACTAGACATGAAGAGATGTTCCCCAGTTACAGGCGATCCCGTTATCCCGACCGCAAATGTTTGGACTTGTAGCCTGCCGACGAGTAGGGCACATTTCCAGCCCACTGTCATGTGGGGCACTCTTGATTGTCACTTTAATGATTGAACTCTATTGTCACTCTAATGCCTTGTACTCTCTAGATTGTCACTATAATGATTGCCTGGATAACCTGGATAGCTGCAGGGCCTGTGACTACTTGGAGCATCTCATTGTATCTTGCTAGTAACTAGGATTGTGATAACCCTAGTTAGTTAATGTAGAAAGCCGTAGGCAATGATTGGCCGTGATTGCTTGGATGGAGTCTAGTCCAGTATAGTATTGTCTAGAATTGATTAATTGTAAGATTGTACCAGAATGATTGAATGATTGTCCCTCCAGATTGTCACTATAATGATTGTCACTCCAGAATGTTACTTGACCTGATTTCTTATATTTATCTTGCCGATAAATGGTGAGAGAAACCAAGTTCCGTTCAGACGAAGGGTTACAACCCCGGTCCTTGTTTGGTTTACGGGTTGTAACCTGGCTATCTGAATAGTCCCATGGTTATCTCATCGTATATCACCTGTCATGCTTTCTTTTCATATGTCCTATCTTTTAGTGATTCTATACAAGATTGTCTTTTATAATTACCCATCATGCTTTTCTTAACTACTGCCTTTTATTATGTAATTATACTCTTGTGCTGATTTATTGGTTTTAGTTCCTAAGTGAAGCCTCCTTTGTGGCACTTACTCTTTCTGGGGTCTGACCCAGCTGGTTTTGTATGGCCAGATACCGGAGCAGCACCAAAGGATCTCCCTGCTTTCCAACCCGATGGTGGTCACCAGGCGTAACCAGGGCAACGAGTGGGTTTTATTTTGCTCTTCCACTCCCTTGTAAAATATTCTTTTGAGGCGTTTAGCCGCCGAGCAAGTGTTAGCTCGTTTGTAACTTTATTTACTGTCTGCCTACGGACTGTAAGCATGATTGGCAACTCGAGGTTGATCATGTATAACTCGAACTCTTGCTAGTCCTTACATTTTGTACGACTAGCTTCATGATCATCTGGATATGTAATGTTTGGGACGCCTTACAATTGTATATTTGGTGATCTGCCATCTTGTAACTATTATTAGTTGGTTGAGATTGAGACAATAGGCTATTTTATGACATTAAGAGACTGATGGATTGTAGTGAAACCCTCACATATCTAGACAGCCGTGACCGTATAGCGGTGTGGATCCAATTCCGTTATACGTAGCTGGCTATGTCTGCCCCCGCTCTCCAGTATTCTGGTTCTGGGGCGTGACAATTATCGTACAAAGTTGCTACGAAAGATTTTGTGTAGACATTTTTGAACTATTTCTATACTATGGTTTGGCTCTGATACCAATTTGACGTGGGACGGGGACCCAAAAATAAATTATTAGTATAGAATTAGAAATTTGAAAAGATTTGGTTGCTGAAGCTTTAATTGAAGAGTGAACAACTATTATAAATTTATCACAAAAAATATAATAGAAATGGAAAATAATAACTATGATTACCGTTGGAGATTGGAAGCGGAGAAGCTACGCTGAAGACGTCAACGTCGAAAGCGGAGAAATAACGTTGGAGATCGGAAGCGACGAAAGCGGAGAAGCTACGTTGAAGACGTGGTAGATGTCAACGTCGAAAGAGAAGAAACAACTAAGGTAGAGAGATCCACTTTAAGGTTTTGGCATCGTACCATATAAACTCAAAATAGATTTCTCATTCTCAATTCTTCCATCTATAACTTATAAAATTAGAAACTATTTATATGCTACAAAACAATTAAAGAGGATAAACTAAATCTATACGTTCTTATTCATAGGATAAGTCAATCCTTAACCAACCCCGACCAACTCAAGAGATAAAATTCTCTTTATTTTGGTTTATCCCAACAAACAAACTAAAGAATCCAAAATAACTGAAAATTTCAAGTGGTTCTCCATCACAATGGCGTCCCAAATTAATTTGGTATACCAAATTTATTTGGGATGGGACGAATTGCCAATGGTACTAACTTAACACCTTGATATATTCAAGTATTCAACATTTTCAACATTTTTAAGACGACGTCCTTTCAAAGTTTTTGTTATCCACACAAATTTTTTAAGACTAAATTATTACTTGATAGATTCAACTATTCAACATTTTCAACTTAATACCCTAAACTTTGATAAGTACTAACTTAATACCCTCAACTATTGTAAACTTTTTAATTGATACCCTCCGTCAGTCAAACATAACGTTGCCGATAAAAAAAAGGCTTAATTGCTAATTGCTACCCTCAACTATCACACTTTTTCAAGTCGATACCCTAAAATTTTTTTCGTAACAGATTGATACCTCAACTATTTTTTTTTCAACTTAATACCTAACATTTTAAAAAACCCCAAAATGCCCTTATCCCTTCCCTCTCTCCACCCCCTCCCCCACTCCGGCCACCCCCCTGCTAGCTCCGGCCGACCCCCCCCTCCTCGCTTCCGGCCGACCTCCCCCCCCCCCTCTTCGCTTCCGGGCCACCTCCTGCCCCCGCCTCCCGCTCCGCACCCCCCTTCCCAGCCCTCCTCCTCCCACTGCCGAGCCCTAGGGAGAGGCGGGAGCGGGCGGACGGCCGGAGCGAGAGGGGGGGGGATGGCCTGAAGCGAGCAGGGGGAGTGGGGGGGGGGGAGCTGCGGCCGGAGCTAGCAGAGGGGGGGGGGGCGAAGCTAGCACGGGGGAGGAGGGTTAGGGGTAGGGGCATTTTTGTCCAAAATAATATCCGGGTATCAAGTTGTTACAAAAAAAAGTTTAGGATATCAACTTGAAAAAGTGTGATAGTTGAGGGTAGCAATTAGCAATTAAGCCAAAAAAAATACCGTAAAATACCCCACTCCTCCCCCCTTCCCGTTCCCTTTTCCAAACCCCGCTACCCCACCCGAGCCCTCCGACAACCAACCCTGCCACCCTCCCTCCCACCAGCGACCAACAACATCCTCGCCCCCGCTCATCAACCACCACCCCTGCGCGACCCCCAACCCCTATGGCGCCCACGACCCCCCCGTGCCCCCCGTCCCCTCGCAGACCCGCGCCCCACCGCTGCCCGCAACCCCCCCCCCCCCCCCCCCCCCCCCGCCCGCGACCGTCCTGCAACCCCTTGCTCCGCCGCTGCTCGCGACCTCCCGCTTGCGAGCCTCCTGCAACTCCCATGTGCCCCGCCGCTGCCTGCGACCCCCTTGCACCCCGCCGCGGCCCACGACTCTGCCGTGTCCCGTTGCCTCTTGCCGCCCACGACCCCCCACTGCAGCTGTTGCCGCACGCCCCTCCCTCCGGTTGCCGGTGCCGAATAGAGAATGAGGAGAGAGAGGGGGGGGGGGGGGGACAATTTTGCCATTTTAGTCCGTCTATTAATGTCATTAGGGCAAGAATAGAATAAGACTATTAAGTTAGTATCTATTAAAGTTGAAAATATCAAGTTAAAAAAAGTCGAATAGTTGAGGGTATCAAGTTAGAGTTTACCTCCTTCTTCTTCTTCTTTTTAATTGGTTCTCTAAAGCTATTTCAGAGAATTATATTTCTCCGTACAAAAATTTCCGTTGAGTACAACTTGTTGGTGACAATTGACAAATAAGTCTCATACGTGATATTTGAGTCTAACTTGTGACTTTTAATTTTAAGCTTTAGTAGTGACATTTTACTCTAACTTGTGACTTTTTAACTTTATGTATTAATTGTTTGTTTCGCATGGAGTAACTGGGGAGCAAGTACTTCACTGGAGGTGGTACTTCCTTCCAGGATTTCTTGTGCTTTCATTTCGATTATTGTCATCATCGTAATAGGGTTCCAAAGTTTGTCAGAAGATCATTGCTGTCAAAAAAAAAAAAAAAATAGAAATTACTGAGGAGCGGCTTGGAAGGATGAAAATGTCTTAAAATTATCTTGAAGATGACACTTTATTGTAACTTTTTTCGTACTAGTAGAATTCTCGTATTTCGTATTACAAGCGGATGTGTTGTAATATTTTATTTCAACTGAAAGTGTCAATTTTTATTTTTATTTTTTAGTTGCAACTAAAATGAATTGTAACTTCATTGTAAGTGACTATTCTTTTTCCTACTTTTTTAATCCTCAATTACACTCTCATATTATCATCCAAACAAAATATTTTTTTTTTTTTGAGAATCCATCCAAACAAAATATTGAAATTGGTATATTTACAAGGGACAAAAGATTATGTATCAAAACATATTTTTGAGAGTGATACATTTATATTTTTATTGAAAGTGCACTGCATTATAATATGCTGAAAGTGACACTTTCACACTTTCGAAAAGTTACATGCATCCAAACAGCCCTTATGGGCAACACACTGAGTGAAATTTTTTTACTAAGGACAACACACAAAGTGAAGGGGCTATCACAATTTTTTTAAAAGAAATATTTTAGCAAATGTGCGCATTCGAAATATAGAAATTAGCATATGCCTTAATGTTTTTAAAAACTAAGAATTATCATTGTACGTATCAAACTAAGATATAGTCCCACTATTTTAACCATGATTTTGACTGCTTCAAACAAATCGAGGGTATGTCTTAGTTTTTTATTGTATTGAAATTATATGTTAATTTTTGTATTTTGAATGAGGACATTTGCTAAAAATACCTTTTTTTTTTTATTATCCAAAATATCCTTGAAAAAAAATGTTAGGAAGGCTATCACAGTTTTTCTATGTGTTAGGACTGCTAGGATTCTGACATGGATATGTGCGTTAGGACTACTAGAATCCTGACAATCCTATAGGACTGCTAGTATGGGTGCAATAAATTCGAGTCCGATCGGGTCAAGGTGTTAATTGGGTTGTTTAGGGTTAAAAATACTCATGTTCGAGTTAACATATTTGAACCAGATCAAAAATCATGTTTGGCTCGGGTTCATATTTTGGATTATATATATATATATATATATATATATATATATATATATTTTTTATATATATATATATATATATATATATATATATATATATATATATATATATATATATATATATATATATGGTTTCATAATTCTTAAATAAAAAATTTAATTTCTAAATTTCTCCAACCTCATTTTAGTTTATATTTTGTAATGATCGATGCTTGATTGCTATTTGATTATGTATTTAATATTATTTTTGTTTATAATTATTTAAATATTATATTAGAGCTCAATTAACCAGATAGACCCGACCCGACCCAACCCGAGTCCAACCAGATCCTCCAGACTTGATCTTGGGCTTCATATGTTCAACCCGAGGTCGGGTTGGACTTGGGCTCGAGCTAGGCGTATGATTCATCAGATTGGACTTGAATTGACCTTAAGTCTGATCCAACCCGTCCGAGTTGCATCCCTAACTGCTAGAATCCTGACAGTTCTAAGACCAAAAAAGCTGTATATTTTGATTCTGACATGTGTGTTAGGACGACTATGATTCTGTTAGGACAGGTAGAATCGTGTCATTCTTAATATATAAAAAATTGTGTTTTAGGACTGACAGTACTAACTGTAGTCCCTAATCCAATTTATAGAAACAAATTATGGCATCCTCCTTTAATTCATGCAATATGAGACTAAAATGAGTTGTATACTAATAGTTAAATAACAATAACAATATTACAAATTAACAGTTTTAAGCACCCTTTGAAAGATAAATGTGCAAGGAGCTGAAATGCACTCGCTTCGACAATGGAGGCGCGAGTACATTGTACTCTGTACTTGATGGAAGAAACAAGGGATACATTATAGGGATATTTAGTAATAGGATGTCATATAATAGTTACAATTAGGATTTAGATTTTAAAAATAATCGATATTAGAATTTGTCTCTAAATCACTGTTTATTTGTATGTATGAACAATGATTTGGAAATTCACTCTAACACCGATCATTTTTTTATATTCAAATCATAATATACACTATTATACGAAACTCTATTACTAAATAACTTTTTTTAAGAAAATTATGGCAAATACGTCTCCGTTCAAAAGTTTCAAGGAAAGGATAGCGCAATATTTGCTTTCCAAAACAAAGTCGTCACGTACTTTTTGGGATGGGGTATTATATATTACTAGTATTTATGCACGTGCATTGTACATTTTTAATTATTTTGTAGTTAACTTTATATGTACTTGAAAAGTGCAAAAAATACTTAAAGAATAAACTAATACATTGAAATATCAAAAGACATATCTTGTACTGGAAATTGTCGAGAAACCCAATTTCGGGGTTGGTTTTTATGAAAAATCTACCCGCAGGATGACTTTTATGAAATGACCAGAATTATATATTTCCACGTTAAGTATTCCAAGATTCCCTTTAGATGCTATGTATTTACAAAATTAATACCAAAACTACCCCTCCGCAAAAACTCAGATTTGGATTGCGATTCTCATCGTCTTCTTCTTCTTCTTCTTCTTCTTCTTCTTCTTCTTCTTCACGAGAGATCTGAATTCCATTGCTCTCATCTTCAGCAGAAATCGCAAAGATCGTTCGTAGTTCACCATATTTTTTTAGTCGAACTCCGATCATCGCTCTTCTTCTTCTTCTTCTCCGACAATTAGGTCAATTATGGAGAGAAGATCTTCTTCTTCTTTTCCATAAAAGTTAGCATCATTTTGAAAGAAGAACGAAAACTCTTGAATCTTTATTCATGTCAAATTTCTTTCCACAAAATAAAAAAATAAAAATTAGGTTTCTGTCAACTGTTCTCCGTCGATATCACACGAAGAATAGTCATTCTCCTGCATTTTAACAAGGAGAATGTCATTCTCCGTGTAAATTAACACGAAAAATGGCATTATTCGTGTTGAATGCCATTCTCCGTATTACTAACACGGAGAATGGCATTCTCCGTGTTTCTAACTCGGAGAATGGCCATTCTCCTGTGTTTTAACATTTGAATGACCATTCTCCATGTCATTTAACACGGAGAATGCCATTCTCCGTGTAATTTAGCACGGAGAATGGCCATTCTCCGTATAATTTAGTACGAAGAATGGACGTTTTAACACTGAAAATGACCATTCTCCGTATAAATTGTTACGACCCGCTCCCGAATAATTGGACACGAGTCGAACACGTCCAGCCTTCGTCGTTAGACACGACGAAGTAAGCTGTACCAAACTAGAAAAATCTAACCAGATAAACATAAATGTGCACAATCACAGCATCTATACACGATCCCAGAAAGATCACCATAATCCATAAATCCATATATCATAAATGTACTAGTCATCATGAATGAAATGTACTATGAACTCTAAAACAATATCTAGGAGTAAGGCTAAATAGTCTAAACCTGAAGCCTCTAGCTAAATCATGTCTCCATCCTGCTCAGCTAAAATCCCAGGCTCTGGCCCATAAGGTAGAATGATATCCTGCAAGTATACCTGCAACATATCCAATCAGGAGCGGAGCAAAGTACAATTCTAGTTAATGAACAAGAACATCATGATATAAAAATGAGTACAGGAGAACATGAACTATAAAGTACAGGAAAGAACATGAAAGTATAGGAATAAGTACAGGAAATAAAGTACAGAAAATGTAAAGTACAGAAATGTAACTATGAATCAGAAGTACAAGACTTGACAAGTGCACCATGTTTGAAATACAACTAGCTCATGTGACCGACTGGGGATAAGCACATGAAAGTACATGAATGGTACGGCTTAGGGCCCGCGTGCACGGTGCGGGACCTAAGCTATCTACATGAATATAGTAACCGGTGTTTGGTCACATGGCTAGTGTATTTCCCCACCCGACACAAGTAAGTACAAAAACAGAAATACAGGAGTACAGGGGTACAAGATATCGTGTCATGACGTGTCACAAGAAAAGTACTTGCCATGCTCCGAAAAATCAAGGGTAGGAAGATGATCGGTAAGTCCACCTGAATCAATTGGTTTTAAAACTCTAGGTGAGCAACTAACTATCATTTAAGTACCATTAACAAATTGACTAATGGATTGAGTATTTCTTATTTATTTAATTATACAATTTTATCACTTACTATCCAAATAACTACTATTTAAACATTATATATATTTTTTTAAGAAGGAACCCTTTGAATTATTATGCTACAGTTTACTGTAGGTAGTCATACTATTGATTGTATAGTACCAACAACCAACCTATACTCTAGAGTCAACCAATCATGAAATCAATTGGTTAAAATGGTCAATCCAACCTGGCCCATTTCTACTTTCCAGATAACCTATTGGACCCAACTCCTACAGTAACTTATCCCAATACTCAGCAGTTCAAAATGAACCAATGTCCCAATTGTCAACTAAGTCCAACGGTAGGCTTCCTAGCAACACACACCCACCATACTTCTTCTTTCCAGCTGTAAAAGAAGTTTCATTGCTACTGCTTCTAGTATCGGAGAATCAACAAGGACTCAGAAGTTCAGGAGACCAAGAATAAGAATGAATTTAAACACAGAAAGTTTTTATTCTCAAAACTCAAACTGCAGAACCAAAAACACACCAAAATCGAGCTAAACATACCTGAACTGAACTCCCAACGTTTACCAAGAACTCATAAAAAATCAGTAGAACACAAAACAATCAAATCCACAAAATTCCATCAGAAGTTATATACAAAAGAAATACAGAATTAAATTGATAACTCTCAAAACGATTTCCACGCATAGGAGTTGTTCTGCATAACTGCTATCCCTGCTCCTAGACTCCAGTTCATACCAAGTTCTCGACTCCATCATTGAATCCCCATTGTATTGGACATGAGAACCGCTGGACACGAATCCATACCAACGCAACACACTGGACAACAACGACCTCAGGTCAAAGACAAGCCCGACACACGAACGGATAGCTTCCCGATCCCAACTGTAAACCTGTCCAACCCCTCCCATTAAACCTAGACACCAATATGAATTATACGATATTAAGATTGGGAAGAGAAATACCTGAGAAGAAGAAGGATTCAAACTGGGACAAAAATGCGGCTCCAATCAAATTAAGTGCGGCCCTTCGTTCCTGGATGCGTCTCGAGCTTGATTCAAATTTGTTCTTCTGAATTTTGACTCGATCATCAAACTTCCTGTTCGAATTCCCACCGAATGCAACCGGTCATTGAGGAATTTCAACCCAATCCAGACCAAACTAAAATTTCAATTCACCAGTGTCTCTCTACTGAGAATATTAATCCTTATGAAGACTAAGAAAAGGAGATCCGAGCCATACCTGTCAGTTAGACCCGAAGACAGAGTTGAAGGTCCAACTGTGTTGAGATGAGATCCCCACGAGTCCGATTCAGACACAATTGTTACGAATACTCCTCTGAGGCACTCGATTGAGCACCTGGTGCTCAAAATCAGAAACAAATTTTTTAGAGTTCAGTAGGAATCCAAGAATGATCAAATATTAGAAACAAATTAAAAATAGGATTTAGATAACAAACTTCCTCCTGGTCGAACCCTTTCGATCGATGGATGATCAAGAATTCGATCACCTAACCATTTCTTGATCACGATCGTCGACAGGAATTAAAAAATGCTTGATTGACCTTAGATTGATCAACCGATTAATATTGATAAAATAGAAGCAAATTCGAAGGAAGGAACACTCACCGATCGACGACAATCGAGGATGGAGAGCAGTCATGTCTGGAGGAGGTCGTCGAAGAAGACGACCTACGTCACAGTCGTCGGGAAGGACGAACGTTGCCGAGAGTCGATTGTCTTGGTGTTGCCGACGCAGGAAAATCCAGATCCGCTGGGGTGATGACCGGAGAGAGAAATGTCGTCGCTGTCGTGCGTCAAGGAATGTGCACAGTCGTGCCGCCGGAAGAATCGATCACCGCCGTCCTCTGCGGAGTCGTCGAGAAACAGGAACGCCGCCGCTGCTGGCCGTGCACTACTGAGGAGAGTCTTTGGTGGTGGTGGCGCTGCCTTCAATCATCGGGGAAATAGATGCTCATCGTTGATGCTCACCGTCGCTGGAAGTGTGCCGTCGGGAACAGTCACCTAGACGTCGGTTGCCGTCGCTGGAGAACCCATCGAAGTTATTTAGGGTTAGGGTTAGCAGCTGTCACGACCCGTACCCGCTTTTCGGATGTGAGCCAATGAGCAAGCCAGCTACACATCAAACGGACTCCAGCCTGACTCGAATACGTAAACGCTTTCACGACTAGGATAAGCTGTCAAATCAGGGCAAATAAATCTATATCTCAATCAACAATAAGAATAATAAACAAGAATGAACAAGTATGGTCGTGGTCTGCAGTCCACTAGCATATATGTCCGATACGACTCTAAGGAAAATAAAAAAAGTCTAAAACTAAATCAAGAAACATGATATCTCATGACAAGGAAAGAAAGCACGAGCGGATAATAAACACAATAACGATACCTGAATCCTGCAAGTGTATCATCCCATCTGCCATCCAGAACTACTAGCAAACTCCATACAATCGCTAAACCTGAAAAGATCATCAGGTCCTCAGAGGACATAGCAAGATACATTATATACATGCCTATCTAGCAGTTCATCATACAATAAAGAAAATACAGAAAATAAATGAAAAAATCCAGTCAACACGAAAATACGACTATACACGACTTGATGAACCACTACGCATAAACGAACTGCTGGAGAAGAACAAGGGAACACGATATCACGATGTCAACGGATAACCAATCAAATACTCAAACCCTCGCCCCTAGTGTGGACTCGCAGGTTTGAACAACTACTAACTCTCGTCCCTAGTATGGACTCGCAGGCTAGCATCACCCTCGCCCCTAGTGTGGACTCGCATGTGTGAACCATATACTACTAATCCTCGTCCCTAGTATGGACTCACAGGTTAGCTTAAGACACAGATAACTACTAACCATCGCCCCTAATGTGGGCTCACAAGTTAGCTTCAAGATTTCAAGACAATGAGGCATAGCAGCTCAGTTTATGACTTAGTTATCCTATGACACGATATGACTCACGACACGGTATGAGAGGGAACCAATCCGGTAGAACCACGACATCCAGTCAAGCATGATAACGATAAAGAATGCGACTAATAAACCAGTAAACACTGTCTAAAGTAAAGCATGCAAATCAAGACAACTGAAATAACTAACTGATAACATATAAAGATATAGGGACTAAATAAGCATGTAAATCATGAACAACTAGAGAACTAACTGATAACATATATAAAGTAAAGAAACTGTAAGCATGAGTAATGAACTGTAGATGGAGGCAAGGTATCTTGCCAGGAGGTTGCACGCAGATCCAACAATAATATCGTCAACTGCTAAGCCACAGAGTCCAAATCATCACAACTATCTCCGAAAGCTGAAACAGACAATGCCAACAGTCTTAGAATAGTCAAATTAGCTAAGATTGCTTGTCCTTAAGTCTAATTCCAAACACAGGGGCAAAACGGTAATTTTGGGCAAAAACGATGTCTGCCGTTGGACCCGCTTTGCACCGAAATCGTGCCAGAGTTAATGGTCTCTAAAGTCGTCAAACTATATGTCAACATATCTATTTTTTTTATACGAACCCAACCGTATGTCCAAAATTGGATTTCGGCGGTCCGTGCACAAAATCGCCCGTTGAATCGAACCGTGGGGCCCACAAAACGGCGGTCCAATCAACTGTCTCAGAATCGGACCAAACTTGGCATACAGGACCAAAAAAATGATACGGTCCTGTTGGCATAAGTTTCGTCTCGATCTGACAAGCGTGCACAAAGTAATTAGAAAATTTGTACAGCGGCCGATACGGTAAATTTCGACGAATATGCATCAAATTCATCGCGCACACGCGACCGACCAATTTGAATTCCGTCAAAGCCCACACATCCACGAAGCTGTTACGCACCTTTTGATGCTTACGGTTCGTGACCACGTCGCCCGGTTTGGCGGGACACACGTCCTATCGAAGAATTTTATTGAATTTCTAGTTTTCAAAAGCAGGTTTTTCTCTAACTTTACCAGAGGATAAATTTTTGTACAGTGGATGAAAACTAAATATACAAAAAGGATTCGGTAGGCCTATAGATGATCTAAATATTTCACTTAATAAGTTATCTACAATTCCAACTAGGTTGATCAGAATTTATCACTAAACAGGCGTACCTGGGTCTTTATCGGTCCTGTTTTAAACAGGTTTTACGATCGACTTCCCGTCGAATTATCGAACATTTTGCTTTGTATAACTTAAAACTAATTATAGGATACTGAAGTCGGTCATGTTGACTACATACCTGAGGAAGTGGCTCATAAAACGAGCGAGCGATGGCAGAGAAATCGGGTCGCGAAGTCGCGCGTTTACTGCAACTGCTACTGTTGCCGTTCGCACCCGCGTGCACGTCGGCACTGCCGTGGCCGGCCTGTGGCCGCGCATGATGGCGCCCTGGGCTAGGGAAGGTCGCCTGGGACAGTGGTTTCGACGCAGCTAGGGTTTCGAGATCAAATCTCTCTCGATCCCTCTGCTCATATATCGGCTGATATATATACATCCACTTTTGCGTTTATACAAAGGGTCGGGGCCTGAGCTCGTGGGGAGCTCGGGTGGGCCTGGCCCGAATGGGCTGAGCTTAGGGGAATAGGTTTTGGTCCTGTTTCCTATGCCATTGAGAGCATCCTCAGATGAACCAATGCATGTATACTTACTGCTAGCAAACTCAGACCGAAACAAGCACGACAGAGTTCGAGGCTAATCGTTAAGAAGTCCCTCGAAACTCGTCTGTGACTGATATCTGGACCATTGCATTCTCCTGACAGTTCTCCTTGATGTGAATTTATTCGTATCAACATAACAGCAAACTTCAGTCAAAAATTAGATTAAGATAGAACTGATCAAAGTGCCTCCAAGCCTAGCTAAGGGAACTACTTGATAATATTGCACATGCTATGACATGGCTGGACCTTGAAACAAAGTTGTAACAAATTTGAGTTGCTTGAGACATGCAAGCAAGTTCACTTTTTTCTTTTCCTATTATATAACTAATACATATATATTTTTATATATACTATATATATATACACATAAATGCCTATGTATGTATATACATATATGTATACACACAAATACATATATAATATATATATTTATATATAAATACACATATACACATATACACGTATACAATATGTATATTTTTATATTTTATATTTATATATACATACACATACACATACACACACATATATATACACACAACATATATATGTATATATATTAATAAATTATAAATATATTTACATGCCCATATAATCAATATATTTATCCTGGTATTTATATATATATATATATATATATATATATATATATATATATATATATATATATATACCACAAATTACATACAGACAATACAATATTTTAAAAATAATCAGTATTAATAATATCTAATAGTAATAAATATATTTGTTTATTCACCATAAAATAATAAAATAATAATTAAATAATTAAATGGTGGTTTGGTGAATCTATACTATTCACCTTTATCCGGGTCCAGAAAATTGTACAAATATGGTAAAACAAGATTTAATAATAAAATATCAACCTTTGTACAAATATCCAAATAATTAAAAATGTACATCAATACCCAAAATAATTTAGAAATAATTGTACACACATAAAATATGCTTACATGGTCGTCCTTGGTCTCACTACATTCCTACAAAGGCTTGGATTCGGTTCGGGCTCTGTTCGGGCTAAGTTAGTACAATCGGGTCATCTAAAATTAATATATCTAATAAATAAATAAATAATTCATCGGTGGGGGTTAAGTCGTAACTTGATCTGGTTTTCCTAGTTAGGACACACTTATGGCTAGGTCTTCTTTAGCATGGCTAACACACTAGTCAGGGCACGCCACTGCACTATCCGTGCCATGATTTAAAGTCATCTGGTACTCCAAATCTTAACCATGGCTAAGGTCATCTTTCGTAATAATTAACTAGATAATTATTTATAAAATCTAAAAATCACCATTTAAATCAAATAAATAATAAAAAAATATTTCAAAAATTTTCGGGAAGGGGAGCTACAGCAGCTCTGGAGAAATTTTGGGGGAAAGACAGGGCTCACGAAATTTCAGAGGGAGTGAGAGGAGAATACACTTTCTCTCCTCCACAATCAGACTTTAAACGAAAGAATGTGCATTATGCACAACCCCCCCCCCCCCCCCGCTCCGTAGACATTTTGTAGAAGTCCTTTTTGTTAAGGAAAATTTAAAAAAAAACCCCTCTCATTTTCATAATTTCAGAAATTGGTTTTAAAAATCAGTTAGGAGTCACATGGTGGCCCCAAAGTTTGTTATAACAAACTTTCAAATTTTAAAAGAATAAATTCTGCCTAACTAATTTTCCTCCAAAAATATCAATCACCATATTTAATATTTTAAAAGTCAAAAACTTACTATTTGAAAATCAATTAAACAATTAATCGTTAATCAGAAAATAAATTTAGGATTTGAAAATACTGGAAAAGTAGAGTGACAAATCTCCCCCCTTAAAATAATTTCGTCCTCGAAATTCAAAGGTGCAACAATATAATTTAAGAATATAATTTCAATTGAGACAAAAGTTGAAAACGGCAATTTAAATTGAGATGTGAAATAAAGTCAATTCTAGTCATGGTTAGAAAATAGTTTATTTGGTCACGATCAAACGAGATTTCAAATATCAGGTAAGATCAATAGGCACAGAGTATAAAATATAGGCACGATCAGGATTTCTAGTTATGACCAGAGGTGGAACATGAATGACTTAGCATGATGAAATCAACGGTAAGATGACATGATCGATAATGATCAAATTTGGTTAGGCACGAAGTAAAACAGGGTGTAATTAAGCTCAAGTATGATAATTTCATACATGAAGTTTGAAATAACACGATCTATCCATGATCAAGATTTTTAGATAAGCACGATATGACATGAATTTTATTTGCAACTAAAACATGAAGTGGAATAAATTTTAATTACAACTTAGAGGAGCAAAATCATAAAGACACAACTATTAAGTATGATAAAAAAAATCGATAGTTTAACACAAGTGGACTAGGCCAAGATAGGAAAATCATGGTCAAATAGACATGATTTAAGATCGAAGTTTAGACAAGACACAAATGAAGTATGGAATCAAAATCTGGCAATGTATAATTTTGAGAAAATCAATGATCTAACGATAAAATGCTAGAAGGGAAACTAGCAAGGGCTGATTGAGGAAGTGTACGAAATACTTAGGAGATACAGTATCAAATCAGGATAAACGTGCAAGGATTTGTGATTCTTGAAAACCAATAATTATATGAAAATGGAATATAGTTTCCATGATATCCAAGAACATATAGGTATTTGAAACCACTTAGCTTAGAATCCCTACCCCGCCAGTATATATCTGACTGCAGTGGACTTTTGGCTCTGTGACTCAAATAACAATATGTCACCGAATATTCTGTCAACCTTATCCATTTTCCAACAATCATTGTCGAAACCACCCAAGATATCAAAGGTATAAAAAATAAGATAAAGTCTCAATAATACTCGAAAACCTATGAATGTCTGAAATTACTTCAGCTTAGAGTTCCTGCCTCGCCAGTGCACTGCTGGCTGCAGTGAACCTACAGTCTCCGTAATCTAGGTAATGGCTGCAGCGCGCAACTACTATACTCTAGTAGATCATCGAATAGTCTCTCAACCTTATCCATAGGAATTTAAAATTTACAGGGATGAAGGAATCCAAAATGAGTTTCAATAATCTAAGTCGCGATAATGATGAGATTATCTAACTGTTGGAATACAAGGGTTATTTGGTACTAAGAAGCAACAAGGGATCCAATTAAAGAGTAGTGAGTACAAAAAGGTAATCAGGGAGATTTAAAATCTCAAAAGAAATCCGGGATGGTATCAAGATCCCGTATATGGAACGTTATCCCGAATGGATAACAGTCTTAAAGAATGAACAGAAGTAAGGCATCAGTTAAAAGACAAGGTCTCAAAATAAGGAATAAAATCTCGGAAACAAGGTTCAACAACATTTTAATAACAACGAAATCTCGAACAAAATCTCGAAGGAAAAACAATCTCCAATAGGATACAAGGTCTCAATTAGAGAACCAATATCAACAAAGTCGTTATTAGGAAATAAAATCTCGAATAGAAAATCTTGACGAGGAACAAGGTATCGAATAGGGAACACGATCTTAACGAGTCGCAAGTAGGAACTGGAGTTTCAAAGTCTAAAAAATCATGAATATGAGACAAAATTGCGAACAAAACAAGGTCTCGAAATAGGAAATAGGATCTCAAAATATCGAATGGAATCAAGTTACGAATAGAAAAAGAGAATCAATGGGTGAATAGGAAATAAGTATCCATGAAACAAGCGATATCTCACATAGGGAACAAGATCGAAACAAAGTTGTGGACAGAACGATTTCTCAAAAAGAAATAAGACATGAATAGGAAACAAATCTTCAAAACCTTCAAAGGAATCCTCAATAATGTCCTAGATAGATGAAGCTCAAATAAGGTTTCGAATGAGGAACAAGGTTTTGAAATAAAATCTCGAGTAGGAATTAAAATCACAAATAACACGAAGTTTGTTGAGGGAACAAATTTCCAATTATGTGCCAACACTGGGAAGCAAAATCATGAAATATGTAAACAGTATCGAATAGTGGATTTCAAATAATTATCGAATTGTGGATCTGAAACAAGTTTACCGATTAGAAAACAATATCTCGAAGTGAACTTCGAATATCAACTAAGATTTTTAAAATAGACAACAAGAAGTTTCAAGAAATGAGCTAGATGCTAAGAATAATTTTAAGGAAAGACTGGATTGCGAATCAACATACATGGTTTTCACCAACCATACAAAAGAATCTTCTGTCTTCAATCTGTGTTCAGTATTCCTCTGGAACTGGAATCACTTCAATCTTCTTCACTGTCCTGACGTAGACTGGTTCCTTTGGTAGTGCTCCATGTGATCGCTGAAACTGGAGAGACGGGTCCTTCTTCTGTGATACTGGTGCACCTCGTGCTTGTCCTTGGGCAGTGTGATCAGCGGTCTCCAGCAGTCCTTGACTTGGTGGGCAGGCGATCAGCAGAATAAACATAGGCTCCATCTTTTTTGGCACTCTTCGTAGTGGTGTCCTGAACTGCTGCAGAAAATACAAATGATAGTCGGCTGAATCTGAATCTCCTGCTGGACTGAAGAAGCATGGTCTGAGTGTGGCGATGCTTTGCTGATCCATAGTAGTTGATATCTTCATCATAAGTCTTCATGTCTCTCCTGGGCTTCAGCTTTTCGTCTCGTTCTATTGCCTGTGCTACAATCTGGATCAGAGGAGTTGAATCCTCAGAGACTTGGATGATCTTCAGTGGCGGCTCCAGGTTCTCGATCTGTTCCTCGGTGCAAGATATACGCTCGACGTCGAAAAAGTCCAAGGTCTGAGAGTCTGGAATTCAGAAGTCCTTCTTGGCTCGGAGTGTGTATCCAGGAAACTGGCTTGAGAAAAGGATGGCCTGCTCCCTCTGGGTGTCAAGGAACTCTTGAAACGTCTCCGTCAACTGCATACTACCATAGGGATAGTTGAGCGATAGAAAGTAGTGGAGGCTCGAACCCTCAAGTGTAGGTGGGTCAACTGTTCCGGTATTGCGTGTTTTGAACTATCTGAAAAACAGAAAACTGTTAAGATATCCTAAACCTAAAAACAACTAGTGTTTATAGAATATCAATATACCCGATGTACCCAATTTCATATGCTGTGATCAAGTTTTCCTAGTTTAATCAAGTCACCCAATAGTACGCTAAGACCTAGGTACCATTAGGATAGACCTGCATGGGCCACCACTAAAAATATGTCACGGCCCGCTTCCGAATAATCGGACACGAGTCGGACACGCCCATCCTTCGTCATTAGACACGACGAAGTAAGCTGTACCAAGCTAGGGAAATCTAACCAGATAAACATAAATGTGCACAATCACAGCATCTATACACGATCCCAGAAAGATCACCATAATCCACAAATCCATATATCATAAATGTACTAGTCATCAGGAATAAAATGTACTATAAACTCTAAAACAATATCTAGGAGTAAGGCTAAAAAGTCTAAACCTGAAGCCTCTAGCTAAATCATGTCTCTATCCTGCTCAGCTAAAATCCCGGGCTCTGGCCCATAAGGTAGAATGATATCCTGCAAGTATACCTGCAACATATCCAGTCAGGAGCGGAGCAAAGTACAGTTCTAGATAATAAACAAGAACATCATGATATGTAAACGGGTACATGAGAACATGAACTATAAAGTACATGAAAGAACATGAAAGTACAGAAATAAGTACAGGAAATGTAAAGTACATGAATGTAACTATGAACCAGAAGTACAAGACATGACAAGTGCACCATGTTTGAAATACAACTAGCTCATGTGACCGGCTGGGGGTAAGCACATGAAAGTACATGAATGGTACGGCTTAGGGCCCACGTGCACGGTGCGAGGCCTAAGCTATCTACATGAATATAGTAACCGGGGTTTGGTCATAGGCTAGTGTATTTCCCCATCCGACACAAGTAAGTACAAGAACAGGAATACAGGAGTACAGGGGTACAAGATATCGTGTCATGACGTGTCACAAAAAAAGTACTAGATATGTAAATGTACAAGTCCATAGAAAAGTACATGCCTTGCTCCGAAAAATCAAGGGTAGGAAGATGATCGGTAAGTCCACCTGAATCAATTGGTTTTAAAAATCTAGGTGAGCAACTAACTATCATTTAAGTACCATTAACAAATTGACTAATGGATTGAGTATTCTTATTTATTTAATTATACAATTTTATCAGCTACTATCCAAATAACTACTATTTTAACATTATATTTTTTTTAAGAAGGAACCCTTTGAATTATTATGCTATAGTTTACTGTAGGTAGTCATACTATTAATTGTACAGTACCAACAACCAACCTATACTCTAGAGTCAACCAATCATGAAATCAATTGGTTAAAATGGACAATCCAACCTGGCCCTTTTTTACTTTCCAGATAACCTATTGGACCCAACTCCTACAGCAACTTATCCCAATACTCAGCAGTTCAAAATGGACCAATGTCCCAATCGTCAACTAGTCCAACGGTAGGCTTCCTAGCAACATCCACCCACCATACTTCTTCTTCCCTGCTGTAAAAGAAGTGTCATTGCTACTGCTTCTAGTATCGAAGACTCAACAAGGACTCAGAAGTTCAGGAGACCAAGAATAAGAATGAATTTAAACACAGAAAGTTGTTATTCTCAAAACTCAAACTGCATAACCAAACATACACCAAAGTCGAGCTAAACACACCTGAACTGAACTCCCAATGTTTACCAAGAACTCATGAAAAAATCAGTAGAACACAACACAATCAAATCCACAAAATTCTATCAGAAGTTATATACAAAAGAAATACAGAATTAAATTGATAACTCTCAAAACAATTTTCACGCATAGGAGTTGTTCTGCATAACTGCTATCCCTGCTCCTAGACTCCAGTCCATACCAAGTTCTCGACCCCATCATTGAATCCTCATTGCATTGGATATGAGAACCGCTGGACACGAATCCATACCAAAGCAACACACTGGACAACAACGACCTCAGGTCAAAGACAAGCCCGACACGAACGGATAGCTTCCCGATCCCAACTGTAAACCTATCCAAACCCTCCCATTAAACCTTGACCCCAATATGAATTATACGATATTAAGATTGGGAAGAGAAATACCTGAGAAGAAGAAGGATTCAAACTGGGACGAAAATGCGGCTCCAATCAAATTAAGTGCGGCCCGTCGTTCCTGGATGCGTCTCGAGCTTGATTCAAATTTGTTCTTCTGAATTTCGACTCGATCATCAAACTTCCTGTTCGAATTCCCACCAAATGAAATCGGTCATTAAAGAATTTCAACCCAATCCAGACCAAACTAAAATCTCAATTCACCAGTGTCTCTCTACTGAGAACAGTAATCCTTATGAAGACTAAGAAAAGTAGATCCGAGCCATACCTGTCAGTTAGACCCGGAGACAGAGTTGAAGGTCCAACTGTGCTGAGATGAGATCCCCACGAGTCCGATTCAGACACAATGGTTACGAATACTCCTCTGAGGCACTCAATTCAGCACCTGGTGCTCAAAATTAGAAACAAGATTTTTAGAGTTCAATAGGAATCCAAGAATGATCAAACATTAGAAACAAATTAAAAATAGAATTAAGAGAACAAAATTCCTCCTGGTCGATCCCTTTCGATCGATTGATGATCAAGAATTCGATCACCTAACCATTTCTTGATCACGATCGTCGACAGAAATTAAAGAAAGCTTGATTGACCTTAGATCGATCAACCGATTTTTATTGATGAAATAAAAGCAAATTCGAAGGAAGAAACACTCACCGATCGACAAAAATCGAGGATAGAGAGCAGTCACGTCTGGAGGAGGTCGTCGGAGAAGATGACCTACGTCGCAGTCGTTGGGAAGTACGAACGTTGTCGAGAGTCGATTGTCATGGTGTTGCCGACGCAGGGAAATCCAGATCCGCTAGGGTGATGACCGGAGAGAGGAATGTCGTCGCTGTCGTGCGTCAAGGAGTGTGCACAGTCGTGCCACCGAAAGAATCGATCACCGCCGTCCTCCGTGGAGTCGTCAAGAAACAGAAACACTGCCGCTGCTGGCCGTGCACTGCTGAGGAGAGTCTCTAGTGGTGGTGGGGCTGCCTTCAATCGTCGGGGAAACAGATGCTCATCGTTGATGTTCGCCGTCGCTGGAAGTGTGCCGTCGGGAACAGTCACCTAGGCATCGGTCGCCGTCGCTAGAGAACCCGTCGGAGTGATTTAGGGTTAGGGTTAGTAGCTCTGGAGAAATTTTGGGGAAAAGACAGAGCTCACGAAATTTCAGAGAGAGTGAGAGGAGAATACACTCTCTCTCCTCCACAATCAGACTTTAAACGAAAGAATGTGCATTATGCACAACCCCCCCTCCCGCTCCGTGGACATTTTGTAGAAGTCCTTTTTATTAAGGAAAATTTTAGAAAAATCCCTCTTCTTTTCATAATTTCAGAAATTGGTTTTAAAAATCAGTTAGGAGTCACATGGTGGCCCCAAAGTTTGTTATAACAAACTTTCAAAATTTAAAAGAATAAATTCTGCCTAACTAATTTTCCTCCAAAAATATCAATCACCATATTTAATATTTTAAAAATAAAAAACTTACTATTTGAAAATCAATTAAATAATTAATCCTTAATCAGAAAATAAATTTAGGATTTTGAAAATACTGGAAAAGTTGAGAGACAAATCTCCTACCCCTTAAAATAATTTTGTCCTCAAAATTCAAAGGTGCAACAATATAATTTAAGAATATAATTTCAGTTGAGACAAAAGTTAAAAACGGCAATTTAAATTGAGATATGAAATAAAGTCAATTCTAGTCATGGTTAGAAAATAGTTTATTTGGTCACGATCAAACGAGATTTCAAATATCAGGTAAGATCAATAGGTACAGAGTATAAAATATAGACACGATCAGGATTTCTAGTTATGACCAGAGGTGGAACATGAATGACTTAGCATGACAAAATCAACGGTAAGATGACATGATCGATAATGATCAAATTTGGTTAGGCACTAAGTGAAACAGGGTATAATTAAGATCAAGTACGATAATTTCATACAAGAAGTTTGAAATAACACGATCTATCCATGATCAAGATTTTTAGATAAGCACGATATGACATGAATTTTATTTGCAACTAAAAACATGAAGTGGAATGAATTTTAATTACAACTTAGAGGAGCAAAATCATGAAGACACAACTATTAAGTATGATAAAAAATTCGATAGTTTAACACAAGTGGACTAGGCCATGATAGGAAAATCATGGTCAAATAGACATGATTTAAGATCGAAGTTTAGACAAGACACAAACGAAGTATGGAATCAAAATCTGGCAATGTATAATTTTGAGGAAATCAATGATCTAACGATAAAATGCTAGAAGGGAAACTAGCAAGGGCTGATTAAGGAAACGTACGAAATACTCAGGAGATACAGTATCAAATCAGGATAAACGTGCAAGGATTTGTGATTCTCGAAAACCAATAATTATATGAAAATAGAATATAGTTTCCATGATATCCAAGAACATATAGGTATTTGAAATCACTTTGCTTAGAATTCCTACCCCGTCAGTATATATCTGACTGCAGTGGACTTTCGGCAACGTGACTTAAATAACAATATGTCACCGAATATTCTGTCAACCTTATCCATTTTCCAACAATCATTGTCGAAACCACCCAAGATATCAAAGGTATGAAAAATAAGATAAAGTCTCAATAATACTCGAAAACCTATGAATGTCTGAAATTACTTCAGCTTAGAGTTGCTGCCTCGCCAGTGCGCTGCTGAGTGCAGTGAACCTTCAGTCTCCGTAATCTAGGTAATGACTGCAGCGCGCAACTGCCATACTCTAGTAGATCATCGAATAGTCTCTCAACCTTATCCATCAAAATTTAAAATTTTCAAGGATGAAGGAATCCAAAATGAGTTTCAATAATCTAAGTCGCAAGAATGATGAGATTATTTGACTGTTGGAATACAAGGGTTTATTTGGTACTAAGAAGCAACAAGAGATCCAATCAAAGAGTAGTGAGTACAAAAGGGCAATCAGGGAGATTTAAAATCTCAAAAGAAATCCGGGATGGTAGCAAGATCCCGTATATGGAACGTTATCCCGAATGGATAACAGTCTCAAAGAATTAACAGAAGTAAGGCATCAGATAAAAGACAAGGTCTCAAAATAAGAAATAAAATCTCGGAAACAAGGTTCAACAACATTTTAATAACAACGAAATCTCGAACAAAATCTCGAAGGGAAAATAATCTCCAATAAGATACAAGGTCTCAGTTAGCGAACCAATATCAACAAAGTCATGATTAGGAAATAAAATCTCGAATATGAAATCTTGACGAGGAACAAGGTATCAAATAGGGAACACGGTCTTAACGAGTCGCGAGTAGGAACTGGAGTTTCAAAGTCTGTGTCACGACCCGTACCCATTTTTTGGATACGAAACGTGTCCAAGCCCAGCTACTCATCGAGCGGACTCCAGCCCGACTCGAGTATGTATAAGCTGTCATGATCATAGTATCATATCTAGTCTAAACTATATCTCAATCCACATGAGTTATATAAACAAGACTGAACAAGTATGTGTCGTGGTCTGCAGCCCACTAGCATGCATGTCTGATAAGACTCTAAAGAAAAATAACAAGAGTCTAAACTGAATCAAGAAACAGGATATCTCATGATAATGAAGAAAAGCACGAGAGGAAAATAAACACAATAACGATACCTGAATCCCGCAAGCATATCATCACATCTGCCATCCAGAGCTGCTAACTAACTCCACGCAATAACTAACCTGAAGAGATCATCAGGTCCTCAGGGGACATAGCAAGATACATAAAACATGCCTATCTAGCAGTTTATCATGCAATAAAGAAAATACAGGAAATAAACGAGGAAGACCAATCCGTACGAAAATACGACTATACACGACTGGAAGAACCACTACGCCAAAGCGAACTGCTAGAGAAGAACAAGAGAACACGATATCACGATGTCAATGGACAACCAATCGAATACTCAAACCCTCGCCCCTAGTGTGGACTCGCAGGTTTGAACAACTACTAGCCCTCGCCCCTAGTGTAGACTCGCAAGCTAGCATCACCCTCGTCCCTAGTATGGACTCGCAGGTGTGAACCATATAATACTAACCCTCGTCCCTGGTGTGGACTCGCAGGCTAGCATCACCCTCGTCCCTTGTATGGACTCACAGGTGTAGACATATAACTACTAACCCTCGTCCCTGGTGTGGACTCGCAGATTAGCTTACTAACTCTCGCCCCTGGTGTGGGCTCGCAAGTTAGCTTAACTACTAACCCTCGCCCCTAATATGGACTCGCAGATTAGCTTACTAACTCTCGCCCCTGGTGTGGGCTCGCAAGTTAGCTTAACTACTAACTCTCGTCCCTAATGTGGACTCGCAGGTTAGCTTCAAGAATTTTAAGGTACAGCAGTTCCGATATGACTTATTCATCCTATGACACGATGCGACTTAGTCCAAGTATAAGTGATGACACGACACGACCCAATCACGATTCACGAGAAAACAATCCAAGATGAACCACAAAATTAACTATGAACAAGAGCTATATATATACGTATATCTAAATAAAATATAAACAAGGCTATATATACACTAGCAGGCATGATATACTAATCACATATAAATAATCAACTAGTAAAACTGTATAATATAATATAAATATGCATGTAAATAAACTCTAGAGGAAGGCAAGGTATCTTGCCTGGATGTTGCACGCAGAATCCCACAAAATAGTCAACTGCCAAGCCATAGAGTCAAATCATCACAACGGTCTCCGAAAGCTAAAATAAACATTACCAGTGTTCTCAGAATAGTCAAATTAGCTAGGATTGCCTGTCCTTAAGTCCAATTCTGGACACAGGAGCAAAACGGTAATTTCGGGCAAAAATGATGTCCGCCGTTGGTCCCGCTTTGCACCGAAAATCGTACCAGATTCAATGGTCTCTAAAGTCGTCAAACTATATGTTTACAGGTCCGGTTTTCTGATATGAACCCAACCGTATGTCCAAAGTTGAATTTCGGCGGACTGTGCACAAAATCACCCGTTGAGTCGGACCGGAGGGCCCGTAATACAGCGATTTTATCAACTGTCTCAGAATCGGACCAAACTTGGCATACAGGACCAGAAAAATGATACGGTTCTGATGGCGTAAGTTTCGTCTCGATCTGACGAGCGTGCACAAAGTAATTATGAAATTTGCAAAGTGCACGATACGGTGAATTTCGACGGATACGTATCAAATTCGTCGCGCACACGCGACCAATTTGAATTTCGTCAAAGCCCACACGACCACGAAGTCGATACGCAGCTTTCGATGCTTTCGGTTCGCGACCACGTTGCCCGATTTGGCGGGACGCATGTCGTATCGAAGGTTTTTCGTAAATTTTCGAAAACAGTTTCGTAGGTTTTTCTTGGTTTTTAATCCTATTTCTACTACTACTGCCTAATCCATGATAAATAAAACTAATAATGAGGTTTTATTCACGGTTAGGTTGTCTAACCTTCTGTTCAAATAGTTTCTCAAAACTGTTGGTGGTTCGACAGGAAATCGCCTTCTAAATCGGTGTCGGGACTGTCATATATGTCCTGTTTTGACAGGATTTTCGATCACTTTGGGTCGATTTATCGGGAAATCTAGTGCACGACAATTGAATCTATTTAAAGAGGATAGAAGACCTATATGTTGTGTACACACCTGAGCCATTGGTTCGTGCAAAGATCTATGGTGCGCGACGAGAAGTCACTGCAAAATTGGGTTCGAGACAGCATGCTGCTGCTGTGTCTCTGTGATGTTCCCGCACGCACGGCAGAAATCCGGCTGCTCTGGCGGCGTGCTCGTCGGAGACATGGCCGCGCGAGGTCGGGGAGACGTCGGGGTGGCGCGAGATCGAGGGCTGGTTTGGAGTCGGTTAGGGTTTCGAGTATTTCTTCCCTTCTTTCCTCTCGGGTTCGCTCCTATATATAACAGCATAAATATGAGTTCAACTCTCGGTTTGGGGTGTTGGTCACTCGGCTGAATGGGTTCACAAGGGCTGAAGTTTCAGCTGGGCCTTTAGGTTTGGCTGGGCTAAGCTACTTCTCATTGTTTTTTTTCCTATATTAACATTAATACAACTCTCTATGTTTTTTGTTTTTTTTTTTTTAATATATATATATATATATATATATATATATATATATATATATATATATATATATATATATATATATATATATATATATATATATATACACATATACACACACACATATATATATATATATATATATATATATATATATATAAAAATAAAAATAAAAAAAAAAAAAATATATATATATATATATATATATATATATATATATATATATATATATATATATATATATATATATATGCATATAATAATATATGCATATAATAAATATCCAAAAAAATATATATATAAAAAAAATAATAAATATATGCATATAATAAATATCCAAAAATTCCAAATAAAATCTCGACACTATCTATTCATGGTATATGACCTATTTATATAAATACGAACCTATATAACATTTATTTGACCATGAAATAATATAACAAATAATAGTAATTAATTCCTATTTAATAACAACCATCAATATTACTAATAATAATACCAAATAATACAAATTGCAATAAACCAACTAATAGGAGCAGTATTGGTGATCCATATTACCCTTACTCTAATTGGGTCCACAGGAAAATGGTGCTAGCACTTTAGAAATGACATTCTAACATATTAATGCCATTTTATTATGCATAAAAAATATTTAGAAATATTTACAATATCAAAATAAAATACCAATTACTTGCATCTACCAAGAATATGTCTACATGGGTGTTCTTGGACGCATTATATGTCTACACGGGCTTGGGCTCACTTCGTGTCCAGTTTGGGCCAACTTGGTACAACCGGATCACTCAAAAGTCAACAAGATTAAAATAATATCTAACTAATTATTTATGGAAGTCATGCCACAACTTGGTCTAGTTTTCCTAGTTAGGACTCTCTTATGGCTAGGTCTCCCTTGGCGAGGCTAATACACTAGTCAAGGCACGCCACTGCACTATACGTGCCATGATTTCTAGTCGTCTGGTACTCCAAAACTCAATCATGGCTAAAATCTTCTATCATAATAATTAACTAAATAAACATTTATAAAATTCTAAAATCACTATTTAAATTAAATAAACAATAGAAAAAATAATTCAAAATTTTTTCGGGAAGGGAAGCTACAGTCTGAAAAATCTTGAATATGAGACAAAATTGCGAACAAAACAAGGTCTCGAAATAGGAAACATGATCTCAAAATATCGAATGGAATCAAGTTACGAATAGAAAAAGAGAAACAATGGGTGAATAGGAAATAAGTATCCATGAAACAAGCGATATCTCACATAGGGCACAAGATCGAAACAAAGTTATGGACAGAATAATTTCTCAATAGGAAACAAGCCATGAATAGGAAACAAATCTTCAAAACCTTCAAAGGAATCCTCAATAATGTCCTAAATAGGATGAAGCTCAAACAAGGTTTCGAATGAGGAACAAGGTTTTGAAATAAAATCTCGAGTAGGAATTAAAATCTCAAATAACACGAAGTTTGATGAGAGAACAAATTTCCAATTATGTGCCAACACTGGGAAGCAAAATCATGAAATATGTAAACAATATCGATTAGTGGATTTCAAATAATTATCGAATTGTGGAACTGAAACAAGTTTAACGATTAGAAAACAATATCTCGAAGTGAACTACGAATATCAACCAAGATTTTTAAAATTGACAACAAGAAGTTTCAAGAAATGAGCTAGATGCTAAGAGGAATTTTAAGGAAAGACTGGATTGCGAATCAAGATACATGGTTTTCACCAACCATGGAAAAGAATCTTCTGTCTTCAGTATTCCTTCGGGACTGGAATCACTTCAATCTTCTTCACTGTCCTGACGTAGACTGGTTCCTGCGGTAGTGCTCCATGTGATCGCTGAAACTGGAGAGACGGGTCCTTCTTCTGTGATACTGGTGCTCCTCGTGCTTGTCCTTGGGCAGTGTGATCAGCGGTCTCCAGCAGTCATTGACTTGGTGGGCAGGCGATCAACAGAATAAACATAGCCTCCGTCTTTTGTGGTACTCTTCGTAGTGGTGTCCTGAGTTGCGGCAGAAAATACAAATGATAGCCGGCTGAATCTGAATCTCCTGCTGGGCTGAAGAAGCGTGGTCTGAGTGTGGCGATGCTTTGCTGATCCATAGTAGTTGATATCTTCGTCATAAGTCTTCATGTCTCTCCTGGGCTTCAGCTTTCCGTCTCGTTCTATTGCCTGTGCTACATTCTGGATCAGAGGAGTTGAATCTTCAGAGACTTGGATGATCTTTAGTGGCGGCTCCAGGTTCTCGATCTGCTCCTCGGTGCAAGATACGCGCTCGACGTCAAAAAAGTCCAAGGTCTGAGAGTCTGGAAGTCAGAAGTCCTTCTTGGCTCGGAGTGTGTATCCACGAATCTGGCTTGAGAAAAGGATGGCCTGCTCCCTCTAGGTGTCAAGAAACTCTTGAAACGTCTCCTTCAACTGCGTACTACCCATAGGAATAGTAGAGCGATAGAAAGTAGTGGAGGCTCGAACCCTCAAGTGTAGGTGGGTCAACCGTTTCGGTATTGCGTATTTTGAACTATCTGAAAAACAGAAAATTGTTAAGATATCCTAAACCTAAAAACAACAAGTGTTTATAGAACATCAATATACCCGATGTATCCGATTTTCTATGCTGTGATCAAGTTTTCCTAGTTTAATCAAGTCACGGAATAGTACGCTAAGACCTAGGTACCATTAGGATAGACCTGTATGGGCCACCACTAAAAATATGTCACGGCCCGCTTCCGAATAATCGGACACGAGTCGGACACGCCCAGCCTTCGTCGTTAGACACGATGAAGTAAGCTGTACCAAGCTAGGAAAATCTAACCAGATAAACATAAATGTGCACAATCACCGCATCTATACCCGATCCCAGAAAGATTACCATAATCCACATATCCATATATCATAAATGTACTAGTCATCAGGAATGAAATGTACTATGAACTCTAAAACAATATCTAGGAGTAAGGCTAAATAGTCTAAACCTGAAGCCTCTAGCTAAATCATGTCTCCATCCTGCTCAGCTAAAATCCTGGGCTCTGGCCCATAAGGTAGAATGATATCCTGCAAGTATACCTACAACATATCTAGTCAGGAGCGGAGCAAAGTACAGTTCTAGGTAATGAACAAGAACATCATGATATGGAAATGTGTACAGGAGAACATGAACTATAAAGTACAGAACACTACTAAAATATAAGGTTTTAGCGATGGCCCGTATCCGTCGAAAATCCGTCGGTAATTCCCATTACCGACGGATTTCCGACGGATACGGGCTAAAAAATCCGTCGGAAATAACCTCGTCGCTAAAACTAGCTCGTCGCTAGTCCGCCGCTCTGCGACTAATTAGCGACGGATTTCCGTTGGCAAAATAAAAACTTTTAGCGACGGCTAACCGACGGCTTCTCGTCAACTACGACAGTTTAAATTTTTAATATATTCATAAAATTAGCGACGGACAATTTGTCGCTAAATCGTCGCTAACCGTGTATCCGAGGGTTTCTGATATGCAATATCCGTCGCTCAAAGCGTCGCTAACCTCGACGGATTAGCGACGGAAGAGCGACGGATAATACGTCGCCACCCTTCTAGAAATCTTCCATATTTCCAGAATATGAGCGACGGAACGTCCGTCGCCATTCTGTCGTAAATTTTTTCCAGAAACAGGCCGACGGACTATCCGTCAGAAAACCGTCGCTACCTGCAAAAGTCAGTCGGTAACCCGTCGGTAATCCGTCGATACCTGCAACAGTCCGTCGGCAACCCGTCGGTAATCCGTCAATAACTGAAATATTTTTAAAAAATTACAGGAAAGAGACTATTCCCTGTAATATAACATATTCAGCATCCACCATACACAAATATAATATATCCGACATCTAATATATCCAACAAATATCCATATTGCCAACACAATATCTCCAAACATCCAATATATCACAACATACACAAAAAATATCCAACACAATGACCAACAAAATATCCAACACAATATCCAACACACTATCCCAACATACATAGCAAAATATCCAAACATAAACAACCCAATACAAATACGAAGGCTCAATCTGGTTGCGTTGAGGCATGTACCATTCTGTCAGCCACTTTGCAAAATATCCAAACATAAACAATCTAACACAATACCTCAGAAAAGATCGCAACTCAGACGATGAATCCTCACAGCCAGGGATCATAGTTGCGTTGAGGCATGTACCATTCTATCAGCCACATTGTATAAGAAGGCTCAATCTGGTTGAGGTCTTCTGTAGGGACAGGAGGGTCGGTCCCGATGCTACTACTCTCTGACGGTGGCTCCTCCTTAACTTCAACCTTGGAAGAAATCTCTTCCCTGATGGTCATCGGTTCTTCCTTGACTTGACCTCGACCTTTGGTAACACCTCCTCCTTAACAGTCACCGGCTCTTGTTTGACGACGGAGACTTCCTCTGTGTCGACCTCCAAGGGTTCCTTACCTCGGCCCCTTCCTCGGCTAGCAGCACCACCTCGGGGAGTCTTGGGAGCCATCTCTCCGACAACAGAAATTTTCATGTAGGGTAAAGAAATTTACTCACATTATAAAAAAAATAAGAAGTTTATCGAAATTTTTAGCCACATATGATATCCACCTCGGAGAGTCTTGGGAGCCTTCTCCTCTTCTCCACCATGGCTCTGGACCCATCTGCTTCTTCCTACTTCCCTTCTTCTTATTTGACTCTCTCAGCCACATATGATGTCCAGCTCAAGTGTAGAGTCGGAGGAGAAGAAGTGGGCAGGAAGATGAGAGAGAACCAGCACAGCCGGCGGCATGACCTGGAGGAAGTATAGAGGTTTTACTGGAGGTGTTGGCGATTTTTTCAGGATGGTGTTGAGGAGCAAGTGTAGAGTCGGCCGAAGGAGCTATACTGGTTCCCCCTTCGGTCGACTCTACACTTGCTCCTCAACACCATCCTGGAAAAATTGCCAACACCTCCAGTAAAACCTCTGTACTTCCTCCAGGTCATACCGCCGGCTGTGCTGGTTCCCCCTCCTCTTTCTGCCCACTTCTTCTCCCCCGACTCTACATTTGAGCTGGATATCATATGTGGCTGAGAGAGTCAAATAAGAAGAAGGAAAGTAGGGAGGAGCAGATGGGTCCAGAGCATGGATGGAAGAGAACTATAAAGCACTGAACCTTCCTGTTGTGAGAACTGTGAAGAGTGACAAAGGAGAGGGGGTCTTTGATTTTTGCGTTCATCATCATTAGAGGGAGCAGCACTGGAAAAGTTGTGACGTTGGTAGCATGAGAGAGTAAAAATCTGTATCATAAGACTAACATAATTGCTATGTAATCATGTACTCACCAATAACCGGATGTAACTGGAAATCTTTCATAATTCATTCTAGCATACATTAGTGTGAATCATCTATGTTATGTACATATGGTGTAGTATATGTTTTTATCGAATCTAGTATCAGAAGGATATAACAGAATCAAGATGAACTCACATAATGTAATACTAAAATATCATCTACTACTATATAAGATATTGTGATAGGTTATCGTATCATCATTGCCGAGGGATGAGGGTCGAAGGACAGTCAACTTTATCTACGGCTACATAGTTTCTGCCTCGCCAGTCGAATGGCTGCAGGGACTATGTCCTGATCACCATGTCGTACCGTAGATCAATGCAAATGGAGCTGGAGCTGGAGCCAAAATATAGAATCCAAAATACAAAATACAGAATCCAATCCCTGGGTTCGCCGAAAATACAAAAACAAAGATTGACACACAGTTCTAATTCATATGTGTTTTAAGTGTGAGAACGGATGGCTCTGAACACAATCCAACCGAAGAGGATACTCTGAGAGATCCATCTGAGTAGGACGTATACTCTGAAAGATCACCTTTACAAGAATGATATCAGTAGTGGGATTGAGTGTTGGAGGAGATACTATCAGAGTATACGTCATACTCAGATGGGTCTCTCATCGTTACTATTTTTTTCTAACAGCATGGTGGATGTGCTCCGTCAACATATTCTTGCTCCGAGCCAAAACTTTGCCCCAGAGCTCAAGTGGACATCCTTCATGTAGAGCTCGAGTGAGAGGTTTCTGACAGCATGGTGGTCTCCTTTGTCAAAGGATTCTTGTTCGTCAGGAACCACCATGCTGTCAGGAACCACTCGCTCGAGCTCTATACGAAGGATGTCCACTTAAGCTCCGGGGCAAAGTTTTGGCTCGGAGCAAGAATCTGTTGACGGAGCACATCCACCATGCTTTCAGAAAAAAATAGTAATGGTGAAAGACCCATCTGAGTAGGACGTATACTATGATAGTATCTCCTCCAACACTCAATCCCACTACTGATATCATTCTTGTAAAGGTGATCTCTCAGAGTATACGTCCTACTCAGATGTATCTCTCAGAGTATCCTCTCTCCGGTTGGTTGTCGTATCATCATTGCCGAGGGATGAGGGTCGGAGGACAATCAACTTCATCTACGGCTACATAGTTTTTGCCTCGCCAGTCGAATGGCTGTAGGGACTATGTTCTGATCACCATGTCGTAGTCCAATACAATCCAGAGATTGACACAGTATAAATTCATATATGTAGTCCAATACAAATAGTCTAATACAAAAACAACCCAATACAAATAGTCCAATACAAATAAGTGAGTCCTAGCTAATGAGAACCACACAGCTCACGCAAACGCTCTGTGATACGATCACGCAACCACCTCGAATAAATAGGATCGACGGCGTTAGGAGAGATATAGTCCCTTGCAAGTGCTGCATGAATAGAACTCCCGGTCTCACTAGCTACCGGTGCTGGATGAATAGAACTCCTGGTCTCACTAGCTACCGGTGCCACTTCCTCCTTAACAGTAGGAGGAGCCACCTCAGCATTCAATATTTCCCTCAAACGACGTGTCGCTCCTCGGGTCATGGGTGCCATCTGGTAAGATCGATATTCATAAATAATATAATTGTAACATAAGCAAGCTAATTAAAGGAACCATCATGTCGTTTGAGTACATTTTCGAAAGCAGATAAAAGACAGAAGCAAGCTTACTAAGGTTTAGTGTGTTTGTAGGTGTTAAAGTAAATGTGCATCAATGAACTAGTGAGGGTCTTTGGGTTAGTGTCTAAGTGACATTAAGTTGTGAGAGTGTGTCTTAGAGTGTGGCCAAGTCTGTATTCAGAGAGGGTTTAGTTTTGAGATCAGAACTGAGTAGGGAGATGGGAAAAGTTTGGCTTAGGCCTTAGGCCTTGATTGCAGGCAAATACAAGTGGCTCGGGGTTGGCTTCAGGCCAGCGCAGGCAAAGCAAGCTACTACATTTGCATATTGGCCACAGCAGTGGTAAATTGGGCCAGGCAGTAAGAAGTATAGGGCATGTTGGGAGTGCCTTGGCACATGGCCTTGGCATTGGCTTTAGTCACTTGGCCGTAGGACTGCATCAGTCAGGTAAGTCACTGTATCAGTGAAATCAGTTAGGATACATGAGTATGTATCAATGCATTAGATTTGTGTGTGTCTAAGTATAAGGTATCAATTAGTAAGGTGAGTGTTCAGAGGATGAGAGTGTGTGTGTTAAGAGTGTGAGCGTTTTATGAGTGAGTCCCTTTGTATTTGGGTGAGCTATTCAAAAATAGAGAAATAAAGAGAGAATGGAGCTACTGTCATGAAGAGAAGGGATATTAGTTGGTGTCAATCCTACAATCAGTGAGGACATGGGTACTGTTTTGAGTGTTCAGTTGTATGAGTGTCTTGTGTTGGTGTCTTTGGATCAGTAAAATGAGGGTGTATTATGAGTTAGTATTTTATTAGCAATTATGATACATGAGTTAGAGAGGTCAGTAATCCAAGTATCAGAGTTAGTGATCAGTTGTATGAGAGTTATATTAGAGTGTCAATTAGTATCTTTGAGTGTTCAGGAAACTTCGTTTCATGTGACTGATCAGTGAGAGTGAAAAACGTGTGAACCATAGTGAGTGAATATATCAGTGTTTAGGTGAGTTAACTGTTCTGAGTTAGTATTGGGGACAGTGTGTTTACTGTCAAGTGTCATTGAGTGTCCCTGTATCAGTAGGTTAGAGGAGCATCTTAGTGTGTTTAGAGGGAACCCAGTGTTCAGTTGAAAGGAGGTACTCCCTACTGCATGCAGATAAGGTTTAGGTAAGGGCCTTTAGGTTGTTGCATTTATGTAAGGGTAACCAGGACTTGGCTAATGGCATGTGTTCGAGTAAGAGGGCATGGTCCTTTAGCCTTGGGTGTACGGCAGGTGGCTTGGCCACCACTACAGGAATTGGGGACAGGGGATTCACCTCTGTTGAGCCACCCAGTGGCAAGTAAGTGTGGTTGACCTACAGTAGGCAGGCAGCACCTTGCAAACCTCGTGGCAGGGCCTCTTGGTCAGGTCCTATTAGGACCAGAAAGGGTGTTGTAGGCAGTACAAGCACTGCACTGCAGCGAGGGAGGTTTGTCCCTCTAGTGGCAGGCTGCATTTGTATTGCAGCATAGGTTGCTTAGTAGTAGCAGCAGAAGTTGCACTAGCAGCACTTGGCCACGGCTTGGGTTTGCCTAGAATGTGTTGGCCACTGGGTTTATATTAGTATGAGTGCTCTTGAGAGCTTTTGATTTTGGCCAATTTGGCCTGTAGCAGAGCAGTAGCCAATTGGCTGTTGTTCATATCATGGTGTGTGTGTGTGTGTTTGCCTAGAATGTGTTGGCCACTGGGTTTATATTTGTATGAGTGCTCTTGAGAGCTTTTGGTTTTGGCCAATTTGGCCTGTAGCAGAGCAGTAGCAATTGGCCGTTGTTCATATCATGGTGTGTGTGTGTGTATGTGAAGTTGGGAGCTAATGTAGGTAATGAGACATACCTACAGTTAGAGAGGGCTATATATATATATATATATATATATATATATATATATATATATATATATATATATATATATATATATATATATATATATATATATATATATATATATATATATACTTCCTCCATCACCGCCGGCCCCCGCGATAGCCGACCGGCCCACCGTCCCCCACCCACGCGACAGCCGGCCCACCCCCCCAACCCGAAACCCTACCCCTGCCCCGAAACCCTAAACCCTACCCTGCCCTCCGCCCTCAACAACCTCCCCCCCCCACCACCCCTCCCTCCCTCCCATCCCGCCGGCCCGAGCGACAGCCGACCCACCCCCCACCAACCTGAAACCCTAAACAGAGAGAGAGAGAGAGAGCGGGAGAGAGATCGAGCATACCTGAGAGAGCGATATCCCGTCGGAGAGAGCTTCGCCGAAAAATGGGGTACCCGCTAACTCGCCGGAGAGAGAGAGAGAGAAAGAGAGGGGGGAAGAGAGAAAGAGTTTTTTGGGGGGAATAAAAAATTCTCCCCCTCCGTCGGTTCAATTTAAGTTAGGTTACAGTATTTAGCGACGGATTAGCGACGGATATATCCGTCGGTAGGTAGCCGCTAAATATCCACTAGATTACCGACGGAATGTCCGTCGCCACATAGACGCTAATTTAGCACGCCATTTATTTCAGATTTTGCCGCCATAATGTGCGACATATTAGCGACGGACACGAATCCGTCGCTAAAGCTTCGTCAAATTAGCGACGGACGTGCGACTGATTTTGACGCAAAAAAAACTAAATTTTTTTTCATTGATTTCTGTCGGTAGCCAGTCACAAGGTAGTCGCGAGGCCGTCGCTATGGCCGACGGATACGATCCGTCGCTAATCCTCCGTCGCCAATTTGCTGTATTTTAGTAGTGGGAAAGAACATGAAAGTACAGGAATAAGTACAGGAAATAAAGTATAGAAAATGTAAAGTACATGAATGTAACTATGAACCAGAAGTACAAGACATGACAAGTGCACCATGTTTAAAATACAATAGCTCATGTGACCGGCTGGGGGTAAGCACATGAAAGTACATGAATGGTACGGCTTAGGGCCCGCGTACACGGTGCGGGGCCTAAGCTATCTACATGAATATAGTAACCGGGGTTTGGTCACATGGCTAGTGTATTTTTCCATCCGACACAAGTACGTACAAGAACAAGAATACAGGAGTACAGGGGTACAAGATATCGTGTCATGACGTGTCACAAGAAAAGTACAAGATATGTAAATGTACTAGACAGTAGAAAAGTACTTGCCTTGCTCCGGAAAGTCAAGGGTAGGAAGGTGATCGGTAAGTCCACCTGAATCAATTGGTTTTAAAAATCTAGGTGAGGAACTAACTATCATTTAAGTACCATTAACAAATTGACTGATGGATTGAGTATTTTTTATTTATTTAATTATACAATTTTATCAGTTACTATCCAAATAACTACTATTTAAACATTATATATTTTTTAAGAAGGAACCCTTTGAATTATTATGCTACAGTTTACTGTAGGTAGTCATACTATTGATTGTAGAGTACCAACAACCAACCTATACTCTAGAGTCAACCAATCATGAAATCAATTGGTTAAAATGGTCAATCCAACCTGGCCCATTTCTACTTTCCAGATAACCTGTTGGACCCAACTCCTACATCAACTTATCCCAATACTCAGCAGCTCAAAATGGACCAATGTCCCAATCGTTAACTAAGTCCAACGGTAGGCTTCCTAGCAACACACACCCACCATACTTCATCTTCCCAGTTGTAAAAGAAGTTTTATTGCTACTGCTTCTAGTATCGAAGACTCAACAAGGACTCAGAAGTTCAGGAGACCAAGAATAAGAATGAATTTAAAGACAGAAAATTGTTATTCTCAAAACTCAAACAGCAGAACCAAACACACACCAAAATCGAGCTAAACACACCTGAACTGAACTCCCAACGTTTACCAAGAACTCATGAAAAAATCAGTAGAACACAACACAATCAAATCCACAAAATTCTATCAGAAGTTATATACAAAAGAAATACAAAATTAAATTGATAACTCTCAAAACGATTTCCACGCATAGGAGTTGTTCTGCATAACTGCTATCCCTGCTCCTAGACTCCAGTCCATACCAAGTTCTCGACCCCATCATTGAATCCCCATTGCATTGGACATGAGAACCGCTGGACACGAATCCATACCAATGCAACACACTGGACAACAATGACCTCAGGTCAAAGACAAGCCCGACACGAACGGATAGCTTCCCGATCCTAACTGTAAATCTGTCCAACCCCTCCCATTAAACCTAGACACCAATATGAATTATACGATATTAGATTGGGAAGAGAAATGCCTGAGAAGAAGAAGGATTCAAACTGGGACGAAAATACGGCTCCAATCAAATTAAGTACGGCCCTTTGTTCCTGGATGCGTTTCGAGCTTGATTCAAATTTGTTCTTCTGAATTTTGACTCGATCATCAAACTTCCTGTTCGAATTCCCACCGAATGCAACCGGTCATTAAGGAATTTCAACCCAATCCAGACCAAACTAAAATCTCCATTCCCCAGTGTCTCTCTACTAAGAACATTAATCCTTATGAAGACTAAGAAAAGGAGATCCGAGCCATACCTATCAGTTAGGCCCGGAGACATAGTTGAAGGTCCAACTGTGCTGAGATGAGATCCCCACGAGTCTGATTCAGACACAATGGTTACGAATACTCCTCTGAGGCACTCGATTGAGCACCTGGTGCTCAAAATCAGAAACAAGATTTTTTAGAGTTCAATAGGAATCCAAGAATGATCAAACATTAGAAACAAATTAAAAATAGGATTTATAGAACAAACTTCCTCCTGGTCGACCCCATTCGATCGATTGATGATCAAGAATTCGATCACCTAACCATTTCTTGATCACGATCGTCGACAGGAATTAAAGAACGCTTGATTTACCTTAGATCGATCAACCGATTGATATTGATGAAATAGAAGCAAATTCGAAGGAAGGAACACTCACCGATCGACGACAATCGAGGATGGAGAGCAGTCACGTCTGGAGGAGGTCGTCGGAGAAGATGACCTACGTTGCAGTCGTCGGGAAGGACGAACGTTGTCGAGAGTCGATTGTCTTGGTGTTACCAACGCAGGGAAATCCAGATCCGCTGGGGTGATGATCGGAGAGAGGAATGTCATCGCTGTCGTACGTTAAGGAATGTGCACAGTCGTGCCGTCGGAAGAATCGATCATCGTCGTCCTCCACGAAGTCGTCGAGAAACAGGAACACCGCCGCTGCTGGCCGTGCACTACTGAGGAGAGTCTCTTGTGGTGGTGGCGCTGCCTTCAATCATCGGGGGAACAGATGCTCATCGTTGATGCTCGTCGTCGCTGGAAGTGTACCGTCGGGAACAGTCACCTAGGCGTCGGTTGCCGTCGCTGGAGAACCTGCCGGAGTGATTTAGGGTTAGGGTTAGCTGCTCTGGAGAAATTTTGGAGAAAAGACAGAGCTCACAAAATTTCAGAGAGAGTGAGAGGAGAATATAACTCTCTTCTCCCCAATCAGACTATAAACGAAAGAATGTGCATTATGCACAACCCCCCCCCCCCCTCCGCTCCGTAGACATTTTGTAGAAGTCCTTTTTGTTAAGGAAAATTTCAGAAAAACCCCTCTCCTTTTCATAATTTTAGAAATTGGTTTTAAATATCAGTTAGGAGTCACATGGTGGCCCCAAAGTTTGTTATAACAAACTTTCAAAATTTAAAAGAATAAATTCTGCCTAACTAATTTTCCTCCAAAAATATCAATCACCATATTTAATATTTTAAAAATCAAAAACTTACTATTTGAAAATCAGTTAAACTATTAATCATTAATCAGAAAATAAATTTAGGATTTTGAAAATACTGGAAAAGTAGAGTGACAAGTCTCTCCCCTTAAAATAATTTTGTCCTCGAAATTCAAAGGTGCAACAATATAATTTAAGAATATAATTTCAATTGAGGCAAAAGTTGAAAACGGCAATTTAAATTGAGATGTGAAATAAAGTCAATTCTAGTCATGGTTAGAAAATAGTTTATTTGGTCACGATCAAACGAGATTTCAAAAATCAGGTATGATCAATAGGTACAGAGTATAAAATATAGGCACGATCTGGATTTCTAGTTATGACCAGAGGTGGAACATGAATGACTTAGCATGACGAAATCAACGGTAAGATGACATGATCGATAATGATCAAATTTGATTAGGCACGAAGTGAAACAGGGTATAATTAAGATCAAGTACGATAATTTCATACAAGAAGTTTGAAGTAACACGATCTATCAATGATCAAGATTTTTAGATAAGCACGATATGACATGAATTTTATTTGCAACTAAAAACATGAAGTGGAATGAATTTTAATTACAACTTAGAGGAGCAAAATCATGAAGACACAGCTATTAAGTATGATAAAAAAATTGATAGTTTAACACAAGTGCACTAGGCCAAGATAGGAAAATCATGGTCAAATAGACATGATTTAAGATCGAAGTTTAGACAAGACACAAACGAAGTATGGAATCAAAATCTGGCAATGTATAATTTTGAGAAAATCAATAATATAACGATAAAATGCTAGAAGGGAAACTAGCAAGGGCTGATTGTGGAAACGTACGAAATACTCAGGAGATACAGTATCAAATCAGGATAAACGTGCAAGGATTTGTGATTCTCGAAAACCAATAATTATATGAAAATGGAATATATTTTCCATGATATCCAAGAACCTATAGATATTTGAAATCACTTTGCTTAGAATCCCTACCCCGCCAGTATATATCTGACTGCAATAGACTTTCAGCTTCGTAACTCAAATAACAATATGTCACCGAATATTCTGTCAACCTTATCCATTTTCCAACAATCATTGTCGAAACCAACCAAGATATCAAAGGTATAAAAAATAAGATAAAGTCTCAATAATACTGGAAAACCTATGAATGTCTAAAATTACTTCAACTTAGAGTTCTTGTCTCGCTAGTGCGCTGCTGGCTGCAGTGAACCTTCTGTCTCTGTAATCTAGGTAATGGCTGCAGCGCGCAACTGCCATACTCTAGTAGATCATCGAATAGTCTCTCAACCTTATCCATGAGAATTTAAAATTTTCAAGGATGAAGGAATCCAAAATGAGTTTCAATAATCTAAGTCGCGATAATGATGAGATTATCTGACTGTTGGAATACAAGGGTTTATTTGGTACTAAGAAGTAACAAGGGATCCAATCAAAGAGTAGTGAGTACAAAAGGGCAATCAGGAAGATTTAAAATCTCAAAAAAAATTTGAGATGGTAGCAAGATCCCGTATATGGAACGTTATCCCGAATGGATAACAGTCTCAAAGAATGAACAGAAGTAAGGCATCAGATAAAAGACAAGGTCTCAAAATAAGGAATAAAATCTCGAAAACAAGGTTCAACAACATTTTAATAACAACGAAATCTCGAATAAAATCTCGAAGAAAAAACAATCTCCAATAGGATACAAGGTCTCAATTAGAGAACCAATATCAACAAAGTCGTGATTAGGAAATAAAATCTCGAATAGGAAATCTTGACGAGGAACAAGGTATCGAATAGGGAACACGGTCTTAACGAGTCGCGAGTAGGAACTGGAGTTTCAAAGTCTAAAAAATCTTGAATATGAGACAAAATTTCGAACAAAACAAGGTCTCGAAATAGGAAACAGGATCTCAAAATCTCGAATGGAATCAAGTTACGAATAGAAAAAGAGAATCAATAGGTAAATAGGAAATAAGCATCCATGAAACAAGCGATATCTCACATAGGGAACAAGATCGAAACAAAGTTGTGGACAAAACAATTTTTCAATAGGAAACAAGCCATAAATAGGAAACAAATCTTCAAACCCTTCAAAGGAATCCTTAATAATGTCCTAAATAGGATGAAGCTCAAACAAGGTTTCGAATGAGGAACAAGGTTTTGAAATGAAATCTCGAGTAGGAATTAAAATCTCAAATAACACGAAGTTTGATGAGGGAACAAATTTCCAATTATGTGCCAACACTGGAAAGCAAAATCATGAAATATGCAAACAGTATCGAATAGTGGATTTCAAATAATTATCGAATTGTGGAACTGAAACAAGTTTACCAATTAGAAAATAATATCTCGAAGTGAACTTCGAATATCAACCAAGATTTTTAAAATAGACAACAAGACGTTTCAAGAAATGAGCTAGATGCTAAGAGGAATTTTAAGGAAAGACTGGATTGTGAATCAAGATACATGGTTTTCTCCAACCATGCAAAAGAATCTTCTGTCTTCAGTATTCCTCCGGGACTGGAATCACTTCAATGTTCTTCACTGTCCTAACGTAGACTGGTTCATGCGGTAGTGCTCCATGTGATCGCTGAAACTGGAGAGGCGGGTCCTTCTTCTGTGATACTGGTACTCCTCGTGCTTGTCCTTGGGCAGTGTGATCAGCAGTCTCCAGCAGTCCTTGACTTGGTGGGCAGGAGATCAGCAGAATAAACATAGCCTCCGTCTTTTGCGGCACTCTTCGTAGTGGTATCCTGAGCTGCGGCAGAAAATACAAATGATAGTTGGCTGAATCTGAATCTTCTGCTGGACTGAAGAAGCGTGGTCTGAGTGTGACGATGCTTTGCTGATCCATAGTAGTTGATATATTCATCATAAGTCTTCATGTCTCTCCTGGGCTTCAGCTTTCCGTCTCGTTCTATTGCCTGTGCTACATTCTGGATCAGAGGAGTTGAATCCTCAGAGACTTGGATGATCTTCAGTGGCAGCCCCAGGTTTTCGATCTGCTCCTCGGTGCAAGATATGCGCTCGACGTCGAAAAAGTCCAAGGTCTGAGAGTCTGGAAGTCAGAAGTCCTTCTTAGCTCGGAGTGTGTATCCACGAATCTGGCTTGAGAAAAGGATGGCATGCTCCCATTGGGTGTCAAGAAACTCTTGAAACGTCTCCGTCAACTGCGTACTACCCATGGGGATAGTAGAGCGATAGAAAGTAGTGTAGGCTCGAACCCTCAAGTGTAGGTGGGTCAACCGTTCCGGTATTGCGGGTTTTGAACTATCTGAAAAACAGAAAACTGTTAAGATATCCTAAATCTAAAAACAAAAAGTGTTTATAGAATATCAATATACCCGATGTACCCGATTTTCTATGTTGTGATCAAGCTTCCCTAGTTTAATCAAGTCCCCCAATAGTACGCTAAGACCTAGGTACCATTAGGATAGACCTGCATAGGCCACCACTAAAAATATGTCACGACCCGCTCCCGAATAATCGGACACGAGTCGAACACGCCCAGCCTTCGTCGTTAGACACGACGAAGTAAGCTATACCAAGACAGGAAAATCTTACCAGATAAACATAAATGTGCACAATCACAACATTTATACACGATCCCAGAAAGATCACCATAATCCACAAATCCATATATCATAAATGTACTAGTCATCAGGAATGAAATGTACTATGAACTTTAAAACAATATCTAGGAGTAGGGCTAAATAGTCTAAACCTGAAGCCTCTAGCTAAATCAGGTCTCCATCATGCTCAGCTAAAATCCCGGACTCTGGTCCATAAGGTAGAATGATATCCTGCAAGTATACCTGCAATATATCCAGTCAGGAGCGGAGCAAAGTACAGTTCTAGGTAATGAACAAGAACATCATGATATGGAAATGAGTACAGGAGAACATGAACTATAAAGTACAGGAAAGAACATGAAAGTACAGGAATAAGTACAGGAAATAAAGTACAGGAAATGTAAAGTACAGGAATATAACTATGAACCAGAAGTACAAGACATGACAAGTGCACCATGTTTGAAATACAACTAGCTCATGTGACCGGCTGGGGATAAGCACATGAAAGCACATGAAAGTTCATGAATGGTACTGCTTAGGGCCCGCGTGCACGGTGCGGGGCCTAAGCTATCTACATGAATATAGTAACCGGGGTTTGGTCACATGGCTAGTGTATTTCTTCACCCGACACAAGTAAGTACAAGAACAGGAATACATGAGTACAGGGGTACAAGATATCGTGTCATGACGTGTCACAAGAAAAGTACAAGATATGTAAATGTACAAGACCGTAGAAAAGTACTTGCATTGCTCCGGGAAATCAAGGGTAGGAAGATGATCGGTAAGTACACCGGAGCAAATCAAGGGTAGAAAGATGATCGGTAAGTCCACCTGAATCAATTGGTTTTAAAAATCTAAGTGAGCAACTAACTATCATTTAAGTACCATTAACAAATTGACTAATGGATTGAGTATTTCTTATTTATTTAATTATACAATTTTATCAGTTACTATCCAAATAACTACTATTTAAACATTATATTTTTTTAAGAAGGAACCCTTTGAATTATTATGCTACAGTTTACTGTAGGTAGTAATACTATTGATTGTACAGTACCAACAACCAACCTATACTCTAGAGTCAACCAATCATGAAATCAATTGGTTAAAATGGTCAATCCAACCTGGCCCATTTCTTGATAACCTATTGGACCCAACTCCTACAGCAACTTATCCCAATACTCAGCAGTTCAAAATGGACCAATGTCCCAATCGTCAACTAAGTCCAACGGTAGGCTTCCTAGCAACACACACCCACCATACTTCTTCTTCCCAGCTGTAAAAGAAGTTTCATTGCTACTGCTTCTAGTATCGAAGACTCAACAAGGACTCAGAAGTTCAAGAGCCCAAGAATAAGAATGAATTTAAACGCAGAAACTTGTTATTCTCAAAACTCAAACTACAGAACCAAACACACACCAAAATCGAGCTAAACACACCTGAATTGAACTCCCAACGTTTACCAAGAACTCATGAAAAAATCAGTAGAACACAACACAATCAAATCCACAAAATTCCATCAGAAGTTATATACAAAAGAAATACAAAATTAAATTGATAACTCTCGAAACGATTTCCACGCATAGGAGTTGTTCTGCATAACTGCTATCCCTGCTCCTAGACTCCAGTCCATACCAAGTTCTCGACCCCATCATTGAATCCCTATTGCATTGGACATGAGAACCGCTGGACACGAATCCATACCAACGCAACACACTGGACAACAATGACCTCAGGTCAAAGACAAGCCCGACACGAACGGATAGCTTCTCGATCCCAACTGTAAACCTGTCCAACCCCTCCCATTAAACCTAGACACCAATATGAATTATACGATATTAAGATTGGGAAGAGAAATACCTGAGAAGAAGAAGGATTCAAACTGGGACAAAAATGCGGCTCCAATCAAATTAAGTGCGGCCCTTCCTTCCTGGATGCGTCTCGAGCTTGATTCAAATTTGTTCTTCTGAATTTCGACTCGATCATCAAACTTCCTGTTCGAATTCCCACCGAATGCAACCGGTCATTAAGGAATTTCAACCCAATCCAGACCAAACTAAAATCTCAATTCACCAGTGTCTCTCTACTGAGAACATTAATCCTTATGAAGACTAAGAAAAGGAGATCCGAGCCATACCTGTCAGTTAGACCCGAAGACAGAGTTGAAGGTCCAACTGTGCTGAGATGAGATCCCCACGAGTCCGATTCAGACACAATGGTTACGAATACTCGTCTGAGGCACTCGATTGAGCACCTGGTGCTCAAAATCAGAAACAAGATTTTTAGAGTTCAATAGGAATCCAAGAATGATCAAACATTAGAAACAAATTAAAAATAGGATTTAGTGAACAAACTTCCTCCTGGTCGACCCCTTTCGATCGATTGATGATCAAGAATTCGATCACCTAACCATTTCTTGATCACGATCGTCGACAGGAATTAAAGAACGCTTGATTGACCTTAGATCGATCAACCGATTAATATTGATGAAATAGAAGCAAATTCGAAGGAAGGAACACTCACCGATCGACGACAATCGAGGATGGAGAGCAGTCACGTCTGGAGGAGGTCGTCGGAGAAGATGACCTACGTCGCAGTCGTCGGGAAGGACGAACGTTGCCGAGAGTCGATTGTCTTGGTGTTGCCGACGCAGGGAAATCCAGATCCGCTGGGGTGATGACCGGAGAGAGTAATGTCGTCTCTGTCGTGCGTCAAGGAATGTGCACAGTCGTGCCGCCGGAAGAATCGATCACCGCCGTCCTCCGCGGAGTCGTCGAGAAACAGGAACACCGCCACTGCTGGCCGTGCACTGCTGATGAGAGTCTCTGGTGGTGGTGGCGCTGCCTTCAATCATCGGGGAAACAGATGCTCATCGTTGATGCTCGCCGTCGCTGGAAGTGTGCCGTCGGGAACGGTCTCCTAGGCGTCGGTCGTCGTCGCTGGAGAACCTGCGGGAGTGATTTAGGGTTAGGATTAGCAGCTCTGGCGAAATTTTGGGGAAAAGACATAGCTCACGAAATTTCAGAGAGAGTGAGAGAAGAATACACTCTCTCTCCTCCACAATCAGACTTTAAACGAAAGAATGTGCATTATGCACAACCCCCCCCCCCCCCGGCTCCGTAGACATTTTGTAGAAGTCTTTTTTGTTAAGGAAAATTTCAGAAAAAACCCCTTTTCTTTTCATAATTTCAGAAATTGGTTTTAAAAATCAGTTAGGAGTCACATGGTGGCCCCAAAGTTTGTTATAACAAACTTTCAAAATTTAAAAGAATAAATTCTGCCTAACTAATTTTTCTCCAAAAATGTCAATCACCATATTTAATATTTTAAAAATCAAAAACTTACTATTTGAAAATCAGTTAAACAATTAATCGTTAATCAGAAAATAAATTTAGGATTTTGAAAATACTGGAAAAGTAGAGTGACATAAATTAACACAGAGAATGTCATTCTCCGTATAAATTAACACGGAGAATGCCATTCTCCGTTTTATTTAACACGGAGAACGACATTCTTCGTGTTTCTAACACGGAGAATGGCCATTCTCCTGTGTTTTAACACTGGAATGACCATTCTCCGTGCTAAATTACACAGAGAATGGCCATTCTCCTTTTTATTTAACACGAAGAATGGCATTCTCCGTGTTTCTAACGCGGAGAATGGCCATTCTCCTACGTTTTAACACTGGAATGACCATTCTCCGTGCTAAATTACACGGAAAATGGCCATTCTCCGTGTAAATTAAGACGGAGAATGGCCATTCTCCGTGTACCGTGTAATTAAGCACGAAGAATGGTCATTCTCCGTGTAAATTAAGACGTAGAATGCCATTCTCCGTCATTCTCCGTGTTAGTAACACGGAGAATGGCATTCTCCGTCTTAATTTACACGGAGAATGCCATTCTCTGTGTTACTAACACGGAGAATGGCCATTCTCCGTGTAAATTAAGATGAAGAATGTCATTCTCCGTGTTACTAACACGAGAATGACCACCCTCATGCGAAATTAACATTCTTCTTGTTCTAACACGGAGAATGGTCATTCTCCTGCATTTTATGGTCAGTTGAAACTTTGAAGGGCTATAACTTTTGACTGGGAGGTCGAAACGAGGCCCGGTTTGTCGCAAAATGAGCGTATCTTCGAGGAGCCTGAGATTAACCATTTTTCTGTTAGACGGCCTTCCGAAATTTTAGAATCGCAAAAAAAATGATGTTTGGACCTTCGTTTTAGCACTTTTGTCGTTTGTCTCGGTCTTTCTGAAGTTTTCAGACGAGTTTTTGAAGATTTTTGAGGAGAAAACCTAGATTCGAAAGTGAGAAGCGTATGAAAGAAGATGAAGTATCGAAACATGTTTTTTAAGAGTAGTTTCGTAGGTGTTTTCAATAAATTAGAAGGAAGGGCAAAACGGTCATTCGGAACCCTCTTTATATATTTTTTTTTCCTAATTCTGGGCACGCGATGAAATGTTATTGCGCGGTGGGTTTTTCATAAAACTTTTTCGTTTTTTGGGCATTTCATAAATTTTCCCTATCTTGTAAGTACCTACCTACCCATATTAGATTTTTTATTTTATTTTATAATAGATATGTAAAGATATTTTTGAAAAAAAAATTTACGGTGAAGCCAACTCTTAGCATTATATAGTAAAAAGATTATATATTATTTGTCGCACTATAATAAATCTTTACTGGTGCGTTTTTTTTTTTCCTAAGGTGAACTGCTGCTAGATAAATTATAAAGTATGGTCAGTATGGTGTGGCAAAGATTGTTTGTACAGTCACCTACGGGTGTCTATATGTAAATTATTCGTTCATATGCCCAAGGATGAGTTGTCCAAGTTGGCGGCCAACATGAGGCACTGCATTCTCGTGAGTCAGGTGCTGTTTGATTCTAAGTTTTAAAACCTAGGAAATAAAATTTTGATCTTTTATCCATATTTGATAAGTCTGAGACAAAAAGTTACGAGAGAATAAAGGAACTTCAGTCCCTTGTTAGCAATTACCCGAATAAAACTCGTATAATACGTAAAAAAAAATTTGTATCGTCAGAAACGTATAATATTTACATACTTTTGAAAAATTCGAATTCTGAAAATTGCTGATAAATCCAATTTCGGGGTTGATTTTTATGAAAAATTCACCCGCAGGATGGATTTTATGAAATATCCAAAATTATATATTTTCACATTAAATATTCCAAGATTTCCTTTAGATACTCTGTATTTACAAAATTGCCATTTTGATAATACCATAACTACCCCTTCGCATAAACTCAGATTTGGATTGCAATTCTCGTTTTCTTCTTCTTCTTCATGAGAGATCTGAATTCCATTGCTCTCATCTTCAGCAGAGATCGCAAAGATCATTCGTAGTTCACTGTGTTTTTCTTCAGTCGAACTTCGATCATCACTCATTATCATCATCATCATCTTCCTGGAGAGATTTGAAGTTTTCGGAGATTAGATCAATTGTGGAGAGAAGATCTTCTTCTTCTTCTTCTCCATAAGAGTTAGCATCGTTTTGAAAGAAGAATGAAACTCTTTATTCATGACAAAAATTTTTCTAAAAAAAAATAAAAAATAGGTTTTTGTCAACTGTTCTCCATCATTCTCCATGATTTTAACACGGAGAATTGATTATCCATGGTTTTAACACGGAGAATGACCATTCTTAGTGATTTTAACACGGAGAATGACAATTCTTTGTGATTTTAACACGGGGAATGGTCATTCTCCATGATTTTAAGAATGGAGAATATGCCGTTCTTCATGATTTTTAATACGGAGAATGGTCATTCTCCGTCATTTTAACACGGAGAATGATCATTCTCCGTATTAAAACCACGGAGAGTTGTCATTCTCCGTTCTTAAAATCACGAAGAATGACCATTCTTCGTCATTTTAACACATAGAATGGCAATTCTCCGTGGTTTTAATATAGAGAATGACCGTTCTCCGGGTTAAAATGACGGAGAATGGCCATTCTCTGTCATTTTTACACGGAGAATTGATTCTCCGTGATTTTAACACGAGAATGACCATTCATCGTGATTTTAACACGGGGAATGGTCATTCTCTGTAATTTTAAGAACGGGGAATGGTCATTCTTCGTGATTTCTAATACGGAGAATGATCATTCTCTGTGGTTTTAACACGGAGAATGGCTATTCTCCGTCATTTTAGCACGGAGAACGGTCATTCTCCGTCATTTTAACACGGAGAATAGTCATTCTCCTGCATTTTAATAAGGAAAATGACCATTCTCCGTAATATTAACACGGAGAATTGTCATTCTCCGTAATATTAACACGGAGAATTGTCATTCTCCTGCATTTTATGGCCAGTTGAAACATTGGAGGGCTATAACTTTTGACTAGGAGGTCGAAACGAGGTCCGGTTTGTCGCAAAATGAGCGTATTTTCGAGGAGCCTAAGATAAACGGTCCCACCGTTTGTCGACCTTCCAAAATTTTAAAATCGCAAAAAAAATGATGTTTAGACCTCTATTTTAACAGTTTTACCGTTTATCGGCATTTTCGAAATTTTCCAATGAGTTTTTGAAGGAAGGTTTGAAGATTTAGGAGGAGAAAATCTAGATTCGAATCGGCTTGTTTAGGCAATATACGGTTCGGGCCGGATCGGAACTGCGGGTCCTGGACCCGTATGCCCACCCCTACTACTACTACTACAACAACAACAACGCAGATCTAGACCAAAGAGAGGAGCCAACACATGAAGCTCCTCACCTCAGTCTCAAAATAAAGATCAGAGGTTTCTTCTGAAAGCTGAGCAACTGGACTCTAAAGATGATGTGTCATGTTTCACTCCTAAAATATATATAGGTGTGCGTCTGATCACGAACTACCACTAATTACATACTATGGTCATATTTGGTTCATGGAATCATGGCATTAAAAAAGAAAAATAATTCATTTTCTATATTCCGATGTCAAAGAAAATATTTAGAAAAAGATACTGATTCCCAAAAAAAGAGAAAATTGAGGAAAAAATGGTTTCCCCCACCCACCTAGAAATTCACTTTTCCAATTTAGGGATTCAATTTTTCTTCCAATTTTTTTGGCCTTTCCAAACACCCAAAAAAAAACGAAATAAAATTTATAATTTTTCAAAGAAAAAATAAATAAATAAGGAGTTGATTTCTTTTTCTTTACTTTCCGCCAACCAAACGAGGCCTAAAGGAAATCCAACTGTATAAGTATTGAATTCCAATTATATAAGTATTGGGTGTTCTAGCAAACTGACATATCCTATAATCTGGCCAATGAATTATGTGTGTGTCAATCCAATCAACTAAAATTCTTCCGGACTTGTATTGGGTGTTTTAACAAACATATATCATGTGATTATGGTATTTAATTTTATTTGTTCTCCGCGTAAGGTTCCTTCCAATTTCCAACTTGTATGGTAGAAGAAAACAAAAATATTTAATGGAAGAGAATATTAAAAAGAATGCAAAGAGTATATGCACATGATCACAAATTCGAAAATATTTAGCAAAGATCTAAGTTATCTAACCATAAGATGCATGACCATACGAAGGATGGGGGAACCTCCTTTTCTTTGTGACTGTAATTAATTCAAACAATAAAACCAGTTTGTGCAGTTTCCAAATTTCCTACCAAACGTGTTCCTATGAGAATTTTTCATCTGTACTTACCATTATACCGAAATTTATGGTGAAAAAGTCAGATAAATTACATGCAAAGAATAAAACTTAAGGGAATGTTTGGCACACAGAATACTAATATATCTGAAAATTAAATTCTCGGTAAAAAAAAACAAAAACAGAAAGAAAAAAAAAAATAAAAATGAGGAAAAGCATCAACAAAAATTCTAAAAAATAAAAAAGATAAAAAAATAGAAAAAAAAAATCTTACAAGACTGAAAAAGAAAAAAAAAATCTTAAAAAAACACTAAAAACGAAAACACAAGGAAAAAAAAGTATATAAATAACAACAACAAAAATATGCCCCAAAACAAATAACTTATTCTAGAGGAATTGGATACTCATAATTTGTGAATAAATTATTTATAGAAAATAAATTTGTATAACCTAAATCTAGAATTCTCACACCCTAAATTTGTGGAGGAAATAAAAAAAACTATTATCAAACTCCCCCTTAAGTTTCTATAATTTGTTGATTGAATACAGAGTAATTCTAGTCAAAGAGTAGAGAAACTACTCGGTGGACTTCATGCATAATGCATACTAACATTACCACGGTCACTAAAGTGGTATACGTGTGAGAGCTGCTAGGTTGTCTGTCTGCGGGCCAGTTCGTTCATCGCGTGTCGTGGTCCTATTGACAGGTCAAGTGGCGTGAGTTTCGTGAATATGTTTGCGTATACATAGTCACAATCAGCGCTGACCTTGGATAAGTCGGACAAGCCATCGGGTTTGGACAACCTCTCTGGTTAGGGCATCTCCCTCTCCCAGCTCTTAAGTACCCACCTCTGCTCCAATAGAGCCTCCGCGGACTACCCGAACACATTTCTGTCAGTTGAACTAGCAATCCATCAAGTCCATATTTTGAGTTCTCACTGTGAATGTCTCGAGTAGCTCAAGGAGAGGAACTCGAAATTCGAGTTCCACGACGCTGTCAGAACCGAAGGCTTCGACGCCGCTGTCAACTCCACTATCAATTTTTTGATATCATCTTTTAAAGTCAAGAATCAAAGGACAATCAAATTTAATTTCGACTAGGACAATCCAACTTGCCGGCTCTGATCACAATCAGCAGACAGACTCGGTCACTCAGGGCCCTCGACGAGCTTCCTTTTGCCAACTTCCCTACATGGAATTTCTTCCAACTATTCGTGAAATAGAAGAAAAGTCGATGACATGCCGATCGATCGAGATCAAGCACCTGTACGTCGTACCATGCATGTCATGATTTGCGTAAGTACGCTGTTCATCCAAGTAACGGATACATCGATCCTCTATAGTAAGACCAAAATCGTACGTACTTACTCCAAAGTAAACCAGTACGTACGTACGTACTCGTGTCAGTATTTTCGTACGTACCGGCCGGCCGAAACGAAGAACTAATTAATAGTGTCCTTATTGTTGCAATATGTTATATATAAATAAACTGATGAAGGGTCGCTCTCCACTCCAGCTGCATATTTTTGGGGTCTCCATGGGGACCTCCCTCCCTGAGGAATCGATCAACAAATAAGTCCCTGTTCACTTGTCCCACATACATAAGTGAGCTCGTTGGATCCTTTCCTATCAATCAAAGTTCAGGCCTACCAAGAAATTATTCAGTGGGCCGGACTCGACACGTGACTGTAATAGTAAGATCCTTTATTCTTCTCCAATAACAGTATGATACAATATATTTGTAGTCAGAGCCGGCCTAGAGGTAAGCCAAAACAAGACTTCGGATTTGGACAGCCATTTCTACTTAGGACAACCTCAAGGTTCAGCGCGATCCCAATAAAGGTCGGGGTCACAGATGACCCTCCATAATCGACCTATAATAAGGGACACGGGACAACCAAAAACTAGTTCCAGATTGGACAACCCAACCCTCAGGCCGGCCCTGTTTGTAGTATCGTGTTGCTTACTCTCTCGGTGATGTGTCATGTTGCTTACTCTCTACTGAGCTTGAAAATTCTCTACAAATGGACCCCTCCTTCTTCTTTGTAGTAGACGTCTTTCTTTTCGGATGGGTAACGAAAGATGAACGAGAAACTGAGGCCACCGGGAACCTGACTAAATCCAAGAACTTGGTAGTTATTCCGTGTCGTACAGCAGTGACTGATCAGTTTGTGTCTCGACTTCCCTATCACTACTTTTTAGGCATCAGAGCTCCATCATTCATCAGTATGTATCCCTGTCCCTGGTGTACTGTTAGGGCTGATCCAGGAATAAGTCAAATAAGACTTCGGATTTGGATAATTTTTTTCTTTTTTTGGACAACCTCAGCGTGATTCTACAAGAGGTCAGAGTAGCGGATAATCCTCCAAAATTGATCCACAAAAAAGTTCAAGGGACAACCAAAACTATCTTTGGATAGGACAATTCAATCCCGTGTACCGATCCTGTGTACTGTTCAAGACCGTGACTTGGTCTCTGGATTTGGCCTACATGTATGAGAAGTGAAGGTGATACTCGATCTGTCATACTAGTTCGATATATCCCTTTTATTGTGCACAATATTCCTTAGATATTCCTGGGATTACATGGAGGAAAAAAAAAAAAGAAGACTAAAAGCACACTAAAAGCACACCAAGGTAGGAGTGAGCATTATTCGGATTTGGATCGGGAATCGAACCTAAGAGATTCGGTTCAGTTTAAAAAAATCGGTTCGATTTTGGTTTTGAAATACTATTTTTTTTTTTACTCTGATTCAATTTTGGGTTCAATTTTGGTCTAAAATCGAATAAGATTTACGCAGTTATATAATTATCTTCAATTTTATGCATATTTAGCAATTCAAAATATGTATATTTTGAAAATTACAACTCTATTGATGCATTTTAAAATCAAAGTTTGGTAATCAAATAATTTAATCTAATTTTGGGTCTAACTTTAAAATACAACAAAAGTACCTATAAGAAATATATATATTTAGTATAATTTAACTACAATTCTATTTTTAGGTTTGGCTCATTAAACAATAAAAATAGTCCAATCGGACAAATCGAACCAATTATCAGCTCGGTTTCGGTTATGGCTAATTTTGATTTGATTTATGTTTTGGGTTTTTAAAAGTTCGTTTATTCGGTTATGACTATTTTGATTGAAATCGAATAAACCGAATGCTCACCTATGCGCCAAGGTTTGGACAGGATAGACGACTCACAGACGTGTTAGATGTGTGTTGGGTGTGCACGAGTTATTTTTTCTTTTTCTTTTGTGTGTGTGCGCGTCCGTGTAAATTGTAAACTTCTGGAAGTTGAGATCCTGGTATCGTCGTTCGACTTAAGCTAAACTGAATGTAAAAATATTTTACAAACTGAGTTTTGTGTGTGTGTGCGTAAATTGTCAACTTCTTGAAATTGATCGTCCTACTTAAGCTAAAATGAATATAGAAATATTTACAAACGGATTACAAGCAACCTCGCTGATAAATATTTACACTTGTTTGAAACTTACACACGCAAGTAATATTTTCTAGGTTCTAAGATTTAAGTTTTGGAAGTTTCATATATACTTGATTTCTTTTACCAAAATTTAGTTTCTCTTTTCTTTTAGATTTGCAATGAAGTTATTTCATTTTAGCCAAAGCATGAAAGGCTAAAACAATTTATCCCAGGTCGATGAATCGATGATAATAGCTTCCCATGTAGGAGGTTATTTGGTTGTTTAAAAGTATAAGAAAATATGAAAGTAATTTTTTTGTCTAGTGAAAGTGAAATATGTGTACTTTTGAGTTTCATGCTAGTTTTTATCTGCTAAAAGTGACTTTTAATATTTGAGTATGTGATATTTTGTAACTCAAAAATGGTTAAATTTATAATTCCTATTGTGAAAATGAGAGAGAGAGAGAGAGAGAGAGAGAGAGAGAGAGAGAGAGAGAGAAATATTGATAGCCAGAAAACTGTACGTAGCCTTTTCTCATTGATAACATATAAAGAGGAAATGGGATAGAGGTTGTTTGTTGATATGGATAAGGGCATCCATATTTGGATTTATCCAAATCACAACACTACTCTTGGATGCCCACTTTAATTACTGTCTCATTAAAAACTTTTCTAAGAAAAAACCCATATTTTGGAAAAAAAATTCATAAAAAAGAAAAGAGTACAATAATATTCTTCAGGAATCCAAGTGGTGCGACTTACACTGCCTCGTTAAAAACCTTTTGAAGGAAAAATCCTGTGAAAAAAAATCTCAACGAAGAAAAATAGTATAATGCGCAAAGACATACTTCAAGATGTCTCCATTAGCATCTTCAGGATGCTTGCATCTACAGGATGCTCCCCATAAAAAATATTACATTCTTGTTCTTACATTACTTCAAAATAAAAAATTAACCCCCAATACAATTTAAATATTACATCTCACCCCAACACTTTATTTGTATATACATTTATACTCATATCCTTATGAAGATGTTGCATGTTTTATTTATGATTCCTGAAAGCTCGTAGCTTCTCCTGATATGTTGAAATGTTGGAAACATAGCCATGCACATTCTCTATTCGCTTTGATGAAATTGCCGCAATAATTTGATTTATTCTCTTTAAAATACCTGCAACATTATTTATGAAACATACCTTACTTATGGTATCCCCTTAATGAGTATCATATAAATACCATTCATATGCATATCTCATAGATGAAAAACATTAATCAAGAATAATTAATATGCATTATGTCATTCCAGTATATGTTTGTATATATGAATATCAGCAGATTCACATAAAGTATTTTGCAGAGTGAATGACAATAAATAAATTGTATTTTAAATAGGGTGCACCAGGATCCAAAACATGTTCTTTTGGTCATAACAGATCCTATTGACCTGACCATTATAGGGATATTATTTATATTAAATCTCTACAGGAGATCAATATTATCTTATCTCTTCAGGAGATTTATATTATCTTATCCCTTAATGAGATTATATTAATATTATCTCTTCAGATGATTAATATCCTCTCTTCAGAAGATTATAGTATATCTCTTTCTGTCACGATCCGCTCCCAATTTTGGGATACGAGTTCGTGATCAAGTCCAGCCTACGCCGCAGCATCGATGGTAGTACGCTGTCTATGATAACAATGGTCCACAACAAGCATAACACGCACATATATCATCCACAACTAAGCCAGCAATAATCACCAAAGATATCCAATAGTCTCAATATTATAATTATCAAATAATCCACTACAACTCATAAAGTCTCCAAAACAAACCCGGATAGCAGTAAATAAAATAAACTAAACTCTATGTTGGGTTTTGGTCTTTTTCAAAGAGATTTTTAGTCCCACATCGGCTAGACCAAAAGACTTGTATCTCTATATATTAGCTTTGCTAGTTTAGAGATGCATATGTGGTGTGGAGGTGCACATGGGTGTGCCATGTGGGATTATTTTTCTAATGGGAAAAAGGCTAAATCAACAATTGAAAGCATTCAAGCTTTTTGCTCTTGGGAAATTTATTTCCATGGGAGCTAAGCCCCGTAGGGGCTTAGCGACTCGGACTCGGGCTCATGGGCTCATGAGGCGTAATGTGGCATTTTGTTGGCGCACTTTGCACTTAGCACGCCACAGGTTGCGCCGGTTGTGCACGTTGCGCAAGTTGCGTGCGTGGCGCACGTTGCGCGAGTGGCGTAAGGTGGCCCAGGTCACGCAGATTGCACAGTGGCGCAGGTTGGCGCAAGTGGTTCAGTGCGCGGAGTGCAAGGTACGCGGGGTGCGCGCAGTTGGCACAACTTGCAGCAGAACGTGCGTTTGTACGTTCTGGGCGGTTGCTACATGTTCGGGATAGTTTTTACCATGTCCCTAACTTTGTGGTAACCGAGCAGTTGCTGCAGGGCCTATATAAGACATCCTCTCTCTCACAAGGCAAATAGATATGTAAGTAAAAGAAGCCACCACAGAAAGTTTACGAAGTGTTTTTTAACACAAGTAAACAGAGAATTCAGAAGTGTTCTTTAACACTATTCTGATCGGAATTTGCTTGCGAATTTCAGCAGCCTTCGAGAGAGAGAGGAAAGGCGCCGCACCAACGTTGCTTTTGTACGGGAGTTCGTATCCATCCGAGGAGTCAGAAGAGCAGGAGTGTTCCAAGTTCTCCGACGAACTTGCTGGTTCCTGGAATCTGTTCGTATAGGGCGAATAAAGCTTTGAGCAACGGTGATTATTTACCCCAGCAGGAGTTCTTCCATCTCTCGCCAGTCACCTTCTTCATTGCTGCCAGTAATTCTGATTGTATCTTCTTTTTAGAAGTACTACGATCGATTGCTGTTGATTACAAAATCTTTTTAGATTCTCGTAATTCAGGATCACCTTCCTTGAAGTGTTGATTTGGAACATTGTTTTTATAATTGTTTCATCTTCTCAAGTTTTCCATCGAAAAATTGTGCCCCGGCAATAACAATCTCAAAGCTTTATTGCTACGATGGAAAACGTTAATGCTTCACTCCTCAATACCACTACCAGAATAAGTCGTTTTAGCGACGCCAAAAGACGTCGCTAAAACGACAATATTCGTCGCTAACAATATTTAGCGACAAAATTACCGACGTTTCTGGCTGGTCGCGGAAATGTTAGTCGCTGATCATATAAACGTCGCCAATCGTCGTAATTACCGACGTTTGCCGACGTAAATATACGTCGGTATAATGCCGACGTCTACCGTCGTGTCGTCGGTGTCTCTGCGACGTAAAATATGGTGTCGCTACGCGTCGGTAAATTTACCGACGAATTATCGTCGACTCGTCGGTGGTTTAGTGACATGATCAAAGTCGCAAAACATCGGTAAATCCTGGGAATTCCTGGGGCTTAATAGCGACGTTTACCGACGTTTACCGACGTTTACCGACGTCCTCCTACATATATTGACGTCGCTAAACGTCGGTACACTGGATAATATCGCTTACCTACCGACGTTTACCGACGCAAAATTACGTCGGAGGACGTCGGTAAACGTCGATAAACGTCGCTAAATCTGCAAAAAAATAAAATAAAATAAAATACAGAATGTCCATTTCTCCCTGCAGTTTAAAAAGCTAACCATTTCTCACTGTAGAATAGAATCCAAACAATCACAGAATGTCCAAAACTTGCTGTACACAGGTTTCAGTCCCTATAACCAAGTCTACAACAATCACACAATGTCCAGTTCTCAGAATGTCCATTTCTCACTGTACACAGATTTCAGTCCCTATAAGCAAGTCTACAACAATATCACTTCACAATACGAAGCATTGTCGACTACTTTCCAACGATACTAATCCGAAATGGTATATAATAATCCAACACCGTCGATACCAGTCGAATGGCTTAATTGCCAAGTATGGGAACGAATGGCTCAGAACACAACCCAAAATTCATTCTAGCATACATTAGTGTGAATCATCTATGTTCTGTACATATGGTGTAGTATATGTTCTTATCGTATCTAGTATCTGAAGAATGTAACAGAATCAAGATGAACTCACATAATGTAATACTAAGACATCATCTACTACTATATAAGATATAGTGATAGGTTGTCGTATCATCATTGCCGAGAGATGAGGGTCGGAGGACAGTCAACTTTATCTACGGATATATAGTTTCTGCCTCGCCAGTCGAATGGCTTAATTGCCAAGTATGGGAACGAATGACTCAGAACACAACCCAAAATTCATTCTAGCATACATTAGTGTGAATCATCTATGTTCTGTACATATGGTGTAGTATATGTTCTTATCGTATCTAGTATCTGAAGAATGTAACAGAATCAAGATGAACTCACATAATGTAATACTAAGACATCATCTACTACTATATAAGATATAGTGATAGGTTATCGTATCATCATTGCCGAGGGATGAGGGTCGGAGGACGTCGGTAAACGTCGCTAAATCTGCAAAAAAAAAATAAAAAAAAAATACAGAATATCCATTTCTTCCTGTAGTTTAAAAAGATAACCATTTCTCACTGTAGAATAGGATCCAAACAATCACAGAATGTCCATTTCTCGCTGTACACAGGTTTCAGTCCCTATAACCAAGTCTACAACAATCACACAAAATATGGGAACGAATGGCTCAGAACACAACCCAAAATTCATTCTAGCATACATTAGTGTGAATCATCTATGTTCTGTACATATGGTGTAGTATATGTTCTTATCGTATCTAGTATCTGAAGAATGTAACAGAATCAAGATGAACTCACATAATGTAATACTAAGACATTATCTACTACTATATAAGATATAGTGATAGGTTGTCGTATCGTCATTGCCGAGGGATGAGGGTCGGAGGACAAATACCGCTCGAGTGAGCCAAAGACATGCAGCCACTTCCCTCCCTCCATTCACCCTCTCCCTCTCTCACGCTATCAACGTCACAACTTTTCCACCTCAAGTTCTGATCAAGCATTTTCCTTCTCCTCTCCTCCACCATGGCTCTGAACCCATCTGCTCCTCCCTACTTTCCTTCTTCTTATTTGACTCTCTCAGCCACATATGATATCCAGCTCAAGTGTAAAGTCGGAGGAGAAGAAGTGGGCAGAAAGAGGAGGGGGAAGCAGCACAGCCGACGGCATGACCCGGAGGAAGTATAGAGGTTTTCTTCAACATACGTAGGAGAACTATAAGGATATATCTTTTCACAACATATCACCTTGTCAAAGACCGTTAATGTGACAACCATGTTACCGCGGTATCGGAAGACTAACATGTCATAATTTTCTAAGCCGTGTGTTTTGACATAATCCTCCAACCGGATTTCAGTTCTATGTAATAATGCAAGATTACTACATAGGAGGAAAGAGTTGGGAGGATTATGTCGAAACACACGACTTAGAAAATTATGACATGTTAGTCTTCCGACACCGCGGTAACATGATATTCACATTAAGGGTCTTTGACAAGGTGACATATTGTGAAAAGATATATCCTTATAGTTCTCCTACGGATTTGAAGAAAACACTTGCACTTCCTCCGGGTCATGCCGCCGGCTGTGCTGCTTCCCCCTCTTATTCCTGCCCATTTTTTCTCCTCCGACTCTACACTTGAGCTGGATATCATATATGGCTGAGAGAGTCAAATAAGAAGAAAGGAAGTAGGGAGGAGCAGATGGGTCCAGAGCCATGGTGGAGGAGAGGAGAAGGAAGATGCTTGATCAGCATTGTCTTTCGGATCGTCCTCATCAAGGCATAACGGGCTGCTCAGCGTGCCCAGCTTCTTCAACTTCTCGCTGGCTGCAGAGTCGAAATGGGAACGGGTCCTCTTTGTCGGCTCGGAGCTCTGACTCGCACTCGTTGCCGTACTACCGGTTTTCTCTCTTCCTCTGACGCGGGTCATAATTAAGAAAAGAAATTTCGTACCTCTTCTTCACATAAATATCATTGCCGCCTTGTACTCGAGCCTCCTCGTCTGTGACGCTATCCAACTTCTCGGTGCCTACATTGTCACTCGAATCTCCCCTTCGACTCGTATCGTCCTCTTCTTCGCCTGTCTTTTTGCTCCCTGTCTTGCAATCATCTGCTATCACCGCCGACTCATTCGACTCCTTCTTCGAGTCTTCCTCCTCCTCCTCCTCCTCCTCGGAGTCATCGAAGAAGGAGTCGAATGAGTCGGCGGTGATAGCAGATGATTGCAAGACATGGAGCGAAAAGACAGGCGAAGAAGAGGACGATACGAGTCGAATGGGAGATTCGAGTGACAATGTAGGCACCAAGAAGTTGGATAGCGTCACAGACGAGGAGGCTCGAGTACAAGGCGGCAATGATGTTTATGTGAAGAAGAGGTACGAAATTTTTTTTCTTAATTATGACCCGCGTCAGAGGAGGAGAGAAAACCGGTAGCGCGGCGACTAGTGCGAGTCAGAGCTCCGGGCCGGCAAAGAGGACCCGTTCCTATTTCGACTCTGCAGCCAGCGAGAAGTTGAAGAAGCTGGACACGCTGAGCAGCCCGTTATGCCTTGATGAGGACGATCCGGAAGACAATGCTGATTCAGTTTTGCCTTCCTTGGATGGTATTGATTTTGTAGATCCGTGTATAAAAGAGAAAGAGATTGGGAGTAGAGTGGACCCAGAGGGAAATGAGAGATTGGAAGCTGGGTCAATATCCAAGAAGCGAAAGAGAGTCGAGGATTCTGATAGGTTGTCGTATCATCATTGTCGAGGGATGAGGGTCGGAGGACAGTCAACTTTATCTACGGCTACATAGTTTCTGCCTCGCCAGTCGAATGGCTGTAGGGACTATGTCCTTATCACCATGTCATACCGTAGATTAATGCAAATGGAGCTAGAGCTGGAGCCAAAATACAGAAACCAAAATACAGAATCCAAAATACAAAATACAAAATACAGAAACCAAAATACAAAATATAGAAACCAAAATACAAAATACAGAAACCAAAATACAAAATACAGAATCCAATCCCTGGGTTCACCGAAAATACAAAATACTGTGAGAACGGATGGCTCAGAACACAACCCAACCGGAGAGGATACTCTGAGAGATCCATCTGAGTAGGACGTATACTCTGAAAGATCACCTTTACAAGAATGATATCAGTAGTGGGATTGAGTGCTGGAGGAGATATTATCAGAGTATACGTCCTACTCAGATGGGTCTCTCACCATTACTATTTTTTTCTGACGGCATGATGGATGTGCTCCGTCAACATATTATTGCTCCGAGCCAAAACTTTGTCCCGGAGCTCAAGTGGACATCCTTCGTGTAGAGCTCGAGTGAGAGGTTCCTGACAGCATGGTGGTCTCCTTTGTTAAAGTATCCGTGCTCGTCCCACAACTAATGTGGGATGAGCACGGATACTTTGACAAATGAGACCACCATGCTGTCAGGAACCTCTCACTCGAGCTCTACACCAAGGATGTCCACTTGACCTCCGGGGCAAAAATTTGGCTCGGAGCAAGAATCTGTTGAGAGAGCACATCCACCATGCCGTAAGAAAAAAATAGTAACGGTGAGAGACCCATATGAGTAGGACGTATACTCTGATAATATCTCCTCCAGCACTCAATCCCACTACTGATATCATTCTTGTAAAGGTGATCTCTCAGAGTATACGTCATACTCAGATGGATCTCTCAGAGTATCCTCTCTGGTTGGTTGTCGTATCATCATTGCCGAGGGATGAGGGTCGGAGGACAGTCAACTTTATCTACGGCTACATAGTTTCTGCCTCGCCAGTCGAATGGCTGCAGAGACTATGTCCTGATCACCATGTCGTACCGTAGATTAATGCAAATAGAGCTGGAGCCAAAATACAGAAACCAAAATACAAAATACAAAATACAGAAACCAAAATACAAAATACAGAAACCAAAATACAAAATACAGAATCCAATCCCTGGGTTCGCCGAAAATACAAAATACTGTGAGAACGGATGGCTCAGAACACAACCCAACCGGAGAGGATACTCTGAGAGATCCATCTGAGTAGGACGTATACTCTGAGAGATCACCTTTACAAGAATGATATCAGTAATGGGATTGAGTGCTGGAGGAGATATTATCAGAGTATACGTCCTACTCAGATGGGTCTCTCACCGTTACTATTTTTTTCTGACGGCATGATGGATGTGCTCCGTCAATATATTCTTGCTCCGAGCCAAAACTTTGTCCCGGAGCTCAAGTGGACATCCTTCGTGTAGAGCTCGAGTGAGTGGTTCCTGACAGCATGGTAGTCTCCTTTGTTAAAGTATCCGCGCTCGTCCCACAACCAATGTGGGATGAGCACGGATACTTTGACAAAGGAGACCACCATGCTGTCAGAAACCTCTCACTCGAGCTCTACACCAAGGATGTCCACTTGAGCTCCGGGGCAAAGTTTTGGCTCGGAGCAAGAATCTGTTGAGGGAGCACATCCACCATGCCGTCAGAAAAAAATATTAACGGTGAGAGACCCATCTGAGTAGGACGTATACTCTGATAATATCTCCTCCAACACTCAATCTCACTACTGATATAATTCTTGTAAAGGTGATCTCTCAGAGTATACGTCCTACTCAGATGGATCTCTCAGAGTATCCTCTCCGGTTGGTTGTCGTATCATCATTGCCGAGGGATGAGGGTCGGAGGACAATCGACTTTATCTACGGATACATAGTTTCTGCCTCGCCAGTCGAATGGCTGCAGGGACTATGTCCTGATCACCATGTCGTAGTCCAATACAATCCAGAGATTGACACAGTACTAATTCATATATGTAGTCCAATACAAATAGTCTAATACAAAAATAACCCAATACAAATAGTCCAATACAAATAAGTACTAATAGCTAATGAGAACCACGCTGCTCACGCAAACGCTCAGTGATACGATCACGCAATCACCTCGAAAAAGCGAGATCTTTGGCGTGAGGAGAGATGTCGTCCCTTGCAAGTGTTGCACGAATAGAACTCCCGGTCTCACTAGTTACCGGTGCTGGATGAATAGAACTCCCGGTCTCACTAGCAACCGGTGCCACTTCCTCCTTAACTGTAGGAGGAGCCACCTCAGCATTCACTATTTCCCTCAAACGATGTACCGCTCCTCGGGTCATGGGTGCCATCTGGTAAGATCGATTGTCACAAATAATATAATTGTAACATAAACAAGCTAAAGGAACCATCATGTAATTTGAGTACATTTTCGAAAGCAGAGGGATGAGGGTCGGATGACAGTCAACTTTATCTACGACTACATAGTTTCTGCCTCGCCAGTCGAATGGCTGCAGGGACTATGTCCTGATCACCATGTCGTACCATAGATTAATGCAAATGGAGCTGGAGCTGGAGCCAAAATATAGTTGGTACTAACCTCAATAGAACAAACACTCTCACAGCTCAAAATACTAACACATGCTCACGCCTTACTCTTGTGACACTCTCTTTCAAACACAAACACACACCTATATGTTCCCTTACACATGTTGCCATATTACCTGTAAAAATAGGAAACCCTTGTTGTCTATAATAAGACACAATTCTACAAAGAGAACCATACTGTAGAACTCACACTTTAAGACAATAGATGAAGGAAGACTTGTATGGAGGATCGATAGGGTTGAGCGATGTCATTTTATTCTACAAAGAGAACCATACTGTAGAACTCATACTGTAGAACTCACACTTTAACACAATTCTACAAAGAGTTGTCATAGGGTGTTGAGCGATGTCATTTTATTCTTTTCTTCTTCTTGGGATTTTTGAGTATTGGATCTTGAGACATATATAGCTAGAACTTACGAAGAATGGAGTACCATACTTCAACAAATAGATGTTGACTAATTGGTTCATATACTTGTTGTCTAAAATAAGTGTAGGAATGTTACAAGGTGAAACAATGTATCAAACATTATATCAAAACCCAAACCCAATATGCAAATCCAAATTAATACGAAAATACACAAGTGTATGTAGGGGATTAAGTGTACAGAGGTGAAATACATATATATACATGTATCAAACATTATATCAAAACCCTCACGAACACACTGTATCAGTGAACACATGGTCGTAATGTGTCTCCGTGTCCATTTTGGACACGAAAAACATCTCAATTAGGGCTAGGGTTTACCTTCAATCTCCTCGCGGTGGTGGAGGAGGAGGAGGAGGACAAGTTCGGTGGTGGAGGAGGAGGGGATTAAGTGTACAGAGGTAAAATACATATATATGCAAGCTTGGGGGTGTCCACATGTCCAACAAATGGACACAAAGTGTCCAAAACCTCACGAACACACTGTATCAGTAAACACATGGTCGTAATGTGTCTCCGTGTCCATTTTGGATACGAAAAACACCTCATTTAGGGTTAGGGTTTACCTTCTGTCTCCTCGCGGTGGTGGAGGAGGAGGAGGAGGATCTCGCGGTGGAGGAGGAGAAGGGGCTCGCGGTGGAGGAGGAGGAGGAGAAGGGGCTCGTCGGAGGGAGGAGAAGGGGCTCGCGGTGGAGGAGGAGGATGAGCGGCGCCGGAGGGAAGGGGGTCGGGCTGTCGTCGAGGTCGGGGAAGAGGGGCGGGAGAAAAAAATTTGGGGAGAGGGAGAAATGAAAAGTCGAACCGAGAAAGCCCTATTTAGCGGAAGTTAGCGACGTCCGTAAATACGTCGCAAAGCGTCGGCCTTCCTTTAATATTCGGCGACGTCTTAATCTTTACGACGCTAAACGTCGCTAAATTAATAAAACTAGCAACGTTTTTCGATAAATCAACGACGTTGATTTTTATTACACTAAATGTGGTCGCAATATGTCGCTGTTGGTCGCTATCAGCGACGTATTGTGACGCATACTTTTGGAGTCGCTAAATCCAACAAAATTAGCGATGTTTTAAGTCTGCGTCGTTAATTTCGTCGCTGATATGACTTATTTTGGTAGTGTACCGACTTTTGTAAGTTAGAAAAGTTTGATGGAGAGCATTATCAAGTCTGAAAGAGGAAGGTTTATCTCACTCTTCAACTCAGAGACGTTGATTACGTGCTTCTTGAAGAGGAACCTACCGTTCCAGATACTGGGTCTGCTGCCGTAATCACTGTGGCTACTGAACTTCAGGCCAAGTGAAGAAGGGAAAATAGCATTTGCAGGCTGCTTATCCTGAATGCTATGGAGGATTCCCTAGCAGAATCCTACAGTAAGAAACCTATTGCTAGAGACATATGGGAGTCTCTGGAGAAACTGTACGAAGAAGACAAAAACAGGAGCAAGATATTTTTGGTTGAAAAATATCACAAATGGCTCTTTGAGGACGAGAAGTCCATGTTGCCGCAGGTTAAGGAATTTTTGAAGCTGCGACAGAAGTTGGAAGACGAGGCGATGCCCCTACCTGACAAGTTTATTATTGGAGGGATTGTCTCAAAGCTCCTCGTTGGGTGGAGTAAGTTCTATGCAAATATGCATAGGAAGAAGCTTGAGATCAGCCTTGAAGATCTCTTGTAGGAAATCTATGTTGAGGACCAGATGCGGGCTCAACTGAAGGTGGACGCACTGTCCAAGCAATTGGCTAACGCCAATCTGGTTCATACCAAGGAACCAAGGGGAAAGCAGGCGGCTTCCCACAGCAAGAAGAAGGACCCTAACAATTTAAACGTCAAGGGGGCTTCCTTCAAGCGAAATTAAGAAGGCAAAGTCTCAGATGCCTTATTTCAAGTGTGGCAAGAAAGGCCACTTCAAAAGTGAATGCAAAGCAAATACCAAGCAATCAGAGCAAGGAGAGCCTAGTAAGGTATCTATGATCACTGACATCGTTGCTATGATTGCGCAGGTTGATACGGTAAGGACTGACTCTGACTGGTGGGTAGATACTGGAGCCTCCTGCCATGTCTGCTCCAGTAAGGAGTGGTTCACCACCTATACACCTACTTCTAAAGTGGTTATGATGGCGAACCAGGCACAAGCTGAAGTGCTCGGGATCGGGACGGTGGTGTTGAAGCTGACTTCGGGGAAGTCTCTGACGCTTTAAAGCGTGAAACACGTACCTGCTATCGCCAAGAACCTGATCTCAGGAGGCCTACTCTGCAACGCAGGCCTCAGGATGGACATCAATGCTGGCCAGATGGTGATGTCTATCAAGGGAACATATTTTGGGAAAGCTTTTTATACCGAAGGAATGTTCAAAATTTAGCTTGTAAATCAGTCCAATGTAATTAATGTGATTAATGAAATCACTCCTTCTGCTTATACTCTTGAGTTGTGGCATAATAGGCTAGGACATGTTCATTGTAAACGAATAAACAGAATGTCTAGTCTATGACTTATCTCCAAGTGTGGGGTAAGGTAGAGAAATATGAAGTTTGTGCTCAAACAAAGATCACAAGGAAACCCTTTCCTCGGGTTAATCGAAGTACAGATCTTCTGGAGTTGGTACACTCTGATATCTGTGACTTTAAACAGTTCTCTACAAAGGTCGGGATGAAGTATTTCATAACCTTCATCGATGATTTCTCAAAGTATGCGTTCGTCTACTTGCTGAAGGCTATAGACGAAGCATTCGAGAAGTTCAAGGAGTTCAGAGCCGAAGCTGAGCGGCAGACTGGACAACAACTCAAAAGAATAAGAAGTGATCGAGGTGGGTAGTACAGGTCTTATGAATTCGTATCGTTCTGCAAAGAATATAGAATTGTCAATGAGACTACGGCTCCGTACTCTCCTCAATCAAACGGAGTAGCAGAGAGGAAGAACAGAACGTTAACAGAAATGATTAACTCAATGTTGTTGACTGATGGCCTTCCTAAGTGCTACTGGGGAGAAGCTGCACTAACGGCCATTTTTATTTTGAATAGGGTACCTCATGCAACTTCTGACATTACTCCTCATGAACTCTGTTTCAAGGTCAGACCTAACTTGAATGTCATTCGAGTGTGGGGGTGTCTGGCATATGTCAAGCTTCCAAATCTGAAGATTCAGAAGCTTGGGACAAGGACTACTAAGACGATCTTCTTGGGGTATGCCGAGAAGAGTGATGTTCGGAGATTTCTTGATATTGAATCAAATCATATCATTGAATCTCGCGACGCAGAATATTTTGAAGACAAATTTGCAAGGCACAAGAATATTGTTCTTGCGGATGTTTCGGAGAATAATGAGGGTACTGTAAACCCCCATAATTTATAATTAATTTTTATAATTTAAATTAATTTTCGTTAAGCATTTCATTAATTATGGATTTATTTACTACTAGTTTAATAGCATAATTAATGTATGTGTGTGTATATATTATGATATGTGTACATGTGCGTATTCCTATTAAATAAGGAATATGATAGAATCTAGAATTTTTTAGGAATTTATTGCGATTTTTGAGGCATTTTTGATAGCTTAAAGATATATATATATATATATATAAATATATATATATATATATATATATATATATATATATATATATATATATATATATATATATAAGTATTATTTATTAGTTATAAAAAAAAGAAACAAAGGTGGTCGGCCAAGTGGACCGACCACATTATCTCTCAGGCGAATGAGAGAGAGGGAGAAGTCAATTGTTAATGAAAAAGAAAAAGAAAAAGAAAAGGCCACCCACCCACATAAGTGGGCGCCCCCCCCCCCCCCCCCCACCCTTTTAGGCGCTGCTGCTACAGCTCCCTATATTCCGCACCCATCCCGAGCAATAGTTATATTAGTAAATCCATTAGGATTAGGTTTTTGCCACAATTTGCTATATATATAACTTTTTCCATAAGCCTCGAAACCCTAATCTTCCAAAACGAAAGTTGAGGCTGATTATACCCTCTTCAACTACAAATTTGTTTCACCAGCGACGGAGCTTTGTGCGCGACGAACGGAGTATCGAAAGTCAGCCTCGCGTCACCCACGGAGCAGTTTTTCCACTCAAGGTACCAAACTTCTCCGCTTGATTTCTCTCTCGATTCTAGTCCGTTTTTAGAGTCGTAAATTCGTGTAGAAAGCCCTCATGACCCTCTTGAAGATCCTCCAGGTGGATTTTGACATGGCCATCCAACTTGCTCGAAAAATCGAGACGAAGTTGGAGAAAAATTCACTTTTCTGATTATTAAAAACTGTTTCGAAACGCCAACTTGTCGGCCACTTTTCTCGCTGACCATTAAACTTTCGTAAAAACTAATTGAACACAGGTGAAGACAACATAACCGAGATCACAACGCATCTTCTGGATCGTTGTTTCGATTAACGTGTAAGAAATAAACTGATGTTGAAGTTGGAGAAAAACCTGTGTTAATTTATATAAAATTTTAGAATTTTCTCCGATACGACGTACGCCCCGACAAACCGGGCGACGTGGTCGTGCACTATACACATCAAAAGGCGCGTATGGATGTTACCGACGTGTGGGAACGGACGGGACTCGATTTTGTTGCGTGTGCGCGACAAAATCAATGCGTATCCGTCGAGATACCCCCGTATCGGCATTTTGCAAACTTGTCCATAACTTCGTGTACAGTCGTTGGATTGAGACAAAACTTACGCCAACTGGTCCGGATCAAAATTTTGGTCCTGTATGACATGTTTGGTTCGATTCTGAGAAGGTCGAATCGGAATCCAATTTTGGCGGGCCCGCGATCCACTCAAACGGGCGATTTTGTACACGGCTCCTCGAAATCCAAAACTAGACATACCGTTGAGCTTCTCTCATCAAACTACAACCGTAGACATATAGTTTGATGACTTTAGAGACCATAGACTTTGGCACGCGTTTCGGTGCAAAGCGGGTCCAACGGCGGACATCGTTTTGACCCGAAATTATGATTTTGCCCCTGTTCCAGAATTTGACTTTTGGACAGGAATTTCCTAGGTATATTTTCTTTACCAAGATCATTTTTGATGTTTGTTTCAGCGTTTGGAGTCATCTGTGATCTGTGAGTTTTGGTGCTAACACTTGCTACTCTTGGACTTGCCACTTTGCACCACCAGGCAAGATACTTTGCCACCTTACTCTGTGATTATTATATTCTTATTCTTAGTTGTTATTTTTAGCATTTTATTTCATGTTATTTAAACTGTGCGTCCAAGTCACACTTGGGTGCAAGCGACTCTATCGGTCGTTTTCTTGCTTTATTTATTCTCTTGCATTGACTTAGTTTATTGACCACCCATTGATGTTGAGGTATTGGTATATCTCATATGGCCTTGACACTTCTTGTATCACGTGATGTGAGTCACATATAGGACACGTATTCGCGTAGTCGGCTAGCCACCGATACGTATGGAGTGTGCGACGGATAGGGTAACTGCCAATAGAATTGCATGCTAGAAGACTTGGCGGTTATTAGAGCTACATGTCAGACATGGAGATGATGATACTAGGCATTGGATGGGGAGAACATTACCTGACGTATGGGCTTCGATTGCACTTCCCTTGTAACCCGGAAGCTCCGTTGGAGATACGGGTATGAGCCTCTCAGGTTGCCCACTGTCGTTTTTGAACGTCATGCTCTTGGTCACTGGTGCCCAAGAGGGGACTATACCGGATCCTATATTCAGCCAGGGCTCATGCGTCGAAGGAATGTATCTCAACTGCATATTGACAATAGAATGGTCAGGAACCCGATTGCATGCATACCTTTTCCTTTTATTATATTATCACAGTTTATATAGCGTGGTATTTTCTTGTATCTTGCGATGTCCCCTGAGGACCTGGTTATCTCTCCAGGTTTAGACGATTTTCTACAGGAGTACGGAGCGGCATTGGAGCTATCTTATATTGATGACGAGGCAGTGCCTTATGACTTATAGTCTATTTCTTATCTGAGACAGTTGTAGACATTATTTTACACCTCTTTTTCTTTCTATTTTGCGGAGGTCGGACTCCGATCTTGTGAGACTATTTTTCATAGATGTTTGGAGTGAGTATGTTCACCCAGCTATCTTTTGATACTCTTATTTATTTATTTGGACTTTATTATCTTCTGTGTTGAGCTGTGATGAGATTAGATATGTTATTCTGGCCGTTGATTATTTTTATTTACAGGTTATGTGCATATATGAGGATTCTATATATTGGAGTATTCTTCGTATTTGTGCAGCTGGCATGTTCACGTACTTGGTCCTACGTATTTTGGGACTGGGGCGTTACATATTTTTGTGGTGGCCCATGCAGGTCAACTTTAATATTGTTGGGTTACATGACTGTGCCCAACAAGCCTGCATATAGGAATAGGAATATCTCATCCAGAACTACTACTATCTCTTGACTTCCAATCTTTTCAAAACTTCCTTGATTATTCGATTTACTTCATATCTAATCTTTCCTAATATTAACTTATCTTCCTCGTGCCAACAGTATGAATCTACGAGGCGGACGCACTTCTGCTTTGGCCCTCACCTCTGGTGAGGAGATTACTTCGGAGGGACAGAATCCTCCCATGACTCCAGCGACACCTTACCAGCCAGGACTGTCGCAGCCTACTACGACACCGACGACGGAGTACCCAGAGGTTGCAGCACCCCCAGGCAGCCAGGCTGGACAGACTACTACCATGCCATCGGGAGGAAATGTACCATTTCCTCCTCCACCACCATTCCCTCAGCAGTTTCCTCCACAGTCGGGACCTCAGATGCCTCCACCACCGACTGATGGGAGCCCTACTAGTCAGTTTATGTATGCCATGATGCAGGCTCAGTGGCAGTAGACTGAGCTGATGAGACAAACGATGATGGCAGCTATGGCTAGACCTCCACCACCACCTCCAGCACCAGTACCAGCACCGGCTCTACATCCCTATGAAGGCTCTATCAAGAATTTTACAGATATGAACCCCAAGGCCTTTAGAGGGACGGAGAAGCCATTAGAGGTGTCACAGTAGCTTGTTAGTACCGAGAAGCTACTGAAGGCATCCCAGTTGCCAGCCCGAGATTGGATGACAGCAGTGGACTTACTGTTAGAAGACAATGCTCATCACTGGTGGAAGGCAGAAGAGAGACGATTAGGCACTGGGATCACTTAGAAGCAGTTCTATGATGCATTTTATGAAAGATTCTTCCCTATTCATGTTCGAGATGGTCTCTATGACCAGTTCCTCCATCTGAAGCAAGGGAATATGACAGTTGATGAGTATGACTCAGAGTTCAATCGCCTGAGTCGATTTGGTGCGGGATTGATTCCGACAGAGTTAGAGAAGGCGAGAAGATTTCACCAGGGGCTTGCACCAGAGCTCAAGTCGTATACGACTACTCAGTCTCGAGTCTCCCATTCAGCTGTCTTGGAAGAAGCTCGTGCTCAGGAGATTCTTCGCAAGGAACAGCAGCAGACATCGAGACGCCATACCCCAGCAGCTACACCAGCCCGAGCTACTCAGAGTGGACCTATCAGGAGGACCACGGGACAGTACCAGCAAAGGCACACCCTATCAGAAGCCTACCTGCAACTTTTGCGGGAAGCAGGGGCATATTAGAGATGACTGTCGACTTTGTTTGGGCTTATGTTTGAGATGTGGATCAGGAAAGCACTTGGCCAGAGATTGTCCTGAACATCAGGCTCTAGTTCAGGTGCATCAGGCCCAGAGGCCCACAGCCCCAGCACCTCGTCCACCATTACCCCCACAGACAGTACAGTACAACAAGGCCAGAGCTCAAGGCCCAGGACAGAACCAAGGAAAGGCATTCTCTCTAGCTGTTGAGAATGTAGAGACAGAAGCAGAGGTCATAGCAGGTATGGTTTTAGTTACATCTTTTTTTGCTATTACATTATTTGATACTGGAGCCACTCATTCATTTATAGCCACTAGTTTTGCCACTAGACACAGCATCCCCATTACACTTTTAGCTAAGAATGTTAAAATCCTCACTGGAGGAGGAGTTGTACCTGTTAGTGGTGTTTGTAGACTTTGTCCTGTAGTGATAAATGGTAGAGAGATGATGGTACGACTTCTTGTATTCCCTATGCCGACATTTGATGTGGTTCCTGGAATGGACTGGTTGAGCCAGTATTTCGCTCTCATCGACTGCCATAGGAGTAGTATTATCTTTAGACCACCGAATGCGACAGAGTTTGAGTTCACCAAAGAAGACGAAGATAGTTGTGATGCACCCACATCGGGGACACATATGATGATGCATGACACCCCTTAGCACCCTATTATCACCGAATTCGAGGATGTATTCCCCGAGGAGTTGCCAGGACTACCACCTGACCGAGATATTGAGTTTTCTATTGAGCTTATTCCCGGAGCCGAGCCTATTTCATCTCGAGTATATCGTCTGGCACTAAAGGAGTTGGTAGAGATGAAGACGCAGATTGATGACTTATTAGAGAAGGGATTTATTCGTGCCAGTGCGTCACCATGGGGAACACCCGTTCTTTTTGTGCCTAAGAAAGACGGGACAGTGCGCATGGCATTGACTACAGAGCATTGAATGCAGTGACGGTGAAGAACAAGTATCCCTTGCCGTGTATAGACGATTTATTCGATCAACTGACTGGAGCAAAAGTATTCTCCAAGATTGACTTACGATCGGGCTATCACCAATTGAAGGTTCGGAAGGAAGATATTGCCAAGACGGCCTTTCGATCGAGGTATGGACACTACGAGTTCTTGGTCAAGCCTTTCGGTTTGACCAATGCTCCCGCAGTTTTCATGAATTTAATGAACAAGATCTTTCACCAGTACTTGGACAAATTTGTAGTAGTCTTTATAGACGATATCTTGATTTACTCCAAGAGTCAAGAGGAGCATGAGCAGCATCTACGGATAGTTTTGGGAACATTGAGGAACGAAAGACTCTTTACGAAGCTTAGCAAGTGTGATTTCTTTCTTAAGGAGGTATCATTCCTTGGTCATATTGTTACAGGTGATGGTATATCAGTGGACCCAGAAAAGATCACAGCAGTCAAATCATGGCCCACTCCCACAACAGCTTCTGAAGTGAGAAGTTTTCTCGGACTTGTGGGTTACTACCGACGGTTCGTGGAAGACTTCTCTCGAATAGCGGGGCCTATGACTCGATTAACTTGCAAGGATCAGGAGTTTGTATGGACAGACGAGTGTCAAGCTGCTTTTGACGAGTTGAAGAAGCGATTGACCACAACACCAATCTTGACACTACCATCGGGCCCAGGAGGATTTGTGATCTACAGCGACGCATCCGGAAAGGGATTAGGATGGGTATTGATGCAGCACGGTCGGGTAGAAGCATATTCATCGCGACAGTTGAGAGTGCATGAGAAGAATTATCCGACCCACGATCTAGAGCTCGCAGCGGTTATCTTTGCTTTGAAGCTATGACGACACTACTTGTACGGCGAGAAGGATGATATCTACACTGATCATAAGAGCCTCAAGTACGTGTTCACACAAAAGGAGTTGAATATGCGACAGCGACGTTGGTTGGAGTTGATGAAGGATTATGAGATTGAGCTACATTATCATCCGGGCAAGGCTAATGTCGTGGCAGACGTATTAAGCCGTAAGCCCATGACACACTTTTTGACTACACAGAAGGAATTGATTAGAGACTTGGAGCAGCTTGGTATTGAGGTAGTACTGCCGGGAGCAGATGGCGTATTAGCCAACCTCCAGGTGCAATCATCATTAGTAGAGCGCATCAAGGCAGCATTACCTAATGATACTAGATTTCGACGGCTGAAAGAGAGGACTGAAGCAGAAGAGCAGACAGGATTAAGGATCCACACCGATGGAACATTACGATGTGGTGATCGCATTTATGTTCCCAATGGAGATCTACGACAGGAGCTGATGGCAGAGGCTCACAGTTTGACTTACTCTATTCACCCCGGAGGGACCAAGATGTATCGTGACTTACGACAGTATTATTGGTGGCATGGAATGAAGCGAGAGATAGCTCGTTTCGTTGCCAAGTGCATGGTATGTCAACAAGTTAAGACGGAGCACCAGAGGATGGTCGGATTATTGCAGCCGCTACCAATTCTTGAGTGGAAGTGGGAGCACATTACCATGGATTTCGTCTCGGGTTTTCCTCGGAGTCCTAGAGGACGTGACATAGTGTGGGTGATTGTTGATAGACTTACGAAGTCAGCACATTTCTTGCCTTTTAGAGTGGGCCAGTCGACAGAGGTATTGGCAGAGATGTATATGGAGCAGATTGTTAGACTACACGGTGTGCCTGTTAGTATTATGTCGGACCGTGACTCGAGATTCACCTCGCACTTTTGGAGGAGCATGCAAGAGAGTTTGGGCACCCGATTGAAGTTTAGCACATCGTACCATCCACAGACAGACGGCCAGTCGGAGCATACCATTCAGACGCTAGAGGGTATGTTGAGAGCGTGTATGCTTGATTTTGGCGGTTCGTGGGAGGACCATCTCCATCTTGTGGAGTTTTCCTACAATAATAGCTATCAAGCGAGCATTCAAATGGCTCCGTTTGAGGCATTGTATGGTAGGAAGTGTCGGTCTCCTGTTTGTTGGAGCGACATAGGAGAGCGACAGCTATTGGGACCTGAGTTGGTCTTGAGCACAGTGGAGACAGTGAAGAAGATTCAGGACCACCTGCGAGCAGCGCAGGATCGTCAAAAGCAGTGGACAGATAATCGTCGTCGACCTTTGGAGTTCAAAGAGGGTGACCATGTGTTCTTGAAGATATCCCCCACTAGAGGCACGATTTGATTCGGAGGACGTGGCAAGTTGAGTCCAAGGTACATCGGCCCTTTCGATGTCTTGGAACGTGTTGGAGAGGTTGCCTACAGATTGGCATTGCCACCGTCACTAGAGGGAGTACATGACGTATTCCATGTATCTCAGCTGAGAAGGTACGTGGCGGACAGTAATCATGTGCTTGATCACTCCGAGATCACAGTTGGACCGAGTTTGTCGTACGAAGAGCAACCAGTAGGTATCCTCGATCGTCGAGTGAAGGCGTTACGGAATCAATCTATTCCATTGGTTTGCGTGGCATGGAAGCATCACTCGCCAGGGGAGTCTACTTGGGAGCGCGAGGATGACATCCGAAATCGCTACCCGTAGTTGTTCGAAGACGAAGGTATGTCTTGCATTTATATTTTTTATGCATTGCATTTGATCCCCCAACCTTAGTTTAATTTCGAGGACGAAATTTTCTTTAAGTTGGGTAGGATGTAAACCCCCATAATTTATAATTAATTTTTATAATTTAAATTAATTTTCGTTAAGCATTTCATTAATTATGGATTTATTTACTACTAGTTTAATAGCATAATTAATGTATGTGTGTGTATATATTATGATATGCGTGCATGTGCGTATTCCTATTAAATAAGGAATATGATAGAATCTAGGATTTTTTAGGAATTTATTGTGATTTTTGAGGCATTTTTTATAGCTTAAAGATATATATATATATATATATATATATATATATATATATATATAAGTATTATTTATTAGTTATAAAAAAAACATAAAGGTGGTCGGCCAAGTGGACCGACCACATTATCTCTCAGGCGAATGAGAGAGAGGGAGAAGTCAATTGTTAATAAAAAAGAAAAAGAAAAAGAAAAGGCCACCCTCCCACATAAGTGGGCGCCCCCCCCCCCCCCCCCCCCCCCGCACACCCTTTTAGGCGCTGCTGCTACAGCTCCCTATATTTCGCACCCATCCCGAGCAATAGTTGTATTAGTAAATCCATTAGGATTAGGTTTTTGCCACAACTTGCTATATATATAACTTTTTCCACAAGCCTCGAAACCCTAATCTTCCAAAACGAAAGTTGAGGCTGATTATACCCTCTTCAACTACGAATTCGTTTCACCAGCGACGGAGCTTTGTGCGTGACGGACGGAGCATCGGAAGTCAGCCTCGCGTCACCCACGGAGCAGTTTTTCCACTCAAGGTACCAAACTTCCCCGTTTGATTTCTCTCTCGATTCTAGTCCGTTTTTAGAGCCGTAAATTCATGTAGAAAGCCCTCATGACCCTCTACAAGATCCCCCAGGTGGATTTTGACATGGCCATCCAACTTGCTCGAAAAATCGAGACAAAGTTGGAGAAAAACCCAATTTTCTGATTATTAAAAACTGTTTCGAAACACCAACTTGTCGGCCACTTTTCTCGCTGACCATTAAACTTTCGTAAAAACTAATTGAACACAGGTGAAGACAACATAACCAAGATCACAACGCATCTTCTGGATCGTTGTTTCGATTAACGTGTAAGAAATAAACTGATGTTGAAGTTGGAGAAAAACCTGTGTTAATTTATATAAAATTTTAGAATTTTCTCCGATACGACGTACGCCCCGACAAATCGGGTGACGTGGTCGTGCACTATACACATCGAAAGGCGCGTATGGATGTTACCGACGTGTGGGAACTGACGGGACTCGATTTCGTTGCGTGTGCGCGACGAAATCAACGCGTATCCGTCGAGATACCCCCGTATCGGCATTTTGCAAACTTGTCCATAACTTCGTGTACAGTCGTCGGATTGAGACGAAACTTGCGCCAACAGGTCCGGATCAAAATTTTGGTCCTGCATGACAAGTTTGGTTCGATTCTGAGAAGGTCGAATCGGAACCCAATTTTGGCGGGCCCGTGACCCACTCAAACGGGCGATTTTGTACACGGCTCCTCGAAATCCAAAACTAGACATACCGTTGAGCTCCTCTCCTCAAACTGCAACCGTAAACATATAGTTTGACGACTTTAGAGACCATAGACTTTGGCACGCGTTTCGGTGCAAAGCGGGTCCAACGGCGGATATCGTTTTGACCCGAAATTACGATTTTGCCTCTGTTCCAGAATTTGACTTTTGGATAGGCGTTTCCTAGGTATATCTTCTTTACCGAAATCATTTTTGATGTTTGTTTCAGCGTTTGGAGTCATCTGTGATCGGTGAGTTTTGGTGCTGACACTTGCTACTCTTGGACTTGCCACTTTGCACCACCAGGCAAGATACCTTGCCACCTTACTCTGTGATTATTATATTCTTATTCTCAGTTGTTATTTTCAGTATTTTATTTCGTGTTATTTAAACTGTGCGTCCAAGTCACACTTGGGTGCAAGCGACTCTATCGGTCGTTTTCTTGCTTTATTTATTCTCTTGCATTGACTTAGTTTATTGACCACCCATTGATGTTGAGGTATTGGTATATCTCATACGGCCTTGACACTTATTGTATCACATGATGTGAGTCACATATAGGACACGTTTCCGCGTAGTCGGCTGGCCACCGATACGTATGGAGCGTGCGACGGATAGGGTAACTGCCAATAGAATTGTATGCTAGAAGACTTGGCGGTTATTAGAGGTACATGTCAGTCATGGAGATGATGATACTAGGCATTGGGTGGGGAGAACATTACCTGACGTATGGGCTTCGATTGCACTTTCCTTGTAACCCGGAAGCTCCGTTGGAGATACGGGTATGAGCCTCTCAGGTTGCCCACTGTCGTTTTTGAACGTCATGCTCTTGGTCACTGGTGCCCAAGAGGGGACTATACCGGATCCTATATTCAGCCAGGGCTCATGCGTCGAAGGAATGTATCTCAACTGCATATTCACAGTAGAATGGTCAGGAACCCGATTGCATGCATACCTTTTTCTTTTATTATGTTATCACAGTTTATATGGCATGGTGTTTTCTTGTATCTTGCTATGTCCCCTGAGGACCTGGTTATCTCTCCAGGTTTAGACGATTTTCCACAGGAGTACGGAGCGGCATTGGAGCTATCTTATATTGATGACGAGGCAGTGCCTTATGACTTCTAGTCTATTTCTTATCTGAGACAGTTGTAGACATTATTTTACACCTCTTTTTCTTTCTATTTTGCGGAGGTCGGACTCCGATCTTGTGAGACTTTTTTCATAGCTGTTTGGAGTGAGTATGTTCACCCGGCTATCTTTTGATACTCTTATTTATTTATTTGGACTTCATTATCTTCTGTGTTGAGCTGTGATGAGATTAGATATGTTATTCTGGCCTGTGATTATTTTTATTTACAGCTTATGTGTATATATGAGGATTCCATATATTGGAGTATTCTTCGTATTTGTGCAGCTGGCATGTTCACGTACTTGGTCCTACGTATTTTGGGACTGGGGCGTTATAGGTACGCAGGTCTTCAATGAAGATGTGGTCCAAGAAGATGTTGTTGTTGAAACAACGGTTGAACCAGATCTCGCTGAGCCGTCAACAAAGCGAGTGAGGAGGCCGAAGGACTTTGGAAGTGACTTTGTCACCTATCATGTGGAAGCTGATTTGCTTACCTATGATGAGGCGATTAAGACCAGAGACATGGTTTTCTGGAAGGAGGCGATTGACAATGAAATTGATTCCATCACCTCAAATAACACTTGGGTGTTGGTTGATCTTCCTGAAGGAGCAAAATCCATCGGATGCAAATGGATCTTCAAGAAGAAGATGAAAGCAGACGAAACTATTGACAAGTTCAAGGCTAGGTTGGTAGCCAAGAGGTTTTCTCAGAAGCAGGGGATTGACTACTTTGACACGTATGCTCCAGTAGCCCGGATGACTACCATAAGAATGTTGATTGCTCTCGCAGCGATACATAAGATGGTGATACATCAGATGGATGTGAAAATAGCTTTCCTAAATGGCGAGCTAACCGAAGAGATTTATATGCAAGAGCCAGAGGGATTTTTCGTCAAAGGTCTTGAAGACAAAGTCTGCATGTTGGTAAAATCTTTGTACGGTCTTAAACAGGCTCCCAAGATGTGGCATGAGAAATTTGACAAAGTTATAAGGTCAAATGGCTACATGGTCAGCGAGACGGACACGTGTGTTTACACGAAATTCGCTGATGGAAGAGGTGTGATCGTTTGTCTGTATATAGATGACATGCTTATTTTAGGTAGAGATATGAGCTGTGTCACGGAGACAAAGAAATTTATCTCGGGCAAGTTCAGTATGAAGGACTTGGGGGAAGCTGATGTGATCTTAGGGATTAAGATCATCCGGACAGACACTGGACTAGCGTTGTCACAGTCTCATTATATTGAGAAAATGATCACTCGTCATGGGTATCGGGATCTTCCAGGGATCGATACGCCGTACAGGTGTGATCTGAAGCTGAAGCCTAATTCAGGAAAAAGCATCAGGCAGCTGGAGTATGCAAGCGTAATCGGGAGTTTGATGTATGCTACTACTGCCATAAGGCCTGACATAGCTTTCGCCGTGGGAATGCTGAGTTGTTTCACGAGTAACCCAGGTGTTGAGCACTGAAAAGCTGTGAAACGGGTTCTGAGATATCTCAAGAAGACTCAGACATATGCACTGTACTACATCGAAGATCCGCCGGTAGTGGAAGGCTTCAGTGATGCCAGCTGGTGCTCTGAGGTGGAGAGCGAGAGGTCCACAGGTGGATTCATTTTCACAATGGGTGGAGCTGCTATATCTTGGAATTCGAAGAAGCAGACTATGCTCTCGCGGTCATCCATGGAATCTGAGTTCTTTGTACTTGATACCGCAGCCGAGGAAGCAGAATGGCTTCGGGAGCTCATGTATGATCTTCCAGTGGTTGGGACATAAATACCGGCAATACCGATATACTGCGACAACGAGGCGACTGCGGCGGTAGCATCAAATGACCTCTTCAACGTGAAGAAGAGGACTGTGCGGTTGAAGCACAGGGTAGTACACGATCTTATCAAGAGATGTGTTATTGCAGTGATTGATGTTCGGAGTCAGGAGAACCTGGCGGATCCGTTCACCAAAGGCCTCAAGTGCCAGCTGGTCGATGACACAGCTTGTAAAATGGGCTTGAAGGCATTCTGATATTGTATTATTGTATTCCTACCATAAAGTTTTATGCTAATAGTTCAAAGAGAAATCTACTAGGCATCTAGCTTTTGGTTCAAGGGAGGACCACTAATCGGAAGAATATCAGGAACAGTGGGTACATGTTCTATTGGGCATGGAGAGGTTACGGACCTATAACCACTGTTGTCTACTGTTGTTTTTCTGCAGAAAACGGTTCCTGTGGGAAGGTTGGCTTAATTGCCTTAATGAGTTCTCAGACAGAGTGAATGTCTGGTGTGCTTTACAGGAAGCACGGTATAGCAGCACTACAAGGAGTGAAACTCCATGCTACAGTGGGGTGACTCCACAATGTGGTTTCTATATGTGGGGTGCTGCCCAGGAATAGGATAAAGCCTCGGCTTTGCAGGCTAAGTCACAGCGGCGTAGCACCGCAAATAGGCAGTTAGCCTAATGCTGTATGTTAAAATAAAGAGGGGTGTAGTCAGCACTACAAAGAGGAGGACTTCCTCATGTTATAGTAGCACGACACCACGGTGAGGTACCCGGTTAGGGATAAAGCCTCAGCCTTACAAGCCATGTCGTTGTGACGTAACACCGCAAGGGAGCCTAAGGCTTCATGCTGGGTTATTTGGCACTACAAAGAGGCAGTTGCCTCATGCTACAGTAGTATGACACTACAAAGGTTCCCAGATATGGGGTGATTCCCAGGGAGGGGTAATGCCTTGGCTTTAAGCCATGTCATAGCGGCGTAGCACCGCAAGGGAAGCGCAAAGCGCTTCATGCCATGTCTCTTTATAATGAACTCACCTATAGTGTATAGACAAAGAGATATCAGGCCGTCTCTTGAGGGTAAACTTGTAGACGCCCAAAATTATACACTGAAACCAGACTGGCACATGGCCTTTAATGTGTAGCCAGAAGCACATGTAACTACATTATGTGAGTGGAAAAAATTTCAACTATGATGCAGAATTCAAGGCTTAGTCCATTCTTGTATTATAGTCTGCTGTTTGAACCATGTGGGAAGATTTAAGTCGTCAGCGACATCTCTCCTAATGCATGATGGACACTTATTCTGGGGAACACTTATACTCATATATAGAGATATATGGGGGATTGTTGGGTTTTGGTCTTTTTCAAAGAGATTTTTAGTCCCACATCGGCTAGACCAAAAGACTTGTATCTCTATATATTAGCTTTGCTAGTTTAGAGATGCATATGTGGTGTGGAGGTGCACATGGGTGTGCCATGTGGGGTTATTTTTCTAATGGGAAAAAGGCTAAATCAACAATTGAAAGCATTCATGCTTTTTGTTCTTGGAAAATTTATTTCCATGGGAGCTAAGCCCCGTAGGGGCTTAGCGACTCAGAATCGGACTCGGACTCGGACTCGGGCTCATGAGGCGTAATGTGGCGTTTTGTTGGCGCACTTTGCACTTAGCACGTCAGCATCGTCGCTAGACGCATAGTGCGCTTTAGTTGTGCTCGTTGCGCGAGCCACTTGTGCTGCCACGTTGTGCGCCATAGGTTGCGCGACCAGGGTGCGCGACAGGGTGCGCGCTAGGCTGCGCGCCAGGTTGTGCACAGGTTGCGCCGGTTGCGCACGTTGCGTACGTTGCGCAAGTTGCGCGCGTGGCGCACGTTGCGCGTGTGGCGTAAGATGGCGCAGGTCGTACAGGTTGCACAGGTTGCGCAGTGGCGCAGTGCGCACAGTGGCACAGGTTGGTGCAAGTGGTTCAGTGCGCGGAGTGCAAGGTGCGCGGGATGCGCGTAGTTGGCACAACTTGCAGCAGAACGTGCGTTTGTACGTTCTGGGGGGTTGCTACATGTTCGGAGTATTTTTACCACGTTCCTAACTTTATGGTAACCGAGCAGTTGCTGCAGGGCCTATATAAGGCATCCTCTCTCTCACAAGGCAAATAGAAATACAAGTAAAAGAAGCCACCACAGAAAGTTTACGAAGTATTTTTTAACACAAGTAAACAGAGAATTCAGAAGTGTTCTTTAACACTGTTCTGATCAGAATTTGCTTGCGAATTCCAGCAGCCTTCGAGAGAGAGAGGAAAGGCGCCGCACCAGCGTTGCTTTTGCCCGGGAGTTCATGTCCATCTGGGGAGTCAGAAGAGCAGGTGTGTTCCAAGTTCTCCGAGGAACTTGCTGGTTCCTGGAAGCTGTTCGTATAGGGCGAATAAAGCTTTGAGCAACGGTGATTATTCACCCCAGCAGGAGTTCTTCCATCTCTCGCCAGTCACCTTCTTCATTGCTGTCAGTAATTCTGATTGTATCTTCTTTTTAGAAGTACTACGATCGATTGCTGTTGATTACGAAATCTTTTTAGATTCTCGTAATTCAGGATCACCTTCCTTGAAGTGTTGATTTGGAACATTGTTTTTACAATTGTTTCATCTTCTCAAGTTTTCCATCGAAAAATTGTGCCCCGACAATAACACTCTATAACTATAACCACTAACTAATACGAATCCATAAGGAAGGAAATATGCTAATTCGTATCAGTACTAGAACCGGGTACGCCAGTGACGTCAGTATCGCCAACATACTCACCATAGACCTCGGGGTAAATCTCTTCATCTAAAGCTGAAAAATAGTTACCCAGTCAGGATTGGAGCAAAGATCACCATAATACTACATTACACAATATAGTATACAAGCATGAAGAAACGATGAAAGAAAATTTACTGAAGATGAGTATAGACATGGCATTGTATGATAAGAAAAAACCACTAAGACTTGATAAGAATATGAAGGTTGACTTGACATACCACAAAGACATGATAACAATAAGAAGGTAGACTTGACAAAAGAAGAACAATAGATAATAGAGCAACAATGATTAAGTCACGTGTAATGTGTGTTTTAGAATGCCAACTTTCAGCATGTAGACGGCTTGGGATATCCGTCAGTCATACATGTGGTGCATGACTGATATTATACAATCAATGTATAGCGGGTCTGTATTCAATTCGTTGACCACAGGCTTACTTGTTGTATTCCCCCGTCCGACTCACTCATAATACATGGCCACTATGATAAACATTAGCAATACGATAAACTGTAAACAATGGAAAACGATGAGTGTCATGACCCACACCCGCTTTTCGGACGCGAGCTCGTGAGCAAGCCAGCTACGTATCGAACGGACTCCAGCCCGACTCGAGTACGTATAAGCTGTCCAGAGTAGGGTATCATGTCTAATCTAAAGTATATCTCAATCCACATGAATTATATAAAACAAGAAAGAACAAGTATGGGTCATGGTCTGTAGCCCATTAGCATATTGTCCGATTAGACTCCAAGAATGATATGAGTCTATAAAGTAAGCAGAGTATATCATGGTATGGAATATAAAGCACGAGAAGATAATAAAAAATATCACAAGCAAATACCTGTGTCCCTGTAGGTGTAATCACTACCATCATGAGCCGCTAACTAAACTCCATGCAGTCGCTAAACTTGAAGAGATCATCAGGTCCTCAGAGGACTAGCAAGATACATAATATACAAGCCAACATGTAACAGTACAAATATACAAAGAAGTAAGGAACAATCAAGGATATCCAACGAGACAAAATGAACTAAGACACAAGATCTAAACATAATGATCCTAAGACACTGGCATGCCATATTAGAAATGGCTAATAGGTCAAAACTATAGACTGCAGTCAAGGCAAGTACTCACAATCTATAGTGTCTCAATTGCAGTCAAGGCAAGCACTCACAACCAAGACGGTAGCCAATCCTAGTATAAAATCCTATAGACCGTAGTCAAGGTAAGTACTCACAATCTATAGAATGTCAAAGTCAAGTCCTACTCAAGTTATGTCAAGTCAAGTCAAGTTATAATCAAGTCGAGGGAATCATGGTGTAGGACTAGATGACTCTATCAAGAAATATATATGAAACTAACACAGTTGTAACTGATAGAAATATCAGACAGAAAGGAACAAGAATGTGCAGACAACTAGAAACATGTAAAGTAAAACTATAACAGGATGAGTGTACTAGACATGGAATAAAGCAATCACGAATGTAAGGAAAAGAACAGCAGCGAGATAATGAACATGCATATAAATTATATTGTACAAGCTGGCAAGGTATACTTGCCTGAGGGTTGCACAGAGATCCAACAACATATAGTCAACTGCTAAGTCATATAATCCAAATCATCATAACTGTCTCCGAAAGCTGAAATAAATATTGCCAACATTCTCAGAATAGTCAAATTAGCTAAGATTGCCTGTCCTTAAGTTCAATTCTGGATACATGGGCAAAACGGTAATTTTGGACCAAAACGGTGTCCGCCGTTGGACCCGCTTTACACCGAAAAATGTGTCAGAGTCAATGGTCTTTAAAGTCGTCAAACTATATGTCAATAGGTCCAATTTTCTGATATGAACCCAACCGTATGTCCAAAGTTGGATTCCGGTGGGTCGTGCACAAAATCACCCGTTGAGTCGGACCGTGGGGCCCACAAAACGGCGGTCCAATCAACTGTCTCAGAATTGGACCAAACTTGGCATGCAGGACCAGAAAAATGATACGGTTCTGATGGCATAAGTTTTGTCTCGATCTGACGAGCGTGCACAAAGTAATTGGGAAATTTGCACAGAGGCCGATACGGTGAATTTCGACGGATATGAATCAAATTCGTCGCACACACACGACCAATTTGAATTCTGTCAAAGCCCACACGTCCACGAAGTCATTACGCACCTTTCGATGCTTTCGGTTCGCGACCACGTCGCCCGGTTTGGCGGGACGCACGTCGTATCGAAGGGTTTTCTATGTTTTCGAAAACAGTTTTAACAAGTTTTTCATAATTTTTAGAAACTGATTTCATCATGCATAATTAATGAATTTCAAAAATACAAAATAGGTTTTGATCTCCTATATGTTGTCTGCAAACCTATTCAAAGGGAGTTCCAAATCGGTCGATGGATTGGCTGCAAATCGCCTTCCAAAAGGGGAGTTGGACTGTCCTATATGTTCTGTTTCCGAGAAGTTTTTTGGGAACTTTGCGTCGAATATTTGTCGACACTGCATCATTACGGCACGATGTAATTAGATGGGTTCCTAGAGGGTTATATAGGCTGTCTATACGATTTTATGAAATCAAAAATCGTCGATTATACGCGAAGAAATAGAACAATGAAATCGGTACCTTGACAATGTGCTGCTGTCGCTGCTATGTTTCCCTTGCGCGTGGCCGGCCGACTCCGGCGATGCCTGGCCGTGCACGGCCGCCTGTGTACGCGCGTGGGGAGGGGGTTGCCTGGGTCGGCGCTGGTGAGGTCGAGGATTTAGGGTTTAGGTGTTTCTCTCTCGATATATATATATATATATATATATATATATATATATATATATATATATATATATATATATATATATATATATATATATATATATATATATATATATATCGAGAGAGAAACACCTGGGTCGGCGCTGGTGAGGTCGAGGATTTAGGGTTTAGGTGTTTCTCTCTCGATATATATATATATATATATATATATATATATATATATATATATATATATATATATATATATATATATATATATATATATATATATATATCGGCAGAACAGGGGAGTTAAAGCTCGGGTCTGTTTATGTTTGGCCGAGCGGATGGGTTTGGCCTTGTGGGCCGGGTTGGGACCCAGGAACAGTTGGGCCGGGTGCTTGGTTCGGCTGGGCCTGGCTTGCTTTTAATTTTATTTCTTTCTTTTACTTTTTCTATTACTATTTGCAATAACTTATGTATATATATATATATATATATATATATATATATATATATATATATATATATATATATATATATATATATATATATATATATATATTTATATATTTATATATATAAATATATGTATACATATATATATATATACACCTACATACATATATTTATAAACATTTATACATACATACACACATATATTTATACACTTGTATACATACACCCATGTATAATGTATAAATATAGATTTATATATACATACACATGCACATATACCTATATATATATATACATATACATATATATAAATTCCTATATATATATATATATATATATATATATATATATATATATATATATATATATATATATATATATATATATATATATATATATATATTCACAAACATATAACAAAATAATATCTATATAGACACATATATATCTATATATATATATACATATACATATATATATTCACACACATATAACCAAATAATACTAATATTTAATAATTAAGCATGCACCCTATCTAACAACTATAACTATGGTAGGCTTTATAAACACAACATCCTCGGATTTGGGACTCTTAGGCTCTTGGATATATGGGTCAGGTACCATCATTAACCTTATGGATCACACTACGCCTTATATCAACCTTTGCTCACTAAAATGAAGGAAATGACATGGTTAGAACGGTAGATACAAACATATCGAAGAAATCATGGACGGAATCTAGAATGATGCAAATAAGAGACAAGAAGATCCTAAGATAAATTAGACTCACAGGGTTAGAAATCCTATTTTGTGGATGATATAACCTCCTAACTTCAACTCTATTCGCAGGCTCGTATAGTAGTACAGCTAACTTAAGCACTACCATGAGTTCGCAGTCTTTTACGAAATTGGACCTGCATGTCCACCATAAAAATTTGTCACGACCCGCTCCCAATTTTGGGATACGAGTTCGTGATCAAGACAAGCCTACACCGCAGCATCGACGGTAGTACGTTGTCTATGATAACAATTGTCCACAACAAGCACAACACGCACATATATCATCCACAACTAAGCCAGTAATAATCACCAAAGATATCCAATAGTCTCAATATCATAATTATCAAATAATCCACTACAACTCATAAAGTCTCCAAAACAAACCCGGTTAGCAGTAAATAAAATAAACTAAACTCTATAACTATAACAACTAACTAATGCGAATCCATAAGGAAGAAAATATGCTAATTCGCATCAGTGCTGGAATCGGGTACGCCAGTGACGTCAGTATCGCCAACATACTCACCATAGACCTCGGGACAAATATCTTCATCTAAAGCTGAAAAATAGTTATCCAGTCAGGATTGGAGCAAGATCACCATAACACTACATTACACAATATAGTATACAAGCATGAAGAAACGATAAAAGAAAATTTACTGAAGATGAGTATAGACATGGCATTGTATGATAAGAAAAAACCACTAAGACATGATAACAATATGAAGGTTGACTTGACATACCACAAAGACATGATAACAATAAGAAGGTAGACTTGACAAAAGAAGAACAATAGACAATAGAGCAACAATGATTAAGTCACGTGTAATGTGTGTTTTAGAATGTCAACTTTCAGCATGTAGACAGCTTGGGATATCCGTCAGTCATACGTGTGGTGCATGACTAATATTATGCAATCAATGTATAGGGGGACTGTATTCAATTCATTGACCACATGCTTACTTGTTGTATTCCTCCGCCCGACTCACTCATAATACATGTCCACTACGATAAACATTAGCAATACGGTAAACTGTAAACAATGAAAAACAATGAGTAAGACATGAACATGTATGTATATCCAACTGATTCTAACTCTCATGCACAATAGTAATCATGAACAATGACAATCATGAACCATAAAGGAGTATTAGTGAAAAGACGACACAAAGATACATGCAGTATAAAATAAAAAAACATAGGTCATAGTAATAGTTGCCTGTTCCGATAGCTGATAAAGTCATAAGTCGAGACGTTGTAGTCCGATCTACCCCGTCACATAAAAACCACAAGTTAGATCAACGATTCCCACTCTAAAAATCCTAGAAAGTGGCTAATGGGTTAACTTAATTAATACTATTCTAATTCTGGAATAAACCATCTAAAATCCTATTTTAACCTATTTAATTATGAAATAACAATCTAAACATAAATATTTGGCCAAGAAAAGTCACGGTTCCAAATTTGGGACTCGTGGCACGCAAAACGAGATGTATGATTGACTAACTAGTAAACGTTATGACTTCAAAAGTTTGAATATTCAATCTAGTAGATTTCAGTACCACGAGTGTATTGGAATCGACCGTGCCACAAAATCATGATTTGGTCAAAAGTTATTGCCATTATGGCTAACCGTGACCAAATCGATGAACCGTTGACCAAATCTGACTTCTACGAACAAAATAAAATACTAGATGAAACTCTAAATTTCTGAAAAAATTATATGTTGTAGAGATCGGTGTTATCTTCCCAAAATTTCAAACAGATCGCGAATCGGAGTTCGGGATCCCTTGGAATCTCGAAAAGTGTACGATACATCAATTTTTGGACAACCGACACTCAATTAATTATTCAAAAATTCGAACACAAAATTACAAAAAATAAAGTAGATATTCGGAAACCTAACCTCAATACGCTTCTAACAAAAAAATGGCACATGAAACAGACGTCTAGATCAACGGCAATCGCTCCACGAAGTCGAGATCTCTACTAGAACTCTCTCTCAAAAAGGCGGCTCAAATTTCTAGGTTTTCGTGAATTAATAACATATATATAGAGAGGAGAGAGAGGTGGTGGATGACTCATTTGAGCGCCGAAAGGTGGGCCAGGGGGTTTTTGACTGTGCTGATGACTGTATAATTAATTATTTAATTACAGAAAATTATTAAAAATTTATTTTAACTCTAAATAAATCCCAAAAAAATTCAGAAATATTCTAGAAAATTCTAGAAAACATTTCTAGGTGTCTAGAGCATAAATAAAAGTTTTGCCTCAAAATCACTTCATATGTCTCTATAGTAAATCCCAAAATCCTATGGAAAAATAATTTATATAGATTTTAATTATCCAAAAATTCCCAAAAATTTTAGAAAATTCTAAAATAGTAAAATAAAATATTTGGGACTATCTAGGGACCCTAGAAACCGTATGTGACCTAATGTTATCATACTTCACCTATAGGCTTAGGTATGCCCCCGTGTGATCCCAAAATCAAATATCTATTTAATAATAATTCTAACCACTATATACTTAATAGTAATAAAATATAAATATAAATGAAAAAATATTATCCAAAATAAAATTCTAATACTAGGAAACCAAATGCTACACTTTCAGAGATTCTTTTCATGAGATTATATGAGCTCTTTTCAGGAGATTTATCTTTATCTTTTATGGAGATTCAAATCTCTTCTGGAGATTTCGCTCTATTCGGGAGATTTTGATCTCTTCGGGAGATTCCAATCTCTTCTGGAGATTTCGATCTCTTCGGTAGATTTTCGATCTCTTCGGGAGATTTTCTATTTCTTCGAGAGGTATTATCATATCCTCTATCTCTTCAAAAGATCTTCTCTTCAGGAGGCACTCTATAGATGACCATTTTGAAGAATCCATTCAGAAATTTCTTTAAAAACTCAACGAGCCAATCACATTCTTCTGGATGGTTTAATCCATATATGGTTCATTTGTAGATCCTTCAGGAATAACATGGTAATGCTTCAAGGATATACCTGAATTTTTTTAAATCCTTCGGGAATCCTTGAGCTAAAATTGCTCAATACATTTGGATCTCTTATTTGTTACAGACACCCATTCAAAACCTACCAGGTTTATTCCTTTTGGGTTTTGTACTGTAGGACCGAACACTCCACGTCTTGCGAGAGATATCGCATATTTCCATTATTCGTGTTTTTTAGTGTTATCCTTTAATCTTATCACCCTTTTCATTCTTATTTGATAATGTCATTTGTGACAAACTTTTCCATTCTAATTTTCTCTTAACTATGTATAAAACATAGATTTTATGGGTATCGGTACCTATTTCTTAATCTCTTCTGGAATCTGAGGTATATCCTCTACCGGAGCGATATACTTTGAGAAATTGAATTTTTGGTTCATAACATCTTCCAGATCGTCATGAACTTTCTCTTCAGGAGATGCTTCTGCAGGAGCTGCTTCTTCAAGAGCATTTAGGGTATGTTATATTACTCAATCTCTTCTTCTGGAGAGCTGAATCTTTACAACCTTTAGGTCTTACGCGTTCTTAAAGTATAACTTATTCATTTCTTGTATTTGTTGCCTTTATTTGGTTCTTTAGGATTTAAGTTTATTAGAAAATAGATACATAGTTGGTATAACTATTTATACAACATAATCGAGTAAACATCTAATATATAGTTCATTTGTAATGAAATACAATAAATAATTTCTTCTACTTTAATCAAGATTAGATAAAATGGAAGTGCACCATGATACGTTCTTCCGGAACAATGTTTTACGATGTTCTTCTAGAACGATAATTCATGAAGTTCTTCTAGAGCTATAAATCACGACGTTCTTCTAGAACGACAATTCACGACGTTCTTCTAGAACGATAATTCACGACGTTCTTCTAGAACGATAATTCATCTTCTTTATATCTCCCCCTAACGATAGAAATTGTCTTATTAACATGACATATCACAAAAATAACTCATGTCTATAAGATTTAATAATCTAAGGAGATAAGCATAATAATTCACAAAACATAGATGCCAAGACTACAGTTTCAAATAATACCAATATAAACCATCTAAAAAAATACAATTTAAAACTGAACCTATGTTACTAGTTACTCAAATACAATCTTCAGAATTGATGGTTTTGAAACAAACTTATCCTTGAGATCTGTCACGACCCGCACCCACTGCGAGGGTACAAGTACGTAACAGCGCCCAGCCTACGCCCCAGTGTCGGTGGTAGAACGCTGTTCTAGATCATGAACTATAACTAACATAACATAAAATACTCTCCAAAAGGAGACCAAACACAGAGCTACAACTCAATCACAATCTAAGGTAGAATATAGCACGATGGAAATAGATAAAGAAATCCTCAACTGAGGTACAGCAGAATGAAATAACATAAGTCTCAACAACTACCAGTCTCCATAATAATACAACTCTGAATCCGGACAACTACTAACATAAAAATAAGGAAACAGTCTAGACTATCTACACTAAGCATAGGTATCATCCTCAGCAGCTGCCAGAACCTCCCCAGGGGTCCAGGTCACGAGTGTCATCTAGGCAAGCTCCATAGTAAGGGGTGCAGGGTTCCTCATCATCCTCTGTAAAATTTTCAACAGGTCCAGTCAGGACGGGAGCGAGCACAATGCATCTCACGCAGATCATAACAGGTTAAAAAAATATAAACATGCAAGAGAGTATGATACATGAAACTGAAAGAAAGTACATGATGTAAATAGAGAGAGAACTGTAATAGAAATATCTACTATAAGTAGAGAGCTACCAGTGACTAGTGATTTAGAGTACAAAGTCGACATATGAACGGCTGGATTAGTACATGAATATACTAAAGAGGCGCACATGCTTATACTACTTTGGAATTGTTCACATGACTATTTATACTCCCCCATACCCCAATCAATACACAAGGATCCAGACAAGTTATGTTACGCACATAATTTTTACATGAAAGCCCATAAATGGGTGCACATGAAGTATTCATGAGGGCTCATAAATGAGTGCACATGAAATTTACATGAAGGCCCATAAATGGGTGTACATGAAATTCACATGAGGGCTCATAAATGAGTGCACATGAAGTATATGTTTGTCACGACCCGCATCCGCTTTTCGGATACGAGACGTGTCCAAGCCCAGCCTACACCGCGGTATCGGCGGTAGTACGCTATCTAGCCCACAATAAACAAAGTTCTCATAAATACTAACTTTTCATTCTCAACAACTAAATCAACTTTTATAAAATATAGAAGTTTTACATTTGAAGAAGAATGTAAGCTTTTACATTTATAGAAAACTAACACACAACTAACTAGTCTTCTATGGTTTGGCCTTCGAGTCTCTATCTCCCCCTCATTTGGTCTATCACGCAAAAGTAGGCACGTCAACCTCACCTATAACAACGATCCAGTCAGAAAAGGAGCAGAGTACAACCATATTGCTATTAATGTTGTTAGTCCAAAATAAGTTAGAACAAGCGAGAAACAATGATAACAACGAATATATAAAGAAATAGTACTAGCAAGGTATGAACGATCAAGATATGAACTAGCAAGATGGGATCTAACAAGATATAAACTGGCAAGATGTAAACTAGCAAGATATGAACTAACAAGATAATGGACTAGATAAAGGAAAAATAGGAACCACTATGTGTGTGTGAAATACCTTTTAATACGTGAACGGCTGGGCTAATACGGCACATCATACGATGGCTATCATTCAGTAATTGGTACGGCTAATTCATACGTGGGTGTGTATGACTTAGCTATCATTCGGTAACGATAATTGGGTTTCTTCACGTATTTACCGAGTATTTCCCCTCCCGACTCTCTAACAATCGATAACGGTCAATGATACACTAAGAAGGATATGATAACTATAGTATCACAATCGTGTCTCAATGGAATATCAAGCAATGACTCAACGGGATATCAAACAAGAAAACTATAGAGTAAACGTTATAATGAACTAAAACATAAATGCAGTACTGTACTTGCCTGAGTCCTTGCCCAAACCATAGCCATAAGTAGAGGATGAGGAAAATGCCGATCTAAAAGCTGTCAACCTATAACACATATCTCACCACGAACCGTGCACGAAAACCACAAATCAATTCTAATATTCTAGTTCTAAATAGTGGCTAGTTGGATTACTAATCTAATAATAATTAATTCTAGAATAATTCACTTAAAAACCTAATTTAACCTAATAATAATCTAAATATAATCTAAACATGCAAGTTTGGCCATCAAAAATTATGTTTTCTAATTTTGGAAACCATGGCACGTAAATCGAGATGTACCGTTGACTTTTTAGTCAAACGCTGTGAACTCTAGATTTTGAAAGTGCATCTTGGTAGATTTTAGTGCCACGAGTGCGTTGGAATTAACCGTGCCGCAAAATCACGCTTTGGTCAAAAGATATAGCCGTTATGGCTAATCGTGACCAAAACGGGGATCAATCGATCAGTTCTGAGTTCAACAGAATAAATAAAATAATAGATGAATGGAGTAATTTCTGGTAAAACTATATGTCATAGAGCTCTGTGTTAGCTTTCCGAAACTTCAAACGGTTCGTGATTTCGATTTCTGGTTCTCCCGGAATCTCGAAAACACCGAAACGTGTCAAGTTTCGGACAACCGACACTCTACGAATTTTTCAGAAATTTGGGTTCAGAAATTACGAAAATAAATTAGATATTCAGAATCTATACCTCAATACGCTTCCAATAAAAAAAACGGCACGCGTAAATGAGGTCCGAGTTGACGGCAATCGCCTCGGGAAGTTGGAAAATCACCGGGATCAAACTCCAAAAGGAGAAGGCTATAATTAATTAGGGTTTGTGAATATACAATGCATATATATAGGAGAGAGAGAGGCGGTTACTGTAGCGGGCGCCGACAGGTGGGCCCCCCCCCCCGGGTGGATTATTGGGTAATTATTTATTTAATTCAAAAAAATCATTTAAAAATTATTTTAAGTCCAAATAAATCAAAATAAATTGAAGAAAAATCCAGAAAAATTCTAGAAAATATTTCTAAGTGTCTAGAATATAAATAAAATATTTTAAAAAAAATATCTTCGTGTGACCTCGCAGTAAATTCCAAAAACCTATAAAGTATAAATTCTATATGTTTTAATTATATAAAAATTCCCAAAAATTCTAAAAAATCCAAAAAAATTCTAAAATATTCTAGAAAATATTTTTAGTCATTTAAAGCCCAAATAAAAAAAATTGGTCCAAAAATACCCCCGTATGACCTTACGGTAAATCTTGAAAGTCCTTAAAAACAATAAAACCTTAAATATTAAATACCTAAAAATATCCAAAAATTGTAAAAAAATATAAAATAGCTAAATAATATATATATAAGTTATCTAGAGGTCATATGACCTTAATATGGTCATAGCCCACCTATAAGCTTTAGCATGACTCACAATTGCCATAAAATTAATCATAAACAAATAAAATAAAATTAAAAATTAAAAATTTGGGAAGTGGGCTTACAAATCTACCCATCTTAGAAAAATTTTGTTCTCGAAATTTCAAAAGATACAAATAGGCACAACCAAGAATATCATCAAAATATGACATGACCAATCGATATGAATAAGTACGACAAAAAATATAATCAAGAAAATAATGTGATGAATGATCGAAATTGATCAAGCATATAGAATCAAAATATAAATACGTTTTAGAAATATAGGGGAAGGAAATCAAAATAGGTTTAAAGTATGACGATTCGAAAATAGAAAAATATGAAAGAAATAAAGAACTACTAGTTGTAGAGAAGGTGGTAACAAGAAATAAGACATCCACTAAATTTGAAAGAAAAAAAGAAAAAAATAATAGTCGTATGCCAATAAAAGATATAGTCGAAAATCATAAGTATATCCGAAGTCATTTAACCGAGAATCCATGCCTCGCAGTGTACATCTGGCTGCCGTGAACCCTTGGTTTCATGACTCAAGTATAATATGTTATCGAACACTTTATCAACTCTACCCAATATTGACATAATAAATCAAAAGATCAATAATACAACTAGGATATAGTTTTAGTAATATTTGACAAACTACGCATACTTGAATTTATTTCAACTTAGGGATCATGCCACGCTAGTGCGCTTCTGACTGCAGTGAACCCGCAGTCTCCATAATTCAAATAAATGGGGACAGTGCGCATCTGTCTTACCATTGCAAGTCATCAAAAATTATTTCAACTATATCTATAAGAATTTCAAAGGAACTTCAATAAATTCAAATAAGTCGATCATGATAAGAAAATATAAGTATCTGTCCTTGAGTAAAAGTATCAGTTTTGAAAACAAAACGATCACAAAATGAACGAAGACGACTTGAATTAATATATAGATAATTGAACCAAGATTAGGAATAAAAAATAAAATGATCGCAAAATAGTTTTGAAAATAAAACGAGGTTTAGAGAAGGCAAAAGATAAAATACAAAAAAAATGATCAAAATTAGGAATTGAATTCTACGAAGTCCTAACTTACCAAACGTATATTCTACCCACCTTGGATCCTACCAACATGTCAAAACAAAATAACATATTCTCTTAAAAAAAAAATTCTTCGATTTATCTATATCGAGACTTCAATAAATCATTAGCTAAATCACATGGCCTATTTAACTATCTTAACTATCCAGGGGTCAAATTGAATAAGGGACTCATAGTCCTATTTATTCTCCTAAAATTAAATTAGTCCTAGTTGTGATTGAGCATTTTCCTAGTCGCAGGCTTGCAGTAGTACGACTAATATTGGTACTACCACAAGTTCGTACAATTTACGAAGACTGACCTGCATGGGCCACCATAAAAACTTGTCACGATCCATACCCGCTTTTCGGATACGAGACGTGTCCAAGCCCAGCCTACGCCGCGGTATCGGCGGTAGTACGTTGTCTAGCCCACAATAAACAAAGTTCTCATAAATACTAACTGCTTATTCTCAACAACTAAATCAACTTTTACAAAATATAGAAGTTTTACATTTGAAGAAGAATGTAAGCTTTTACATTTATAGAAAACTAACACACAACTAACTAGTCTTCTATGGTTTGGCCTTCGAGTCTCTATCTCTCCCTCATTTGGTCCATCGCACAAGAGTAGGCACGTCAACCTCACCTATAACAACGATCCAGTCAGGAAAGGAGCAGAGTACAACCATATTGCAATTAATGTTGTTAGTCCAAAATAAGTTAGAACAAGCGAGAAACAATGATAACAACGAGTATATAAAGAACTAGTACTAGCAAGGTATGAACGATCAAGATATGAATTAGGGTTTGTGAATATAGGAGAGAGAGAGGCAGTTACTGTAGCGGGCGCCGACAGGTGGGCCCCCCGGTTGGATTATTGGGTAATTATTTATTTAATTCAAAAAATCATTTAAAAATCATTTAAGTCCAAATAAATCAAAATAAATTGCAGAAAAATCCAGAAAAATTCTAGAAAATTCTAAAAAATATTTCTAAGTGTCTAGAATATAAATAAAATATTTTAACAAAAAATATCATCGTGTGACCTCGCAGTAAATTCCAAAAATCTATAAAGTATAAATTCTATATATTTTAATTATATAAAAAATTCCCAAAAATTCTAAAAAATCCAAAAAAATTCTAAAAAATTTTAGGAAATATTTTTAGTCATTTAAAGCCAAAATAAAAATATTTGGTCCAGAAATACCCCCGTATAACCTTACGGTAAATCCTGAAAGTCCTTAAAAACAATAAAACCTTAAATATTAAATACCTAAAAATATCCAAAAATTGTAGAAAAATATAAAATAGCTAAATAATATATATAAGTTATCTAGAGGTCATATGACCTTAATATGGTCATAGCCCACCTAGAAGCTTTGGCATGACTCACAATTGCCATAAAATTAATCATAAATAAATAAAATAAAATAAAAATTAAAAATTTGGAAAGTGGGCTTACAAAGTTATACATGAGAAACATGACCGAACATGATAGCACATGAGAATACACGAGCGAGCATGAACGAGCATGAAGCACATGAGAAACATGAATAACATGAGAGCGAGGAATATACGATGTACATGAAACACACGACATAATGTATCCGATGCTCCTGATGGGGATAACATCTCAATGTAGGGATCCATATAGTACCAATCCGTGATAATATCGTGACAGCATCAAATACGATAAACTAGAGCAGGAATATAATTCTAAGCAAGTTATGAAATAATCAGAGAATGTACTCGCCTGGTACCTGAATAGCTGTAGTAAATGTACTGTCCTAGATGAGGTACCTGACTCCTAGTTAGAGCAACACAAGTCAAGATGTATACATGGGATGATAAATGTAATCTACAATGCATCTGCATGCTGTCTAGGTTAACCTAGGCTAAAGTCAATACTTGGTCAACTCCAGTCAACTATACTAGTTAAGGCTAGGTCAACTAGGTCAAACTTAACCCCAGCAAGTCTCGCTAAGCCTAACCAAGCCTAGTCTAGAAAGCACACACCAACCAAAGCTATACAAGCCAAACACATCAAGGGTACATTCACATTGAGCTATAATCAGCATTATATAATGAGAGAGAAAGGATTGCATGTATACCTATGTGTGTGTGAACATGAAGGTGCACAACAAAGGGAAATCAACACTAGTTATAAATTACACTAGAACATGGCACAAGTTAACAAGGTTATATCTATTTACATTACAACATCTAATTGTACTTAACATGCATGGCTAACAAGTATACATCTATATTAGGCATAAATCATTCATTCCTATATAGACCAATTTATATACAATTCAATTATCATATCAAACATGGTATATATATATATATATATATATATATATATATATATATATTTATTTACATATCCAATATATATAGGTTACATTTACCTTAAGTTAATACAAAAATATGTGTGAGGGATACACTCAAGCTATATATGCCATAGCTATATACATAAATAACCAATTATCTCATGCATGCATACACATTATCTAACATACAATGCCTCTATATTATATATAGCTATACATCAACATTAATCAATCCTACATACATTAGATATAGCTAGAGGGAAAGGGAAGGTAGAGTAAGGCATGACCAACAATCTCAGTTGCAAAATGTGTGTGTGTGTATGTGGCAATGGTGTGTGTGGGCATAAGTGACAAACAAGTGTCGCTTTTCAGTTTTTCATGAAACAGTGGGGTGCCAAAACATGGTGTAGTGTCAGTTTCAGAACAAGCATGTTGCAAGTATCAGCTAAATAAGAAAACAGTGTCTACATGAGTGTGCAGGACAGGGGGTTCCCATATTTCAGTGTGAGATCAAACATGCAACTCAAAGCCTAGTCGAAACAAATCTTAGTCGTGTGTTGACAGGAAATGTGATGAGTCTACACATTACTTACACATGTGTGGGTGTGTATAAAGAGTGAGTGAGAGGGGGTGGTCTGAACTCAGTTTACAGGCTTTGAATAAGAAAGGAGAATTTCTCAGGTTCAAAGTGTTCTCAGGTTTATTTGCAATGTGTGATAGTGGGTAGATAGGTGAGGAAACAGTGTTCAATATCCATTCAGGAAAATTAGTCCAATAACCATTCGAAAACCCATTTCTCAGTTTTCAAACATTTTAAAACCTCAGTTAAACATAGGACTAACATAATGAACTTCCAATATGACATGAACTCTCAGTCAACAATGAACTCTTAGGTAGTTACATTCAAATCAATCAACTCAGTTTCAGGAATAGAGAAAACTGGACACACACCCAATTTAACATCACAACCGTAACTTCTAACATAGCTATAAGGTTAGTTAGCTAACTGGGGGTTAACATCAAATCTATCACAACCAAAATTTCAGTAGACCATCACACATGTACGTGAATCCAACTTGGCAACTTAACATCAAAAATCAGTGTAGAATGGGTTTAAAATCGGAATATGAGAAAACAGTAAATATGTATCAGTTAAACACCAAATTTGAGAACCATTTCCTTGTCATTAGCCTAATCTAGCATGTAACCTACCTAGCAGCAACTACACATGTGTATAAATCAATTATGGCAATTAACATCAATTAAAATCAGTTTAGAATGGGAATTAGAGTTCAGGATTTGAAAACAGTGTGTAGTGTATCAGTCACTCGACAGTTCAATCCAACCAAATATAAATTTCAAAATCTAAAAATCCATGCTAATCACAACCTAACATATTAGCTAATTTCATATTGTATTTAAGTGAACCTACATTCAAACTAAACCCACAATCCAACAGTGAATATACATTAATCCTAAAACCGACTGCCAGTTAAGTATCAGGAATCCCATTTGTTTTAAACCCAATAATCAATAAAATCAAATCGAAAGTTCAAAACAGGTGTACACGAATGTTCCCTACATATATACGTGTCTAGGGGGTCCATTCGTGTCCAAAAAACTGGACACGAAGTGTCCAAATAGCCACACGAATACAAACACTAAACTGTGCACAAACAGTGTCGTGCACGCGTGTCAAACGCACGACACAGGCCACGTGGGGACACGTGGCCGTGCACATGTGTTCCCCAGGGGTAGGAGTAAGTGTCCAACCGCCTGCAAAGTATCCACGTGGTATCGTGTCGTGTGTGTGAGTGCATATCAGTGAGGCAATTCTGCGCGTGTGCACACAGTGAAAAATCGGTGCGGGCCAAATAACTCCCAAACCACTCCATAAAATCCTACAAAAATTTATAGGCTTAGTGTCAGTCACCTAAGGAGTGTCCACACCAATTTTGGTGTCAAGAGATGACGCGTCCAGTGAGATATAGGACACGGGTAGCAGGGCACTTAGCCGAGCCCCCGTGCAGCGTGTCCAACACCAATTTTGACACAAAATCGATACCAAAATAATTTCAGTCTTCACAAAGATTAACATACACACCTAGATCTAGGTATCTATGTAATTAGTTTTTCAAAAATCAAAAATAAAGTCCTATGTGACATTTTAACAAATACCTACACATACACTATGATACGTGTCCGATACGGACACCAAATGGACACGAATTGTGCCCAAATTTTGGAGACAACTAGGGGACTCCTAGATCTAGCCCTAAATGCAAAGAAATCAGAATAATAACACTATTTAAGGGGTTTTACCTATAGGTGTCAATCTCAAGAGAAGGCTTCAAATGGGGGGTGTTCTTCTTGATAGCCCAATGCTCCAAATTGATCCCAAACTGAAATGGCTCTCCACCAACAGTCCATAAACATCAATTAGAACCCAATGCAAAAGACTAGGATGAAAAAGGAGGTTAAATGAATAAAATGGGAATTTAGGGGAATGGGGATTTACCTTTCCTTCAAAATCTAGGTCAAGCATAAAAGAGGCAAGAACAACATTAAGAGAATACTTATAGGCAAGGGGAAACCCTAAGTGGCTGCCATAGGTGGGTTTGTTTGGGTTTGGGCTTAAGTCATGGGCCTATGGCTTAATTACAAGTCATGAAATTAATTCTAAGTCATAGGTCATGCACCCAATCACTATTCTTCCTATTCAAACCATGATTTCTAAATGAATAATCTAGATTGACTTAACTTAGACTAGGGTCTCACCATGCTAACCTAGTCACCACGGTTAGGGTCAAAACCTAGGTTAGTCTACCAAGTCTTAACTTAGCAAAAGTCAAAATCAACAACCGTCAACCCATCTAATAAATCAATAATTCTAATAAGTCAAAATAACCAAATTACCCTTAGACTAAAAATGATAAATAGATATTCAAAATCATATGGTTAGGCTCTAGGGCAGACAGTCTCTAGGGTTTCACTAGCTGCACATCAAAATCACAAGTCATGATTTTTAAATAGTTTTAAAATGATTAAAAATTACCTAAAATTATATTATTATTTAAATATCATAATTAAATAAATTAAAACACAAAATTTCAAAATTATCCTTATTTAGAAAACTGGGTGTTACAAGTCTACCCACCTTAGAAAAATTTTGTCCTCGAAATTTAAGATGGTAGTACTCCTTCTAGGTCAAACATAGTCAAGGGTCAACCACTTGTCAATTTCTCAATATCCAAGTACTTGGTCATCAACTGGTCAACTTCTTAGGGCTTTACCTATACTAGCTATCTAGGTGTTGACAACTAGAGATTAGCAAAAAAAAAATCTATAATAGACTAACTCTTACTTTCCAATCTTATCAAGTCACCCATAACTAAATACCCATAATCTAAGCACGCAAATCCTAAATACCATATATACATAAGCTCAAGAACAACAACCCATTACATATAACCTAAGTATATCGTCTATATATCCATACATATATAACTGATCATCAAGGGTTAAAGTAGACTAACTTATAAGGAACTGAACAAATGCTCAAAAATTAGGCTAAGGATGAATGGTCTGAAACATCAATATAGGCAAAAAGAAAATGATGCTCAGGAGACTGAATTTGTAAACAAAGGTCAGGACATCTAGTGAAGGATCTGCACACTGCCTATAAAGGTTGACCTATCATGCCTGAACTCATCAGAAGGAGAACTTAACTAAAATAGAAAACTGAACCAAATATAGGCTAAACAACATGTCTATAATCCTATACAACAATGGCCTATAGATACCAACCAACCCATGTCCCATATAACAATATCATCTGCAATCTATCTATATATAGACCTCTCAGTCTTAGGTGAACTACAACTATACTCAAGGACAGGCTCTGGTCATGGGTGCCTTACTGGAAAGGACAAGGAAAAATAATAACAATCATCAAGGCTACAGAGCAGACTAACATCCTCTATGGAAACTGGTAGGTATTATAAATAACAGGAGAATCATCTACAATGGATTACTATTCTAATACCAATGCTAACTATCATTTCTAGGGTACAGCCACGCTACAAGTCCTCATATCATTACACTATGAAAGAACTACATTTGAATAAGCTCTATAAAACTAAAATATCCCTACTCATAAGTTATTTGATGATGGAATACAATTTATAACAGAAGGGTACGATAGAGATGATATGTTTAAAAACTTTCTCAAGATACAGTCTGATAATCATATGCGTCTGTCCAAAATCATGTTACTCAGAGCCCTCGCCATGCCAGTAAGCACGGCTGCGATAAACAATAGATTCCATAACTGGGACATGCACCTCTATAATCATGTCGTCTGGAATTCTCGCTATGCTGACTAGTATAGCTGCGAGAAATTCTAAATCTCATAACCAAGATACGTACATATGAAGTCAGGTCTCTATGTTTCCGCCATGCCAGCTAATATGACTGCGATAAACTACAGGTTCCATAATCAAGTAGATATTTTACCATTCCTATTATTCCTGTCAACATATGTTATCAAAAAATATCGTAACTCAGGCCATAAAATTCATCTCGATAAGAAAATCAAAATCAACAACGATCCATCAAAATCAAATTCAATAATCAAGGAGTGAGAGCGAACAAAATAATGGAAAGGATTTCAAATTGAAGTTTAAATAAGATTCTCAAGGGTCGTTCCAGGAATCTCTTAAGAAATCCTAACTGTGATTGAGTACCTTCAAAAATATATCCTAATCCTACTACAGGCTGTAGTGATACTCTAGTTCGAATACCACTACATAAACTCGACCTGCATGGGCTACCACTAAAAACGTGTCACGACCCGCACCCACTGCGAGGGTACGAGTACGTAACAGCGCCCAGCCTACGCCGCAGTGTCGGTGGTAGAACGCTGTTCTAGGTCATGAACTATAACTAACATAACATGAAATACTCTCCAAAAGGAGACCAAATACAGAGGTACAACTCAATCACAATCTAAGGTAGAATATAGCACGATGAAAATAGATAAAGAAATCATCAACTGAGGTATAGCAGAATGAAATAACATAAGTCTCAACAACTACCAGTCTCCATAATAATACAACTCTGAATCCAGACAACTACTAACATAAAAATAAGGAAACAGTCTAGACTATCTACACTAAGCATAGGTATCATCCTCAGCAGCTGCCTGAACCTCCCCAGGGGTCCAGGTCGTGAGTGTCATCTAGGCAAGCTCCATAGTAAGGGGTGTAGGGTTCCTCATCATCCTCTGTAAAATTTTTAACAGGTCCAGTTAGGACGGGAGCGAGCACAATGCTTCTCACGCAGATCATAACAGGTTAAAAAATATAAACATGTAAGAGAGTACGATACATAAAACTAAAAGAAAGTACATGATGTAAATAGAGAGAGAACTATAATAGAAATATCTACTATAAGTAGAGAGCTACCAGTGACTAGTGGTTTAGAGTACAAAGTCGACATGTGAACGGCTGGATTTGCACATGAATATACTAAAGAGGCGCACATGGTTATACTACTTTGGAATTGTTCACATGACTATTTATACTCCTCCATACCCCAATCAATACACAAGGATCCAGACAAGTTATGTTACGCACATAATTTTCACATGAAAGCCCATAAATGGGTGCACATGAAGTATACATGAGGCCTCATAAATGAGTGCACATGAAATTCACATGAAGGCCCATAAATGGGTGCACATAAAATTCACATGAGGGCTCATAAATGAGTGCACATAAAGTATAGGTTATACATGAGATACATGAGAAACATGACCGAACATAATAGCACATGAGAGTACACGAGCGAGCATGAATGAGCATGAAGCACATGAGAAACATGAATAACATGAGAGCGAAGAATACACTATGTACATAAAACACACGACATGATGTATCCGATGCTCCCGAGGGGGATAACATCTCAATGTAGGGATCCATGTAGTACCAATCCGTGATAATATCGTGACAACATCAAATAAGGTAAACTAGAGCATAAATATAATTCTAAGCAAGTTATGAAATGATCAGAAAATGTACTCGCCTGATATCTGAATAGCTGTAGTAAATATACTGTCCGAGATGAGGTACCTGACTCCTAGTTAGAGCAACACAAGTCAAGATGTATACAGGGGATGATAAATGTAATCTATAATGCATCTGCATGCTGTCTAGGTCAACCTAGGCTAAAGTCAACACTTGGTCAACTCCAGTCAACTATACTAGTCAAGGCCAGGTCAACTAGGTCAAACTTAACCCCAGCAAGTCTCGCTAAGCCTAACCAAGCCTAGTCTAGCAAGCACACACCAACCAAAGCTATACAAGCCAAACACATGAAGGGTACATTCACATTGAGCTATAATCAGCATTATATAATGAGAGAGAAAGGGTTGTATGTATAGCTATGTGTGTGTGAACATGAAGGTGCACAACAAAAGAAAATCAACACTAGTTATAAATTACACTAGAATATGGCACAAGTTAACAAGGTTACATCTATTTACATTACAACATCTAAGTATACTTAACATGCATGGCTAATAAGTATACATCTATATTAGGCATAAATCATTCATTCCTATATAGACCAATTTATATACAATTCAATTATCATATCAAACATGGTATATATATATATATATATATATATATATATATATATATATATATATATATTTACATATCCAATATATATGGGTTACATTTATCTTAAGTTAATACAAAAATATGTGTGAGGGATACACTCAAGCTATATATGCCATAGCTATATACATAAATAACCAATTATCTCATGCATGCATACACATTATCTAACATACAATGCCTCTATATTATATATAGCTATACATCAACATTCATCAATCCTACATACATTAGATATAGCTAGAGGGAAAGGGAAGAAAGAGTAAGGCATGACCAACAATCTCAGTTGCAAAATGTGTGTGTGTGTATGTGGCAGTGGTGTGTGTGGGAATGAGTGACAAACAAGTATGGTATTTCAGTTTTTCAGGAAACAGTGGGGTGTCAAAACATGGTGTAGTGTAAGTTTCAGAACAGGCATGTTGCAAGTATCAGCTAAATGAGAAAACAGTGTCTATATGAGTGTGCAGGACAGCGGGTTCCCAGATTTCAGTGTGAGATCAAACATGCAACTCAAAGCCTAGTCCAAACAAATCTCAGTTGTGTGTTGACAGGAAATGTGATGAGTGTACACATTACTTACACATGTGTGGGTGTGTATAAAGAGTGAGTGAGAGGGGGTGGTCTGAACTCAGTTTACAGGCTTTGAATAAGAAAGGAGAATTTCTCAGGTTCAAAGTGTTCTCAGGTTTATTTGCAATGTGTGACAGTGGGTAGATAGGTGAGGAAACAATGTTCAATATCCATTCAGGAAAATCAGTCCAATAACCATTCGAAAACCCATTTCTCAGTTTTCAAATATTTCAAAACCTCTGTTAAACCTAGGACCAACATAATGAACTTCCAATATGACATGAACTCTCAGTCAACAATGAACTCTTAGGTACTTGCATTCAAATCAATCAACTTAGTTTCAGGAATAGAGAAAACTGGACACACACCCAATTTAACATCACAACCGAAACTTCTAACAGAGCTATTAGGTTAGTTAGCTAACTGGGGGTTAACATCAAATCTATGACAACCAACATTTCAGTAGACCATCGCACATGTACATGAATCCAACTTGGCAACTTAACATCAAAAATCAGTGTAGAATGGGTTTAAAATCAGAATATGAGAAAATAGTAATTATGTATCAGTTAAACACCAAATTTGAGAACCATTTCCTTGTCATTAGTCTAATCTAGCATATAACCTACCTAGCAGCAACTACACATGTGTATAAATCAATTATGGCAATTAACATAAATTAAAATTAGTTTAGAATGGGAATTAGAGTTCAGGGTTTGAAAACAGTGTGTAGTGTATCAGTCACTCGACAGTTCAATCCAACCAAATACAAATTTTGAAATCTAAAAATCCATGCTAATCACAACCTAACATATTAGCTAATTTCAGATTGTATTTAAGTGAACCTACATTCAAACTAAATCCACAATCCAACAGTGAATATACATTAATCCTAAAACCGACTGCCAGTTAAGTATCAGGAATCCCATTTGTTTTAAACCCAATAATCAATAAAATCAAATCAAAAGTTCAAAACAGGTGTACACAAATGTTCCCTACATGTATACGTGTCTAGGGGGTCCATTCGTGTCCAGGAAACTGGACACGAAGTGTCCAAATAGCCACACGAACACAGACACTAAACTGTGCACAAACAGTGTAGTGCACGCGTGTCAAACGCACGACACAGGCCACGTGGGGACACGTAGATGTGCACATGTGTTCGCCAGGGGTCGGAGTAAGTGTCCAACTGCCTGTAACGTGTCCACGTGGTGTCATGTCGTGTGTGTGAGTGCGTATCAGTGAGGCAATTCTGCGTGTGTGCACACAATGGAGAATCGGTGCGGGCCAAATAACTCCCAAACTACTCCATAAAATCCTACAAAATTTTATAGACTTAGTGTCAGTCACCTAAGGAGTGTCTACACCAATTTTGGTGTCAAGAGATGGCGTGTCCAGTTAGATATAGGACACGGGCAGCAGGGCACTTAGCCGAGCCCCCGTGCAGCGTGTCCAACACCAATTTTGACACAAAATCGACACCAAAATAATTTCAGTCTTCACAAAGATTAACATACACACCTAGATCTAGGTATCTATGTAATTAGTTTTTCAAAAATAAAAAATAAAGTCCTATGCGATATTTTAACAAATACCTACACATACACTATGATACGTGTCCGATACGGACACCAAATGGACACGAATTGTGCCCAAATTTTGGGAACAACTAGGGAACTCCTAGATCTAGCCCTAAATGCAAAGAAATCAGAATAATGACACTATTTAAGGAGTTTTACCTATAGGTGTCAATCTCAAGAGAATGCTTCAAATGGGGGTATTCTTCTTGATATCCCAATGCTCCAAATTGATCCCAAACTGAAATGGCTCTCCACCAACAGTCCATAAACATCAATTAGAACCCAATGCAAAAGACTAGGATAAAAAAAGAGGTTAAATAAATAAAATGGGAATTTAGGGGAATGGGGATTTACCTTTCCTTTAAAATCTAGGTCAAGCATAAAAGAGGCAAGAACAACATTAAAAGAATACATATAGGCAAGAAGAAACACTAAGTGGCTGCCATGGGTGGGTTTGTTTGGGTTTGGGCTTAAGTCATGGGCCTATGGCTTAATTACAAGTCATGAAATTAATTCTAAGTCATAGGTCATGCACCCAATCACTATTCTTCCTATTCAAACCATGATTTCTAAATGACTAATCAAGATTGACTTAACTTAGACTAGGGTCTCACCATGCTAACCTAGTCACCACGGTTAGGGTCAAAACCTAGGTTAGTCTACAAAGTCTCAACTTAGCAAAAGTCAAAATCAACAACCGTCAACCCATCTAATAAATCAATAATTCTAATAAGTCAAAATGACCAAATTACCCTTAGACTAAAAATGATAAATAGATATTCAAAATCACATGGTTAGGCACTAGGGCAGACAGTCTCTAGGGTTTCACTAGCTGCACATCAAAATCACAAGTCATGATTTTTAAATAGTTTTAAAATGATTAAAAATTACCAAAAGTTATATTATTATTTAAATATCATAATTAAATAAATTAAAACATAAAATTTCAAAATTACCCTTATTTAGAAAACTGGGTGTTACAAGATCAAGGGTGCATGCTGCAATTTAGTAAAAGAAGATGACACGAATAGTTTGATAATTATTATTATCATTGATTTGGGATGTTTTGTTGATCGTGTCACAATTTAAAAATTATGTGACTATTCGTCTTCTGGTTCACAATGGACTTAGGATTGAGCTTCTGGCTCAATGTAGTATGTGACTTGACAAAGTGAATAGCTGGATAATCTTTCTAGGACAAACTTTTGGTTGTCTAAGACGAACTTCTGGTTCTCTAGGATGAACTTCTGGTTCTCTAGACTAGTGGTTACTCACAAAATTATTTCACTTGCTCAATGTTTTAATACGAGACCCATTTTTACTCCCAAAAAGAATCTTCTAGAATTATGAGAGTATAAAACAATTTGTATAAGTGGGTGGGTCTATTGGGTAAAATCAAGTGGGCTTTGCCAGAGCCTTCAATAATATGACCCTGTCCAGCTATTATGGATACTATTTTCACACTAATATTCTTGTTGGAAGAAAAGATTTAATTCTTAAGGATGGTGTATGTAGCAACATTGTAAACTTTTAAAATATGTCTATAGAACTTCAGGTCTATGTAGGACAACCATACATTCGTAGTCACCCTAAGGATTGGACAAACTTATGACAAAAAAATTTCTAATTTACAAGAGGCTTGAAACTTTAAAATATATGCAGTATATTAATAAAATTTCAACATTCAGGTTGATGATATTTACCATTGGGCTTTCGAGAGCCAACAACCCACTGCAACATACAAAAGTTAGTTCGCGGGCGAATGATTTTTTCCGAACATACAATCCAACACCTGTCATGCATGCACCCATTTGGGTGCTATACTAGATTTCATCTCTTAAAACATTAAAATGGTTATCATGGAACTAGTCATCTATAGCTTCGTGTTGCATTCACATTATACCATTCCAATCTCTTATTGGATATATATATAAGCATATAAGCAAGACTTTCACTACACCAAAACAGGCATGGTGTCTCTTCGGACTTTGCTGCTATGAACAGAGCTATAGTAGCAATTAACTGTGTAAAAAGTTAATGTTTGTTAGTTGTATTAGAAACAAATGCACATGCACACACAAAACACTATGTAAGTAAGCATATAATAAAGTAACAGTTAAAATTAAATTCATCAACCACTGCAAGCTTAACTGGTTACCTATAAAAATAATTTTATATACCTATACAAAATTATGGAATAAAAAGATACATATAAAAATTTTGTGCTGATTTAATATACCTATAAAAATTATGCCAAAAGGAATGAAACATAAAGAAAACACAGAGAATTTAAGGCTGATTTTAGATACCTATAAAAATTATGCCCATAAAAATAATAATACATTGGACAAGTTTGTAAGGTTAAAAGAAAAAACAAAAGATGTAATCTTAATTGTAGGGTGCCTCAAATATCATAATAGTTGTATGGAGTAAAAAAGAGTTAAATTAAGAGACAACTACTGAAGACATGAACTCCAAAATGGTTTGTGTCCGCTTGGAGCCGCGTCATAAACATATTAAACATCACACAAATATTCTAAAATACACCATGAAGACATGCCAAAAGTGGCATCGTTTCTGTCTCATGGTCTGGCAACAAGAAATCCACGAATTCAAATTAACAAAGTGATATAATTGCATCTAATCAAGCTTGACATTTCACATTAATTGCTCATGTAGATTCATCATGTACGTATCAAGAATAAAATGTATCATAATCACTATACGAATAAAATAGTATCCAAAGATACAATATCCGCATTCCTCATAATCACTCAAGAATAAAAATGTATATAAAGATACAAAATTCAAATGTACCAAAAGTGTTGTTTGACAGGATAAGGCTACAAGATTGCGTATTAGCAGATACAAAATAACATGCTTTGCATAGAAACATTTCAAAAACAAACGAGATTTCGTATAGGTGGTACATGACAGAATCAGTCCACCCAGTTAGAAAATCGTAGAATGACGAGCACTAACCAAACCAAGTAGATTTCATTCTGGATTGATGATAAATTGTGCCAATCATTCCAAGACATGACTGGACATTTCGGAAATGATGGTCCAACAAACATTTTAGAAAATGGACATTTAAGCAAACTGGATGATCCAAACCAGCCCTCAAAACTATCCACATAACTAGCCCTTTAACTATTCTCATAAATCATTCCTAACATAAACAAAAAATTAGAATGGGAATGCTCACCCCCCCCAAACTATTCACATGAAACCAAGCCTGTCCAAACAAAAGGGACATATCAAACACCTTAATGATGCCGCATTGCACTGATTATCCTTCTTTGGACATGTTTGAGGCCGTGACGATCGAGTAAAGCATTTCTCAATTAAAACCATCCTTCCAAAAATTCTATAATATTTTTCAAAGACACCTATTCAAAATGGGTAATGGCCAATATAACAATTGTTCCATAAATGACTTCTAAACTAAGTGAAATGTCAAACCATTATAATGATAGAAAGAAGTAGTTAACTACATAATTAATGATCATAAATAAAAGGTCAAATCTAGATTACTTCAGTCTTTTTTGGATTCCAGTTTGGAACCAAATTTTCCAAGTAATTTTAAATTTTCAAATCAGTTTCTGCCTCTAGCATCCTGCACTAATGCCATGATTTACCTTCGCCAATCACCCACTGTATACCAGCTCGTTGTTTTCCATAAAAATATTGAGTTGTTTTATGCAAAACATCAGAGTTTGGGATTGTTTGGGATTGTTAATCCTGGAGTACATAATTGGAGGAAAAAATAAATAGAGCAAATAAACAGTCTAGATAATGCATTTGATTCAAACTGATACAATATAATTGGTACCTGCCTTCCTAAACATGAAAGAATCATATGTTGTCCGTTCAAATTCAAATAAGTACACTCTGCTCTGCTCTAGAAGCTTCTAATATCCACAACTATGATTCTGCATAAAAATCCAGTATCAAATATTCCATCTGTACATTTTTGATGCATTACAAGGAGTTTGCTGATAGCTGAATCAATTTGATTGAAGATTGAAGATTTAAAAAATACCTAGAAGGAACGCTTAGATGGCATCGATGAAGACCTAAAAGAATGTGAAGTCTTAAATATGCCAAAAAATTCTTTGGGCAGTCTTTCACGTACATCATCGCCAGGAACACTACAAAGTTTGCTGCGACGATCATCGAGACCAAACATTAACAGAAGGAAACCCATTAACAGAAGAAAGAGGAGGAGAGAACGAAAGAAAGATATAGATATTACTAGTCACGACCTTCGCCAGTCGCCGTCGCCATCGCCATCGCCAATTGCTAATCGCCATCAAGAAAATTGGAGAACGAACGGGGACTCTCTAGGACGGGCTATGGGAGGGAAATATTTGGGAACTCTTTAGGGCTGGCAGAGAGTCGGGGGAGGGAAATGAAAATTTGGGATAGTGCTTGGCTCCTAACACTTATTTATCATGTGAAAGTCATATAATAACATATATTTTTATTTTATTTTAGTTGTACTAAATTTACTAACAGTTATAAGTGTTAGTAAATAATTAATGTGTGTTACTAGTGTTAATTTTATTTGTTTTCATTTATACTAACGGTTTTTTTAGTTCCTAACGGTTTTTTGTTGTTAGTAATTCGTAACGACAAAAAACTGTTGGTAATTGAAAAAAAAATGTGTTGGAAAATCCCTCTTTTGGTGTAGTGTTTGCTATATGTTGGTGTGAAGTAATCAAAAGCTTTAATAATACAAAGCATATTAAATCTAAACTGATAGAAGTATCATACCAAAAGTCCATGAGTATATTACGAGTCTTATTTCGACATTCTACATGTATCCTTCGAGGACTTATGATAATGAAATAGTAGAGAACAATAATTCAACTTCAGAAGCTTGGATTTTCGTGTCCAATGAAATCAACAATTAGAAAATATGGATGATCAAAACTTATTGAAATTGGAATTGTTTAAAGTTTTTCTTTCAAATTTTAGGGATATTCTAGAGTCAAACAACATTTCAGAAAAAACTTTCCCACTTCAAATGTCCTACTATATTATTTCTTAACCATTGGTCATGGCATAATGAAAGAATATACCATAATTTACTATTGCAAGTTCAATGATCTTTGGAAGGTATCTTCTTGATCCCATCCTCTCCCTCTCTAAAAAAAAAAATATATCGAAGAAATTTTCACATGCATTTGCTACTCGTATATAAATCAAGCTCAGAGACAATAACACAAAAAGTAATGTCCATTGTCTACCAAAGTTGGACTGTACCAAGAACCAATCCGTAAGGACATACATCTGAAACTACAGATACGTAACATCATACACACTCAATGTTGATGTAAAATATTGATTCATATCATCAATTTGGAGAATTTGTTGCATATAAAAGCCTTAAACCAAAATACTAATGGTCATAAATGCTAGGCCAAATGTAGAAAGCAAAATTTTAGAGATATGAATAACAATTTGTATACATAACTGGTGGTGCATAAAGTATTTCTCCTCCAATCTTCTTATAGTACAACCGAAGTCCTTTATGCTCATGACAACACATCACATATTAGATTTCATAAAATTTATGAAATCATACAAACATTGAAATAATACTAAAATATTCCATCAATTAATTACTCAAAGTATCCTTCTGCCAATAGTTGAGGCTGATCATTTCAGGTTAATATAACTTAGACAAGCTTCGTAGCCAAGAATAATTAATTATTAACACAACAAAGTCTTATTGCACCTAGTATAAAAATAATAATAGCTCGGTGGAAGATCAATTGATTCTACTAGTTGCTCCCTACGTGTGGCATAAATTTGTGCTTGTCAGATCTTTATGGTCATTTAAGCAGTCTACAATATGAGCAAAGTAGAGAATATGTTTTGTTAATTAAAGACATCACATGTATGTATTGGTTCCAAAAATTTTATTGATAGTGTTGGGGGTTAAACCAACTCTTACAATACAACTGATGTCATTATAGCTATACTAGAATCGAAGTTTTCGATGAAGCTGAACATTTTGCATTTGTTTTATTTATATGATAATGTTTGATCAGAAAAATAGTTCGTGCATTCGTTACATCTCCATTAACTATAATCCAATAGACATCAGTAGAAGTCACAAATTAAAGGATGGAACAAAATACATATTTATTTTATGTTAAATAAATATATCCAACACAAGTTTGATAGGTTTGTATAGCTTTAGAAACGTATCATGCCATTATAAGCATCAATCATTACTCAAAACATGTCTATGCAAATAGGTTTTACATTATTTCTAGAGTACTCAACATAAGAATGCACGAGGCCACATATCAATCAATCAATCAATCAGTTAGTGAATGGGCTAGTCTTAGATGATACAGTTTACCTTTTTTTTCCGCATATTTGCATCTGTATCGGCGTCCTTTTAATGGTTTGGAGTTCCTCGGCTGATAACGTGTTAAAAGAAAAAAATATTGATAGCCAGAAAACTGTACGTAGTCTTTTCTTATTGATAACATATAAAGAGGAAATGGAATAGAGGTTGTTTGTTGATATGGATAAAGACATCCATATTTGAATTTATCCAAATCATAACACTTCCAACGTTTATATAGCTATGAAAGAGGTGTTAAAATGAAGTGCAACATAACAGTAAGAAAATTAATTAACTTAAGTATTAAGGGGGGAAAAGCTAAATATATTTTATTTAGTATATAGTGTGTCTGATACATTTTTAGTATGCATTTTGAGCACATGGTCCAGATTTATTTGAATATTTGTACTTCCTAGCTAATTATCATTTTTCTTACAAATTAATATTAGCTAAATTAATAATTACATACTATTACTAATTAATAAATTTTCCTAAAAAAATGAGAACCTTAAATAAAAAAGAAAAAAAAAAACACATGAATCCACTTTTTACCCACGTATGCGGAAGTGGACCGAATTATTTTTTCCTAAAACGTGTTTCCGACCTGAAGTAAGAGGTCATGAACATGATCATCTAGGCCTACTTTCTTACATCCAAACAGGACCCCATAGTGTTGTTGAGCTTCCTCTGTAGAATCATCCACATCTTGGCCCACGTAATAAGTGGGTCATGTAACACCTTTCTTCAACCAGGCTAACAAGAAATTGTATAAATAATCAAAATATACACATCTAGTTCAAATAATCAAACTACATGATATCATAAAACATAGACTAAATTACAACTTGATACCCTCAATTATTCGAGTTTTTGAACTTGATACCCTCAACTTTCATATGTATAACTTGATACCCTAAATTTTAAAAATGAAGAAATTATCCCTACTCTCTCCTTCCCTCCTCCCACCGGCTGTCACCACCCCTGCCGTCGTCACCCACCCCGCGGCTGTACCACCCTCGTGCCCCCTCCCTGTGCCGCGCCCCTAACCTCGCCCTAAAATTTAAGATATCAACTTGATACATATCAAAGTTGAGGTTATCAAGTTAAAAAATTCGAATAGTTGAGGGTATCAAGTTGTGTTAGCCTAAAATATATACTATACTGTTCTTTTAAAAACATAGTCGACGAATGAGATTTGGCGTTTCGTTCCTCTCTTCTTCGGTGGGAACTGACATTTTGAAGGATTGTACATAGGTATTTACACTCATTAAACCACCAGAAGAAATTTTCTCAACTCTACATTATCAAATACAACAAAACTTTTAAGTAGTCCCCATGACGTGGACATGGAAAGGGGAACCGCGGCAGAAAATTGGCTCAAGTGAATCGGTTTTAGCACGAGCACGGAGGACGTCTGTAGCATCATCTATGACAGCAGCAGCCAGGAGAGTGTATTCCCCTGGCACAAGAAAGTAGAGCATGAAGGAGGGTGCTACCTCTTGGAGAGGGAGGACCTCCAGGCTGATTCCAGTAAAGAAGGCCTACACAAACATAAATATAGCCTTTAAGTGACAGTAGGAAATAAGAATAATTTTAATCTATAGAAATCTAATTTTCAAACACAAAGTGACGAAGGTGATGGATAATAAGGAAGAAGTTTTGATTTCATTTTAGGAACACAAGTAGCAATTCCTTCTTTATAAGAGCATCATTAGTAAGGCCCATCCCATTTTCTAGATTCTAGATTTAGAATGTAGGAGTTCATTTTGTAGAATAATAAGTCTCATTTCTAGTCCCAATTTCTACAATTTCGGTCCCAATCCATCCATGGGTGCTAAGGGTTGGACCTCCCAATTTCTAGATTCTAGATTGTAGAAACTCGTTTTGTAGAATAGTAAATTCCAATTTGGAGTCCAACTTTCTAGATTCTAAACTTTATATTATTTTGTTCCTACATTAAATTTTGACCACACAATTTTTGGGACCGGAGCTCACTTTATCATTTCTTACTATTCTCATACAAACCCAACCCATTCTACATTTACTTTTTTTTTTTGAAATTTTGGACTCCAAATTGCATTGGAGAGTCCCAACTACTAATGATGTTCTAAGAGCATCATAAGTAGATGGTGCTCAAAATTACATCTTGAGATCCAACATTTTGGAATAGTAGTAAATGTAGAATGGGTTGGACTTATATGAGTATAGTAGAAAATAATAAAATGAACTTTGTTTCCAAAGATTGTGTGGTAAAAAATTAAAGTAAGAAAAAATAATATAAATTTAAAATTGTGCTCCAAACTGGGACTTACTATTCTACAAATGATTTCCTGCATTCTGAATCTAGAAATTCTCAGGCCCCATCTATAGCTCTTGTGGGTGGGTTAGGACTGAAAATCTAAAAATTGAACCTATGATGAGTCTTACTATTCTACAAAATAAACTCCTACATTCTAAATCTAGATTCTAGAAAATGGATTGAGCCTTACTAATGATGCTCTAAGAACTATGAGTTCTGTAGACCAAAGACCCACAGTGTCTTAATAGGAAAATCACAAATTCAATTGAACACTCACAGTACAGTAGAACTACACCATGCTCTTCTGCTGAACTCATTGAAGTCAGATAAATGTCACTAGAATCACTAGTATAAGTACCAGGTTAACTGGTTAAGGACGTTTAGCTGTCTGCCACTTTAACGGAAAATTAATTGTGACATATTTAGTAGGAAACTCTTATCAACATTAAGAAATGGTTTTTTTTAGGGGCACCTCAACATTTACTAGGGGACAGTCCTTACTTAGGGGGCAGCCCATTTGGTGGAGATTTTACTAGGGGGCAGCCCAAATTTTACTAGGGGACAGCCCAACCCCCCAAACTCACATTTCCTTCCCATTTCATCATTTCCTCTCTCTCTCCTCCAAAAGAAAAAGAAGAAGAGCTCTCTCTCCCTCTCCCTAAACCCTAGAAAATTCTCCTCCACCACTCTAATCCTAATTCCTCCACCAAATTTTTTTCAAGAACACTCCTACATTCGACGAGATGACACGCAAGTCGAAGAAATCGTTCTTTCCTAATTTATTCTATAATTTTCTACATTCTATTCGAAACCCTAGAATAGTTTTAATTCTCTAAAAACTTTTGATAATTTAGGTTTAGAATCTCTTTAGGGTTTATGAATGACATTTTCGAACACGACAAACCCACAATTTTTCTTCAAACCCTAACCCTAGAAAACGACAAACTAGCGAGACGTTCGTCTGTCGGCCCTGAGTACAGTAGGACTGCCAAGCATGTGGCAGTTCACATGTAAACAAGGACTGCCAGAGTCCTGGTAGTCCTCTTTCAATATAGGACTGCCAGGACTGTGGCAGTCCTTGTTTCCATGACTGATCACAGAACATTATATCTAGGACTGCCACACCCAGGGCAGTCCAACACATGTGAAGGACTGCCCTGGGTGTGGCAGTCCTAACTGAAAACGGAAATAAAATGGAAATAAAAGGATCGTGTGTATATCTTGCATTCTAAGTTCTTAATCTATATTACTTAAAACGGAAATAAAATGTCCAAATTTCTAGATGTTTCTTTCCAAGCGCCCTGTAGTTCGGAAAATGTATCAGTGATATTCAATGTTGCTATTTATATTTTCTTCATAAATTGTCTTCCCACTTGCTTGTGTCACTGATAATGAACCTTCTTAGAAGAATCCCTATATTCTTCAATAAAAGAAATCAAGAAACACAAACTCTTGTTGTGGAGACTCTTTCTTTATTATTTATCTGAGACCTAACTTAGATAGGTTTAGGAGTTCTTTCTTTATTATTTATCATTGTCTTGATAAACTCATCATTTTAGAAGGTATAATCACCAGCAAGAATGCTTATATCAACCAAAGAACGCTGACTCAAAGCATATGAAGATTCAAGAAAATCAGGCCAAACCATTAGAATATAAGACGTCACTTAAGGATTGTAATGGAGCAAAATTACCATACTTGTGCATCAAAATAATTTTGGAAGCATAATCACCACCAAGTATGCTGATAGTCCATCATAGACCGCTGACTCAAAGCATATGAAGATTCAAGAAAATCAAGCAAAGCCATTAGAAAGTAAGACAAGGATTCTAATGGACCAAAATTACTACACTTGTGCATCAATATAACAAGTAAAGAAATAACAGATGAAAGGGAACAGCTGTCTAAATTACCCTGTGGCACTGTGCAGACAGTGAAGAGATGGATCAACTATTAAAAGTATAAGCAAGCATAGATATGAAACTATGGGACAAATTTTATGACGTTAGCCCCTTTCCAAACAAGGGCTTATATATATATATATATATATATATATATATATATATATATATATATATTTTTATATATATATATATATATATATATATATATATATATATATATATATATATATATATATATATATATATATATATGGGTCAACAAGGAAAAGTTGTAGCATCTATCGGTTAATAGGGGATATGGGTCATCAAGGAAAAGTTGCTGGAAATGGACAACATTTATTGAAGACTTACATATGCCAGTATCAGGATCTGAGTTTTCATGCATGGAGGAGCGTTCATCTGATTATTAATAGTAACCTAAGGAAGTTTTCTACTTTTCTTTAACCATCAGAGGACTGCCACAACTAGGACAGTCCTTCACATGTGTTGGACTGCCCTGGGTGTGGCAGTCCTAGCTGAAATATTCTGTGATCTAGTCACAGAATATTTCATCTAGGACTGCCACACCCAGGGCAGTCCTTTACATGTGTTGGACTGCCCTGGGTGTGGCAGTCCTAGATGAAATGTTCTGTGACTAGATCACAGAACATTTCAGCTAGGACTGCCTCACCCAGGGCAGTCCAACACATGTGAAGGACTGCCCTGGTTGTGGCAGTCCTCTGATAATTTTTAGCACACATGTATAATACTCAGTCAAACACACATGTATAACACCCAGATAAGCACATAAAACACATATAACATATGGATAAAAGTAAGAAACATATATTGGACTTCATATTTCATAGTTTAATGTATACAAAAGTGGTCCTCTATAACCAAAATGCCAAAATGTATACAAAAGTGGTCCTCCATATAACACATTGATACTCAGTCTCGGGCCGATCTGGATATCACTAGAACCAACTTGTTTTCCCTTCCAACTTCTCGACACCATTGTACCGCATCGTCGCTTGATGGAAACGAAAGATCGGTCGAAAATAAATGCCCTACATCAATTGCAATTGGAGCATGTACCGCAACCTCGGAAGATCGAAAGTCCTACAATAGAAGTTAAAAGTCAAAACTAAACAACTAAATAAAGCGTATTATTATTTATAGAGGAGTCTGTATTATTATTTATATAGAAGTTTGTTCTTGGTCACAAGTTGAGACACTTCAAAGTAACATTGTCCATTTGGATCAATGTTCATATTTGGGTTATATATATATAAATCTGGATTAACTAGTTAGATAGTACTAAAAGAAAAATTACATATTGGTGTGATATACAAATAACACACATTCCTACAGAGGACTGCCAGAGATTGGGCAGTCCCTCACATTCACTGGACTGCCACAAATATGGCAGTCCCTCACTTAGTGTAGGACTGCCCAGGTTGTGGCAGTCCTATATATGTGAGGGACTGCCACACTTATGGCAGTCCTCTGTGTCGAAATACAATTTTCCACTCCACGTAAAGTTCAAATGTAGTTACCACGATGATTTCCGATGCGTCAAAGTGTTCTTCGGAAGTGTTGGGAGGATAATATCCAGCATTTGATGGTCCGGGTTGATCCATTATCTATTTCTTTCTACATTAAACAAAAATTTCCACTTTTATATGTAAAATTTAGGTTAAAACTTAAAATATAACACGAAAATAAATTCGACGACTTACAAATAAATGAGAGAAGTGATTGACACTGTATTCTACCAAAAATCTTCAACGATTTTTGTTTGGGGGACAATTTCACCTAGGTTAGGTTAGATATAGGTTTATATGAGTAGAAGAAAAAAAAGAAGTGGAGGAAGAGAAGTAGGAAAAGAAGAAAGAGAGAGATGAAATAAAATGGAGTTGGGTTTTATACTTTTTTTTGGGCTGCCCCCCTAGTAAAAAAACACAATGGCAAACTTGTAAATTTTTCAAAAAAATTTTGGGTTGTCCCCTAGTAGAAAATGAGGTGCCCCTAAAAAAAACCTAAGAAATGGTGGTAGAAACATCTAAACCAACATTAGCAAATTGTGTAGTTATAAGCCTCGTTAGCAATTCGGCAAATGGAAAAAGTTCGGAACGGCAAAAGTACGAGTATAAATCGGCGCAGTGCAAATAAAATACGTTAAAAAATTGGTCAAATATTTGTCAAATAGAAATATTGAAGTTAGAAACTTCACATTCTTAAACACGTTATCAAATTTGGTTAACTAAACCGATTTCCATAACTTTTTTGTGCCAAAATTTATAATAATTATAAGGAACACGTTTAAAACTTCGCATGCTTAAATTTTACATATTGATTCGAATCTTTCAAAAGTACGCAAGTATTACACGTTTATGAAAGATATGGAAAAATTCTCGTATAATAGGAGTTTTATTCGAATGATTGCTAACAAGGGTTATAAGACTAAAGTGGGTTCATTGTGGTCGTTCGGTCTAAAATCAACTTACAGCTCTCTCTCATTTATCTCATTCAAGCTGGCAGGAAATTTTCCCTGCAAAACAAACCTGGGAGCCTTTTGACTAGATCTCATCCCAAATGGAACAACGCTACTTGGTCTTACAGTGAGCATAATCCTGAGATTATTCATATTTCTCAGAGATGTCTTATGTGGATTCCAGGCCATCATGGACGCAATGGCAAATTTTCTTCTAACAAAAAAACTACTGTAGTACCATCCTCAATATACTTTCCATCTTTATGTGAAATATGAGTTCTATGAACTACAGAGTACAGACTGTTGAAATTATTCGATAATATGGACCACACATGTAAAATTAATTGTGTTAGACTATCTGAATAATTAAGCCAAATTAAAGTGGTCTATTTGAAAATTGGCTTAAGGGTATAATTGTCATGGAATTAATGTGTAGATACCGGAGATAATTCTAATTTGATAAGGGGCCAAATTAGAAATATCAAAACACACATATATAAATATGTGTGTATTCATTGGGGTTATGGTCTCCAACTCATACGGCCACCAAAAGAGAGATTTTCTCTTTTTCTCTTCTGCATCCCCATCAACAGAAAGAGAAGGACAAAGGATTCGGATTCTTCTTTGTCATTAAGGGTCGTAGCAAGTTGGAAGATCGAACCCAATAAAGAGACGTTCGCTTCAAGATCCATCAAGTCTAGCAATGCAATGGATTCAGGTACGCTTCCGCAATTTAATTTATGTTCTTCATCTCATGAATCGACATGGCACAATAAAATATCTAACAAGTGGTATCAGAGCCTTCATGTTTGATTTATGAGATTGAAGTTTCAGAATCAATTTTTATTATTGTTCAGAAATCATAGATCCTTCATTCTAATTTTAATTTAGGGTTCCAATGGTTCATAAAATAATATTTATGATATACGAATATTAGATCTACAGTTTCTCAATAACAGATTTCTTGATACACGAATAAAATTTTGTTCCGGCCAGATCATGCTGGACATGTATCCAAACGATACATCCATAATTAATGGACTAGGATGGCACTTATGTTTGTGTTGTTTGATCAAAATTATTGGCAGTACTATACATGATGGGTTATAATTTATGGTGAAATATAATTTATATATTTCCTTAGTGTTGTACTAGATGGCTAAATAAAGAGAACAACTATTGGGATCTTGTTTTCTACTTCTGAGTTGTTTTCATACATAAACAACTGTTCCAACATGTTTGCACATTATAATTTATTTATTTTATTTTTTGCATATATGGTTCTTCATTGCTTACAAGTACATTGATTTGCTGTCAATCCTTCGTTGATTTGATTGCCATATTAAGAAAATCTTGATAGAATTCATAATTTATGTACAATAATGATCTCTCAGTTCATGCTTAAATATTAGATATGGACACATGAGATAATGACCGTAGAAATTCTTCATTATATTAAATATGCATGAATATGCTTATTGCTGGACATGTGATAATATGGAATGTCGGTTAGATTCCAATTACTCATGCTGATAGATATTTGGTGTTACTCAATTTAGAGTGTTTTCCAATCTAAGTTGATCATTGGAGGACAAATTGGAATCAAATATAGACAATTTTATGTTTGGCATAAATTTAGTTTCCAATAAATTTATGTTCTAAGTCATATATTTGATGTAATCTATTGACGTACATATCTTCAGCAGATTATTTTAATATAATCTTTATGGGTTATTTGAAGCAATCTATTGGTCCATATTTTCAGTAAAATATTACATGAATTTTATTATGTTGACAATGCTTAGTTTAGTCAAATTAAGAATATTTGTTTGAATCATGTAAAGAGATTCACATGCTTATGATTATCTTATTTTAGTTGTAATATTTTAATTATGTATGTACATAAAGTTTTGGACATTATTCGATTTTGTAAAATTTAGTCAACATTCAAAAAAAATTTGGTGCCTTTTGTGACTAGCAATAGTCGTCTAATATTCTAAATAGACCCATTGAAACAAGATGTCGCCAAAGTGACCTCTCTTGCGTAGATAGTCTATGAGGGATGTTAGATGTTTGTGTGTGTAAATTCATGCGAGTATTAGCCGGCCCAAAGGAAGGTTAATACTTGGCCGAATTGCACACATATTTGTTGTAGTGACCCGTCCCGCTCAGTCAATCGAAGGAATAGGAATGCCGACGGCGTTCGGACTTAGCCTTACAACGGCTGCTCGAAGACATCGCTCGGTCGAGGCGACCGCTCGCTCAGGTGGGATAGTTTCGGTGAACTCGCCTCATCTTTGCCTTCACATAATAAATAGCATGTTTTCAACTCGCACAAGTAGGCTTGATAATAAAAGAGACGAATCCACATAGCTAAAGGGAATAATTCCGACAAGTCGAATTGAGTTAGAATATGGAAATGTCCAACGGTCGGCTTAGAGTTGGTGCACGGCGTGCTTTGAAAATGACACTCGGTCCTTCGTCCCGTGGCTTAGGAGAAGGAAAAGTTGGTCTTCGCCACAAGCTAAGAGTTAGCCAAATTCATAGGCGTCGCCCGCATAAATGCTTCATAAAGCATGCACGGTCTCTTCGCCCAAGACGTGGCATAGCCTCTGCTCGCCGACGGGTTAAGTTATATTGCACGGCTTGTGGCATAAGTCTAGGCACCCCAAATAACTTGGTTGTTCAAAGTCGAACGCGTGCACGACATGTTCCCACGATGCAAAGCTTGACGCAGTCTTTGCTCGTCAAGTTGTTGCAAAGTAAGTCAGACAAGTTATGTTAGGCTATCAGAGTTGTAGCAAGCACGGTCCTACGAGTTCTACGGTTGGGTATAACCACATAGTCTTACGGTCTCAAGGCCCGTCATATAAAGTATGACTTGGGCGATAGCGTTGCGTAGAACGGATGTCGGTTTGAGGCACGATGCACGGACTTAGTGTTTAAGGCATGAACCACGGTTGATTTAATGAGTTTTGGAGAAATGACTATCGAATAGGCATTGAGTTGAAAGAAATGATATGGTAACATGGAAAGAATGCTCGCGACCGTGGGTCGTCGAGGGGTCTCAAATGATAGAAGTCTTGATATTGGTTTGAAAGAGATGGTAACATTGGAAGAGGAATGACTGTGTGAGACGTCAGTTTGTGTCGAGTCTTACATGGTCATTGGACAACTTTTCGACAAGGGCGATTTGTTTCCTCGGACGACAACCCGGGGCCACGGGACCGTTCCGGCCTAGGAGGAAACCGAGGGTGAATGTGAGCGGGATAACTGAGCCGAAATACAAGTATTCGGTGGACGCTCATCGGGGCTAGCTACTTGCGGTGACCGGTCCATCCTATACCAGCTATGTGTCCAAGATAGCTTGTCATGCTAGTGACCTCATATAGATGAGTCGACACGGGCGGTAATCCGCGAGTGTGCCTTTAGATTGAGTCGAGTATTGAGTACACTATATCAAGGAGTCGAGTTGAATGTGTGTGTATAGTTTGAACACAATGTTGGGCCTAAGATTTGGTTGCAACGTAGGCGACGTGCTTTGGCACGAGATGTGACATCGAGTCTTATGTTGTCAGCATATAAGTTGCATAGATATGGTTTGAGTTGTCTTGAGTTTAAGTCAGAAAATGCCGCAAGGCAAAGTTGGTCGAGTGACACTTAGTTCACAAGTTGGATATGTCAGTTGATAATTTAGTAGGGAAGGACCGCGAGGCGGCAAGGGCCTCGAGGCGGCAAGGGCCTCGAGGCGGCGATATGATTTAGTCTCATTTGAGTTGCGAGGCACGGCCTCAACAAGGACTTATAGCACGATCACACGGGAATGGAGTCTTATCGCGTAGTTGCATCTCTGATTATGGGCCGTAAGGCAAGCACGACTTGATAAGTTAACGTTGTTGAGTCGACGTTGTTGTTGCAAGCACGGGATGGTCTAGAGACACAAAATAGGCCAAGGCGTCGGTCATAAAACTGATCCTAAGATAAGACTAGAAAGACAATTGATAAGAAGGGACTATGTCGCACGAAATAAATCAAACGTGTTGGTTTTGTTTGGGTGGACGAGGAGCTCATTCCACCAGTACAGTTGAGGTGGAGTTGGGACAACCCATTTAAGCCAAATATGAATCTGACATATTTATGCACGACCCACATAGGCCAAACCTAAATCTAACTCGCTTTAAAACATGTCAACCCAATCCGATCAGTGTAATCCGTTTAATAATGGGTGGTTGGGCAAGTGCAAAAAAGAAAGAAAATTATTAAATTTTAACGACCACTGTCATGAAAAATTACAAAAATGTGTTAGGTTCATTACTAACACGAAAACAAAATATAGGTTAACACTGTAATTAATTTATTTCCACATCATGTGAATAAAAAACTATAGATAATAATGTACAAGTAAACATAATTTACAAATAAAATCAGATTAATTCCATGCTCGAAGCATAACATCCGTTAGATAAATTCCAAATACAAATGTTTCACTTGTTATACTTAAGCAATATAACATTTTTGTTATTTCATATGGATAACGAATATAGCTTGACGAAGTTTGAGGGAGAAGGGAGATGATATTGGAGATGTGATGTTATTGGGGCTAATCACGTGGGCGAGATCTAAGATTGTGTAAGCCCCCAGAATTTCTGGAATTTTTTTCGAATTTCCTAAATGATTTATTCTCGATAATTAATTTTGATTTAATTAGTTATTATCATTTAATGCTCTTTACCGTGACTTGGAATTCTAGAGCATCAGGGATGCCAGTCTCTGGAAACTTCCTTCTTGGAGTTTGTAGTAGACGAGATTATCTTCATTTTGATATATCATGTCCCATCCAAACTCGTTCCCTTGTGCTCCATTTGTATCGCGCAAGTTCGGGTCAATTTTAGACCATTTAAATTATTAATTGATTTCCCACTCTTTTTCTTGATCCCCATAAGCACGTTACCGTGGCTTTTAATTTAGGAGCACCAGACCAGTCGTTTTCTCATAACCAACTTGTCATGCCTGATCTACTCGAGACGCTCTTCACCCATGACCATTGTGTCCCACTCAGACACTCCATTTTGTGCTCCATTTCCTTCGCACAAGTTCCGGTTCAATTTAGGCCAATTAATTATCTGCCGTAAAATCTGATTTAATTTCCCATTTAATTTCCGGGCCCGATATCGGTCCAATCCAGTCGACCCCAAATAGGAACATGGCCCACACGAAGCCTACTACCCACCTGCCACTTGTGTCCCATTTATTTGAATCCCCATATGTTATTTATTTGCCCATGATTATAAACACCTATTTTAATTCGAATATTGCACCTTGTCCGATTTTGGCCCGACCCGGCTCTACCGAACCCGAACCCAGCTCCATGTTGCCCTCCATCGTGATTGTCCATACCCCACTGATATTTTTCCTCTACCCTAAATATCTCTTTTTATGTAAATATCTAATTCCCTCATTGTATATATATACACATATATATACATAATATATATATATATTACACTCATTCTCTCTCTACCTACACTCCACACCCCATCACCAGCACATTAACTCCTCCCTCCCCCCATGTGGACCGACTACATCTTTCCCCCCTATTTCTCTAAATATCTCTTTCTCTCTTACTCTTTATATAAATATATGTACACCCACATATATTATATATACATAATATATACTCTCTCTCTCTCTCCATAACACCTCACACACCACCTCACAACACCCACCCCCTCTCCCCTCTCTCACAGCCGACAAGCTCTCTCTCTCCCTTTAATATCTCTTTTCCTCTCACTCTCTTTGTTCTCACCCTTCTCTCTTTATATATATATGTTATATATACACACACACACATATCTCTCTTACTCTCACCCCCTCCTTACACTCACCACCCCCATCACCTCTCTCATGTACACGCACACCCCATCCCCTCTCACCAGCCGAGAGCACCCCCCCTATTCTTTTCTTCTTCACATTCTCCTCTTCTTCTCCTTCTTCATGTTCTTCTTCTTCTTCTTCATTTTTAAAACACTACCATCACCATCAATAACACCACACCACCACCACCACCATCATCTTCTTTTCTCCTCCACCCTCGCCGCTGCCTTCGCTCGTTATCGAGCCCGCGCCGCCTGGCCGCCGTGCGCCAGCACTGCCGCGCGCCACCGCCAGGCAGCCGCCCCGCCGCCGCGCCACCGTGGGTGGCCAGCGGGCAGCACTGCCGCGCGGCAGCAGCTGCCACAGTAGCAGCGCGCGCCGCCGCGGCCGTCGCCGCCTCCGACGAGCCCCCCCATGGCCGGGCGCACCTCCGGGCAGGCCCCCATGGCCACCACCTTCTTCCCCGACGAGCCAAACGCCCGATTCGTGCGTTTTGCACTGAATCCCGTCGGCGCGAGCTCGGCAACGAACACAGAAATTGTGTTTCGGAACAGCAACTTCGCGCCGATTTTCTGGACAATCCGACCGTTGGATCGGCGATTTCTTCGCTCCGTCTCAATCTCGGTATATCCACCTTCACTCATGTCAATTTTCGTCCGTTAATTTCGTCGTTTGATACATCAAAACCGGCCACCAAGTTGACATTTTAATTTGTACTGTTTTTGGACAGTTTTGCGACGCCAACTTCGCGGGTTCGTATCTTCTCCATCGCAGCTCCGTTTTGCGCGCCACCAGTTCCGGGGCACAGCTGGTATAACCCTCTTCCTGCTCCCTTTAGATTTCATTTCAGTTTGAGCTTGTTAGGCCGGTCGAATTCGACGCCAAAGTTGGTCGTTCGAATTCTTAGTGTTGCACTTGTAAAATTCTATTTTTGAACCCGGGACTCCGGATTCAAATTCTGACACCACCAGTAGACTCGTGGCGTCGTTCTGGCATGTTTTCATATAAAGTTTGCTTGATTTGGAGAACGTGGGCCCTGGCACGCATTTCGGTGCAAAACGGGTCCCACTTTCTGAGTCAACGGGACTTTTTGACGCCGGCTCATCGGAATCCAATTCCGGATATACCGTTGAGTTCGTATCGTCATTCTGGACTCGTTGACATATAATTTGCTGAGTTTTGAGGACATTGGCTCCGACACGCTTTTCCGTGCAAATCGGTTTCCAATGTCCGGGTCAACGGACCAATTTGAGATCGGGTCAACGGAATCCAATTCTGGATATACCGTTGGGTTCGTATCGTCATTCTGGATTCGTGGACATATAATTTGTTAGATTTTGTGTACTTTTATTTCGGCACGTTTTTCGGTGCAAAGTGTCCAACGGCGGACATCATTTTGGCCCGAAATTACCGTTTTGCCCCTGTATCCAAATTGGACTTTTGGACAGGCTATCCTAGCTGATTTGACCATTCTGGACACGTTGGTGATGTTAGTTTCATCATCCGACAACATCTGTAGATTTTTTCCCTTTTTGTGTCATCCTATTATTATAATATTTTCTCCTTTTGGTTGTTTTAGAGACCCGTCGATTTCAGTGATTCTAAATCATTGAAATTCATAAGTTGACCTTGTAGATGTTATAGAGACTAGCTTGACCATGGTTGACTACTTTGACTAGATGTCGAAGTAGAGTCAACAGTTGACCTAGGTTTGATCAGACTTGACCAACGTTGACTTTTTGACCAAAGTCAACTGTAGGTCAACCATTGACCTATTTAACCTAGATTAGACTTAGGGTTGACCAGAGTTGACCAGTTGACCAAAGTCAACTGTACGTCAACCTTGACCCAGTTTGTCTTAGTTTGACTTAGTTTGACCTAGATGTTTAGTATGTCTTTTGACCCTGATCAGCTCTTGTATTATTTCATCTTTAGGTCTGTGGCTTTACTCTGAACCCTGATTCATATTGACAGCAGGACCCCAGGCGAGTACATTCTCTGATAACTTATTCACAATTTATGATAACTGTTATGATTCATGTACTTAGTGTTGATATGCTTATTCCCGACACATGGTTCTCACGGATTGGTATTCTTGGATCCCGACGAGAGATGTCTCTCCTTCTTAGGTTGGGATGTATTGTGCAAGCACCCTTGTAGCTCTTGCTCGATATATGGTCACTGATTCTAGAGCAGGTTCGCGACCTTCTCATTAGAATCCCGTGCAGTGACGTGTCCTGTTTGGATCCATTCTACCAGTTGGGGTAGGGGGAGTAGTAGCGTATGCCTGTGATCATATCCCCTTGCTATCTTGAACAGTGTGAGTCATATACCGCACTTATGACTTGCCAGGCCGATTCTTGACAGTTTCCCAAGCCGATCACAAGTTGAAACTGCTACTCACACACATTGGATATATAGCTTACCTTGATTCGTGTACATGCCATGATCCCGTTCTATTTTCTTGTTCTAGCTCTAGCTTTACAGCTTACCATGCCATGATACATACATGTACACTCCATGATTTTATTGTATATGCTCTATTTACAGTCTTATAGCTTTTATTCTATCTTGAGATCTGTTATGAGATATATGTACTCGTTCCGCTCCTGACTGGATACGTTATGAAAATTTAGGAGTAGTGGTGCCCTCATTATTGGACTTCATGATGTTGCTAGCTGAGGTGGATCTCACTATTCTTCTATGTGAGTTGCCTGGTAGTTATTCTTAGTTAGTCTTATTGTTCCTTCTTTATCTTTCATGTCTTATGATTAGTGTAGATTCTAGTTGTTCTAGTGATATAGTTATTATTTCTTGTCTTATCTTCCTTAGTTTTCGTGATGTGACATGAGTACATTTCTAGTTATGGATTCTTAGATGTTGTAGTTAGTATAGTATACTTGACAGCGTTCTACCGCCGATACCGCGGCGTAGGCTGGGCGTGGCCCACGTATTCGTACCCGTATATCCGGGTGCGGGTCGTGACACGTTTTTAGTGGTGGCCCATGCAGGTCAGTCTTTGCAGTTAATGCGAAGTCGTGGTAGTACTTGAGTTTATCTGTACTACTGCGAGCCTGCCCTAGGATTAAGGTTGAGTAATGAAATAATTTAGGATTTTGGTACTCAGTCACATATTAGGAACTCTTGGTAGATTCCAGGGATGACCCCTGGGAATCTTGTTTCGACGGCTTTCAAATCTTTTCCCACTTGTTTCCATTCGTCATGATTTCTGAAATATCTGTCCGTATCAAACTTTATTCCTTCTTGGGATGAGTCTGTGGACCCCGGAGGGAAGGTATAAGTTGGACTTGTATATCATCTAGGTTTGGGAGAGAATATGATTTACCAACCTCGTATTATGGTCGAGGTTTGTTTTAGATTATATTCCACCATTTTCTATCTTGACCTAGGTAGTACCCTCGGGACTTTCCCTGAAATTTTTCTCTGAACCCTATCTCGGAAGTTGTTTCCGTTGTTTCTAATAACTTACCCTTGACTTGTTGAAAATTTAAAATCTTAATATTCGTTGTTGACCTTTAATTTTGTTTCGGATAATTCTTTTAAGAATTGAGTTAAGATATCCTGATAAACATATTTTGGATGAGGACGATGAGAACGGTAAGTGTCTACTTTAGTTATGGAGTTTAGAATTCATCGCAGTCATATTAGCTAGCGAGACAAGGACATGGAGCCTGATTTGGATATACTATCGTAGTTATGTCATTTAGATTCTCTTGCAGCCATACCGGTTGGCGTGGTAAGGAATCTAGATGACATGATTATAGGGTGTATACCATAGTTATGGACTTCATTGTTTATTACCGCTATGCTTACTGGCGTGGCGAGAATTCGGGCAACATGATTTGGGATAGACGTGTATGGTTATCAGATCGTATCTTAAATCGATTCACTTGTTTTAACCTATTGGGCAAGAGCAGTTCCTACTATTACTTCTGTTTTCCCATTCTTCTCTTCCTCATCTTATCCTTACTTCCTCCGTCTTGATCAATTATGTCTTGGTTCTACCAATTACCTATCTCGTATCTACTTCTGTCAGCCATACTTTGAAAACCTTGAAAATTTCAAAATTTTCGTATCTTTTATCTTGGGAGAGATCGAGGAAGTATCGTAATCATCCGTCTCGGAGTAGACATTGTTGGTAGTAGTCGAAGCAGAGCGAGATGATTACCCGGCTTCCTCCTATGATCCCATATTCTGGTTTCTATGATAACAGAAGCAATTCAATTCTACATCCTTGATTTGTTTATTATATTTTGATATCGTGAAATTGATCCTCTCTGATTGACCAATCGATTCTGGTTGTCTAGTTTATCGTGCCAAGGGGTCTTGATTGTTGATTAAACTTAAATGGTTTCGAATTCTATTGTGATGTGATTTCCTTCTTAGATGTTCGTGTCCAGACTTCGTTGATTCTGTTCTCTATCTTGCCCAAATTCTGATTTACTCAAAACTTGAATAATTTCAATCGTGCTGAGACTAAATTGTTTATTTTCATCATGATTGGACAATGCTATCATCACTCGTGCTTTAAACTTTCGATTTAATTCTGGCAAATGACTAAATTCTATTCCAATCACGATTAGGCTTCAGACTATCCTTGATTATGCCGGAGTCTCATTTTCTGAATCGTGTCCCAATGACTTAACTTATCTATAATCGTGCCTATATGATTCTGTTCATATTTTGATTCTATCGTGCCAAATCCCTCTTCGTGCCTGAACAGTTGTGAATCGATTATCTTAATCGTGCAAACTTGTCATTCTATGATCGTGCCCAAGTTTTTGCCTAAAACTTTCTATCTTGTTTTACCCCTACTACAACCTTAATTTCGAGGACGAAATTTTTATAAGGTGGGTAGGATGTAAGCCCCCAGAATTTCTGGAATTTTTTTCGAATTTCCTAAATGATTTATTCTCGATAATTAATTTTGATTTAATTAGTTATTATCATTTAATGCTCTTTACCGTGACTTGGAATTCTAGAGCATCAGGGATGCCAGTCTCTGGAAACTTCCTTCTTGGAGTTTGTAGTAGACGAGATTATCTTCATTTTGATATATCATGTCCCATCCAAACTCGTTCCCTTGTGCTCCATTTGTATCGCGCAAGTTCGGGTCAATTTTAGACCATTTAAATTATTAATTGATTTCCCACTCTTTTTCTTGATCCCCATAAGCACGTTACCGTGGCTTTTAATTTAGGAGCACCAGACCAGTCGTTTTCTCATAACCAACTTGTCATGCCTGATCTACTCGAGACGTTCTTCACCCATGACCATTGTGTCCCACTCAGACACTCCATTTTGTGCTCCATTTCCTTCGCACAAGTTCCGGTTCAATTTAGGCCAATTAATTATCTGCCGTAAAATCTGATTTAATTTCCCATTTAATTTTCGGGCCCGATATCGGTCCAATCCAGTCGACCCCAAATAGGAACATGGCCCACACGAAGCCTACTACCCACCTGCCACTTGTGTCCCATTTATTTGAATCCCCATATGTTATTTATTTGCCCATGATTATAAACACCTATTTTAATTCGAATATTGCACCTTGTCCGATTTTGGCCCGACCCGGCTCTACCGAACCCGAACCCAGCTCCATGTTGCCCTCCATCGTGATTGTCCATACCCCACTGATATTTTTCCTCTACCCTAAATATCTCTTTTTATGTAAATATCTAATTCCCTCATTGTATATATATACACATATATATACATAATATATATATATATTACACTCATTCTCTCTCTACCTACACTCCACACCCCATCACCAGCACATTAACTCCTCCCTCCCCCCATGTGGACCGACTACATCTTTCCCCCCTATTTCTCTAAATATCTCTTTCTCTCTTACTCTTTATATAAATATATGTACACCCACATATATTATATATACATAATATATACTCTCTCTCTCTCTCCATAACACCTCACACACCACCTCACAACACCCACCCCCTCTCCCCTCTCTCACAGCCGACAAGCTCTCTCTCTCCCTTTAATATCTCTCTTCCTCTCACTCTCTTTGTTCTCACCCTTCTCTCTTTATATATATATGTTATATATACACACACACACATATCTCTCTTACTCTCACCCCCTCCTTACTCTCACCACCCCCATCACCTCTCTCATGTACACGCACACCCCATCCCCTCTCACCAGCCGAGAGCACCCCCCCTATTCTTTTCTTCTTCACATTCTCCTCTTCTTCTCCTTCTTCATGTTCTTCTTCTTCTTCATTTTTAAAACACTACCATCACCATCAATAACACCACACCACCACCACCACCATCATCTTCTTTTCTCCTCCACCCTCGCCGCTGCCTTCGCTCGTTATCGAGCCCGCGCCGCCTGGCCGCCGTGCGCCAGCACTGTCGCGCGCCACCGCCAGGCAGCCGCCCCCGCCGCCGCGCCACCGTGGGTGGCCAGCGGGCAGCACTGCCGCGCGGCAGCAGCTGCCACAGTAGCAGCACGCGCCGCCGCGGTCGTCGCCGCCTCCGACGAGCCCCCCCATGGCCGGGCGCACCTCCGAGCAGGCCCCCATGGCCACCACCTTCTTCCCCGACGAGCCAAACGCCCGATTCGTGCGTTTTGCACTGAATCCCGTCGGCGCGAGCTCGGCAACGAACACAGAAATTGTGTTTCGGAACAGCAACTTCGCACCGATTTTCTGGACAATCCGACCGTTGGATCGGCGATTTCTTCGCTCCGTCTCAATCTCGGTATATCCACCTTCACTCATGTCAATTTTCGTCCGTTAATTTCGTCGTTTGATACATCAAAACCGGCCACCAAGTTGACGTTTTAATTTGTACTGTTTTTGGACAGTTTTGCGACGCCAACTTCGCGGGTTCGTATCTTCTCCATCGCAGCTCCGTTTTGCGCGCCACCAGTTCCGGGGCACAGCTGGTATAACCCTCTTCCTGCTCCCTTTAGATTTCATTTCAGTTTGAGCTTGTTAGGCCGGTCGAATTCGACGCCAAAGTTGGTCGTTCGAATTCTTAGTGTTGCACTTGTAAAATTCTATTTTTGAACCCGGGACTCCGGATTCAAATTCTGACACCACCAGTAGACTCGTGGCGTCGTTCTGGCATGTTTTCATATAAAGTTTGCTTGATTTGGAGAACGTGGGCCCTGGCACGCATTTCGGTGCAAAATGGGTCCCACTTTCTGAGTCAACGGGACTTTTTGACGCCGGCTCATCGGAATCCAATTCCGGATATACCGTTGAGTTCGTATCGTCATTCTGGACTCGTTGACATATAATTTGCTGAGTTTTGAGGACATTGGCTCCGACACGCTTTTCCGTGCAAATCGGTTTCCAATGTCCGGGTCAACGGACTAATTTGAGATCGGGTCAACGGAATCCAATTCTGGATATACCGTTGGGTTCGTATCGTCATTCTGGATTCATGGACATATAATTTGTTAGATTTTGTGCACTTTTATTTCGGCACGTTTTTCGGTGCAAAGTGTGTCCAACGGCGGACATCATTTTGGCCCGAAATTACCGTTTTGCCCCTGTGTCCAAATTGGACTTTTGGACAGGCTATCCTAGCTGATTTGACCATTCTGGACACGTTGGTGATGTTAGTTTCATCATCCGACAACATCTGTAGATTTCTTCCCTTTTTGTGTCATCCTATTATTATAATATTTTCTCCTTTTGGTTGTTTTAGAGACCCGTCGATTTCAGTGATTCTAAATCATTGAAATTCATAAGTTGACCTTGTAGATGTTATAGAGACTAGCTTGACCATGGTTGACTACTTTGACTAGATGTCGAAGTAGAGTCAACAGTTGACCTAGGTTTGATCAGACTTGACCAACGTTGACTTTTTGACCAAAGTCAACTGTAGGTCAACCATTGACCTATTTAACCTAGATTAGACTTAGGGTTGACCAGAGTTGACCAGTTGACCAAAGTCAACTGTACGTCAACCTTGACCCAGTTTGTCTTAGTTTGACTTAGTTTGACCTAGATGTTTAGTATGTCTTTTGACCCTGATCAGCTCTTGTATTATTTCATCTTTAGGTCTGTGGCTTTACTCTGAACCCTGATTCATATTGACAGCAGGACCCCAGGCGAGTACATTCTCTGATAACTTATTCACAATTTATGATAACTGTTATGATTCATGTACTTAGTGTTGATATGCTTATTCCCGACACATGGTTCTCACGGATTGGTATTCTTGGATCCCGACGAGAGATGTCTCTCCTTCTTAGGTTGGGATGTATTGTGCAAGCACCCTTGTAGCTCTTGCTCGATATATGGTCACTGATTCTAGAGCAGGTTCGCGACCTTCTCATTAGAATCCCGTGCAGTGACGTGTCCTGTTTGGATCCATTCTACCAGTTGGGGTAGGGGGAGTAGTAGCGTATGCCTGTGATCATATCCCCTTGCTATCTTGAACAGTGTGAGTCATATACCGCACTTATGACTTGCCAGGCCGATTCTTGACAGTTTCCCAAGCCGATCACAAGTTGAAACTGCTACTCACACACATTGGATATATAGCTTACCTTGATTCGTGTACATGCCATGATCCCGTTCTATTTTCTTGTTCTAGCTCTAGCTTTACAGCTTACCATGCCATGATACATACATGTACACTCCATGATTTTATTGTATATGCTCTATTTACAGTCTTATAGCTTTTATTCTATCTTGAGATCTGTTATGAGATATATGTACTCGTTCCGCTCCTGACTGGATACGTTATGAAAATTTAGGAGTAGTGGTGCCCTCATTATTGGACTTCATGATGTTGCTAGCTGAGGTGGATCTCACTATTCTTCTATGTGAGTTGCCTGGTAGTTATTCTTAGTTAGTCTTATTGTTCCTTCTTTATCTTTCATGTCTTATGATTAGTGTAGATTCTAGTTGTTCTAGTGATATAGTTATTATTTCTTGTCTTATCTTCCTTAGTTTTCGTGATGTGACATGAGTACATTTCTAGTTATGGATTCTTAGATGTTGTAGTTAGTATAGTATACTTGACAGCGTTCTACCGCCGATACCGCGACGTAGGCTGGGCGTGGCCCACGTATTCGTACCCGTATATCCGGGTGCGGGTCGTGACAGATTGTGAGGGAATTGGTGGAGGGATACAAAAAATATGGATTAGGAAGATACTGATGGTATTTAAGGTTTTCTTCTTAATACTCAAAAGAAGGATGTTATAGACTCAAAGAGAAAATGATACATGAGTAGTGACTTTAGAGTATAGTTTTTTTTATAATTAGTTGTATGGAATAATGAGTTTCTCAACATGGCCTCGCATGTTAAGCATAACTCAAACAATATAATAAATGTGTCAAGTTCGATCTAGCAGGTCAACATCATGACCAGGACCAACCTGCTTATTAATCGGGTTATATGGGCCAACCCGTTTAAGCCTGAACCTATTTAGCCCTGACCTAGACATGCCTACGAAGGCAGGTCAGACCGAAATTTCCACCCTTAATATCAGGATTCCAATCCCACATAACCAACACACATGATTGATTTTTTCAAAAAGAAAGAAAAAGAGGAACTCTTATAACTCCATCACGATTACATATAGTTGTTACATGTATGTACCTTGATATCGTACATGTTGAATTACAATTGACGGAACATATAATTGCCATATAATTGTCGGTAATACCATATGGAATTGTTGGTGGGGTACGAAATATATCTTATTAAAAAAATTGTAACATAGACCATATTTTAAAAAGGTTAAATTATCCTAATGGCATCATAACTATAGCGCTTGGACATTTTTGGCACATTCCAATGCTCGATTTTGGCACCCTAACTTCATAAATTGCTCTTTTGAAGTACATTTCGTTAATTTTTTGGTCATAATTAATTGTGCTTGGTGTTGGTGTTGTAATTAAACGAATAACAATACCGTTTTGTTCACGATAAACTCTTATTTGTAACTAAATTTGGACGAAATATGATTCAAAAGAGTAATTTACGAATTTGAAATGTCAAAATTGAGCAGCAGAAAGTTAAAGTGTCAAAAATGACCAAACCCTATCGTTTGGGTACCAGGATAAATTGTATTAACCGTCCCTTCATTTTACAGTTACTAAAGAAATCACCCTTACTCTGAAACTAATTACATGAACTATCCATATAGTTTATATTTTTATAGAAACTTATAACATTGACCACCCCTATGTTCTATAAAATTTATAAAGGAGAGAAATGGTTAGTGTAATTATTTTCAGAATATGAATAGTCTTGTAGTACTTATCAAACATAGGTGGTCCAACCTATTTATCTATTCTACTATATAATAGAAAAATTAGATGGTGAAACTTTTGAATTCCGAAAATACCCTTACATACTTATACTAATTAAAAATAATTCATTAATTTTAATAAGGACAACTTAGTAATTAGGAAGAGTACCCTTTGGTCTTCCTAAAAAGCCTTCCTAAACTAATTAAAAAATGTTAAAATATGTACAAGGCACGTACACATATGCTAGTTTCGATAATTTTGGGTGTAACTAAAAAAAACTGACACACATACTTCCGGAGGAACCAACCGAACAGATTGGTCGGTTGGTTAACCAGTTTCGGTCAATTTTGGGGGGAACTTGATCGGCATATACGAATATACGATCCAATACTCGGATCCACTATCCCCATCCAGGTTCCACTTCGAGTTAGTCGCATAATCGTGTCCAAGACTCTCTCTCTCTCTCTCTCTCTCTCTCTGAGTCTCTCTCCTCTTAGTCGTGTCGTGTCCTTCAACCATAGCCCACATTTGTCTGATTCGTCCCCAATTTCAGTCGATTTTGGGAGTTTACAGAAACCCTAACCATCCAAATCGTCCCCAAATTCCCCCAATTCTTTCTATTTCATCGTGTCGATTCAATCGAGCTTCTCCAAAAACCTAAAATTTTCGATCCAGTTCGTAGTCATGGAGCCGATGGATATCGTCGGGAAGTCGAAGGAGGACGTTTCCCTCCCTAAAGGTGCGCTCTTTACGTAAATTTTTAATGGTTTTGTTGTCGAGAGTTTTTCTTCTTCTTCTGGAAATTAGGATTTTGTTTTTGTATGGAAATCAATCAGGGATTGTTACTTGCCATCTATCTGTTGAACGTTAGGGTTTTAGTTAGAGTTATTTGAAGATCATGGTCTATTATTAGTGTGTTTAAACAAAAAACTTGATTTTTGATGTTAATATAGTCATAATTGCATCGTATCTTTATTTTCATTCGTTACGCCTCCTTCAAATAATCCGTAAGTGAAGACGTCAGGAGACACGACGCTGTATGGACATGGAGAGGAGTAGATTTGCTTGTGTTTGTAGTAGTTTCACGTGGGATTGGACTGTGTTGTACATGGAAATAAAGAAAAATAACTTGATTTTCAATATACTATTTCCATACTTGTAACATGTAATATAAGAACTTACCCGTGATCGTTTAAGGAAAATTTTCAGAAATCCGCACAATCTTTACCTGTTATGCGAAGTAAATTCCACTATGTTAATTTTTGGACCATTACCCCGGTCATCACATTGTCCAAGTGGGAGATCTTTTTGGCGAACTTTCTCCTTCTTTTCTCTCCCCTAGCAGGCCTTTGAAGACATGAGAAAACTATATGGACATTATAACAAAGTTAGCATAGGTCATGGCTTGTTTGTATTTATTTTTGCTTGCTTAATCCACATTTACTTTGGTATAGCCGTGTGGAGGTACATGTTGAGTTGCCCTTGCGTCATACATGGACAATAACTCGAGCTAGACACATTTTTGATCCCAAGTAGAGGAGTGAAGCCTTGTTTATGGATTCCACGTGCCTTCTTGTGTTATTGTCGTATCATGACATGCTGCTTATTCCACAAACTTGTCCACAATATCATGAAGAATGAATGCCATTTTAGTTTTTAAAATGGCCTGACATCTTGATCTTTCACATTGTGGATGTGCTGCCCTATAGATCATAGTACAGTTCACTGGGTGGTAAGTAAATGTTTTGCTAACCTTATCCTAGTAATTCAAGTTTTGTTATGTTGAATGAGTTGACGACTTGGTTATAGGAGGACACTAAATTTTCCATTGCAGACCTGATTGTTGACCAAGACCTACGGTTTAGTTTAACCGGTCTCACCTTGTCATGGGGGGATTAAGAAGTTAATGATCCCTTAGATAGATGTGCTATTTAAACATTGTGATATGGAAAAGGGCTCAACTTTGTTTCTACATTGGCCTAATTGCTTCAACAGAACACTTAAAGAGGACTCAAGCTTCTCTCTTTTTTCTCTCTCTAAAGTTCTGAGACAAACTACTAGTTTCCAAGGCCCGTTGTTTTTAATGTTTGCCTCTTGCCCTTAGCAACAACTAAATAACTTCTTAATTCCAAAGCTTGCTTATACCATCGAATATAAGACTTTTATTTTTGTTAGAAGTATTAGGATTATATATTTTCTTGCATACCTGCCAAAACATGTTCGAATCGAAAAACCATCAGAGTAGGGATGAATTAGCATACCATGTACTCATACTATGAACCACAACGTACTACAAAGTTGATAACACTATCAAACCTGATTAACCCAACCATATCTGATCAACTTAGTTGCAACCTGTTTTGAAGTCAGTTTGGTTGGGAGTTCTCAGACCAGAGGCATGTAGGTTGGATTGATGTTTAGGGTTCTGAGGGGATTGGGTTAGTCCCCAACTTGATCGAATCTGCCTGAGCCGCAATCCTTACCTTAGTATCATGGTCTTTGTTTCTTTTGAAGTCGATGTTTAATGCTAGCTTCATATAGTGCTCGAGATAACATTAAACAATCAAAATAATTCCTGATTATTGGTTTACTACAGTTAATTTTGTCAAGCAAAAGAAGTCCTGATCCTTTATAGTTTTACTAGCTATTCCATTTACAATAGTACACCTACTATTATTTGATCTACTGTACTCAATGATCTATCTTTGTAATAGACTAAACCAATGGATTTTGGCCTAGTACTATGCTATTGTCTGACTTTATTCAATGGTGAAGGAACCTAATTACACTGCTTGGCGATATGCTTGTCAGTCGGCACATTAATCGCTTAGGACCCGTACATTAGAAATGTGAACTTTACTTGTAGCTTATTCATATATAAGGGCCTGATTTTCTCAAAATTAATATATAAGGGGCTGTTTATATCAAACGAATTGAAACTATATGAAACTCGATTCTAGGAATCATATTTCAGTTGTTTGGTATCTTTAGTTGGAATTATGGATTGCAATTCTCCTGAGAATTTTAATAGTAACTTTTCTGCTGAAAAGTTGGGAATCAGATTTCTCTCAGAACTGGATGAGAACCAATTCTTGTGATCTTTTTGCCATCACACATAGAAATCTATTTTTTACCTTATTCTAGAAGAATGTGATTATATAACAATTTATCCAACTACTCACTGAAAATACAATTCCAGAATTCCAACTCTCCAACCAAAATTTTCGAAATTGGAACTGAAGTTCTAGAATTTTCAATCTAAGAGTTTTAGTTTTTTTCGAGAATTCCAGTTTCCTGCGAGTAAACAGACCCTACAAAATAACATAGTGGTTATTAAAATATTATTCTTCACACAGTACTTTTTATTTGACAGATAAAATGCAATGTTATGCTTACTTGTAGAAATGTGATTATGCATTCTAGTCTGATGAGTCTATAAGTTGCATATTTAATGCATACCATTTAAAATTATACCTCCTTTTCATAGAGTGAGGATTACTTTTATTTATTTTTGTCTAAATTGGCACTGCTGGGCACTGATGCAATGTTTCACTATTTTACAGCAACCATGTTTAAGATTATCAAGGAGATGCTGCCACCGGATGTTCGTGTAGCCAGGGATACTCAGGACCTTCTTGTTGAATGTTGTGTAGGTAATTCATGAAAGATTATTCTTTTATCACAACATCCCCCTCCCCCCCCCCCCCCCCCCCCCCCCCCTCCATGACTTAAGGACATGGAGACTACCCACTTTGACGTGAATATGAGATGTTTGATACAAGAACTCTACAAAATCCAGACACAAGAACATGATACAAATAATTTTCTAACTATAAGTATACTCGACATGAATATTTTCTTATGATTTTGTGTTTGCAATTTGCATATCAAGGCTCTAAATGGCGGTAGGCAAGTGCATGGTGGAGAGTTTCCGCCTACCGCCTACGTACCGTTTGGGTGCCTAATACATCCTGTTTATTTGTGTATGACATCCTTCATATGTACGTAAAAACTAAATAAAATTCTCAAAAAGTTGAAGTTAGTTATTTGTAATTTCGAGGATTTCAAGTTTATTCTGTCTTTCGTGCAGAATATGGAGTTGGATTCCTCTAACTGACATTAGTTATAAATTAGAATAAAGAGCGTCCAGGGTCCAGAATCTGTGATGTTCCCTCTTCTTTCATTATTTTATATATAATATATAGCTTTTTCTGAGATAGGCACCCGCCTACGCCGTCTCACATACACCCATGCCGCCAAACCACCGTCGACCGCCTACTCCACCACCTACAGTAAAACTGGTGCGGAGAGCGGCCGCCGCCTCGACCGCCATTTAGAACAATGTTGCATATTAAGGAAAATAGTAAGAACAAAAGATGGGCAGATACATTTGCAATTTTATTACATTTAATAGCTAAGGATATAATACTCTTCATCTTGTGAATATTATACAATTCATTGGTGTGGCGAGTAAACAAGTTCTTATGTCTTAAAAAATTGTCCAAAGCATATTGTCACATGGTGTAGAACATAGATGTTTATAGTGAATGTTGGTAGGGAGACTATGTTCCACGACTACGGATAAGGACACAACACGATATGGGATACAAACATTTTCAGTATAGTCATCTATATTGCACAACTATAGACTTGAATATGGTATGGAACGAACACCAGTCGTTAATTCTTTAGTGGAGCTCTTTGCTCCATAACCGACCCAATTCTGATGGGAGAAGGCATGGATGATGATGGTGGTGATGAGTTTTTTCAAGGGCATCACGTAGCACAATGGTAAAAACTTGGTGCTTCTGTCATGGAGGGTACAAGCCCAAGTTATGTAAATAGCCTCTCCAGAAAATGGAGTAAGATAACTAATTGCATGCATATAGATCCTCCCTATACATTATGGCATATGATACCATCTTTGAAGTTCAATATTTTTGCACGTGGATGAACAAATTTGATAGACTTTCGTTTTCCAAAATGCCCGTTTGCTACAAATACTTGATTTTTGTCTTGCCAAATCTCCAAGATCATTATAGATTTATGGTTCTTGAAACTCTTTGGTAATAACAAAGAGTATATAAGACACATAAGATAGTATATACTCAATTGTTTGCTTTAGAAATGATGATAGATTCTAGTGCTATGAACATGCTGGGTTCAGCGGGTTTAAGGATGAAATCTTCGCCGTAACCCGGTACTATTTTTATCCAAATAGAAGCTGACCTAGACTCATCGGATTGCCGATTGATGGCAGCTGGGTTTTTGTTGGGCTCAGGTTTTTTATGATAACAAAATATTGCTATATTTGAACTTAAGTTTGCCAATCATTTACTCTTTAAACCTAATAAAGCTCAGGTTTATGTATTTATTCAAACAATTGAATCCTAAAAAACCAAATAGTTAATCCTAAAATCCTGAGTTGCACTATATAGTTTGTGAGGACTTGCATTTCAATATCACCCACTTTCGGTGAAACACTGGCCGGCCTAATAGATGCAGTTAATAATAATAACAAAGAAGATAAGATACATTACATTTTTGTGTAATAATCAGTGAAAACAAAGAGCATATGAGGAGCTTTGTAAGAACATCCAGCTATTTTATGATACTCCATAATAAAGGTACCAAGGAGATGCATTATGTTTCTCTTTGTTATGAAGGTTAATAACAAATGGGTAGTCATAGTCATTGTATCTAACAACTTTTTTCAACTTTAATTTTTGAACAACCAATTTTTTGCATCAAGGTAACTGAAGTGCTTAACCAATTTTTCATGTCTTTGGTTACATAGTTTAACAATGTTTGATTTATTAATGTATTTTATTTGTGGTTGAATTCATAATTTGTCTATCAATTTGCATGTATGAAAATTTATTTAACAATAGATACATGATACTTTACATGATTGATAATATAGTAAACAATTCAAGATACAAATATCAACATCGAGTCATATAAAAACATGCATAAGTTGTATCGACATTCGGGCATCATTGCTAACATATAGCTCCACAACACTAGAACAAAACATGGATAACAAAATCAATGAATTAACTTTATAAGTCTAATAGAGTGCTTATCAATTTTTGGTTGGCTCATTTGTTTTTTTTCGTTGGGATTGTCATTCCTTCACTCTTTGGCATTATGTGTCATAGAGATAAATGCAATTCCCTAAAGCAAATTGTATATATTACCTCCTCGTTTAGACTCTTTATATACTAATATAACTTGTAGGGTGCTCGTTGGTTGCATGAACTTAAACTGCAACCCAAAAGGTAGGTTTGCCAGTCGCCAACTGGGCCACATAGGTTTTATGGTATGATCCTATCATGCTCATAGCTACCTTGTCTAGGAATATGGCACCAACATAGAGGTCGATCATAAAACTTTGTCAAATCTTGTATGGAGCTTTCTTATGTGTCATAGAGATGAATGCAATTCTCTAAAGCAAATTGTGTATCTTACCTCTTCTTTTAGATTCTTTATAGACTAGTATAACTTGTAGGGTGCTCGTTGGTTGCATGAACTTAAACTGCAACCAAAAAAGTAGGTCTACCTACTCGCTAACTGGGCCACATAGGTTTTATGATCCTATTATGCTCATAGCTACCTTGTCTAGGAATATGGTACCAACATAGAGGAGGGTCATAAAACTTTATCAATCTTGTATGAAGTTTTCTTATGCTCCATAACCGATCCCATTCTAATGGGAGAAGGTTTGGATGATGATGCTTTTTTTTTTTAATACCAAACATTAGCTTACACCACTTGTTTTGAAGTTGATTCTTGGAAGGAGATTTGATAGCCTATAACAGTTTTAAACGTGTCGATTGCTTGTGAATAGTAGTTTGTTGGAAGATTTTGAACTTTCGGCTGAAGTATTAAATGAAAGGCTTTTTTGTTGTTTTTGTAGCTGAAGTGTGTGTGTGTGTATATATATGAACCATTGGCTCATATTCCTACATGAGCCATGCACATGTGGCCCAATAGGAATGTAGTGTACTAGTGCACATGGGATATAAGAGTCCATTCCTATCGGTCCACATGTGCATTGCTCATATCCCGTTTATATATATATATATATATATATATATATATATATATATATATATATATATAAGACCAGGATATATCCTTTGGGTTGTGGATTCTGAGTATCAGAAACAATCTTCTCATATGGGTTAAGGCTGCCCACATTTTGACCCTCCCCAGATCCTACTTTGGCAGGATCCTCGTGGCACCGTCTGCCCTTTCAAATGAGGGACTTATCAACAAAGGCTAATCAATGTTGTTAAAAGTTTGAACTTTGATCGAGGAATCTGGACCAAAATGATATTAGCCCTTCTCTTGGTTACCCCAAAAACATCATTGTCATACATTACTTGATGATGCTATTCCATGTCAAATAGTTCGGTTGGTATTTCTGTTTTCCCATGGTTTAAAGACACTAGTAAATGAAGCTGTCACTCCTTCCATACCTGATTTTAACTAGCAAGCAAATTAATAGCCTAAGAGATCTTTTTTGGAGCTGAGGGAAGGCAAATGGTACATGATACCATAGAACCATGTGTTTCACTTTGTTTTGCCTGTTTGATAATGCCTTAAAATGTTGACCTTTCAATTTTTGTGCTCTGCTTTTGCTTTGCTCATGAATCATCCCACTTTCCCTTCTTATGGCAGAATTCATCAACCTTATATCTTCCGAGTCTAATGAAGTATGTAGTCGAGAAGATAAAAGGACAATTGCTCCTGAGCATGTTCTTAAGGCTTTAGAGGTTATCCCTGTCACCCCTTTTATGCTTAATTTCGATGCTTGCTTTATGTTTTCATGGATAGAGTACCTCGTTCTTATTATTTTGTATAATTATCTCTCCATTTTTTAACTAGTCCTACATTTTTCCTTAATGATTTATTGATTATAGTGCTGCTACCATGATTTGGAACAATGGATTAAAAAAAATGCAGTAGATTCCTGCTTCATCTTTTACTATCGTATCTGTTTTAATCCATAAAACTTATTTGATATTGAAAATTAATGACTAATGACAACCTAAATAATCAGATAATATCTAGTATGTAGGACTGAAGCTATTGGCTCTAAAGCAAATCACTCTTTCTTAATACTCATTCTATTTTGGATGATCCATGAATTATCTAAACAGCATTACAATGTGTAGAGATTCTTTGGAAAGATAAATATACAGGACAAAAGGATGAACATATAATATGCTGGTGTAAAATGAACATATAACTTGTTTCTGTCATGAAAATTGTCAACTGGTAAGTGTGATGCCTAAAAGGTTCACTCCACATAAGGCATAACAGAACTATTTATCTGAAACAACTCATCCATAATGAGGATCAAGGAGATTAGAAAGTGGGCAATAGATTAAGAATGCCTGCAACTATCATTGAATCGGGGCTCTGCTTTTATATTAAGGGCCACCCAATTACACCCCCTATCCCCTCGGGTTTTGAACCCAGGGCAAAGTTCGTAGTATCGGCCGATTCCAATATGTAACGGTCATATCATATCGTTTTAGACATATCCTATCAGATACCCCCCCCCCCCCCCCAACTGATACCAATACCAGCCGATACCATAAATTTTGGTCTCTTTTCCAGTCAATTTTGCAATAAAAAATTAAAGGAAAAAGAGATAAGTATGGTAAAGCACATTGATTCGATCATTCTGAACATCAACATGCTATAGGGTGTTGATAAATTTTTTCTGCACAATGTAGCCATTACCATTCGTAGTTGTATAAAATAAATTCACAATGATCATACATCGTAATGTTATTTCCAGTGATGCAAAAAGCGGGCTGGGCGGCCGACTAGTCGCTAGTCGGCCGCCCCCGACTCGATCTGGACCTAGGCGGCGCAGCAAATCAGAGAAGACCGCTAGCCGGACCTAGTCGGCCGACTAGGCGGCTAGCCGGACCTAGTCGGCTGACTACGCGGACTATGGCCCTATAGAGTGCCGCCGACCGCCGTCGCCTAGGTCCAGATCGTCGAAGGAAAAAAAAAAACTGAGAAGGAGAAAGAAGAGGTGAAGGACTGAAGGAGAGGGAAAAAAAAGACCAACCTCTGCAGCGCCGCCGACTGCCGGGCCGCCGCTTCAGCAGGTATTTTTTTTCTTCTTTTTTTGATTTTTGTTTGCTTTTTCTTTTTGCAATTTTCTTCTTCTTCTTTTGAGAGAGCCTTCTTTTCTTCAGCAGCTTCTTTTCTCTTTACCTAACTTTTTTTTTCTTTTCCGAGTCTTTTTCTTCTTCTGTGCACTCAGTGCACTGCACTGTGCTTTGTTCCTTTTATTATTATTATTGTTGTTGCCTGTTGTATATTTAAGCAGTAGCACAGCTGCACAGTGAAAGTGAAGTGAACATTTGAATAATAATAGCAAGTTGTGTCTTTTTTGACTATTGATGTTGCATAGTTAATCCTCTGCCGCCAGCAGCTGTCTTTTTGCTTCTGCACGGTAGAGATTTGAATAATAATAGTAGTATGCAGTAGCACAATGAAGTGAACATTTCAATAGCATATAAATTTTTTTTTTTAAAAACACTAATTTAATTATTTAATATATGTGATGTTATTAATATATTATTTGAGTACTTAAGTTAATACTTTGATGACATATAATATATATTGCATAAATATTTTTATTATATATATATATATATATATATATATATATATATATATATATATATATATATATATAATAAAAAATCCCAAACCGACTAGTCCCCGACTAGTCCGATTAATCCCTAGTTCCCACGAACCGACTAGCGGCCGACTAGCGATTTTTACTACCTTGGTTATTCCATTCAAAAATATATGTTGTTGTGTGTTTTGTGTAAAAGAAAGTAAAAGGAGCAATAATGTATAAAACAAGTAATACATTAGTGATAAGATTATGCATAAATGTAACAAATAATTTTCTACATTTTTAAATTACTTTTTATAAATTTTTGGGTCTCTGAAACCAAGAACCCGAAACTCCGATCGTGAATCGTTGAAATTACCGAACCGAAACCACTAATACTGATACTCATAAGAAGGGCCTGAACCCGATTCCGATAGTGCGAACCCTGCCCAGGACCTTGACTTACCCTACCAAAGGTCTCAACCATTAGGTTGACCAACATGTTAGGATCATGGGTATTGCAAAGTAGAGGTTGTGAAAGAGGAATAAAAGAGCCAAGATAATGCATTAAAGTATGTCAATGGATGCCTAATGCGAGTAAAAGAGATAAGAAGTAGACTAGAGGAAGGGGTTTATTGTCAGCAACAACTGGATGGTCTTTTTTTAGCAAACATATGGATGTTTTGAATATACAGTAAGGGTTATGCACTAAGAAGAGCTGTGGAGGTTGAGACATGAGGGAAGTACTTTCATTCTTGGAGGTAGCAGTGTTGGGTGGTTACAGCTGGAGATAACCTAGTAACTTGCATTACTTGGTGGGAGAGATTGCTTTAAACATTTGCTTGAAACCCAAAACCCTGTCCAATTGACATGAGCTTCTCAGTGAACTTTTACTCCATAAATTCTGCACTTGATAACTAGCTTTTCAATTGATGTTTTATTCATCTTCATAGGAATTACTAGATGTAGTACAGTATCCACTTGTAATTATCAAATTAGCGTAAGACATACAAAATACATTCAAGAATAGAAGAGAGAGATGAAGTAGCTACTTGTGAGAGGTAACTAAATCAAGAAGTTTGTATTTATGCAATATTTAGTTAGAGCAATAGGGTAGATGGAAACGCAGTTTCCTTCATATTTTTATGGGGAACTTTTTTGCAGGTCCCTTAGAACTTGTTGAGAAGTCTATTAGTAGTAGATCCCTTGTAAATGGATCAAATATTTTGGGTTGTACACTTATTGTAGATGTGTATACTACACACAACACAGTCTTTGTTTTGGACAAATTTACCTCTTTGCTAAAGACTAGGATTTAAAAAATTTGTTAGCTCTTGCGTCTCTCTCTCATGTGTCCCGCTCTTCCCCTATGCGTCTCTCTCTCTCTCTCTCTCTCTCTCTCTCTCTCTCTCTCTCTCTCTCTTCTTATGTCTGACAACTCCCTTTTTCTCTCTCCACCTCCAGCGTCTCAAGTCTCTTCCAAAAAATATAATGATTTTAATTTGAAATAAATTTAGTTTATTCTCTATTTCTCTAAGTATGTAAGTTTGTAAATAGATTAGTAAACTAGAGTTTGAACCCATGGCCTCTCTATATTCCCCATACCAAAGGCCTAAACCACTTGGTTGTCCAACATTTCGTAATGTAAATGAAATTATGAATTTTGAAATATAGTTTGTAAAAAGTATATAACATTTAGATCAAGCAACACAATATTGATGTTAGTAACACAGTATTGATATTAATATTACTTTTTTTCTTTTATTAGTGTTATACTACAATTATATTGTACTTTTTATCAATATCACGATTAATATCGATATCTATCAATATCGTGTTATTGACAGTGATAGTGTTTGTGTCAATAGTGTTAACTCTTATCGCTTTTGTGTTATTGATATCGATATTTTCTGTGAATATAGTTTTATTATCGATATCGTGCTATTAATATCAATATCCAACTTTTATTATTATCAATATCGTGTTACTAATATTGATATCATGTTGCTTAAATAATGTTATACTTTTTGCAAACTTTTTATGCTATTCATAACGTTTATTACTGATATTTGTTTATTTACGTTACCAAAGTTTGAGCAACTAATTGGTTGAAGCCTTGGTATATATATAGGACGGAGAAAAGAGGAGGTCCTGGGTTCAGATTCCAGTTCATTGATTTTTAGAAACTATTGTTAAAAAATAATAGATACTTATAGATGTAAGGAAATATAAAACAAAGAAAAAATTTCTCTGAGTTATGAGAGAGTTGTCAAAGTAAAGCCCATATGGGCTGTATGCAGTAGACTCCTCAATTACGCCTACAACCCAAAATACTTTAATTTATCTGTCAAAAACCTACTGCTAATAGGCTTTTTAACATATTCCTCAAACCACTTTTTGAAAATTCCCGTACAAGATGTCCCATATTTTAAAAGTTAAGAACTCTTTCTATATTAAGTATGTTATTGAATTGGGGAAATCTTCCAGTATTTTTTTGTTATGCTGATTGGAAGTGTTCAGCTGTAGCTAAGAAGCATGTATACTCGGTGGGCTGTATCAGCCACGATACATGCATCTCAAAGTACATGACATCAAAAACAGTGTCGTGTCGTGTTGCTAACTTGCTATTCCCATATATTATTCGTGTCATGTGCAATCCAAAGTACATGACACCAAAATCAGTGTCATGCTGTGTTGCTATGCCCATATATATTATTCGTGTTTGTGCATGTAAGTTAAGCTGCATGAACACAAATATGAGATTGCACTATACAGACACGGTGACATGGACTCATCAATGATTATTCTGACATGTCTTGATGTATTTTGGAGTCTCTATTGTGTCTAACACGGACATGCCAACAATTGTTGCATGTTCGTGCTTCTTAGGTTGTTATTATAATTTGAGAAATTTTGAGTGGCACCCCACTTTTGTTTACCATATTTACGGTGCACCCCACAGTTTTACAATAATGTAAGGTACCCCCCACTTTGGACGGAAACTGTCAAAAAAAATTTTTTTGACCAAAATGCCCTTGGCTCATTCCTTTTTCTTCTTTCTCCCCCCCCCCTCCCCGCCTCTGCCGTCGCCGCTCCTACCGCTCCCCCCCCTCCCCGCCGTTGCCGCCGCCGCTCCAAATCTGCTGCCGCTCAAAATATGGGGGGTTCTTACATTATTGTAAAACTGTGGGGTGCACCGTAAATATGGTAAGCAAAAGTGGGGTGCCACTCAAAATTTCTCGTATAATTTTTTGTCAACTATTTGGTACTTGTTTACCACTTAACACACTTGAACCTCTACCTTTTAACACCATTGTTCTGAATCTGAGGGTTATAGTAGTACTAGTATTCTTTTTCTTGTATTTTGTTACAATTCCATTTATTTCTTGAGGATGTTATTCTGTTTGTCTTTTCGGCTTCTATTCCGCCTTGGAGTGCATGACATGGCAGTCTTACATTATTATCTCTTCGTCTACTCTAGGAAATTTGGAGGCTTCCTCCTTGATTGAATGAGCTTAAATTCCATGACCAGAATGGGTATTTGCACACCTATCCAACTGTCCATTAAGGTTGTTTTATGACAAACCCTATCTTGCTCATACTTTGGGCATCCTAAATTTGGCAAGAACTCAAGGAGGGTTGGCACTAGGTTAATTTTTGGCCATTTTGGTAGAAGGCCTAGATAATCACAATTGCCATTTATGTAAATATGTATTGGTATTGAACTACTTTCATAAACGAGAATCTGAAACCGTGTCGTCGCCCAGTCAACGACTGAAGCTTTGGATAACTAGAACTGCGTCGTCACCATGCTAGACGACAGGAGCTCTTTTTCATTCGTTCGAGTCCACAAACATTGTTGGACTCCACCAGGAAATTCTCAAAGAGAATTGTTTTATTGATTAGAAGTTCCAATACGTTGAGGCATGCATGCTTTAAAATAGAAAAAAGAAAATAATCCTAGGATAAAAACAAAAACATGGTCTGATGGTCGTGAGTAGTCTGACTAATTTGATCATATCTAAATAAACAAATTAACTATATACACTTATCTAAAGGATTAACCAAACTAAGTTAGACATCTAATAAACAATTTAACTAGATAGTCTTATCTAGAGGATTAACCTAACTAATTTAGGCTTATCGGAATAAACGAAATACCTACCTAGGGCTAGATCTATCTAAAGATGTGCTACATCAGGTATTATGCTCTTGTAAAATTACATACTTGTAATGAGACACTAGAAAATTTTCTCTCTTAAATAGGGACCTCTCTTCTGTTTCTTGACATAAGCTTTCTGAATACAACGATTTTAGGATTTAAAATGTCCTTTCCTTTAACCAGTGGCTTCAGGAAGGAAAACAAACAACTTAGGTCTAACAGTACGTTTGATCCTCTTTGATGCTTCCATTCTTTCTAAACAAAAATGGGTTTTAAGAATTTTAAATTTGTTCTGAGGTTACGAATGATTAAAGGTGGGAATAGAAGGTTATTGTAGATTCTTCTGACTCCTATTGGCAGATTGCTGAGGCAGGAGTTCAAGGCGAGGGATTCTGTGGCTGATCATGTTTATCAGTCACATTTCTCTCTCTAGCGATCTAGTTGTGTTACAAGTTCATTTATTGTTCTGAATGGGTCTCACCAACATAATGGTAGGGGCCATATTATGAGGATCTATAATTCTCTATCCTGTTGGCATCTGAAAGGTTTACTCTTGACTTTGGAGTTCCTCCACATGTCCTGCACTTCCTGTGCACGATTATATTCCTTTTTTTTTAATAATCCAAACCATACTTAATTGCCAACCGATTGCAATGTATAGCAACACTTATGTAATGTATATCCTCTTAGCATCAAATGAGTAATTGCTTGTGTTTCGTCTGAGCAATTGTCATCTGTTCCTTAGTTAAATGTAAAGACATATATGTTGCACATACATCTAAAAGATGCATGCGTCTCCATTCATCTGATTTTTCTACACCTAACACTTTTAACACCTATTTGTCCAAATGATATGATCAAAGAGAGAATCAGGTTCTCAGTACCTAACACTATTATAACACTTATGTAATGTATATCCTCTTAGCATCAAATGAGTAATTGCTTGTGTTTCGTCTGAGCAATTGTCATCTGTTCCTTAGTTAAATGTAAAGACATATATGTTGCACATACATCTAAAAGATGCATGCGTCTCCATTCATCTGATTTTTCTACACCTAACACTTTTAACACCTATTTGTCCAAATGATATGATCAAAGAGAGAATCAGGTTCTCAGTACCTAACACTATTATATGACTTTTGTTGCCACCAGGTTCTCGGTTTTGGGGAGTATATTGAGGATGTTTATGCTGCATACGAACAACACAAGCTTGATACTCTGGTTCGTATTGTTTAAATTCCAATTTGTTATCTTCTATTATTAGGCTCTAGTGTAAATGGTCACCACTATAAATTTTGCAATATTCCTTCTTTTTTGAAAAGTTGAAATTCCACGGTTGCCTGCAAGGTGTTTACAATGGTTAAGGATATCCAGAAAAAACTGTAGAGTGCAAGTTTCTTAGCATCTCTAGTAACCAATAACTTGTGCAGAACCTCGACCATGGCTCTTTCTACCTGAGAAAATGCATACAAAAATGTTTATAGAACAATCGAACAACAAACCTTACGCTTAATAGTGAATTTGTTGGCAATCTGCAGGACTCTCCCAAGGGTGGAAAGTTTAGTGGAATAGGGATGACAGAGGAAGAAGCACTGGCAGAGCAACAGAGGATGTTTGCAGAGGCTCGTGCTAGAATGAACAATGGTGTTAGTATTACACAAAAGCAATCGGACTCGGATCCAAGCTTAGAGAGCTAACATCCAAATCCTAGCATTATGTCAGTATCTTAATGGGAGATAAATAGGTCTCAATCTCAGTTTGTACTCTGGGTTTGCACTTGTGTAAAAAGAGAGATCGGTCCTCCAGTTTCTAGTCGATACATTTAGTAGTATCAACATAAATGCATATATCCATACTACTGTAATTTGTTGATTACTTCTCATAAGTGCAAGTAATCTTCAATTAGTGGTTTCTTGATTGACCTGTCTGACCAAAATTTCTGCACTTCTGACCGTGGAGTTGATCCTTTTCAATTAGGCACCAGAACAGCCCTGGAACTCCATGACTGGTTTTCTGATTATCTAAAGGATGCTCTTTTTAAAGTATACTGGGACTTCTGGGATGGAATATGGAACTGATGAGTGCAAGTACTCAACTTGGCTGAACTGTTGTGTTCATTGGTACATATGAGCTAAAGTGCATTATGCATAGTTGCAGTATCAGCCGATACCGATACGGTTTGACATTTCCCGGTCTGATACGAACTCATGCCCAATACTGAACAATACAACATTTGAGATTTTTTTAGTCAATTTGAACAAAAAAGACCAATAAAAAATGTAAAAACATAGTAAAGTTATAAAAGCATGTAAAAGAAGTCTATCGCAGGTAAACTCAATAGACAAGGGTGACTACTATTTCATTTAATTTTAAAACTATTAAGAAATAACACAAAAAAATATTTAAAATTATGTACAAATATACAAAAAAAAAAATTAAAATTTTGTATTGGGGTAAAGTGCATATAAACCTTCCTTAGATTTGTCTCGTTAGCAAAATAAGACTCGTTAGAAAACTTCAGTTTACCCCACCTTAGATTGCCCAGTGAGCAAGAAGCCCCTACCGTCTATTAGCCGTTAGAAATGGCTGTTATTGACTTTTTTAAATTAAAAAAAAAACTACATAAAATACCCCCCACTCCTCCCTCCGTCGGCCAGCCCCCCGAACCCCCCCCCCCCCCTCCAGCTTCCTCCCTCCGCCGGCCAGCCCCCTACCCGCCCCCCCACCACTGGAGAGAGAGAAGAGGGGGGGGGGGGGGGGGGGGGGGGGGAGTAGGGGAGGGGTAAAATCGTTTTTTAGACATATTTTAACGTCTGTTAACGGCATTGGTACAAACTGAGCAAAAATAAAAATGCAGGATTTTTTTTTCTTCAAACTATGAGTCTTTAATTGTATTTTTTTTCACATCTAAAGAGGGTTTAAATGCACTTTACCCTTTTGTATTGCCAAACTATCAATACCGTTCATCCCGATAAAACTAATGGTTTTTTTTTACAATCCCATAATTTTGCGAACCAAACTAGACATAACTATTTTTTTTAGAAAATTTACTGTAATGAAATAATTTTTGTATAAATTAGTACAAATGAAACAAGTTTCTAAAAATTTGAAATAACGAAAGTTGCCGCCAACTCAGATGGCGGAAAAATAAAAGCAATAAAAAAAATATTTCGAACCAAAAATTCAGCCATTTGAGATGACGGAAAAATTTAAAAAAAAATCAGCCATCTAGATGGCGGAAAGAAGAAAAAAAATCGGCCATCTAGCGGAATTTGAGGGGACGGGCCCTCGCTTGAACCAAGTGGTGGTTCATGAACCAAGTGGTGGTTCATGGGTTGGTTTGTGCATGGTGGTTCATGGGTTGATTTTTGTGGGTTTTTATTTTTGTTAGGTTTTGTGGGTTTTTTGATTGGTTTAATTTGGTTTATAACGGCTAGCTATTGGTTTGATTGTTTGATTTGATTTTCAACGGTTATATTTGCAACGTATACTTACTTTTCCAACGACTACCTGCATGACATATTCTATAAAAAAAATTCAATCTTATTCTTGTAGACATCCCTCTCTCTATTGTTCTTAGTTTCCTCATTCTCTTCCCACTTTCCATAGAAGTTGATTGTAGTTTTTACTGTTACAAAACTTACTCTTTCCTGAAGAAGAAGAAGAAGAAGAAGAAGAAGAAGAAGTCAGCAACTCATTTTTCGCCATGGATAGAAGTCTAACAATATTATGATCGGTTGGTGGTATACTTAATGGGTTAGCCTACGAAGGAGGTTTAACTGAAATTATTTTAATTGATCGAAATCTTTCGTTTGAGAGTTTACGTAATCTAATTATTGATCAATTTTTTATTGATTATGAATTTTTATTGGTACATATTTTTCAGTCTAATTGTATAAATTTAGCTAGTGAACAAGCATAAAAATTTATTCTTCAAGTTAATATGCAATCACTATATATTAGCATTTTTGTTACTCCACCACCACCACCCTCACAAAATAGTATTAGTGCTCCTAGTTCTTCTCATCAAGTTATTCCATTTGCTAAAGAAGAACATGTAATAGATGATAGTAATAATGACGATGAAAATAGTGATGATTTAATTAAAAATTTAGGTGATGAATTTGATGATAATGTTGATAATGTTAGCACTCCTGGATTATTTATTGGAAAAAAATTTGTTACTCCATCACCGCATAGGTTCGGTCAAGTCTACCAAAAAAGGTAGAAAGCGCAAATCTACCTTATCTGATGAGTCCGGGAACAAAATTGCGCTAATTAAGCCTAGTAAGTAGGCTCTATTGCAAGCAATGACCTGAACATATTATGAATAAATATTATATCTTAAATTAAATTAACAAATATATTACACAAACAATAACATTAAATGTTATACTTACCGGATCATCATCTACTAAGATCTCTTGCTCGCCAATACGATCTAGGCGCAACAAATTGTGACGGAGCCAAGTAAACGTCACTAAGTTTTTTTCATGTAATTTTGGCACGTCACACCTAGGTACTCCATTATGGAAGTCTGAGCGGAAAATGATTCATCAAATATTATAGTTTCACCTGTAATAGGTAATCCTAAAATATTATAGGTTCACCTATAATAGGTACTCCATTATGGAAGTATGAGCGGAAAATGATTCATCAAATATTATAGGTTCACCTGTAATAGGTAATCCTAAAATATTTGCCATATCTGCTAAAAGAATAGACATTTCTCCAAAAGGGAGCTGAAAGGTATTTCGTTCTGGCCACCAACGCTCAACTAAACTGAAGATCAAGTCTCTATTGTGTTGTAAAAATTGTATTTGGTCAATATACTGAAAGCCAAATACTCCGATCAATGCCACTTGCTCGGCACTCAACTTCCAATAACCTAGGCCGTCTCATAACGCCATGAGACATGCTCTCGTAATCGTTCACCAGCATTATAATCATATAACTATATATGAAATACATAGGCAAAGTTATTACTAGAAATGTAAAACATATTAATTATATTGACTAGAAATGTAAAACATTTTAATATACCTCTCCGGTAAATATTAAACTAGATATATGCAATTTACGCTTCTGGAGTATTAAATCAGTAATAGGTTGTCACGACCCGCTACCCAAATTGTTGGGCCGGGCCGAGTCATGTCCAGCATACGCTTGAGATAAAGCGTAGTAACCTGTTCTTAAAAATAAACAATATAAGATCAAAGTGTGCTAACAGTTTCATTTGTCATATTGAAGAAAAATCATCACAAACACAAAATCATCTAGCATATGAATATGTTCAAAATACATAACCAAAATGTAAAACTGGATACAGGTTCAGTAACAAAATACATAGTCTAGACAGTCCTGCTCTCAAAGTCCAGAGCGACTAAAATAATAAACTAGACGAGTTTTCCCGCAGGTACATCCTCGTGGGGTAAAGCCTGATCCTTGATGGTGACCCCATAATAGGAATCACATAGCAACTCCTCCTCGGTAAGTATACCTACAACGTTATCCTGTCAGGACGGGAGCAAATACTGATTCTACAAACTAAATATACGAAGCATGGAATGAACATATGTGTAATAAACAGGAATCATGGCATATCACAATCTATCATGTCAAGGATACATATGTCATGGCGACATATGTACATGTAATGTTTAAAACTGGAGCATGTACGTGATCGTCAATAGGTGTAAAATGTGATGTGGCACAAGTATATAAAATGTACTTCCGTACAAGTAAGCAAGCGATAGATGTACATACGCACAAATACAGCTGGTACGTCTACGACAAGGTGTACATATAAAATGTCAACCTTGCTCGGTACATACGTACGGGAGAAGGGACATGATCACGTACTCAACTATCAGTTTCCCCAATGTCCCAATAACCATCATGTGAGATATACAAGAGCTTTTCTAAGCATGTAAAGATACTGGGACAATATAGATCATGGTATGTACTGAGAGCAGTATAAAGCATGATATGACTTGCAGTTCAAGAAACGGTATTTTAACATAGTTTATCATATGCAGTAAATAAAGTTTGTAGGGGTACTTGCCTTGAGCAAAGCAAGGATAAGAATATATAGCTATAGATGACCGGTGTCCTGTCAAAATGATATACAATCTCAGTCTCTAAGTTATGATTAAGATTTACACTAGTGGTGTGACACGGCTCCTAATAGGATACTAGCTAAGTGATGCTCTAGCAGTCCAATGTGGGGTGTTACAACATCTAGACCAACACGTAGTGTCTCTACACTAAGGTAGGGTAAGGTCCCGTGTCACGTCCCAAAACCAGAATACCGGAGAGCGGGGGAGTGACTCAGCCAGCTACGTATTACGGGTAGATGAATACCGTATAATACGATCAATATTGTCTAAAAGACGAAGGGGTGCATACTACATGAAAGTCTCACTAGGGTTACTCAACATCTATTGTCCCAATCATTAAATGAAAAGCAGTAAGTAGAGAACATGTGAGAATGAGCAGTATGGCGTCCCAAACGCTCAGTCAAAATGTTCTTTAAGATCTGGCTTTACAAAATATAGCCATATGATATAACAAGGTATACACAATCGTTATCAGCTGTAGTCTGACTTAGTTACAATTATGTAAAAGTAAGTGCAAGACTATCCGACTAACATGTCGGTGCCAAGAGACAAAATGTAAAGTAAATAGCAAAACGAGCGGGAAAGTAAGGAATCCACTCGTGTCCTCCTGCGATCATCCCTCTAGTATTGACTATCTTGGAGGTGGAAGTAAGCTGAGTCCTCGAGAGCTGGCTCTAAATCTGGCCATGCAAAACCAGAGAGGTTAGACCTCTAATAGCAAGTACCACAAGGAAGCACGACATGAAAATTAAAACCAGTGGTAAGAGTTAAGAATATGATAAATAAGTCTTCGCTTGCTACTGGGGTTCACACAACATCACGACACGTCAAACCAACTTTCCAACCAAATAAGGACATAAGTTGACCCGTCATGTCCTGACATTCTGATCATCTCAGTTAGTTAACGAAGTGAGTACAGTACACAAACAAATCAATTTAATCGACAATACAACTACTACGGCTTGCTAACTGTAAGTTCCAAGTTACCCTGGAAGTATGCAATAAGGGATTCCTTAGTACTTACAATGTACAAGCAAGGCTAGTCTACCCAATAATCAATTGCGCCAATCATGAATTAGACGAGTTCCAGCAGGACGCCCGTCATCAATATATGTAAAAATATAAGCAGATACCACTCCCTGCCCGTGTGGCAGATTTGCAGTATCTGTGGGAACCAGCCGGCATGTTGGGACACTAATTGTCTTAAGATGGCTGCCATGTAAGAACTCGAAAATCCATTCTCTCCATGCAATCGTTATTTTATTTAACTTAATAGTCCATATGTTGATTGAAATCTTATGCCGTGGATCATGGTCATTCAGAATGAGTACTTTCGTATAAAGTACGATATGCACAACTCTACAACGATGTCCGCGCGGTTAGGTTATAGGTCTTACATAGCGTAATGCAACAATCAAACTTAGCCACAGAATAATCATGCCTTGACTGTAAGGTACACATGCTGCTTTTGTAGAAAATAAGTTAAAGTTTGCACGTGTTCATATGCCAATGTTCGGGATCGGCTAGTCGATTGCAATGGTTCATGGTTAATATGAACGTGTCTCATTCAATTTCAATAAGACGACTAGCCAGTCTCTTAGTTCCAACTAGGAACGCATGATTAATCATTAGTCGAGGTAACAATCAATGTCAATTCGTGACAAAGCATGAGAGTCAAACTAGTATTTAGTATGGTCGAGTCTATAACTCTTAGGGTTAAATTCCAGTCATTCTGGGTATCCATAAATCGATCGAGACACAGGACACATTCCATACAACAATATGTATTGAAAATATTAACATATCATGATTATAGCGAGTTCATGTCAAAAGGTATAAGGATATAATAAGGGATGACATGCGCCCAAGGAGTACGCCAAAGGAAGTACGCATAAAGGAAATAGAGTTACGCATAAAGGAATAACGTTTACGCGTAAACTTGTACGCGTAAAGGAAATAGCATTACGCGTGAACTTGTACGCGTAAAGAAAATAGGAAATCATGTTACGCGTGAATTTGTACGTGTACAGAAAATCATGCTACGCGTAAACTTGTACGCATAAAGGAAGTACCGTTACGCGTAAAGGAATAACATTACGCGTGAAGGAATACGCGTAAAGAAACACCCGTAAAGGAAATACATTATGCGTGAGTGAATACGCGTAAAGAAATAACGTTACGCATGAATGAATACGCGTAAAAAAATAACATTACGCGTGAAGGAATACGCGTAAAGAAATAACATTACGCGTGAATGAATACGCATAAAGAAATAACATTACGCGTGAATGAATACGCGTAAAGGAAATACGCCAAGCCAGAGTAGACTTGCGTAATCCAGATTCACGCTGACACGAATGATCGTAGGCGTAGAGCTTGATACTATGCGGGCACGTATAAACGTGGGTGTAGAGGACCTTCAGAGCTCCAAATTCCGTGAATCCCAATCTAAGCCAAAAATGGGACTTCCATGGATCAAAGTGGGGTATAACACAAATCTCAACAACCTGGAATGATCAAAACTTGAAAATAAGAAAGTTTGATAGATCAAAACCACCAAAATTTAAAAATGGTAAATTTCTAGATCTACAAAAATAAAACTTTCAAAGTATAAAATTTCAAGTTCTAAACTATATATCTTAGAATCACAAGAGAAAGATAAATGAACCACAAAAATGGGTTCTCATGTGGAAGCAAGATGCACTTGCCTATAGGTTGGGTAGGTGGAGAGAGTTATGAGGAAGAAAAAGAGTAAATGAGAATAAAAAGTAATGAAGAGAGAGAAAGGGTTGGGCTTTAAATGGAGATGATGGTAGGTAGGTTGGGTTCATGATGAACCATCCTAAACCAAAACAAACCAACCCAAGCCGAACCCAAGTCAAAATAAACCAAGAGCAAAATAAAAGCAGAAAATAAAATACAGAAAAATAATTAGCGTGAAATTAAAGAAATTAAATACAGAACAAATGCATGATAAATATTAAATAAATACATTCAAGCAGTACATGTATTAAAATACGTATTCTGGGAACGGGGAGTGACATCTCTACCCTCCTTAGAAAAATTTCGTCCTCGGAATTTCAAATCTAAGCAGGATAGAAACATCAGAGCTAAACTAATCCAAGTACAAGCAATTTTAGCGAGCAAGCAGTCATCTTACAATATCAATAGCAAGTAAGATATCTATGTTTATCAATTGACGACATCCAGCAATTTCTACTCACAGGATGATAAGCATGAGGAATCAAGACAATCAAGATACACGGAAAAAAATATATCTTGTGAGTCAAATAGGTGCGAATACCGTGATCAGATATCATCCTTACGTTTTCACGTTGACTCTCCTAAGGAGTGATGACCCCAAGCAACACGGACAAGGCTAATTATTCGGTTCTTGAGTATCTTCTCCCTTCGGTCCAAAATGGACACCGGCTGTTCCTCGTAAGACAGGTTGGTACCAACAACCAGCTCAGAATGATCGAGGATATGGCTTGGGTCCGATACATACCTACGCAACTGAGATACATGAAACACATCATGCACCTCTCATAAAGAAGGTGGAAGGGATAAACGATATGCAACATCGCCTACCCTATCAAGGATAGCAAATTGGCCTACATATCGCGGACTCAACTTTCCGCGAATGCCAAATCTAATGACCCCACGAGTATGTGAGATCCAAAAGAACACGTGATCCCCAACAGAAAATTCTAGCGGCCTACGATGCTGGTCTTTCCAATGACGATGTCGATCTTGCGTAACTCGAAGTCGCTCCCTAATCCCCTTAACCACTTCAACCATCTGAACAATCATCTATGGGCCTAACATCTTCCTCTCTCCGATATCATCCCATGCCAGTGGCGACCTACACTTCTTACCGTACAGTGCTTCGAATGGCGCCATCTGGATACTGGTTTGATAACTGTTGTTGTACGAAAATTTGACTAAGTGCAAGTGACTCTTCCAAGACCTTCCAAAATCTAGGGTGCAAGCTCGTAACATATCTTCTAAAGTCTGAATTATTCTTTCTGATTGTCCGTCCGTCTGTGGGTGGTAAGCCGTACTAAATCTTAACTTGGTACCCAGACTATGATGTAAACTCTTCCAGAAATGTGATGTAAAACATGTATCTCTATCTGATACAATACTGACAGGGATCCCATGCTGCATATACAACTCTGCCAACTTTTCTGTAGATTGCCCTACTCTAAAAGGAAAAAAATGTGCCACCTTCGTAAGCCGATCCACTATCACCCAAATATCATCCTTACCACTTGGTGCTCTTGGTAAACCGGTCACAAAGTCCATTGTGATATGCTTCCACTTCCATTTCGGGATAGGAAGCGGTTGTAATAATCCAGCTGGCCTCTGTTGTTCTGCCTTCATTTGCTGACATATTAAGCAACGAGAAACGAATCTAGCTATCTCCCTTTTCATTCCGTTCCACCAGAAGTGCTGCTTGATATCTTTGTACATTTTGGTCCCTCCGGGGTGTATAGAATACTGAGAATTGTGGGCTTCTACCATAACCTCATGTCTGATATCTCCACTTGGCATACATAGACGTGATCCAAATCTAAGTGTACCATCTTCATGAATTTTTATCTCCTTCCTGAGTCCTGACTCACATTCTGTCCTAAGCTTCTGAATCCTTGGGTCCCGTGCCTGAGCTGCCTTGATCCTGTCTACCAAGTCGGATTGAACTCGTAGACTTGCTAGAATTCCTATATCACTAGAAAGTATAACCTCGATGCCCATCTCTTGAAGATCTTCTAAAATGTGTTTTTGTGATGTCAACATAAATGTGCCGTCTCTCATGCTAAGAGCGTCTGCTACCACATTAGCCTTGCCTGGATGATACTGAAGCTTTACGTCATAATCCTTGATCAACTCTAACCATCTTCTCTGTCTCATGTTCAGTTCCTTCTGAGTAAAGATGTACTTCAGACACTTGTGGTCTGTGTACATGTCCACTCGATCACCGTACAAGTAATGCCTCCAAAGCTTCAAAGCAAATACTACTGCTGCCAACTCCAAGTCATGAGTCGGATAATTCTTCTCGTGGTCTCGAAGTTGCCTGGATGCATATGCTATCACCTTTCCATGTTGCATTAGGACACGCCCAAGTCCCTTTTCTGACGCATCATAATATACAGTAAAATCTCCGGGTCCAACCGGTAATGTAAGAATAGGTGCCGTGATCAACTTCTGCTTCAAATTCTCAAATGATGCCTGGCACTCTGTCGACCAAATGAATGGCACATCTTTCCGTGTCAAGTGGGTCATAGGTGCTGAGAGTCTTGTAAAGTCTGATACGAACCTTCTGTAATATCCTACAAATCCCAAGAAACTTTGCACATTTGCTACGGTATTAGGTATTGGCCAACTCTCTACTGCTTTTACTTTCTTGGGATCCACTGCTACTCCAGCCCCTGATATGATGTGCCCTAAGAATGAAATGTGATCCGTCCAAAACTCACACTTGCTGAGCTTGGCATACAACTGGTTCTCTCTCTCAGAACCTGTAACACTTTCTTGAGATGATCTTCATGCTCTTCTTCACTAGCTGAGTATACGAGGATGTCATTGAGGAACACAACGACAAATTAATCTAAGTACGGCATAAAGATGCGGTTCATTAAATCCATAAATATTGCTGGAGCATTGGTCAAACCAAACGGCATTACTAAGAATTCGTAATGCCCGTACTTTGACCTGAATGTCGTCTTGGGAATATCCTCTTTTCGAACTCTCACTTGATGATACCCTGATCGAAGATCTATCTTGGAGAAAACCCTTGTTCTGTTCAACTGATCAAACAAGTCATCGATCCTTGGTAGTGGGTACTTGTTCTTTACTGTTGCCGCGTTGAGCTTCCTGTAGTCAATGCACAATCTTGATGACCCATCCTTCTTTCCTACAAGTACCACTAGTGCTGCCTATGGTGATTCTCTAACTCGAATGAACTTCTTCTCCTTCAGTTCCTCTATGTGTTGATACACCTTGGCCTGCTCTGAATCCGCCATTCTGTAAACTCGATCTGATATCGGTTTAGTTCCAAGTGCCAATTCTATACTGAACTCAATATCCCTAACCGGTGGTAGACCTGGAAGTTCTTCAGAAAATACATCTAGAAACTCTTCAACTACCTTGGGGACTAGAACTTCTTCCATTGCCGTCACTACTCTTTGTTTATGTTGGTATGTCTCTGATCTGACTAAGGTGAACCGCTTCATGCCTGGAATATTAAAAGATACATTCCCTCTACGGCAATCTATTGTCGCATGTCTGTCTTTCAGCAAGTTCATGCCTAAGATAACGTCAAAATTTCCAACAGAAAATTCTATCAACCTGACGGGTAAGGAACGCCCGCAAACTACAATGCTACACGCTAGAATAACTCTACTAACTCCTACGAGCCCATTACCAGTGAGTATATTCAACCTCCCTGGCAATGCCTCAAATTCTATTCATAGTCGTGTCGCAAATTATGCATATATAAATGAGTATGATGCTCCCAAATCAAACAATACTACTGTGGGATATGAGGCGATGAGAATGTTACCTGCCACAACATCTCTCGATGCCAATGCCTCTTCCAAGGACAGATTGAATGCCTGCCCTCGGTCTCCTTGTTGGTTCCCATGCTGCGGCCTACCCTGGTGTTGCTGCTGGCCCCTGCCTTGGTGATGCTGAGGTGGTCTTTGTTGTTGCTGCTGCATCGGCGGTCCCTGCTGTCGAAACATCTGAGCCTGTGACATCAACGGGCGTTGTGCCAACGGTCTCACTGCTACCGCTGGTCCTTGATACTGGCCTGCCCCTGGTGCTGGCAGCACAGAAAATTGTTGCACTGGTCCTCCTGACCTCGAATTTATGGGACAGGTGGAAACCCGATGATCTGGACTTTCACATATCAAACACTGTCCGTTCAATGCCCGACACACACCTCTAGTGTGCCCTGCCTTCCCACAATAGGTATAACCCGCTGGAGGTTGCTGGTTCTTCCTCTGCTGCTGCTGCTGCTGTCTTATTGGTGGTACTGGCCCTCGGATCGCCACATCGTGAATGCGAATGCCAAGAGATGGTGCTGTTATTCGGGGCGCTACTCCCCCTCCTCCTTCAATCTGATTGCGAGATCTCTTCTGACCTCCAGTCCTTGATGTGATCCTCTGGATTGTGATCTCATGCCTCCGGGTTGTCGTCAATACATCATCTAAAGTCTGGTAGTTGTGCCCTTCTATCAATTACAAGAGTTCAAGATGGAATCCTTGCTGAAATCTCATAGCCCTCTGGCTCTCCGTTGCTACCATCTCCGGGGCAAACCTACTCAGTCTGCAGAACTCTGCTGCATAAGCATCCACTGTCTTGCCAGCCTGCTTGAGGTTGATAAACTTCTGCTGTAGCTCAAACTGTGCCACAACTCCATAGTACTTCGTCTTGAACCTTGCAGTAAAATCATCCCAAGCTATGGGATGTCTGATGCCCACTTCTTCTGATTCCTACCAATCACGTACGAGGTCCTGAAGTAACAACTTCACTTGATCCACATGTTCTCCCGTCGACACCTTAGCCGCTGTTAAAATAGCCTCGATGTCCTTAAGTCATGCATCTGCTGAAATGGCATCTTCCGTGCCCTCGAAACGATGGAGGTTGTACTTACAGAACCTGGTTGACGCCCCTGAGTCAGTCCTTACTCCCCTTTCCAAAGTCGTTTGCAATCCTTGGTTGAGCAATACATTCTGCTCTTACAGCTGAGTGTGCATGTGTTGCTGGACCAACATCTGATGTTGCTGAGTAGCCATTATCCCTCTTATGATTTCCAGAAGGGCTGGTGTGTCTACTGCCATAGGGTTAGGCAGAACTGTTGGTGGTGTTGGAACCTCCGGATACTGCGGTCCAGCTGTTGGTTCCACTATCACCTCTTCTTGAATGTTCTCTTGAGGTAGTATTGGCCTTTGTTGATGACCAACATGGTCATGTTGATCATGTTGCCCTTGTTATTGCTGTCCAGCTCTAACAGATGCGGACGAGGTGCCCCTAAGAAAAGGGACAAGAGAGCAATCAAACGATCGGACAGGAAAGATCAATAAAGTCAAAGGATACTGAAATGTCAAGTAGGGTCGAGAGTAACGAATCATGAGATCAAGGGAAAATATGTGTGATTGAGACATCCTATAAATTAAAATACCCTACAAGTCTGAAATCAAACCTGCATGGGCCACCACTAAAACCTTGTCACGTCCTAGAACCAGAATACCGGAGAGCGGGAGAGTGACTCAGCCAGCTACGTATTACGGGTAGATAAATACCATATAATAGGATCAATGCTGTCTAAAAGACAAAGGGGTGCATACTAAAATAGAAGGAGAACTTAACTAAAATAGAAAACTGAACCAATATAGGCTAACAACACGTCAATACCCTATACAACAATGGCCTATATATAGATACCAATCGACCCACATCCTATATGCTAATATCACCTGCAATCTATCTATGTATATAGACCTCTCAGTCTTAGGTGAAGCTACAACTATACTCAAGGACAGGCTCTAGTCATGGGTGCCTCTCTGGAAAAGGTAAGGAAAAAATAATAATAAATCATCAAAGCTGTAAGGAATACTAACACAATATCTCTCGATGTCAATGCCTCTTCCAAGGACAGATTGAATGTCTGCCCTCGGCCTCCTTGTTGGTTCCCATGCTGCGGCCTACCCTGGTGTTGCTGCTGGCCCCTGCCTTGGTGATGCTGGGGTGGTCTTTTTTGTTGTTGCTGCATCGGCGGTCCCTGCTGCCAAAATATCTGAGCCTGTGACATCAACGGGCGTTGTGCCAACGGTCTCACTGCTACCGCTGGTCCTTGATACTGGCCTGGCCCTGGTGCTGGCAGCACAGAAAATTGTTGCACTGGTCCTCCTAACCTCGAATTTATGGGACAGGTGGAAACCCGATGATCTGGACTTCCACATATCAAACACTGTCCGTTCAATGCCCGACACACACCTCTAGTGTGCCCTGCCTTCCCACAATAGGTGCAGCCCGCTGGGGGTTGCTGGTTCTTCCTCTGCTGTTGCTGCTGTCTTATTGCTGGTACTGGCCTTCGGATCGCCACATCGTGAATGCGAATGCCAGGAGATGGTGCTGTTATTCGGGGCGCTACTCTCCCTCCTCCTTCAATCTGATTGTGAGATCTCTTCTGACCTCCAGTCCTTGATGTGATCCTCTGGATTGTGATCTCATGCCTCCGGGTTGCTGTCAATACATCATCGAAAGTCTGGTAGTTGTGCCCCTCTATCAATTGCAAGAGTTCAAGATGGAATCCTTGCTGAAATCTCATAGCCCTCTGGCTCTCCGTTGCTACCATCTCCGGGACAAACCTACTCAGTCTGCAGAACTCTGCTGTATAAGCATCCACTGTCTTTCCAGCCTACTTGAGGTTGATAAACTTCTGTTGTAGCTCGATCTGTGCCACAACTCCATAGTACTTCGTCTTGAACCTTGCAGTAAAATCATCCCAAGCTATGGGATGTCTGATGCCCACTTCTTCTGATTCCCACCAATCACGTACGAGGTCCTGAAGTAACAACTTCACTTGATCCACATGTTCTCCCGTCGACACCTTAGCCGTCGTCAGAATAGCCTCGATGTCCTTAAGCCATGCATCTGCTGAAATGGCATCTTTCGTGCCCTCAAAACGATGGGGGTTGTACTTATAGAACCTGGTTGACGCCCCTGAGTCAGTCCTTACTCCCCTTTCCAAAGCCGTTTGCAATCCTTGGTTGAGCAATACATTCTGCTCTTACAGCTGAGTGTGCATGTGTTGCTGGGCCAACATCTGATGTTGCTGAGTAGCCATTATCCCTCTTATGATTTCCAGAAGGGCTGGTGTGTCTACTGCCATAGGGGTAGGCGAAACTGTTGGTGGTGTTGGAACCTCCGGATACTGCGGTCCAGCTGTTGGTTCCACTATCACCTCTTCTTGAATGTTCTCTTGAGGTAGTATTGGCCTTTGTTGCTGACCAACATGGTCATGTTGTTCATGTTGCCCTTGTTGTTGTTGTCCAGTTCTAACAGATGCGGACGAGGTACCCCTAAGAAAAGGGACAAGAGAGCAATCAAACGATCGGACAGGAAAGATCAATGAAGTCAAAGGATACTGGAATGTCAAGCTAGGGTCGAGAGTAACGAATCATGAGATCAAGGGAAAATATGTGTGATTGAGACATCCTATAAATTAAAATACCCCACAAGTCTGAAATCAAACCTGCATGGGCCACCACTAAAACCTTGTCACGCCCCAGAACCAGAATACCGGAGAGCGGAGGAGTGACTCAGCCAGCTACGTATTACGGGTAGATGAATACTATATAATACGATCAATGCTGTCTAAAAGACGAAGGGGTGCATACTACATGAAAGTCCCACTAGGGTTACTCAACATCTATTGTCCCAATCATTCAATGAAAAGCAGTAAGTAGAGAACATGTGAGAATGAGCAGTACGGCATCCCAAACGCTCAGTCAAAATATTCTTTGAGATCTGGCTTTACAAAACATAGCCAGATGATATAACAAGGTATACACAATCATTATCAGCTGCAGTCTGACTTAGTTACAATTATGTAAAAGTAAGTGCAAGATTATCCGACTAACATGTCGGTGCCAAGCGACAAAATATAAAGTAAGTAGTAAAATGAGCAAAAAAGTAAGGAACCCACTCGTGTCCTCCTGCAATCATCCCTCTAGTATTGACCATCTTGGAGGTGGAAGTAAGCTGAGTCCTCGGGAGCTGGCTCTAAATCTGGCCATGCAAAACCAGAGAGGTTAGACCTCTAATAGCAATTACCACAAGGAAGCACGACATGAGAATTAAAACCAGAGATAAGAGTTAAGAATGTGATAAATAAGTCTCCGCTTGCTAATGGGGTTCACACAACATCATGACACTTCAAACCAACTTCCCAACCAAACAAGGACAAAAGTTGACCCGTCATGTCCTGACATTCTGATCATCTCAGTTAGTTAACGAAGTGAGTACATTACACAAATAAATCAATTTAATCGGCAATACAACTACTACGGCTTGCTAACTGTAAGTTCCAAGTTACCCTGGAAGTATGTAATAAGGGATTCCTCAGTTCTTATAATGTACAAGCAAGGCTAGTCTACCCAATAATCAATTGCGCCAATCATGAATTAGACGAGTCCCAGCAGGACGCCCGTCATCAATATATGTAAAAATATAAGCATATACCACTCCCTGCCCATGTGGCAGATTTGTAGTATCTGTGGGAACCAGCCGACATGTCGGGACACTAATTGTCCTGAGATGGCTGCCATGTAAGAACTTGGAAATCCATTCTCTCCATGTAATCGTTATTTTATTTAACTTAATAGTCCCTATGTTGATTGAAATCTCATGCCGTGGATCATGGTCATTCAGAATGAATACTTTCGTACAAAGTACGATATGCACAACTCTACAACGATGCCCGCACGGTTAGGTTGTAGGTATTACATAGCGTAATACAACAATCAAACCTAGCCACAGAATAATCATGCCTTGACTGTAAGGTACACATGCTGCTTTTGTAGAAAATAAATTAAAGTTTGCACGTGTCCATATGTCGATGTTCGGATCGGCTAGTCGATTGCAATGGTTCATGGTTAATATGAACGTGTCTCATTCAATTTCAATAAGACGACTAGCCAGTCTCTTAGTTCCAACTAGGAACGCATGATCAATCATTAGTCGAGGTAACAATCAATGTCAATTCGTGACAAAGCATGAGAGTCAAACTAGTATTTAGTATGGTCGAGTCTATAACTCTTAGGATTAAATTCCAGTCATTCTGGGTATCCATAAACCGATCGAGACACAGGGCACATTCCATACAACAATATGTATTGAAAATATTAACATATCATGATTATAGCGAGTTCATGTCATAAGGCGTAAGGATATAATAAGGGGTGCCATGCGCCCAAGGAGTATACGCCAAAGGAAGTACGCATAAAGGAAATAGAGTTACGCATAAAGGAATAACGTTTATGCGTAAACTTGTACGCGTAAAGGGAATAGCATTACGCGTGAACTTGTACGCGTAAAGGAAATAGGAAATCATGTTACGCGTGAATTTGTACGCGTAAAGAAAATCGTGCTACGCGTAAACTTGTACGCATAAAGGAAGTACCGTTACGCGTAAAGGAATACGCGTAAAGGAATAACATTACGCATAAAGGAATACGCGTAAAGGAAATACATTACACGTGAGTGAATACACGTAAAGAAATAACGTTACGCGTAAATGAATACGCGTAAAGAAATAATATTACGCGTGAAGGAATACGCGTAAAGAAATAACATTACGCGTGAATGAATACGCGTAAAAAAATAACATTACGCGTGAATGAATACGCCTAAAGGAAACACGCCAAGCCAGAGTAGACTTGCGTAATCCAGATTCGCACTGACACGAATGATCGTGGGCGTAGAGCTTGATACTACGCGGGCACGTATAAACGTGGGCGTAGAGAACCTCCAGAGCTCCAAATTCCGTGAATCCCAATCTAAGCCAAAAATGGGACTTCCATGGATCAAAATGGGGTATAACACAAATCTCAACAACCTGGAATGATCAAAACTTGAAAATATGGAAGTTTGATAGATCAAAACCACCAAAATCCGAAAATGGTAAATTTCTAGATCTACAAAAATAAAACTTTCAAAGTACAAAATGTCAAGTTCTAAACTATCTTAGAATCACAAGAGGAAGATAAATGAACCATAAAAATGGGTTCTCATGTGGAAGCAAGATGCACTTGCCTATAGGTTGGGTAGGTGGAGAGAGTTATGAGGAAGAAGAAGAGTAAACGAGAATAAGAAGTAATGAATAGAGAGAAATGGTTGGACTTTAAATGAAGATGATGGTAGGTAGGTTGGGTTCATGATGAATCATCCTAAACCAAAACAAACCAACCCAAGCCGAACCCAAGTCAAAATAAACCAAGAGCAAAACAAAAGCAGAAAATAAAATACAAAAAAATAATTAGCGTAAAATTAAAAAAATTAAATACAGAACAAATGCATGATAAATATTAAATAAACACATTCAAACAGTACACGTATTAAAATACGCATTCTGGGAACGGGAAGTGACATCCCGATACTAAAATATCTCAAAAATGCATAAAAACACACAAGTCAATATTAATCAATTAATTATTCAGACCGTACATTGTGTTCTAATAATTATCAAGATAGTTATATAGTTCTAAATTAGATGAAATAATATACCAATTTGATCCTTATTAATTATAGTAATTTATTATAAATTGTTTGGAATTTATAATCCAGTGTAAGTATTTCTTAAAAATCAGTTTACAAGTGTACATTGAAAATGAGTTCTGGTTTCCTATTTTTAAACAGTGGCAAAATAGTAAATTAAATCCTAAACAAATTATATTAAATTGGCTTAAATAACATAGTATTTTATAATAATTTTTCTGTAATTTATTCAGAATTAGAAAGTTGTCTGAAAATTCAAATATCATAAAAACACATATTCTTAAATTAAATAAATAATTATTTAATGTATTTGTCCACGTATTTGAATTTGAACCGAAGTCCAGATACGGGACCCGAGGCCATGAACCAAGTCCAACATGACTCGACTAGACCCCGAATATGTGTAGGCTCACCTAAGTCCAATCAACCCATGCTAGGCTTGGACTTAGAGTGATCGTTTGCACGAAATACGTAAAATCGTAAATAAATACATGTAAATAAATGAATTTAAATTGCAGAAATTGAGAGCGTACATATTACAGTATAGACACTGTATTTATAAAATACATATTACAGTATAGGCATTGTATTTATTTACATATTACAGTATAGACACTGTATTTATAGAGTACATATTTAAATATTACAGTATAGGCACTGTATTTATATTGACATAATTTAAATGACATAATGGAAATGCAAGATAAAAATATAAATATAATTTAATGTGATGTGTTTATCAAAAACACAGAAGTAAAATAAATGTTACATTGATATTATTTTATCATATTTTATTTAGGCATATATATATATATATATATATATATATATATATATATATATATATATATATATATATATATATATATATATATATATATATATATATATATATATATTTTTAGGCATATATATATATATACATTATATATATATATATAATATAATTAGCGATTTTTTTTAGGCATATATATATATATATACACGAAGTTCGATGGGGGTCGTCGGCGGCGTGCGGTGGTCGGGTTGTAAATATGGTTAGGGTTTCGACTTAGGGGGGTTTTTATAGGAAAATTTTGGAGGTCAATTTGGGTTTTTTTTAGAAAAATTAGGGTCTAGGGTTAGGGTTTAGGTCGATGTCGCGGTGGCCAGTCGTCGTTCGGCCAATGGCCTGCCGACGACGAGGGTCTGTTTTGCAGAAAAATCCTCCTAGATTCTCAATTTGCAAAACAGACCACCGTCTTAGCAAAATACAAAATCCTAATTTGCAAAACCTATCCCGCAGTGTTCTGTGCAAATATTAATTTGCACAGACAAATTAAATATTACAGTTTTGATTTAAAACATTTGATTTAATTGCAAACTGTTATAAAAATAATTTAAATAATTGCAAAATTATATTTTAAGTCTTAAAAACCATTTAAAAATTATTTAAAAATTCTAAAAATTTTCTAATAATTATAATAAATTATTTTAAGGCTAAAATAATCATTTGCACTTAAAAATCCTTAATTTAAAATATTTAAATAACAGGGGCTTACATAGGTCCTCCGGGGATACGTCCATCATTTTGACTCGTCATCTGTACTCTCCTACTTCTCTTTCTGCTCAGTGTCTTCTTCCTCCTCGGATTACTTCTTCCTCCTCAGCCTCTACTTGTGTGTGTGGTGTGAAGTGTTCTGCTTCTCTCCTTTTTACAACAAAATGGTAAGAGGAGTTCATCTCCCCACCTCGTGAACCCCCCTCACTGTCAACATGTGAACCCCCCTCACTGTCAACTCGTGAACCCACCTCTCACTGTCATCTCTCTGGCCCCCTCTCCCAACTCTATCTCTTTGTCTTGTGCTATCTTCAACCAGGGCCGGCCCTGAGCTGTTGGGGGTCCAAGACAGAACTTCCAAAATGGGCCCTCATACATAATGTAAAAAAAAAAGTATAAATAAAACAAAATTTTATAATAGTCAAGATTTGAACCAAGGACCTTTTAAATGTAAGTCTTGCATTATAACCATTGCACCACAATATTTTTTGTTAAAAAAAAGACATGATACATACTAATTCTATTATAGACAATTCCATGTCAGTGTCTCCTTTCGTCAGGTGGCCCTGGGCCGTCGCCCGGCCTGCTCTGAGCCAGGGCCGCCCCTGTCTTCAACTCGTGAACTCTCCACCCATTACTAAGAACCCACCACTTGAATTTTATGTTCCATGCATTACTAAAAAATAACACACAAACTACCACTTGAACCATTCAAGTGAACCAATGGAGGGGCCCGCCTGCCCTCATATTCAGCCATCTCAGGTGCCTGAATTATTTCTTATTTCTTCTTCTTCTTTTTTTCGGCTGTTTTTTTTTCTTTCGTTTTTCGCCATCTGAGATGGCCGAATGTTTTATTCTTAATATTTTATATGGACTTTCTATTTTTTTCGTCATCTGAATTGGCGACAAATCTCGTTATTTTAAATTTTTAGTAAGTTGTTTCTTTTGTAATAATTTATACAAAAATTATTTCGTTACAGTAAAGTCTAGGCTAAATTGCAACTTGATACCCTCAACTATCACACTTTTTCAACTTAATACCCTCAACTTTTATAGGTACCAACTTGATACCCTAAAATTTTTTTGGACCAAATTGCCCCTTCTCTTCTCCCCCAACCCCCCCTCTCCGCTGCGGGTGGTCGGCGGGCGGCGAGCACTCACGATCGGACGGCGGGAGCAAGGCCGGAGCCGGGTAGGGGGTCGTCGGGGCCGGGGGTGGGTAGGGGGGTGGTCGGTGCCGAGGGGAGGGGAGAGGGGGGGATGGCCGCCGGGGGGTGGGGGGGGGCAAGTACCAGCCGTGAGGGAGGGGGGGTGTCGGGGCCGGGTTGAAGGGAGGGAGGGGGATGGCCGCGAGGGGGGGGGGGGGGGTGGGGTTGGGGGGGGGGGGGCGAGGGTAATTAAAAATATTAGTTGAGATATGGTATTAAGTTAGTACCTATCAAAGTTGAGGGTATCAAGTTGAAAATTTTGAATAGTTGCGGGTATCCAGTTTTAATTTAGCCTAAATTCTATGTTATTTTTGTCTCCCCCAAAATGGCCCTTCTCTCTTTGAGAAAAATCCTAAAAGCAACCCCCACCCCTTCTTTCTCCGTTGCACATCCGCCATGGCTCTCCATCTCAAGCTCAAACCCAAAACCCTAACCCTAACTCACATCCGCCCCTTCTCCTCTTCCACTTCCCCGTCACCCACTCCTCCACCACCACCGGACGACTCCAATGGCGGCGGCCAGCCCAGACCCCCATCCCCTCCCTCCTTCGCCTCCTACTTCAGCGACATCAAGCAGAGACTCAAAACCCCTCCTCCCCCTCACCGCCGCATCCCCACCGAACCCCCTCCGCCTCCTCCCTTTCCCTCTTCCCCCAACACCTCGGCCTCCTCCTACGACGACATCCGCCGGAAAATCACCGAGTTCCGACTAAAATCCACAAACCCTAACCCTAACCCCACCCCCTCCTTCCAGGAGTTCTTCAAGAACAGCGTCTCCGCCAACAAGCCCTGCCCCGACGCCTCCGGGAAGCCCGACGGCGGCGGCAGCCTCTCCTTAAACTTCATCCGCGATAGCCTCCGCCAGTCCCGCTCCTCCCCGGGGGAGAACACCAGAACCCGCTCCTTCCCGACCAACTTCAACCTCAAGGCCTTCCAGGAGGGCCTCTGGAGCCCCTACGTCTCCTCTGCCGACAGGCTCCCCGAGTCGATCGTCGGGCGCGAGCTGCCGGAGAATAATAAGGGGGACGAGCCGCAGGCAGCGGGTGTCGATGCGGAGACGACGAAGGCGCTCAACACGGAGCTCTTCAAGATGTACTCCCCGGAGGAACTCGGGGAGAAGCTGCGGAGGCTGAGGCCGGCGGCAGCCGCGAAGACAGGGAAGGACTGGTTCTCGCTGAAGGAGCTCAACGGACGGCTGGCGAAACTGAGGGTGCTGGAGGAGAAGGAGACCTACCAGGACCGGATGGGCGAGGTCTCGTTCCGGGACATCAGGGAGAGCTTAGAAAGACGCAAGGAGGCTGATGCCAGTAAAAAAGTCGATAGTAGGTTTTTTTTTTTTTTTTTTTCTTTCTTTAACTCGAGTTTTTTTTTTTTTTTGGAGTTTTGATCATAGGGTTTATAAGCATTTGTTTGAATCTGAGCAGTGCATAGGCTGTCAATCTTGGGGAATCTCGGCATGAACGTGACTCCGTCATTTATGCTTAAGCCGCCGCAGGAGCAACTGCTGGAAAATGTAAAGTGTTTGCTGGTTGGTTTACAATTTGTTTGCGAGTTGGAGATATTAATGTTGGAATTCTTTTTCTTGCTTGCTTGTCGTAGTACTTCCATCCTGACCACTTGTCATCCGCGGAGAAGATGAAGATGGAGCTCTGGAAGGTTAGGGATGAATTTAAGATGTCGGAGTCGGATTGTGGTTCTTCTGGAGTTCAAAGTAAGTACTTATTAGTTGGCATAATTAGTTTACATTTCATACAGACGCTCTTTCCTTTTTGATGGTTTTTTTTTGGACTTCTAGAAATATTTTATATCGAATTTCTAATTGGGACTTGTTGTTGATGAAAGACAGCAATATTCCATGTTGTACTGATCTTATTGAAAAAGACATGTAATTTGTGCATATAATAATCACGAAAACTGTTTATGAAGCTTTTAATGATGTGTAAATTCATCACTGTTAGGAAAGGTAATCTAGAGGAGAAGTGGAACCTAGAAACCGTAGAAGCGATTACATCTGATGAACACGAAATATACGAGTCCACAACCTATGAGCTTAATCAGCATAAAATTATTGAATCTACATCCTTAGTTACTAACCTGTCTACTTACACGGAATCTACGGTATTTGATAGCAGTCCACTTACTATACTAACTTGCATAAACATAAGTACCAAGAGGGTTATCATAGATTCCTGTATCCCTCTTCGGAGCTAGATTAATGAGATCTCATAACCAAGGGTACTTCCAGATGACTTCCAAGGTTTTGGGGGCAATTGTGGTTATGACTTAAGAACACATAGCAGCAATTTTGTGTTCAAATGCAGTGGTAGAATCTGGTCAATAATCAATATTCTTTGCTTGAATACTATGTTTAATATTCTCATTGCTAATCTCAGCTCCTATATCTGATTGAAAGTTTGAAACGAGGCTACTCTAGCTGAAAATTGGTGGATGCCTCCATCTGTTCTTTCCCTTCTAAGAAATTTGTGGAGGAGGGATTTCAGCATTGCAGGCTTGATTTATTTTCTTCCCGAAGAAATTAAAGGGTCACTTTGGAGGCTTTTTCTTTATTGTCCTTGAGATCCTTTGGACCTTTGGTAAAAAATCAATTTTGTGTTTCTTCTTTAATTTATAATCTCAATATTTGCATTTCCAGTTTCGTATCAACATTTATACATTTCTCCCTAACTTTATTTAATACATTTCTATTTTTATGCACTTTGTGCCCCTTGTGTGATGGATACAGAATGCCCTCAAACATAAACATGTCTCATCCACCACACACCCACCGACACCTATTGTGAAGGTATTTTTTGTTATGTTTATGGGTACTGGTCGGTCATTCCATCTGTCTAAAGTTTGATATGGTATTATTATCCAATGGGTCTGGGTTGTTCTATACTTCTATGCTTATAGAATTTATTATAAGTTGTCTAATTTTCTAGCTTAAGCTGTATGAAAAAGCAACGCCAATGAATACCAAAGGATATTTAAGTATATAAAAAAGAGCAAGGATCACATAAGATAGGAATGTTCTGGAATACTAGTGTAGATGGTGGCTTGAATGCCAATAGTTACTTAAATTGGGGTTCACTTCGATATGTAGCAAGGGCACAGGATACGCTACTTACTATGTACATAGGACAAGATGGGTAGGCTGAACCATTATGCCATCATCAAGGTAGTCAAAGCCGCAAAGGGTCCATATTGTCCGAGGCACAATGCGCACTTAAGACACGCGTCCGAGCAAAATGTGGCACAAAAATAATAAATAATAAAGATGTACATAAATAAATAAATTACTAATATAATAAATAAAAAAAACATGTTAAAAGTTTAACACAACCAAGTGAACTGGGAGCAGGAGTAGTAGCAGACAACAAAATAAACAACGATTGATGTTCTCTAACAAAAAGTTACAAAATGAAAGGAACACAAATTATAAAATAAAAGTAGAACCAATAGAACAATCATTCTTTTTCATCAAACTCGTCCATGAAATCAGCGTCACCATCATTACTCCCATAAGTATCATCCGATTTGAAATCCTCAATCTCCTCCATATCTTCATCATAATCAAACTCATCATCTTCAACTTGCAGATTTGATGTTGTAGAAACCCTAGTGCTTGAAGTTGTAGGAGCAAATATTTGATCTTGATGTCGTTTGTCTTGTGTTTGCTGGAGGCTCTTCAACCCCCATTGCTTGATCCACATCTCTCAATGAGAGTTGTTTATCATCGAAAATTAGCTCATCTTTATCATTTGAATCCTCCATCTTTTCAATCAACCACTCGTTGCTATTATCAATATTTTATAAGCATATGAGATCAATCTCATCCCTCCTATCACAGCGAGCTTTGAGTTTTTGATTATACTTGATGTAAACCAAGTCTTGTAGTTTTTGGTGCTCCAATTTGTTTCATCTTTTTGAATGAATATTTTCACGAGAGAAAATTAATGAATGCATTTATCAAAAAAGAAGTATGGATCGTTATAGTATAATAAAAAATATATTTGCTCAAATATACTCTAATTTTTTTCACAGGCAGATGCACTACATGTTAGACTAAGAACTTTGATTGTGAAGTTTCATAATTTAGGAGTTTCACCACCATATAAATCCCACCACATAACTGTATGGTAATTGTATTATTAGACATGAAAGTTGCAACTAGTAGTAGTACTGGTAAGTAATAACTAATAAGCAAAATAAAATATTGTTACCGGACGATTTGTTGCTCCTTGATCTTTTGGCAAAGTTGGAACCAAGAGACCTGTTAAGTAATAGTGTATTAGCCAAATGGGCCTTAGTCCCCCATCGGATAGAATAGTAGAAAGAGGTTGACTACTTGACTCCTCTCCTATATATATGTAATCTCTCTGTTATTAATGAATTAACATTATTCTTCTCTACAAGACCTATAGATTTCTTGTACAACGACAACTCATCCATAATTTGGTCATATAACTCCTGAGTTGGAACTAGCCTTTCTATGTATGCATACAATCCGATGACAACTTCTTTATCAACCTCAATATTAGAATTGTTGTAGAAGAAATGAGGGTTCAAAAAATGACCCGCAATATGCAGTTGATGATGAAGGTGTGTAGGAAATAGGAATGCATTAGTATTGGCTGATTTTTAAACCTTAATCACTCTCACGGTATCAAGGATTGTCCACTTCATACCACAAATTTCATATATCATGCTAGAGTTCTTTTAGAAAAGGCTTTATGGTTGAAACTTAAATTATCAATTCCAACCTATGAATGATCATCATTTTCTTGTTGAGTTTGAACGGCAGTTATTTTATGCTTTAAATGGGTAAACATACTTAAATATACTGGTCTTTGTTTTATCTTAACTGCAACTTTTTATTTAGTTGCAGTGACAGTGCTTTGAATTTAAGATCTATGTTTTGTCTAGTGAAGGGAATTTGCTATGGTAGACATGACTGCTCGACACTATATCAATTGTACCTTGACACCACATCAGTTGACACTATGTTGGTTTCTTAATCTGAGTTACTGGACACAGACATGACTGGAACAAACCTATATCAACACCACATCAATTGTACCTTGACATGAGCACAAACTCAGCAGCATTTCTACCTTGAAATAAGCATCATGTACATGTTGTGACATGTCTGCTGGATTCATGCCGTGTTGGATACAGACACCTGGAATGATGTTGAAGTGTTCGTGCTTCCTAGCCCATTAACATTGTTGATATGTTGCCGCTTTACTGGTATTTCTGTCTTGAATCAAGTGCCAACGGATCCCTGTGTATGAATTCAGAGTTGATCCCTTCTCAGTCAAGTTTCATAATATTTCATGCAAAAGGCTTTTGATAAATATAAAGGTTGAACCTTTAATTATCAGGGAACTTGGAGAATGCTTATCATCACTTCAAGTATTAATTCAACACAGTTCCACAGGAGTACTTCAAAAACATGAACCCTGTTGTCTGATAAAGGAAATTGAGTATAATTAGTGCAAGCAGTCGATAGTCTTTAGATGCCAATATTTGTTTGTTCTGGATGCAAATACCGATATGGATACATGAATAGATATGGACGCCTGTCAGACATGGTAACAGTTTTGACTTTGAACTTATACAAACATGCTATTGTGTGTGCACAATTTTTTGTTGTCGGCAGGTTTATGTCGTAGTGGCAGTGATTCTGGATTATCAGTGCTTTCTTGCTCCTAATCAATGCTATCTTGTCACCCTTCTATTTGTTGCTTAGCCTTGAGACAAATGCTGTACATCCTGTAATCTATAAGCCTAGTTTACAATATAAATTAGCTATTTCCAGTCTTTGGAAGGAAATATATAACTTACTGGCCAAAAAAGAAAAGCCCTGGAAGGCCAAAAATAATTGGGAATTTAAGGTTGAAGCTAGCTAGAAAGATATAAGGGTGAGGATGGAGATGAGAAGCGAATATAGTATTAAGATTTACAAGTATGATAGTTTGCTTTTTAGCAGAAAGGGAATCCAGCATTGGTTGTAGAGAAACTCCTTGAAGGTTGTTTGTTAGTTTTGTAAGCAGAAACTTAATTCAGCTTGTAGACAAACTCCAGTGAAGGGGTATGTAAGAGAGGTGCTAGGATTTAAGTTTCTTTCTTCTTCTGGGTGTGGCTTGAACCTAGGACCTCCACTTGCTGGGCTACCCCCTGGTGACTGCTAGGAATTAAGTTGGGGACTTCTCCGAGTATGCGAGAAAATGATAGAAAGAGAGTACATATCAGATTGAAACCAAACCTTCATAAAGAACCAGCTTTTTATACACATTAAGGGAACCTTTGGATGTTTTTATAATTAAAAGTATAATATTAAGTTAAAAAGAGGACTTTTGCCGAGTATGCTAAACATAAGAGATCACATATCAGGGCGAAACCAAACCTTCATTAAGAACCAACATTTTTATACACATCAATGGAACCTTTCGATGTTTTCATAATACAAACTAATATTTATCTCCAGTCTTTTATGGGGGAAAAAAAACAGCAAAACCTTACATCAAAGTTGTGGGATCAGCTAGTTAAATCCATTTCTTTAAGAATCCATTGAGCATGCTAAGTGCCATGCCCTCAGTAACATTAGCAAATATTATCCTTTCATTTCGTTTAACCTCAATCAAAGTTCGTTTAGTCCTACATTACTTCCAGCCAAACTTTTTAGATATGTAGATTTGTCATTATGCTGTGGTCGCTGATTCTGATAGACATAAAGAAGCTATTGTTATAGATAAAAGGAAAAGCAAAATTATGATATTTGATGGTTAAACTTTTAGTTGAATTTTCGAAATCCATAATTACATATTTTAAGATTTGGGATGCCTCTAATCACTAAATCCCAAGATCATGAAGTATCTTCTCTAGGCCCACAGCTGATATCCCAAAATTATTGTGATTAACAGATTTTAAGATTTTGGATGTTATGTGTATTTGGCAAATAAATTTTTTTTGGAAGGAAACTACTGGATGTTATAACTACTTCCACTGGTTGTATGGCTGCAATCAAGCTGAACCAAGCATATGATATTTATTTAATTATTTGGTTTGATTTATCAAGCTGATCTCGAGGTTTTGCTTGAGTTTTGAAGACTATGTTCAATCTTGAGTGGCTCAGGAGCTCTGCTCAATTGGTGCTTGAGCTAGAGTATGTTGTACTTGCACCAGCCTAGAGGAACAGAACACACTAGCATGTTCTTCTTTGGAAAATAGTAGGCAGAGCCAAACATGTTCATTCATAGAATAAACAAGTCAAAGAGGTTTTAGTAACAGAAAGCTAGAAAACATGTATCGCTAGCACCGAGCACTATCATCGAATTATATATATAGTTTCTTTATTGGCAGTTATAATTGCGATCTGTTTCTTATTTGACGAGAAATCAATTTTCCGCTGCAGTTGCCCAGCTCACGACTAAAATCAAACATCTGTCATCTGTTTTACATAAGAAGGTATATGATCAGCTGCTTTGTTGCAGATGCATTTGTTTGTTTTTTCCTTCCATTCATTTTTGTAAATTTTTCTTGGGTTCTTCCTGTGTTTCTCTACAGGACAAGCATTCAAGGAAGGGCCTGCACGAAATGGTCCAGAGGAGGAAGAAGCTCCTCAAGTATCTTCGGAGGACCGACTGGGACACATACTCTCATGTCCTGTCAAAGCTTGGCCTGAGAGATGTTCCGGAATACAAGACTCCAAACTACAAGACCTAGACTCTAATAAGCAAAGGATGGCAGGTGGCTTTGCAATTTGAAAGAATGCTTTTACCCAGAGCTGATTTTGCATGTAAACAGACGGTCAGTTATCGGCTTTTTTTCCTTTAATAATAAATCGGTTTATAATTTTATACAAGTGACTGAGGCAACTTTTCGCGTTACTTTTTTCCGTAGACCGGAGATCTCACAGCCCCTTTGTTGGAAAGGGAAGGATATTTATTTTTGCTAGATGTCTTAAATTGTAGTGTTACTAGTGAATGTTTTGTAGGCTTTACTGAATGGCGAGTGTGTTTGATGGTTTTTCCGTTTGCAAAATGGACTTCGAATAAATGGACTTCTTCGTTAATTGAACAAGTGCTGAGTTAAAAATTGCAGATTCTTTTGTATAATAGAGAACTTAAACTGCAAATCATTTACAAATTCCTTTGATAGTACCAACTCTGCAACTTTGAATGTGACCATGTGTGGCTACAAACACACTGGTTTAGCTCACAATTGATCTTAGAGCAAGGTCAAGGACATGTTGATATATATATATATATATATATATATATATATATATATATATATATATATATAGAGAGAGAGAGAGAGAGAGAGAGAGAGAGAGAGAGAGTGTCCTGTTGTTCTCGAACATTGGATCGAGTGGGCACGCTAGGGGTGCAACTCGGACGGGTTGAGTCGGACTTGAGGTCAACCCGAGTCCAATCAGATAAATCATAAGCCTAACCCGAGTCCAAGTCTGACCCAACATCCGGTTGAACATATGAAGCCCAAACCAAGTCCGGATGCTCAGGTTGGGTCGGGTTCATCGGGCTCTAGTATAATATTTGAAATAATTTTAAACAAACGTAATACTAAACACATAATCAAATAGCAATCAAGCCTTGATCATTACAAAATACAAACTAAAATAAGATTTAGGATAAGGAGTTGAAAAGTTTGGGTGAAGAAATTTAGGATTTAAACTTTTTATTTAAGAAATATATATATATATATATATATATATATATATATATATATATATATATATATATATATATATAAGGGAGGTAGGGTACCGCCTCATGGGGGGGTGTCTACTTGTTACCCCCCATGCTATCATCATGCACATGGGTGCATGATGATAGCATGGGGAGGTGACAAGTAGACGCCCCCAAAGGGTGTCACCTCACCTCCCTTATTCTCTCTCTCTCTCTCTCTCTCTCTCTCTATATATATATATATATATATATATATATATATATATATATATATATACACGTGCTTTGCATGTATTTCAATTAGAATATCATAAGGTCATCTATCGGCTTTCCATCTTTTCCATTTGACTATTCATGTGTGTGCTTTCTTTTTATAATGCTAAGGGATTCGAAGTACGAATTTTATTCGTTTTTTTTATTTTTATATTGAGAACAACAATCTTTGGAAAATAGTAATGACATAAAAATTTATTACAATTGGAACATGAATAGTTGTATGAAAAGAGGAGACTTCATAGTATGCAAACTTTATTGCTTTGACTCTTAAATATAAATGACATGCAAGTTGACATAACATCATGTTTATAAATTATTCAATGGTATTTTAGGAATTCAAAAGCTTCACCACCAAAATTTTCTATTATATAGTAGAATAGATATATATACCTCTAGGGGCGGATCCACATAGAAGACAGTGGAGGCACATGCCCCCACCGGATTTTCGAAAAATGAGATTTCAATATAGCTTTTACGATACTTTGCTAAAATAAGCAAATATATTTTCAGCCTCCACTATTTTTGTTTCTTTGAAATGGTAGTCCAACTGCTAAACTATTCATGTTTTATAATGTAGGTCTTAGGCTCGACCATCACAATAGTAAAAAGTTTTACAAATTTATTTTTCTATTTTGTCAAGCCCCCACTGATTAATATTCCTGGATCTGCCGCTGTATACTTCTAGCCTAGTGGTTAAGAGAGATGCATGCGACCCGAGTGGTCAGGAGATCGATTCCCTGTGGGAGTGTTCGCCACAATTACCTTCTTTCCAAAACAATATATATATATATATATATATATATATATATATATATATATATATATAGGAAGCGGATCAAAGGCCCCGTCCGCGGAGCCCCGCCGAAGCCCCGCCCCCCCCTGCACCATCGGATCGCGCGGGGCCTACGTGGGGCCCGCCCCCGCCCGCGCGATCCAACGGCTAAGGGGGAGCGGGGCTTCGGCGGGGCTCCGCGGGCGGGGCTCCCGATCCGCTCCCATATATATATATATATATATATATATATATATATATATATATATATATATATATATATATATATATATATTGGGTAATCCGGTACATGAACCGGAGCCCAACGCAATTTTTTATCGGGTTCAAATATTGTAACTCAAATTTGAACCCGAACTCGAGTATTTTCAATCCTAACCCAACCCATTAACGGATTTATCCGATCGGGCTCGGATTTAGCCCACCCGAGTTGCACCCCTAGGGCACGTGCCCCTCCCCCCCTTCCGATCCGATGGTGCAGAGGGCAGGACTTTGGCGGAGCCCCCCGCGAGATATAGATATATATATATATATATATATATATATATATATATATATATATATATATATATATTTTTATATATATATATATATATATATATATATATATATATATATATATATATATATATAAAAGAAGGGATTCATATCCCCTCATTTTTTGCATCCCCAAGTGTCACGTCCCGCTCCCGTAGGAGCGATCGTTCTCGCTAAGGCGTGATGCCGCGTGAGCCTAGATTGCGCTCACGCAAGGCAGGTCCATAACGGTCGATTACAGACTAAGCGACGGGGGTCATCGCACAGAAGTCCAAAGCAGAAACATTGAATAATCAGTAGCGAAAATTTGAAGCAAAACACAAATCATTCAAAATGTTATTTTATTGATATTGAACAAAGATTATAATGTGGGCACGAGGCCAAATTACAAGTCTCTCAAGCTCACTTTTCTCTCATATTACAAGTCACTCTGCTCTCTCTCATTCCTCAATACAAGCTTTAAGGCGACAAGTAGCAGATTCTACGGAATGACGATGTCCATACATTATGTCCTGTATAAGTTCTGACTCCATGCGGCCGCACGCCTCGAAACACCAAGGAACTCCGTGCCTCGACGCATCCAAGCGAGCTCCGTGCCATCGGACTTCTATCTGTGCCTGCACATGAAAACTGTGTGGGTGTCAGTACTCAGCTGTACTGGTGGAGTGAGCTCCTCGTCCACCCATACAAAACCGACACGTTCATTTACTTTGTGCAGCTTAATCCCTTTTTGATTGTCTTTCTAGTCTTACCTTTGGATCAATTTAGAGACGCCTTGGCCTATACTTGGCAACGCAACGACAGGATCGTGCTATACTCTATTCGTGACTTCAATACATATTTGAGGCAATACCTCACCAAGTAGAAACTTATGCAAACTCGGCCGTGCCAAGACTTTCACTCGTTTTTATGTGCCTCTAGACCATTCTCGTGTCAACGATGTCAAGGGGACGACTCGTGCTGGTCGTGCCAATAGACTTTGATCGTGCCTTAAGATCGAGGTCGTACCTCCCAACTCAATGCAACTTGACCCAACTTGTCCTTACGGCCCTTTCTAGACTTAACTCGGAATGACCAACCCAACTTGTGTAACTTGTGTGGACAACTCAAACTCGACGTCTCATTTCGTGCCGAAGCACGTGTCTTTACTATAGCCAACTCTTAGGCTCCAGAATGGTGTTGCAACTGTGCACACCTAACCCGCACCGATTCAAGGTTAGCGCTTGCCATAATTACGCATTGTTAACCCAACTTGTAACTTGCTAGTACTCGACGCAATCCAAAGGCATACACGCGTATAGCCACTTTTATGCCAACACATCTATATAAATAGTCACTAGCAATGTCAAGCTATACTGGATCTTTGCATACGGTGACTAATCGCGTGCGAGGTACGAGCTCCCACCGAATGACCTGCAACCTATATTGTAAAGGTTCACTTCAATCGAGTCGTACCGTCGATGAAGGCCGTACAATATCTATAATTCCTCCTAAGCCGACACGAACCCGGTGCCCCGACGATCGTTCGAGAAATTCCCCTTGCGCGCAAGTTGTCCAATGACTATGCAAGACTCAACTCGATCTACCAAGTCCTTCCTTAATCATGACCATGCTTTCCAACTTTCTATCGAGACTCCCAAGTAGCGGGACCGATTTCGTTAACTTCCTTATCGAGACTCCCAAGTAGCGGGATCGATCTCGTGAACTTCCTTATCGAGACTCCCAAGTAGCGGGACCGATCTCGGCGACAACCAGTCGTATGAACTTCTATCCTTTGAAATCCAGGAAACGACTACTAAGTAGTCTTCCATCTTAACTTGAACATAACGTGTTCCTTTGTCTGTGGCATACTTAACCTTAAACCAGCCGTGGCTCGTGCCTTAGACTGACTTGTTCTCTGGGCGACACTATCGCTCAAGTCACATACTTTATATGACGAGCCTTGAGATCGTGGGGCTATGTGACTTGACAACCGCAGACAACAGGGAACAATGCTTGCTATGACTTCGATAGCCCAGCCAAACTCTTGTCTAACTTATTCGTGCAACGACTTAACGAGCAAATGCTATGCCGAGCCTTGCATCGAGAGAACGTGCCGTGCACGCGTTCGACTTGAACAACCAAGTTCTTTGGGTGCCTAGACTTACGCTACAAGCCGTGCTCTGCAACGTGCACTGTAACTTAACCCGTGGGATGAACAAGGCAATGCCAAGCCCTGGACGATGGGACCGTGCATGCTTTATTAAGCATTCATGCGGGCGACGCCTATGACTTAGGCTAATTCCAGCTTTGTGGCAACTTAGCAACTTAGACCAACTTTCTTCTCCCATGCCACGGGACGAAGGTCCGAGTGTCATTTTGAAAGCACGCTGAGCACACTTCTAAGCCGACCGCGGGACATTTCCATATTCTAACTCAGTCTGACCCAAGTTGGGATTATTCCCTTAGCTATGTGGATGCATCTCTTTTATTATCAAGCCTACTTGTGCATTTGAAAACTTTCGTTTTATTATTGTGAAGACCAAGCTGAGGAATGTTTACCGAAGCCACCCACCTGAGCGAGTCTTCGAGCAAGCCGTTGCGTGGCTAAGTCCGAACGCCGTCGGCGTTTCGATTCCTCCGATTGACTGAGCGGGACGGGGCACTACATCATACACCACTCAGAAAAGTTCGTCCTCGAAACTAACTGAGTACTTACTCATCGACTTATCACTTTATTCAACATTCTATAACTCTCGCACACACTACGCCTATGCATTTCTTCAATCCGAGCCACGCTCGCACTACCATCAATCTTTCTTTTAGAACACGATTTCAAAATCCTCGACACTTTTCCATTCCTCAAGTCTCACTTGAATTCAACGTATCACTTGGTTGGATCGTGCACATATCCCAAGCGTCCCCAAAATACATGCATTTCAGCCAAGCCGCGTGATAGAGAATTCGTCATTCTCACTCGAGTTGCATCGTGCATATATTCAGACGTCCCTAATATATGCATGTCAGCCGAGTCTCGTAAGGGGTATTTTCATGTTCTAGAATCATTTCATCCATCCATACCAATCTTCAAGATCAATCATTCCAATGCTAACTCTTGCAACATGGACGTCTCGCCTAACCCGCTAGGCCATTTCTCAATGCTAAAGTCAATGTCAGGATTGGAATCATAGTTCCCTAACAATAATGCCAATACTGACCCCAATCCTAGGGTCAAACCAAGTTGATAGTACGGGATTTTCTACCTAAGCTCGCATCACTCAGATGTCTAAACATCGAGCATATATATCTCCTATTCGCACTTGCAACACTTAGTCCAAGGGGTCCAAGTCATTCAGCAAAGCCATCCTACACTGAGTCATCTTCAACCATTTCCTCGACATATCAATATCGTTCATCCAACAAGCAACTTGCATAGTCTATCTTTTCAAACATATTCGATATAATCCGTCTATCTATTCCTCCCAAGTCAAGCACGCTACGACACGACTTGTCGCTAAACCATTATTCTCATTTTATATTCCTTAAGTCATTTATCCCAATTCACGTAATCGATCACAAGGTCGTCTGACTTTAACAATATGTCACGTCCCAATTTCACGTGAGTCCGATTATCCACGGTCGGCATGAAATCATCATGCAACGCTTCCGCGGAATAATCGTTCGCATCGGAGCGTAACTCTTGTTTTGAGTCTAGGTTCTCGATATGCAGATTGGATGTCCTCAATCCTCAAGTTTACTCAATCATCAATCACAAGTCCGATCAATCATCGAATCCACCTTCGCCTCAAACCACAATTCGAAGCAATCCAAATTGCCACATCTTGATTTGTCGAGTTCGATCATTCCTGCGACATGAATCACCATGTTCGCGCTCACGCGGAACGATCGTCCCCAAATCCGACGTGACGCATGGGCGAGGCTGGAGTTGCGCTCGCGCAAGACAAGAACGTCGACATTATGGTTATCGGCGTAACCATCAAGTCACGATCATTTTCATCCAACATTCATTTCATCAAATCCCAAGCATAGCATCCATCGGAACAATAACATTTTTCACGATCGTCATTCCTCGAATCAGAGTACCCCCGAGTCATCGCATATCGATCTTTAATACGCCTCAATACCATCGATGATATACGTAACCTGACGATCTTCATTTGCAATGAATTTCGAGTCGTGCGACTGATGCTATCGTACGAACTGGATAATCTCCTCGACATTCAAGATCAAGTTCGATCATTATCTCCCAAACCCGTTACATGTTCAATTCGTTCAAATCCAAAATCACGTACATTCATCCGACTATCTTAAGTCATCGAACAACAATTTCATCAATTTGCCTCAATCCTTGCTAACTCAAACCATCGATGTGAGACCCGTCTCACTGTATCGGTATTTTATACGGATACGTATTTATTTGAGCCTATTTCGTATTTATCGATTTGCGTGATATTTTTAAAATTTCCTAAGTGTAGGATTTCATGACTTGGTTTAACTTGGATTTGGTTTTATTGGGTTTGGTTTAACTTTGACTTGGACTTGGTTTGGTTTAGTTTGGTTCTTTATGAGAGAGGTGTCTGGTTTAGATTGAGTGGAGAGGGATGAGTGGTGGAGATTGCTTGGGCTTGTTATATAAGCCACCTACCACTCTCTCTCCTCCATTATTTTCATTTCATCTTCATCTTCTTCCTCCAGCCCAAGGCAAGTACACCTTGCCGAATGTTGGATGATCTTAATTTCGTTTGTTCCATTTTCTTCCTTGTTATATTCTAAGCTTGTTTAGAACTTGGAGTTTTCCATTTTGATGGTTCGATTGTTGTAGATCTAGCTTTGAAGTAATTTTAGTTTTCATGGGTTTTGATCTATTTAATCTTGTTATTTCCGAGTTTGATGGTTCTATGTTGTAGAGCATTTCATTCTGCCCCGTTTGACCCAAGGAAGTTCGGATTTGGACTCTGGATGAAGGTTTTATGAAGCTTGAGAATTTGGCTCTCATGGTGTTCTTCTTCTCGGAATTTTGGAGAAGAAGAACAGTACTTGACTTGACCACATGAACATTTCATGCGGCAAGTGTTCTCTTCAGCCGCATGACTGGAAGTACTTGAGCCGCATGAGGGTCGAACTCATCTAGCCGCATAAGTCTACTTCCTCACTTAGCCGCATAGGTCCCGGCATAATCCGAGCCGCATGAACTTGGTCCACTTGCAGCCGCATATGACTTGTATTCCCTCTGACCGCATAAGCTCCTGAATAGACTTGGCCGCATGGGTTCCTAACTGAGCCGCATGCACCCCCTTCGTCTCCTGGCCGCATAAGCGCATGGCTCGTCCAGCCGCATAAGACTCACTGAGCGCAGCCGCATAAGATCCCTTTATTCCCTGGCCGCATGGGACTCGACTCGATTCTGCCGCATAGCCCTTGCTCTGCGAGCCGCATGAACCCAAGTCCGTTCCAGCCGCATGAGAACCTTTTCCCCGTGAGCCGCATGGCGTTGTATCCCTTGTAACCGCATAGCGCCTATCCTCCTGGCCGCATGGAATCCAGCAATCTCGAGCCGCATGAGTTTCTACTTTCAGCCGCATACACCCTGACCTGTCCTGAGCCGCATGAATTCATCCCCTGAGCCGCATGGACTTCCTTTGCCTTGTTATATTATTATTATTATTACTCTATTATTATTAGTATGATAACTAGGTACGTGATTTATTGAGTATTTTTACGCCCATTTTATATCCTTACGCCTTTTTGTCCTGAACTTGATAAATCCCGATTTGATTGACATGATTGAAATGACAATTGTACATGATATGGTGTGACAAGGAACTGACATGCTTGGCAGTGATCCGTAGTGGTGCACTCCTGACATGATAACTTGACCTGCTATACATGACACGGTAGTGACCCGTAGTGGTGCACTCTTGACAAGTACCCTGACAATGCTTGATAGTGGCCCGTCGTGGCGCACTCTTGATAAGTAATAATGATAATGATAGTGGCCCGTCGTGGCGCACTCTTGACAAATCAATTCATTGGCCTGGACACCGTGGATGATTGTGCTTGTATAAACTACTAGTCCGGTTGTGTCTTGCATCATGTCTAGGACATGAATCCCTGAGTACCACGGTCAGGGATTCATACTGAATCTGGCTAGGTTAATGACTAGATTGATCAAGTAGTTCATGGAGAGACTTTTCCAGTTACCTGTTGCCCCTTTGATCATATATATATATATATACATATATATATATATATATACATATATATATATATATATATACATATATATATATATATATACATGGGATTTGTTGCTATCCGTCGAGATGAGCGCACTTCCAGCCCGCCGTCGAGCGTGGTACCTTAGGACACATGTATCTTACTACAGTGTGTTTGCTATATCATGCTATCTTTTCCTTTTCTTGCTGGGGTCACTCAGGTAGTAACAAGCAGGTAACTGGACTTGGAAGAATCTCATTGCATCTTGCTAGTAACTAGGATTGTGATAACCCTAGTTAGTTAATGTAGAAAGCCGTAGGCAATGATTGGCCGTGATTGCTTGGATGGAGTCTAGTCCAGTATAGTATTGTCTAGAAGTGATTGATTGCAAGATTGTACCAGAATGATTGAATGATTGTCACTCCAGATTATTACTATAATGTTTGTACTCTGTATTGTCACTCTATGATTGTCACTTAATGATTGTCACCTCTAGCAATAAATGATCAGAGACCAAGTTTCGTTCAGGCGAAGGGTTACAATTCCGGTCCTTGTTTGGTTTAAGGGTTGTAACCTGGTTTCCGGAACAGTGCCTTCTTCCTCTCTTCGTATATTGCCTGGCTCTATTTATTTAACATGTTCTCCAGTTTATTTTATGTTAAATGATGATTTACTTACTGTCTTCCTATGTTCGGGATAAGTGCATTGGTACTGCACGAATCTCGATCCTCCTTTACTTATTGCTTTCTCTCCTTGTTGAATGCTAATGATTGCTGGTTTTAAGTTCATAGTTCGGCCTCCTTTGTGGTACTTGCTATTTGGGGTCTGATCCCACTGGTTTTGCATGGCAGGTTCTGATAGAAGAGCCCGAAGGATTCCACCGCACCATCTACTCGACGGTGACCAGCCGGAGCACCAGAGTGCCTCAGTGGGTTTCTTCTTCATCCTCCCACTGATATGTAAATTTTTCTCTTGTAACGTTTAGCCCCGAGCACGTGTTTAGCTCGTGTTTTGGTATTTTTCTTGATATTGTACGCCTACGGTCATAAACATGATATGTGTATTCTAGACTATAGCTAGTCCTTATCATGTACGACTAATACTCTAGCCAGTCATCAGTTCTGTGGTACTGGCTTCATGATCATTCATGTATATATGGTTCGGGACGCCTTACTATTGTATGTATGATGATCGTACTCTTTGCTCTTGTATAATTGCCTGTGATTGAGATACCTAGGATTGTTAAACCATAGGATTGACTGATGGCTTGTAGAGTAACCCCCATGTCTTGACAGCTTATACGTGATTTCAGAGTATTAACGTACTTTGGGATTGCGTAGCTGGCTATGTCTGCCCCCGCTCTCCGGTATTCTGGTTCTGGGGCGTGACAATCGAGCAACATCAATTCCAATCCTTTGAGTCATTCTCAAATATTCGAATCACTTTCACGCATGCTATCATCAAATCGTGCTAACTTTTCGTATACGATTGACATATCGATTTTCTCGATCAAGTTACTGTTCGTTACACCTTAACTTTTTCTTCGATTCAATTTATCCTTTCCTTATCGTTTGCATTTCGCGCTCAATGCAAATTCCAATCCCGTGCGCATCGATTATAATTTCGTTCGAAGCAACTCATCGAAATCTTCAAGATTATAAATTACTCAATGATACTTGATCTAAGGCTTTGCATACATGCGACGCTTGCTGATAGACTCATTGGGATCCCGCATCCTCAATCGACTAACATCCCCAAGGCTATCCCATACACCACTCAGGGATAAAGTCATTTAACAAATCCTCAAAACAAGTTTCGAATCATACTTCGGATTTTCGTACGAGCCCAAGCACGCTCATCTATATCACATCGACGATAACATCTTCTAATGGCACCCCTATCGATAGTCATCCCGTATACTCAATCGAGTCTAACTCATTGTCGTTCGACATAATTTGAATCCCGCACTCGACTTTGCTAAGGTCGACACGATTCTTGGTGTATATGTCCAGCCCAACTTAGCCAACCGTTCTTTACTTGAACTTTTGTTCAACTAGATTTCTTTCGTGCGATTTTGCAAAATATTTAGACTTATTGTATGGACATGTCGTGGGACATTTGAGAGAGAGTGCATCAACGATATCAATTTGCGGAAGCAACACTTCAGAGTTTGCGAAAACATCAGAGTTAAAGAATTCAATCGAAAGTCCAAGGACGTAAAGCCGTGCTCTGATACCATTATGTCACGCCCCGCTCCCGTAGGAGCGATCGTCCTCGCTAAGGCGTGATGCCGCGTGAGCCTAGATTGTGCTCACGCAAGGCAGGTCCATAACGGCCGATCACAGGCTAAGCGACGGGGGTCGTCGCACAGAAGTCCCAAGCAGAAACATTGAATAATCAGCAGCAAAAATTTGAAGCAAAACACAAGTCATTCAAAATGTTCTTTTATTGATATTGAACAAAGATTACAATGTGGGCACGATGCCAAATTACAAGTCTCTCATGCTCACATTTCTCTCATATTACAAGTCACTTTACTCTCTCTTATTTTTCAATACAAGCTTCAAGACGACGAGTGGCAGATTCTACGGAATGGCGACGTCCATATATTATGTCCCGTATAAGTTCTGACTCCATGCGGCCGTACGCCTCGAAACGCCAAGGAACTCCGTGCCTCGACGCAAGCGAGCTCCGCACCATCGGGCTTCTACCTGTGCCTGCACATGAAAACTGTGTGGGTGTCAGTACTCAACTGTACTGATGGAGTGAGCTCCTCGTCCACCCATACAAAACCGACACGTTCATTTACTTTGTGCAGCTTAATCTCTTTTTGATTGTCTTTCTAGTCTTACATTATGATCAATTTTAGTACAGAGACGCCTTGGCCTATACTTGGCAACGCAACGACAGGGTCGTGCTATACTCTATTCGTGACTTCAATACATATTCGAGGCAATGCCTCACCAAGTAGAAACTTATGCAAACTCGGCCGTGCCAAGACTTTCACTCGTTTTTATGTGCCTCTAGACCATTCTCGTGCCAACGATGTCAAGGGGACGACTCGTGCTGGTCGAGCCAATAGACTTTGATCGTGCCTTAAGATCGATGCCATGCCTCCCAACTTAATGCAACTTGACCCAACTTGTCCTTACGGCCCTTTCTAGACTTAACTCGGAATGACCAACCCAACTTGTGTAACTTGTGTGGACAACTCAAACTCGACGCCTCATTTCATGCCGAAGCACGTGTCTTTACTATAGCCAACTCTTAGGCTCCAGAATGGTGTTGCAACCGTGCACACCTAACCCGCGCCGATTCAAGGTTAGCGCATGCCATTATTACGTCTTGTTAACCCAACTTGTAACTTGCTAGTACTCGACGCAATTCAAAGGCATACACGCGGATAACCGTTCTTATGCCGACACATCTATATGAGTGGTCACTAGCAATATCAAGCTATACTGGATCTTTGCATACGGTGACCATTCGCGTGCGAGTTACGAGCTCCCATCGAATGACCCGCAGCCTATATTGTAAAGGTTCACTTCAATCGAGTCGTACCGTCGATGAAGGCCATATAATATCTTCAATTCCTCCTAAGCCGACACGAACTTGGTGCCCCGACGATCGTTCGAGGAATTACCCTTGCGCGCAAGTTGTCCAATGACCATGCAAGACTCAACTCGATCTACCAAGTCCTTCCTTAATCACGACCATGCTTTCCAACTTTCTATCGAGACTCCCAAGTAGCGGGACCGATCTCGTGAACTTCCTTATCGAGACTCCCAAGTAGCGGGACCAATCTCGTGAACTTCCTTATCGAGACTCCCAAGTAGCGGGACCGATCTCGGCGACAACCAGTCGCGTGAACTTCTATCCTTTGAAATACAGGGAACGACTACTAAGTAGTCTTCCATCTTAACTTGAACATAACATGTTCCTTTGTCTGTGGCATACTTATCCTTAAACCAGTCGTGGCTCGTGCCTTAGACTGACTTGTTCTCTAGGCGACACTATCGCTCAAGTCACATACTTTATATGACGAGCCTTGAGATCGTGGGGCTATGTGACTTGACAACCGCAGACAACATGGGACAGTACTTGCTATGACTTCGATAGTCCAGTCAAACTCTTGTCTAACTTATTCGTGCAACGACTTAACGAGCAAAAACTATGCCGAGCCTTGCATCGAGAGAACGTGTCGTTAGGGGTGAGCAACGGTTCGGTTCAAATCGAACCGAATTTGTGAAAACCGAATAAACCGTAAACCGTAAATTTTAAAACCGAAAACCAAACCGTTTTTTAAAAAACCAAAATAAACCGAACCGAATTTAAAAGGTTCGGTTCTCGGTCGGTTCGGTTTAGTAGACCGGATGGGCCTTTATATCAAAATTTAATAGCAATAATAATACAGAGGAAACAACAGCAAAATAATAACATATAATACAGACTGACAAATGATGCAATAGTTACATTTACGCCCAACTAAATAATAACGTAGGTGAACCATAAGTTGACCCGTATCCGGCCCACTCCGGTCCATTTTGAACCGTTCCAATGGGCGAACACTGGTTCCTAGTCAGTCCATTGATGACAAAGACCGCAAGGAACGACTACGTAAAATGTGCAGTCAGTAATAAATGCAGCCTTCAACCCAATACTGTCAGTAATAAATGGAGCCTTCAACCCAATACTTTATGTCCACTCAGTCAACCCAATAGCGTCAGTTATAAATGGAGCCTTCAACCCAATACTTTATGTCCACTCAGTAAAGTATCCCCACCCACCCTACGTCCTTCCAGCCTCCCACTACATCAAATTTAAAACATTATAAAAATTCATAAACGTAACTGTCATCAATAATCAATACTAAAGCAAACGTAGTAATAGTAACAATTATCATTATTATTGATGTTAAAACAGGTTTCAACTCCTAATTCCTTTTTTTTCCTCCTAATTCCAATAAACGGAAATGAAATTTGAGAGAGATATCTGAGAGGAATTTGGAGATGGTGGATGATGGTGTGAAGAGCGTGCTGACGAAGCGGCTGCAGCTGGTGGAGAAGTGGATCGACGACGCCCATAACTTCAAGCAGGAGTGCAAGACCGAGAAGCTCTAGGCGCTGCTCCGGTCGCCCGCCCGAGTGGACCTCTACGAGCGGCCCATCGACGGATCATGGACGACACTGAGCAAGTCCTCACGAGGCCATCGCCCTCGTCTCCAAGTGTTGTGCCACGGGCCTCATGAAGCACCTCTTCACCATCATCCCCGCCGCCGAGAAGATGTCCACCCACCTCGACAACTCCCTCGGAGAAGTCTCCTGGCTCCTCCGCGTCTCAGAAAAGAGAGACAGAGACAGAGAGAGAGAGAGAACATGAAACCTTAGATATGAGGATGGAGACTCAGAGAGAAGAGGAGCACAGAAAAGAAAGAATGGTAGGGAGAGAATGTTTTTAGGTTTTTTTGTATATACTACTGTACACTTCGGTTTTCGGTTCGGGTCGGGAACCGAATTTCAAACCCGCAACCCGAACCAAAAAATGAGTTTTTCCTCTCCTTCAAACCGAACTCCGACCCGAAATGTCCAAAACCGATCCGAATTCTTAATCCGCGTCGGTTCGGGTCGGTTTCGGTTCTAAAACCGAGATTTGCTCACCCCTACGTGCCGTGCACGCGTTCGACTTGAACAACCAAGTTCTTTGGGTGCCTAGACTTACGCCACAAGCCGCTCTGCAACGTGCACTGTAACTTAACCCGTGGGACGAGCAAGGCAATGCCAAGCCCTGGACGATGGGACTGTGCATGCTTTATTAAGCATTCATGCGGACGACGCCTATGACTTAGGCTAATTCCAGCTTTGTGGCAACTTAGCAACTTAGACCAACTTCCTTCTCTCAAGCCACGGGACGAAGGAACGAGTGTCATTTTGAAAGCACGCTGAGCAAACTTCTAAGCCGACCGTGGGACCTTTCCATATTCAACTCAGTCTGACCCAAGTTGGAATTATTCCCTTATCTATGTGGATGCATCTCTTTTATTATCAAGCCTACTTGTGCATTTGAAATTTTTTGTTTTATTAGTGTGAAGGCCAAGCTGAGGCAAGTTCATCGAAGCCACCCACCTAAGCAAGTCTTCGAGCAAGCTGTTGCGTGGCTAAGTCCGAACGCCGTCGGCGTTTCGATTCCTCCGATTGACTGAGCGGGACGGCGCACTACACCAAGCACTCCCATGTTAACAACCGTTGGATGTTGTTTAAGTCATACAATTTTAACCGTTGATATGAACCATTTAAATCAATGGTTAACATTAGATGACTTAAAACAACATCCAACGATAGATAACATGGGGATGCTTGGGGACGCAAATTGTCCCTCCAATACGTCCCTCCTTATATGGCAGCTGAAGTGACATGTTAAATAATATTATGTGGCATCTGACATTGCCGATGACATGGCAAATTTTAACCCAAAAAGTTAATTACCAAATTTTGTCCATGTTAATTTAATATTAATTAAGTTAATATTAATATTATTTTAATGTTAATATTACTATTAATTCATGTTAATATTAATATTAATATTAATGTTAATATTAATATTATTGTTAATGTTAATGTTAATATTAATTAAATGTTAGTGTTAGTGTTGATGTTAATATTAATTTTAATGTTAATGTTAATTTTAATTTTAAAATTTGTCATATCAGCTACCACATCAACATGTCTCGTCAACTGTCACGTAAGAAGGAACGGTTTGGAGGTACAATTTAGAGTACCAAATAGTATTATTCAAAAAAGAATCAGTCCTAGCACGACCAGCCTAACTCGGAGCCAGATTTTTGTGCGGACCAATCCGGACCCTTGTTAGCAATTCGGCAAACGGAAAAAATTCGGGACGGCAAAAGTACGAGTATAAATCGGCTCAGTGCAAATAAAATACGTTCAAAAATTCGGTCAAATGTTCAAAAAATAAAAATATTGAGGTTAGAAACTTTACATTCTTAAATATGTTGTCAAATTTGGTTAATTAAACAGGTTCCTAGCATGTTTATTGTATCAAATTTGTCAATAATTTATACAGAATATGTTTAAAACTTTGCATGCTTAAAATTTATGTAATGATTTGGATCTGTCAAAAGTATGCAAGTATTATACGTTTATGAAAGATACGGAAAAATTTGCGTATAATACGAGTTTTATTCGGGTGATTGCTAACAAGGATCCGGACCGGCCCACCCAACACCACCTTGACAATGGAGTTCTACAGGTTTGTATCTGGTCTTTTTCCTGTTAAACTATTTCTTCATTTGACTCCCAAAGCCAATAGCACTCGTAGGATGTGCAGGCCAACTAATGCACTATTATGTCAAAGAAAACTTTTATTTTGTACAAAGGTCATCACATGCCAACCGACAGTGCCTGTGAACCCGGTCTATTTACCTCGTTACTGTCCGCCCAAAATTCAACCATTACAGTTTGAACCGGCGTAAATATTTTTTTTCATATAGTTTTTTTTAGATTATATACGAAAGTTGTATATTGTAAATCAACTCTCAATGCATTGAACTCGTAAAAAATGTACAACTTTAGCATAGTGGTAAGGTCATTCTGACATTTTGTTTACAAATTTGAGATAAAAGAGTTTGTAAGTGTTACCATGATCCTCAAATTGTATTATTTATCAATATTTGATAAAATTTAAATCAATATTTAAATCAAATTTTTGTTTACATTGTCGTTTAATTTCGTAAGATAATTCTAGCTAGTTTAGAACGGACTAAGAGAAAGAATATAAGATTACATGGAACCAATAAACACACACACTTCTTAGTACTGTATACTATTTTTTTCTTTCTTGTCTAAACTAGTAAACTGAAAAACTATTTTTTTTACTTCTTCTACAACATCCCCAAATTTAAGTTCAATTCAAAATTACCCACATATATCTATACTTTAAAAATCCATTCAAAGTGTTTTGATCTCTCTTTTTCCATTTATCTCAATCCCAAAATAGTATTTAGTATTTCTTTTAACATTTGAATTAACTTTTACCATCTTGTTTGTTTTTGTTGCACTTTTCAAATGGCCCTAAAACCGGCTCGTTCTCGGTCCGGTTCACAAATACACGAACACAAACCAAACCCTTAAAAGGGCCAATACAGTAAATTCCCATTTAAAGGAAAACTCCCACTTATCAATCTCTGTTATAAAATAGTAAAATCCTCCATTCCTTCCTTCGTTTCCTCCATCTCCATCTCCGTAGATCTTAAATTTCCCCAAAAAAGAAGCCAAAAAAAAAAAAAACAAAAAAAAAAACCTAACGCTTGATCCCCATTTCCAGCTCTGGAGGCCATGGCTTCCTCCCCAAAGCTCCTCCTCCTCATGTGGGCCCTCCTCCTCTCCTCGAGATCCTCCCATGGCTTCTACCTCCCCGGAAGCTACCCCCACAGCTACAAGGCCGGCGAGACCCTCTCCGTGAAGGTCAACTCGCTGACCTCCATCGACACCGAGATCCCCTACTCCTACTACTCCCTCCCCTTCTGCAGGCCAGCCGAAGGCATCAAGGACTCCGCCGAGAACCTCGGCGAGCTCCTCATGGGCGACCGCATCGAGAACTCCCCCTACCGCTTCGACATGCACTCCAACTCCACCGACGTCCTCCTCTGCCGCACCGACCCCCTCACCAAGCCCGACCTCGACCTGCTCAAGAAGCGCATCGACGAGATGTACCAGGTCAACCTCCTCCTCGACAACCTCCCCGCCATCCGCTACACCAAAAAGGACGACTACTCCCTCCGCTGGACCGGCTACCCCGTCGGCGTCAAGGTCGCCGACTCCTACTACGTCTTCAACCACCTCAAGTTCACCATACTCGTCTCCAAGTACGAGGACGCCAGCGTCGCCGGCGTCATGGGCACGGGCGACGCCGCCGCCGAGCTCATCCCGCCCTCGGGCGGGCCCGGCGCCCCGGGCCCGCCCGGGTGGATGGTGGTCGGCTTCGAAGTCGTCCCCTGCAGCTTCCAGCACGACACCGAGTCGATCAAGAACGTCAGGACCTACGACAAGTACCCGGCTAAGATCCAGTGCGATCCCAACACCGTCGCCATGTCGGTCCGGGAGGGCCAGCCGATCGTCTACACGTACGAGTACTCCTTCGTCGAGACCGACATCAAGTGGCCCTCGCGCTGGGACGCCTACCTCCGGATGGAGGGCGCCAAGGTGCACTGGTTCTCCATCCTGAACTCGCTGATGGTGATCGCGTTCCTGGCCGGGATCGTGCTGGTGATCTTCCTGAGGACCGTGCGGCGGGACCTGACCCGCTACGAGGAGCTCGACAAGGAGGCGCAGGCGCAGATGAGCGAGGAGCTGTCCGGGTGGAAGCTGGTCGTCGCAGACGTCTTCCGCGCGCCGGCCAACCCTGCGCTGCTCTGCGTCCTCGTGGGCGACGGCGTCCAGATCCTCGGGATGGCGGCCGTCACGATCCTCTTCGCCGCCCTCGGGTTCATGTCCCCGGCCTCGCGGGGTGCCCTGGTCACCGGGATGCTCTTCTTCTACCTCTTCCTCGGGATCCTGGCCGGGTACGTCGCCACCAGGCTGTGGAAGACGGTGCGGTGCGGGGACCCCTCCGGCTGGGCGTCCGTCTCGTGGCGCGCCGCCTGCTTCTTCCCCGGGATCGCGTTCTCGATCCTGACCACGTTGAACTTCCTGCTGTGGGGGAGCCACAGCACCGGGGCGATCCCGTTCTTCCTGTTCGTGGTCCTCATCCTGCTCTGGTTCTGCATCTCGGTGCCCCTCACGCTTGTTGGCGGCTTCCTCGGCGCCCGGGCGCCCCACATTGAGTACCCCGTCAGGACCAACCAGATCCCGAGGGAGATCCCTCCGCAAAAGTACCCGTCCTGGCTGCTGGTCATCGGAGCCGGGACCCTCCCCTTCGGCACCCTCTTCATCGAGCTCTTCTTCATAATGTCGAGCATATGGATGGGGCGGGTCTACTACGTGTTCGGATTCCTCTTCATAGTGCTGATGCTTCTCGTCGTGGTGTGCGCCGAGGTCTCTCTTGTACTCACCTACATGCACCTCTGCGTCGAGGACTGGAAGTGGTGGTGGAAGTCCTTCTTCTCTTCGGGATCGGTGGCTCTTTACATCTTCCTCTACTCGGTGAACTATCTCGTGTTTGATCTAAAGAGCTTGAGCGGTCCCGTGTCCGCTACGCTTTACCTCGGATATTCACTCGTCATGGTTCTTGCCATCATGCTCGCGACTGGCACGGTCGGGTTCCTCTCGTCCTTCTGGTTCGTCCACTACCTCTTCTCGTCCGTGAAGCTGGATTGAGTTTTTACTAGTAGGAGAAATGGCACTGCTGATGAAGATTAAGGTGCTTACTTTTGAACTACACTATATTTGGGTGTTATAGATGAGAATAATACTCTAATATGTGCTTCTGTTATTCTTTATTTAGTCGGATATTTCTACATGATTTTTGCCGTAAAATGATGTAATAGGTTGTAACTTTTCTAGGATTTACTTTCTCATTTAGCCTTGTTAGAACAGAATCATTGTCGAAGGAATGATATCTTACATTGCTTTCTTGCTACAGTTCTACTTTGGAAGTGATTATGTTTGCCTCACAAGTCGCAAGTTACTCATCACTTCATTGGTATAATTTAGTTCTTCACTATTATTTTATGAGATGTATACATTTTGTATGAAGTAATACCTACTGCAAGGTTGGCCTCCTCGAGTATAGTTTTATGCAACTCACCCTTTAGCTCTTTTGATAGTAGAGTCTAATGTAGTAAATTTGACATTGCATACATTGCCACCAACAGAGGGCTAATGCATCCAACATGAGAAGTCTAGATTGGAATGACAAGAAAGATTGAAGGTGGAAAATCTGATCATTTGAGTGAGAATCCGCATATGGTTGTAGAAATGGGTCTTTTGGATTACACTGGCTTTGGATGTTATGGAATAGAATAACTCTCTAGTCCCTACTATGTGCTTCTCTTATTCTTTATGGCTTTTTCTAAGGGCACCACCAAGTTTACTTGGGGGCAGCCCAAACATGTGTAACTTTTGCTAGGGGGCACCCAAAATTTGCTTGGGGGGAGCCCAAAAATTAGGGCAAGAGGGAGGAGGGTGAGCGGACGGCGGAGGCGCCAAGCGCGGGCGCGGCGGAGGGCGTCGAGGGCGGCGGACTGGGAGGTCGGGGAGTCGCCGGCTGGAACGAATAGCCTGCAGCTCCTCCATGACAGAGTCGACGAGGTTGTGGACGCAGCGAGCTCCGTCGGACCTGGAGATGGGACCGGGCGGCCGGAACCTCCGCACAGGATTGGAGAATCTGAGGCTTCCTCTCGGGGGAGAAGGACGGAGATGCAGCAGTCGGAGGGCAGTAGCCGCTCGCTGCTCTACTCGCCGTTGAACGGTTCATGGATGGTGGGAGCCTGAGAGGAAGAGGAATTTAGGGTCTCGAGTGAGGAAGAGACAGTGGTTTCTTTAGGGGGAAGCGAGGCTGGGACTGGGAGGTCGGGGCGGCGGAGAGCGTCGAGGGCGCGGCGCTGGTCCCCTTCCCATCTGCTGCTGCTGCTTCTTCTTCTTCTCCGAGGACTGCCAACAAGTTGGCAGTCCTAACATATGTTAGGACTGCCAATATGTTAGGACTGCCAACATGCTGACAGTCCTAGGACTGCCAGTAAGTTGGCAGTCCTAACATAAGACTGCCAGTAAGTTGGCAGTCCTAACATAAGACTGCCAGTAAGTTGGCAGTCCTAACATTATGTTAGGACTGCCAACTTACTGGCAGTCCTAGGACTGCCAGCATGTTGGCAGTCCTAGGACTGCCAGACTGCCAGCATGCTGGCAGTCCTAGGACTGCCAACATGCTGGCAGTCCTACTTGCTGGAAAAAAATTAGGCTAGCCCCAAGTAAAAAAATGGATGGCAAACTTGTAATTTTTTTGAACATTTTTGGGCTAGCCCCAAGTAAAAAGTGTGGTGCCCTTAGAAAAAGCCTTCTTTATTAGTAGGATAGGATATCGTGGCACTACTTTTGGCTTAAAATGATGTAATAGGTTGTATCTGTTGTAGGTTTTACTTTCTCATCTAGCTTTCTAGAATAGAATCAGTGCGAAGGAAAGATGTCTTGCAATTTACATTGCTTAGCACCAAATTGTTTAGAAAGTCAATTGTGTTTGCAATGTAATTCCATTATTTTTCTTCAGTTCATCACTATCATTTTATGAGATATCACATGTTTTGAACTACTATATTGTTACCTTCTGAGGAATAATACCTGTTCAATCTGGGCATAGCCGGAAAGGGGATAATAGATGAAGTAATACATAGTGCAAGATTGACCTCCCTATAATAAGTTTATGCAATCTCTTTATTGCTTTTTGAGTCTAGCATCTAAAATTGTCGTTGCATACATTGCGATCAGCATAGGGCTGAGGCATCTGACCTAGGAGAAGTTTGGATAGGAATGACAATTGACATGTATGGGTACCCAAACTGATCTCTTGAGTGAGCATCAGCATATATGGTGTAATCTCCTACTCTGTTCTTTATATAGTGAGAAATATAAATAATATAAATAAATGATCTGACCGAGACCGAGGCTTGAACTTGGTTCAATGTCCTTAAGACAATATTCGTCCCGCACAGGTGCTTACGTTTTAATGACGACTCGTCTCCCAGGATACAACGGTACTTCTCTTTCGGTAGCAGCACTTCACACCGCAGGAACTGGACGAAGCAAAGTTGGTGGTGTCTCTCTCTTGGACTGAATGCTTAATGTACGAATGAGTGAATTTAATTGATCAAACACTCTATGCTTTTATAATTGACAAAGGGACACAAATATGAGTAGACACATTGTTTGGAAGGGACAAATCTTTCCAATAGATACATTCATTTCAAATTGGACGCACCTATTGGAACTTTAATAAAAACATTTTTTTAAAATTAATATTCCAAGTCAAATTTACATTCACTTTTCCAACATATGGGTACCCGTGTTTGACATCCTTTCATATTTGGTGGTGTAAATGAAGCATATTGCAATGGTATTTGTTAAAAACATACGTGTTATAGCATATACAATTTCAAACACACTTCTTGTCAAAAAATTAAACTGATGTTTGTTTTAAACTAAAGCAGATAGAAATCTAGATTATATAATTTTACAGATATGATATTACGAAGGAAATAAGTCAACAAATTGTGTTGTCTGTTAGACATTTGAATTTGTTCACATACAATTCTGGTAAGGTGAATACAATAAGAAGAAACCATATCTATATCCATGCTTTAAGTGAATGGATACAGGATCACAGAGATCCATATTTGTTAAAGAGCTTGAAGATGGAGCTGCATTTGGTTTGGGTATTGAGAGCAGTGACATATATGGGTACCCATTCAACACACCCCTTGCATATTAGGGGTGTAAATGGAGGAAGATATGGAATGCATAATCGTTTAAACCATACTTGTCTTTCTCGTTGCAGATATGATTAGTTCCAAGGTTCGCAATATCGGTATCGGAATAAGTATTGGACCATTCCTATGAGTATCGGGATCGGCAGTATCGGCAGTTTCGGATCGGAGTATCGGATTTTTTTGGTATTGGAAATCAAATAATTATTAACATTTTAGAAAGTATATTTTATACATTTAGACATAATTTAAAGTATTTCTGGTGTTGTTTCTTAGCAGTTTTGAAATCAGAAAATTTACTGTAGGATAAGAAAATATATACAAATTAGTAGTAACGATAGAAGTTAGGAATTTTTGTAAAAACGATATGATACGACAAATGGTCTGTCGGAATTTGGGGTGATGTCCAAATTCCGACAGACAGTCTGTCGGAATTTGGACATCACCTCAAATTTCGACAGACCATCTGTCGGATATCAATCAAGCCGGTCGGGGTGGGGGGTGGTTTGGGTTGGGTCGGGTTGGTTCGGGTTGGTTGTGGGAGTAAAGAGTGGTTGGTGGTTGGGGAGTTAAAAGTTGAGGGGAAGGGAGTTGCTGTGATGTGTTAGTAGCAAACCGAGAAGAAGAGGAGGAGGAGGAGGAGGAGGAGGAAGAAGGAGAAGAAGAAATGGTTAGTTTAATTTTTTTTAATTATATTTATTACTCATATTCTCTAAGAAGAAGAAGGAGTGAAGTGTTTATGGTTAGACTAATTTTATAATTTTATTTATTAAACAAACACTAATGCTCATTCCTAATCAAAAAAATTGTATCCTAACACTAATCTAGACCCCAACCCTAACTTGAACCTAATTAGACCCCAACCCTAACCCTCTCCCTAACCCGTAAACTAAATCCTAACCTAATCCAACCCTTAACCTTAATATAAACCCAAACCCTAATCTATCCCACTCTTAACTGTTTCCTAATTATATTAAAAAGTTTACTAATAACCTTAACCTCCTAACCCTAACTCGTAAACTAAATCCTAACCTAATCCAAACCCTTACCCTAATATAAACCCAAATTAATCCTACCATTAACCTTTATCCTAATCGTATTCAAAATCCTAGTAATAATCTTAATCCTAACCTAATGTAAATCTTAATCTTTATCCTAATGTAGATCATATTCATGACTATTGAAATATGCGTTTTGACAACCTTCTTTTTACAGATGGCTAGCCAAAACGATGGTCGTATACCAGGGGGGCCAACTACAGAATTGATTATGCAGCAACGCGAGTCGCACATATGTAGTCTGATATTTACTGGAGAGGTATATTAAATTTTAATTGTGTTAGTCAATAAAATTTATATTTTATATGTTTAGTAATAACATAGTTTGTATGTTTTATATATAGTTATGTAATTATAAAAGGGAAGTGCGGTGTTGAGAACATAATACATGTCGCTATGAGGGCCAACTTGGTTTTTGGAAGTTGACTAGTGACCAAGAAGCTTTATTGCACGTATTTGGTTTTCAGTACCTTGATCAAATACGTTTTCTACGTCACGATAGAGACTTGATTCTCAGTCTAGTAGAGCGCTGGTGGCTCGAACGAAATACGTTTCAGCTACCTTTCGGAGAAATGACTATTGTGCTTAAAGATGTTGCAAATATTTTAGGTCTTCCTATCACAGGTGAACCTATAATATTTGATGAGTCATTTTTCGCTGAGATAACGATCATGGAGTACCTAGGTGTGGAGGCACCAAGATTGAAAGGCAAAGGCCTAGTGTCGTATACATGGCTCCGTCAGAATTTTATGCACATAGATCGTATTGGTGACGAAGAAATCTCAGTTGATGAGGAACGGGTAAGTATTATATTTATGGTTAATATTTATGCACATAAATTATATATCAATTTAGTTTAGCTAATTTTTTTTTCATATTCTATTCAGGTCATTGTATGCACCAGAGCCTATTTACTAGGCCTTATTAATACAGTTTTGTTTCCCGACGCATCGGATATGGTAAATTTACGGTTTCTGTTATTTCTGAAAGATTTGACGGAACCGACGAGTCATGTTTGGGGAGCGTCAATGCTGGCATATCTATACAGTGCTATGTCAGATTTTGTGCAGTTCCAGTCAAAGGACAAATTGATGAAAAATTTAAATGGATGCGTTACATTGGTCCAGGTACGAAAATTGTTTGAATTTGGTATACATTTAAAATTTGTACACTTATACCCTATATTTTTTAGGTTTGGTCCTACGAGCATTTTTCTATCGGTAGGCCACTTTTCCGTATCAGTAGCGACACACATGTATTTCTGATAGCTTTACGGTGGACTACTGATGCGGTAGATCCCGCACACTGTGTTTACTCGGTTGCCCCGATATATCGGGGCCAATTTGATTCACTAAAGATTTCAGAGGTAAAAAAAATTCATCATTCTACATCTATTTAGTTTATTCTGTTTTATTACCTTATAATTATTTGCCCAAAAACAGGTTCAAATGGTACATTACTGTATAAATCCTTATCCTTCTGAGATAGAACGAACAACATATGAATTAAGTCTCCATAGGTTTTACATAATATACCATGGAGACAATGTATCATCCAGCTGATCGGGTTATGCGGCAATTCGGTATGAAACAACATATACCCGAAGACCCGCCTCACTACAATCGTGGTAGAGGAAGTACAACCGCAAGAGCCCGCAAATTAATTCCTGCTTGGAATTCCAGACTAGAGACACATAACATCTCACATTTGTCTCATAACATAGCTACTATAGAGGACTGCAAGTTATTTTAAAGTTAAATTTGTTTTTTCATATTGTATCATATATGCTCATATTTTTTCCAACGATACAGTATACGGGGATATTGCATATAGATCTTGGTGGGGATATCCAATTATGAGCAACAGACGCTACATATAGTCTGCGTGGATTTTATGAACATATAACCAATGTTTGCGTGGATTTTATGAACATATAACAAGAACTGATGTAAGTAATTTTTTTATTGTAAACCAATGTTTTAGCTTACATAAGAACTAACGTAAATAATGTGTTATTATTTCAGGTTCCAGCTTTGGAGCAAGCATGTGACAACCCAGATCCTGAAGTGTTAAGAACGACAGTAAGGAACTTTGTGGCTTGGGTGAAAGCGGATCCGGAGCCTCCGAACCCTCCGCTACATCTTCCGCAAGATTATCCTGTAGGCATTATTAGCCAACGTCAACCACTTTCCCGCAAGGTTAGGCACCATGTCACCCAACCGTTCCCCGATAGTCCGCCTCAGCAAGCTGACGATATCTCGCCTCAACAAGCTGGCAAGATCCCGCCTCAGCAAGCTGACGAGGTCCCGCCTCAGTGGGCTGGCCAGGGGACTTCCCAGTGGGCTGGCCAGGGTTCATCGTAGTGGACTGGCCAGGAGACTTCGTAGTGGCCCGGAGTGACAGATTGGTTTCAAAGCTATGGTTTGGATGGAAATTATTATACACAGATACTAACTACTCCATCAGTACCAGCACCCACGTAAGACGAAGGTGGTGATGCGTCCCAGGAGAATACGATGCGGAGGAGAGCCCGACTCAATCTCAGAGAAGTTGATCGTCCAGACTATTGGGAATTAGACAGACAAGGAGAAGTTGATCGTCCAGACTATTGGGAATTAGACAGACAAGGAAGATAGATGAATATTTTGTACTTGTATGATGTTTCCCAGTTACTTGTATGATGTTTCCTATCTCAGAGAAGTTCATTCCCTTGGTTGATTTGTACAACTCCTTTTATTGTGTCCTAAACCATTAGGACACAATAGAAGGAGTTGTACAAATCAACCATGGGAATGAACTTCTCTGAGATAGGAAACATCATACAAGTAACTGTAATAGGAAACATCATACAAGTACAAAATATTCATCTATCTTCCTTGTCGTACAAAATATTCATCTATCTTCCTTGTCTGTCTAATTTCCAATAGTCTGGACGATCAACTTCTCTGAGATTGAGTCGGGCTCTCCTCCGCATCGTATTCTTTGGGACGTATCACCACCTTCGTCTTGCGTGGGTGCTGGTGCTGATAGAGTAGTTAGTATATGTGTATAATAATTTCCATCCAAACCATAGTTTTGAAACCAATCTGTCACTCCGGACCACTGCGAAGTCTCCTGGCCAGCCCACTGCGATGAACCCTGGCCAGCCCACTAGGAAGTCTCCTGACCAGCCCACTAGGAAGTCCCCTGGTCAGGCCATTGGGAAGTCCCCTGGCCAGCCCACTGGGAAGTCCACTGAGGCGGGACCTCGTCAGCTTGCTGAGGCGGGATCTTGCCAGCTTGCTGAGGCGGGATATCGTCAGCTTGCTGAGGCGGGCTATCGGGGAACGGTTGGGTGACATGGTGCCTAACCTTGCGGGGAAGTGGTTGACGTTGGCTAATAATGCCTACAGGATAATCTTGCGGAAGATGTAGCGGAGGGTTCGGAGGCTCCGGATCCGCTTTCACCCAAGCCACAAAGTTTCTTACTGTCGTTCTCAACACTTCAGGATCTGGGTTGTCACATGCTTGCTCCAAAGCTGGAACCTAAAATAATAACACATTATTTACGTTAGTTCTTATGTAAGCTAAAACATTGGTTTACAATAAAAAAATTACTTACATCAGTTCTTGTTATATGTTCATAAAATCCACGCAAACATTGGTTATATGTTCATAAAATCCACGCAGACTATATGTAGCGTCTGTTGCTCATAATTGGAGATCCCCACAAAGATCTATATGCAATATCCCCGTATACTGTACCGTTGGAAAAAATATGAGCATATATGATACAATATGAAAAAACAAATTTAACTTTAAAATAACTTGCAGTCCTCCATAGTAGCTATGTTCTGAGACAAATGTGAGATGTTATGCGTCTCTAGTCTGGAATTCCAAGCAGGAATTAATTTGCGGGCTCTTGCGGTTGCACTTCCTCTACCACGATTGTAGTGAGGCGGGTCTTCGGGTATATGTTGTTTCATACCGAATTGCCGCATAACCCGATCAGCTGGATGATACATTATGTCTCCATGGTATATTATGTAAAACCTATGGAGATTTAATTCATATGCTGTTCCTTCTATCTCAGAAGGATAAGGATTTATACAGTAATGTACCATTTGAACCTGTTTTTGGGCAAATAATTATAAGGTAATAAAACAGAATAAACTAAATAGATGTAGAATGATGAATTTTATTTACCTCTGAAATCTTTAGTAAATCAAATTGGCCCCGATATATCGGGGCAACCGAGTAAACACAGTGTGCGGGATCTACCGCATCAGTAGTCCACCGTAAAGCTATCAGAAATACATGTGTGTCGCTACTGATAGAGGAAAGTGGCCTACCGATAGAAAAATGCACCAAACCTAAAAAATATAGGGTATAAGTGTACAAATTTTAAATGTATACCAAATTCAAACAATTTTCGTACCTGGACCAATGTAACACATCCATTTAAATTTTTTATTCAATTTGTCCTTTGACTGGAACTGCACAAAATCTGACATAGCACTGTATAGATATGCCAGCATTGACGCTCCCTGAGCATGACTCGTCGGTTCCGTCAAATCTTTCAGAAATAACAGAAACCGTAAATTTACCATATCCGATGCGTCGGGAAACAAAACTGCATTAATAAGACCTAGTAAATAGGCTCTGGTGCATGCAATGACCTGAATAAAATATGAAAAAAAATTAGCTAAACTAAATTGATATATAATTTATGTGCATAAATATTAACCATAAATATAATACTTACCCGTTCCTCATCAACTGAGATTTCTTCGTCACCAATACGATCTATGTGCATAAAATTCTGACGGAGCCATGTATACGACACTAGGCCTTTGTCTTTCAATCTTGGTACCTCCACACCTAGGTACTCCATGATCGTTGTCTCAGCGGAAAATGACTCATTAAATATTATAGGTTCACCTGTGATAGGTAGACCTAAAATATTTGCAACATCTTTAAGCACAATAGTCATTTCTCCGAATGGTAGCTGGAACGTATTTCGTCCGGGCCACCAGCGCTCTACTAGACTGAGAATCAAGTCTCTATCGTGACGTAGAAAACGTATTTGATCAAGGTACTGAAAACCAAATACGTGCAATAAAGCTTCTTGGTCACTAGTCAACTTCCAAAAACCAAGTTGGCTCTCATAGCGCCATGTATTGTGTTCTCGACACCGCACTTCCCTTTTATAATCACATAACTATATATAAAACATACAAACTGTTGTAATTCATCTCATCATGGTGACTCTTCACCTTTGTAACTCCCAAGTGACTTTTCATTTTGTAACTCCCAACCTCTCTCTTCCTATATAAAGAGAGGTTGGGATGGCTTGTAGAGACACATTGAGATATATTGATATACATGTGAGGTTGAGCTAATTGTCCACAACACGTTATCAGCACCATGCTCGTGCAACGCCGGAGACCCGACGTACCGCTCGTCTCGACGTCCGCCTACCGTTGCCCCGCGCGCACTCCGTCGCTCGTCGCCGATCCCGCGTATCCGCAATCGTCTTCCCACTTTCTTCCACCGTACGGTAAGAAAGGTTTGGTTTAGTTGCTTCCATATTTAAATGCAGACTGGAGCAGGAAAGATATATAGCTTTGAGGTCAACTTATAGAATTTTTTTTTCATCTGCAAGAGATCCTTATACAATTAGGGAGTTTCAAAAAACTATAGTTTTTCTTATGCCTTTGTTTCTTTATTGCCGGTGGACTATTTTTAGTTGTCCAGCAAGGCCCAGGAGTCTTAGATTGTGATGAGAATAACAAACGGCTGCTTCCACGAGTTATCGATGGTTTTTTTTTTTTGAATGCTTTAGGTCTTGTACATATTTCACTAAATACGTCATACTCTCTATGGTATCAAAATTGTTTATGCTTTTACCTAACAGTTCTCACTCTAGTAAGTGAAGCATTACAACTATAACCTTTTCTATTTAATGTTTACTTTCTATTTGATGTTTATTTTACTTATATGTGGAGATCTACTGGAGAGAATAAGGTATTTGGCATCTTGAAAATTATATGTATATAATTTGATATATCTTTAGGTTCAGAATATTATATTGCTGATTTGGTATATTACTGAAATCTAACTTATCTGCTGTATGTGACCTGAACACTGATATCTCTTTGCTTTCCCTCTTTAGTCACTGATGATTTGCATCTGGTATTGTTCAAGACTAATGTGTCGTGATTTGACTATGATTTGAAAGTGATAGATTGCCATGAATTTTTGTTCTTGTAACATCTATTAACTCATGTTTTACCAAATTTTTTTTTAATTCTGGAAAGATTCTTTACAAATTCTCCCTTTAAAATTGCTTTTTGATATATGAAATGACTTATCCTTTTATCATGTTATATCTTCTTGTATAAACACATTCTAGAATTTTCTGTGGTTGGTCTTAACCCATACTTTTCAGTCATGTTGGTATTGTAGGAAATGGTAGATTTGCCACAATTTAATTTCTTTAGATCGGTTTCATTTTTTTTCTAATTGTTTAGATCTGCAAATCAGTTGCGTCTATATATACGTTGCATTGGTATTTAGTAGTTATCAACTTGAATTGCTATATATTATTGCCACATATTTAGTAATACTTTGCTAAAGAAATTGTTTAATATCTGTCAAAAGATTTTGTCATACAAGTAATAAATTATCAATATTATTTAATTTGACATCTTAGACAAATATTATTGTGTTAGTAGATTTTATCAATACTAGTTGAATATTTTCTTTTACTTAATATGCAATTTTTTTATATTGTTCAGCGATTCATTGTAACAGATGAATAATAATAATAAAAAAAAATTGTCGTTATTTTTTGGGCGTCGCTTGATTAGACGTCGAAAAAATATTTGACATTTTTTTGGTGCCGCTTGCTTAGGCACCAATTCTTTTGTGTGTTGTTGCTTGCTTATGTTGTACGTTTTTTTTTGCGTAATTACGGAAAAAAATAAAAATTTTGAAAAATGGTTTTGGCTACATAAACAAATTCTGGCACCGCCAAATTTGGGCCTCCCAAAAATAACCTTTTTGGTTAATAATTTTTCAAAGGCAACGCTCATTTTGAGCACGCACTAAATTGTCACCTATTTTGCACAGTTCGCAAATAGCGTGAATTTCTTGAAAAATCTTATTTATTCTTACATTTGACAAAAATTTTACGAAGTCTCTCCGAATAGGCTCACCTACTTGGGTATGATGTCAGAAAGAACTTGGGGCTTGGTTCTTAAGAGGTCCCCGGTGACCCTCCTCCCTCATTTTCCCGCCTGGTCATATTCACGTAGAGCTACTGAAAGGGGTTGACCGAATATTATTTTTTGCTCAAATTGTATTTATAATTATGCATTTTTTGCAAGAAACTTATTGACCTCTCTATATCGGCCCGTCGATCGATATAAGATAATTTTCTAAACAAAAATCGTTTTTTTCAAAACCGTTGTTTTTATTTACGATTGTTTGTTGTTGCTTATACAAACCAAATCCATATAAACCTGTCGTTTTATATGTTGACTGATCAAGATTTTTTTCTCCTGTTGTAGAAAAATGTCGATCAAGATTGATTTTCCAATCCTTGAAGCCTCTGGCAAGAACTACTTGGACTGGACGCAAGACATCCAGAACCATCTAGATGCGCAGGGCCTCTTGGACGTCATCTATAACGAGGAAGAGCGTGAAGTGGAAGTCACTCGCTCAATGAACGCCAAAGCGATGATTCTATTCCGCAGGCATTTATCTGACGCCATGAAGGCGGAGTTCATTGAAATCTCCTCGCCGAAGACGCTATGGGACTCTCTGAAAGAGCGCTTCGACCACCAGAAGACCATATGGCTACCTGAAGCACGCCATGATTGGTTGAACCTGCGCTTTCAAGACTTCAAAAGTGTAACTGATTACAACAATGAAGTCTGCAGGATTCGATCACTTCTCCAATACTGCGGTGAGATATTAACCGACAGTGATCTATTGGAGAAAACATACACCACATTTCCTTCCACTGACAACTTGCTCCAGAAGCAATACCGTCAGTCTAAGTTCAGCAAGTTTCCCGAGCTCATCACCCAGCTTTTACTAAACGAGAAGAACAGTCTCATTTTAATGAGAAACAACAATTCTCGTCCTGCTGGAACAAAGGCAATTCCAATGCCTGATGCAAACGCTCTCCGTGGACCAAATCCACGGTGGAAACGAGACAAGGGCCAGTCGTCCCAGCCAAGGAACAGAGGCGAGTTTAAGTCTCGCCACCCAAAGCGAGGTTCTAACAAGAACCAAGGACCTTTGACTCCTAGGCAGTCTCATGGTAAGAACCAACGGGCCAGTCGTCCCAAAGCGAGAGTGGAAGGCCAAGCGCCTACTCTCTGCTACAAATGTGGTGCTTATGGTCATATGCAACGGACTTGCAGGGCGACCCCCCAAGAAGTTAATAACTATCACAAGGGGCGCCGGGCCGAAGCAAATCTGGTCAACGAGTACGAAAATCTAAATCTTGAGACCCCCGATTTTGTAGCAGAAATGGAAGAATAAATCTCCATTTTCTATCTATGTTTGATTTAAGTCATGAAACTTTTGGTGGTTTGTATTTTCTGTTTTTTCGATAAATTAAAGTTCAATTTCGAGCACTTTCCTCAAACGTGTGACAAACTTTAATTTTTTTTACTTATAGGCATGGACCACGGGGCAGTGGATTGTCTGGTTGATAGTGGAACAACTCATACTATCTTGAGAGATAAATTATACTTTATCTTCTATACGCCTAAAGTAACCTTAGTGACAACCATTTCGGGACCCTCAACCTTTGTTCAAGGTTTTGGCAAAGCCCGTTTTTCGTTGTCAAATGGTACTCCCGTTGAAGTATCAGAGGCCTTGTATTCTCCAAGGTCCAGTCGTACCTTACTGATTTTTAAGGATATTCGAGAAAACGGATTTCATGTTGAAACTGCTCGAGAACATGGCTTCGAGTATCTTTTTATTACCTCCACTCAGTACGGCCAAAAGCGTATCTTGGAGAAGTTGAAATGTCTTTCAAGTGGTTTGTATCTTACTACGATACAACACATCGAGAGTAATCTCATCATTCGCCGAGCGCCAGTTGATGAGAGGACTTTTATGCTATGGCATGACCGGCTGGGTCATCCGGGTCAAAATACGATACTTCGCACTATGAATGCATCACATGGGCATCCTCTTGGAGGAAAAAATTTTGTTATAAATTCGAAAAGCCTATGCCAAGCATGCTCGATTGGGAAGACGAATCTCAAGCCACTCCATGTGAAACCTACGAGATTGGTTTCCCAATTCCTTGAGAGAATTCATGGAGGTATTTGTGGACCAATCCAACCAACATGCGAACCATTTAAATACTTCATGGTTTTGGTTGATGCATCGACTAGATGGTCACAAGTAGTGTTGTTGTCCACCCGAAATGCAGCGTTTCCTAAACTCATTGCCCAGATCATTAAGTTAAGGGCTCACCATCCGGATTATCCGATAAAGTCTATTAGACTTGATAATGCCGCGGAGTTTACATCGAAGACTTTCGATGACTATTGCATGACTTTGGGAATAAATCTTGAACATCCTGTTGCGTATGTTCATACCCAAAATGGCCTAGCGGAAGCTTTTATAAAGCGACTGCAAGTGATAGCGAGGACCTTGGTTATGCGCACCAAACTCCCACTATCTGCATGGGGCTACGCAATTTTGCACGCTGCAAATTTGGTCCGTCTGAGGCCCATGGCCACCCAACCACTTTCCGCGTACCAGCTGGTTACTGGATGTGAGCCTGATATCTCACATTTACGCGTGTTTGGGTGCCTAGTCAATGTTCCAATTGAGCCGATAAGGCGTTCAAAATTTGGACCTCAGAAGCGACGGGGAATATATGTCGGTTATAACTCCCCGTCTATCATTCGCTATTTAGAGCCCTTGACAGGCGATCTCTTTACCGCGAGACACGCGGATTGTGACTTTGATGAGGCAATCTTCCCGTCGTTAGGGGGAGAAATGCACGCTAACGTTGATGAGGAACGACGTGAATTAGCGTGGCATGTGCCCGCTTTTGCTCATCATGATCCCCCCTCTGCACATAGTGATAAAGGAAGTGCAGAGGATTCTAGGTCTGCAAGATATTGCAAATCAAATGCCAGATGCATTTAGCGACCTAGCAAAAGTCACGAGATCAATTATACCTGCTGCAAATGTGCCTGCAAGGATAGACGTCCCTGAGAGACGCCATGTTCCTGTGAAACATGTTGCTCCGGTCGAACCCGCCGAGCAAAGGACGCTGCCATCGGCCGTCCAGTCCGCCGCTATTCCCAAGAAGAAGGGAAGACCGGTTGGTTCCAAAGATGTTCTGCCCCGGAAGCGGAGAAATCTTGTTAAAAGCGTTTTGCCACATGAGATCATTAAGGATCACGGCGATGTATTAGAAGAGCGCATTCCAGATGAAACGCCTATTCCTAATCATGCCGATAACCTCGAAATATCCGTCGAGTATGCTAGCTTAGACGATATTTTGAAGCGAAACGAAACTGTCATCGATGATGTGTTCATATACTCAGTGGCCACTGACATTATGAACAATGATGACATGGAACCTCGTAGTGTTGCCGAGTGTCAACGACGAACGGACTGGTCACAATGGAAACAAGCAATCCAGGCTGAACTAGACTCCTTAGCGAAAAGAAGCGTGTTTGGACCTGTTGCTCCAACACCACCCAATGTTAAACCAGTTGGTCACAAATGGGTTTTCCTAAGGAAGCGTAATGAGAGAAATGAGATTGTGCGATACAAGGCTCGCCTTGTGGCGCAAGGCTTCTCACAACGCCCTGGAATTGATTACGAGGAGACGTATTCTCCCGTAATGGACATCATAACGTTCCGCTACTTAATCAGTTTAGTAGTTTCCGAAAAACTGAATATGCAGCTCATGGATGTGGTCACAGCCTATCTCTACGGGAATCTAGACACAGAGATATATATGAAAGTCCTTGAAGGACTAAAGATGCCTGAATCAAGTAGTTCCCGACCACGGAACGCGTTCTCGATTAGACTGAGGCGTTCGCTATATGGATTGAAACAATTCGGGCGAATGTGGTATAACCGCCTAAGCGAATACTTGATCGGTTTGGGATACGTTAATAACGAACTTTGTCCATGCGTGTTCATAAAGAAATCCACTTCAGGATACGCAATCATTGCGGTCTATGTAGATGACATGAATCTCATAGGAACCGAAAAAGACTTGTCAGAAACTGCTGATATCCTGAAGAAGGAATTCGAGATGAAGGATCTTGGGAAGACACGGTTTTGCCTCGGCCTGCAGATCGAGCACCGTAAAGATGGAATTCTTGTCCATCAAGCGAACTACACCCAAAAGGTGTTGAGACGCTTTAGTCATTTTGACGTTAAGCCGTCCGCTACTTCCATGATCGTCCGCTCTCTAGACATTACTAAGGACCCATTTTGTCCAAAGGAGGACGACGAAGAGATATTGAGTCCTGAGTGCTCTTATCTGGGTGTAATAGGTGCTTTATTGTACTTGGCCCAATGTACTAGACCGGACATCTCGTTTGCTGTGAATTGTCTAGCTCGACACAGCACCGCGCCAACACGCCGCCATTGGAATGGCATAAAAGACATTTTCTGCTACCTTAAGGGTACTACGGACTTGGGCTTGTTCTATCCCTACGCAGTTTTGAGTGAGTCCAACGCTCTTGGCACTCGAAGCAACGCGACCCTTGTTGGCTACGCCGATGCGGGATACTTATCTGATCCGCACAAGGGGCGTTCCCAATATGGTTATGTCTTTACCATTAGGAACACGGCGATTTCTTGGAGGTCTCGCAAACAGACCTTATTGGCTACTTCAACGAACCACTCTGAGCTACTCGCGCTCTATGAGGCGACTAAAGAGTGTGTATGGCTTCGAGCTGTTATTGGCCATATTCGAAGTATGTGATCTTCCATATGACCCAGATGAACCTGTTATCGTCTATGAGGACAATACCGCTGTTATTGATCAAGCGAAACATGGTTACATCAAAGGGGATGCTACCAAGCACATATCGCCTAAGTTGTTCTTTACACATGAACAACAAGCGCTTCAGAAGATTGAAGTGCAACACATTGGATCGGAGAATAACCGTGCAGACTTGTTCACCAAGTCACTGCCAAAACACTCGTTCCAGAAACATGTCAGAGCGATTGGACTTAGGAAGCTTTCAGAGCTAGCCTAAGTGAAACATGTTTTCGGCACCCTATTGTGTGCATGTGAGGGGGAGCGCCCCAACAAGTGCCTCCCAACGTCCTGTTGTGCGTATATCCCGTACCCTGTTGAGTGCGAGTGAAAAGGAAAGCATCCTGATGTATGCTCGTGTACTCTTTTTCCCTTCGACCAAAGTTTTTCCTACTGGGTTTTCTTTGGCAAGGTTTTTAACGAGACACAGTTCAAATCCCTTATTCACTAAGGATTATTATAATCAGGGGGAGTATCCAGTTGTATACTTCTAAACCATCGTGTACTCTTTTGTCCTTCGATCAGCGGTTTTTCCCACTGGGTTTTTCCTGACAAGGTTTTGACGAGGCACCTTTGCAATGGTTAGTTTACCCCCATCACACTGACCTGTGTGTACTCTTTTGTCCTTCGACCAAAGTTTTTTTCCTACTGGGTTTTCTTTGGCAAGGTTTTAACGAGACACAAGTAGGTGGTCATTTTTGAATCTGTAAGCTACAGACCGACAAAGAAGCTCAGAGGTGTTTACAAGCAGAGTTTGTGAAGAGCCAAGGGGGAGTGTTGTAATTCATCTCATCATGGTGACTCTTCACCTTTGTAACTCCCAAGTGACTTTTCATTTTGTAACTCCCAACCTCTCTCTTCCTATATAAAGAGAGGTTGGGATGGCTTGTAGAGACACATTGAGATATATTGATATACATGTGAGGTTGAGCTAATTGTCCACAACACAAACTATGTTATTACTAAACATATAAAATATAATTTTTATTGACTAACACAATTAAAATTTAATATACCTCTCCAGTAAATATCAGACTACATATGTGCGACTCGCGTTGCTGCATAATCAATTCTGTAGTTGGTCCCCCTGGTATACGACCATCGTTTTGGCTAGCCATCTGTAAAAAGATGGTTGTCAAAACGCATATTTCAATAGTCATAAATATGATCTACATTAGGATCAAGATTAAGGTTTACATTAGGTTAGGATTAAGATTATTACTAGGATTTTGAATACGATTAGGATAAAGGTTAATGTTAGGATTAATTTGGATTTATATGGATTTATATTAGGGTAAGGGTTTGGATTAGGTTAGAATCAAGGTTATAAACGGCGGTAGGCGGGTGCGCGGCGGAGAGAGTCCGCCTACCTCCTAGGCCGCCTAGGCGGTGCCTAGGCGCCGCCTAGGCGGTTGATACATTTTGAACATTTTTTTACTATTTTACCACTGGTTTTTGCATAATATGCATATTTTAAGGGTGTTCCATGCATAATTAAGTTGTAGAACGAAGATTTATAAAGTTTTAGTGTTGTTAGGCCCATAATGTTAAAAAAAAATCTTTTTGGCCAAAATATTTTGTAAAGTATTTATCCGCCTAGGCGCTCGCCTACGCTGTTTAACCTCCGCCTATGCCGCCAACCTCCATTGGCCGCCTACTCCACCGCCTACAGCAAATCGGTGCGGAGAGGGACCGCCTACCGCCTAGGCGCCGCCTAGGCGGCCTAGGCGGGCGCCATTTATAACACTGGTTAGAATTTAGATTACGAGTTAGGGTTAGGGGGTTAAGGTTATTAGTAAATTTTTTAATATAATTAGGAAATAGTTAAGAGTGGGATAGATTAGGGTTTGGGTTTGTATTAGGGTTAAGGGTTGGATTCGGTTAGGGTTTAGTTTACGGGTTAGGGTTGGGGTCTAATTAAGTTCAAGTTTAGGGTTGGGGTCTAGATTAGTGTTAGGATACAATTTTTTTGATTAGGAATGAGCATTAGTGTTTGTTTAATAAATAAATTATAAAATTAGTCTAACCATAAACACTTCACTCCTTCTTCTTCTTCTTAGAGAATATGTGTAATAAATATAATTAAAAAAAATTAAACTAACCATTTCTTCTTCTCCTCCTTCTTCCTCCTCCTTCTCCTCTTCTTCTTCTCGGTTTGCTACTAACACATCACAGCAACTCCCCTCCCCTCAACTTTTAACTCCCCAACCACCAACTCACCAACCACTCTTTACTCCCCGACCCAAACCAAACCACCCCCCCCCCCCCCCCCCCCCCCCCCCACACACTCCGACCGGCTTGATGGATATCCGACAGCCATCTGTCGTATCATATCGTTTTTACAAAAATTCTTAACTTCTATCGTTACTACTAATTTGTATATATTTTCTTATCCTACAGTAAATTTTATGTTTTGAAATTGAATGAAATAATAGTCACTCTTGACAATTGGTTTACATGCGATAGATAATTTTTCATCTTTTACATGCTTTTACAACCTTACTATATTTTTACCCCCTTGCTAATTGGTCTTTTTCGTTCAATTTTCTTTGCCTAATTGACCAGAAAAATGACTCCCAATGTCGGTATCGGTTAGTATCGGGTATCGTCGGTATTGGATCTGGACATGCCAAACCGTATCGGTATCGGCCGTGTAGGATCGGTATCGGCCGATATTGCAAACTATGAGATTACGAATACCCTCATCATTGTAATAATTAAACCGATATCCATCTTTGACAAAAGAAAATAGAAATATAGGCCAATTATTGTTACTGATAGGTTATTAAAAAGGAAATTAATTTTTTTCAAAATTGTTCATATATTATGCTGATGATGACGTGGATACAAAAGAAGAAATGATACCTGTATCCATGCTTTAATGGATGGATACAAATATCATATTCATTAAAGTATTGGAAGTTTGATATGGATTTCATTTGGAATATTTAGATTCTTTTGCAGCCCTATGCACATTGATCTCAAGTTTTGTTTTAAAGGGAGTATTTGTACTAGTCAGAAGTATATTTGAAAGCCTTTAACTGATTGTAGACGAAGAAAGACTACTTGGTGGCTTGACAATTGGAGTTAGCTAAGTATAAGGTGAGTTTCATGTATTTGAGCATATTAAAACATTTTGTGAATTTCATCTATTTGAGCTAGGTGATATTAAATGTTTACCATTAGAATATTTGATCCATCTATGAGTTTCTTCTAAGCATACTACTGGAGCCTGTAAATGATTCAGCTTTTCTCAATTCAGAGGTTACTTTCAGGAATTTTATATATGGGCAACTAACCTTTTAGGGGCATTTGCATCCTATCCAAGAGAACATTGGGTACGATTGATAGTTGTTTGCAGCGACTAAGCTTATTTTTTCCTAGCCACCTAAAAGTTGAGCATTCTACTAGGTTGTATTGCATTTGATCTAAGAGAACTTAGGATTTGACACTTAATTTAATGTGACTAAACCTGCTTTTCTAAATCCAAGGAAGAGAGAGTAATTGTACTAATTCTTATTGTAAGATTGTCGCGCAGACTGTAGATATGATGCTTATGAACAGGACTAGTTCGATTGTGAATAACAGCCTAGATTTTAGGTGGCCAAGAATAACATGTATGTGTGCCCATATTCTACATCTCTCTTGCATATGTTGCAGATATGCTCCGGACTTTTTTTTCCGACATATTTAAAGTCTTTTTTCTTCTCACTTTTAGCTTTGATTTTTAAGATGCAGTTTTTTTTTTCTTGAGGTGCATTTTATATTCTGGACATTACTTAGACTTGATAAGATTGACATGAACTCTGCATTATGTTATACAATTTAAGTAAGAGTTTGGTGAATGGACTGGAACTAAGTGCAGATACAAATGCCATTGCTTGGTGGCTTGGCAATTTAGCCTGGTAAGTGTAAGGTAATATCATGTAGATACCTGGTTGGAACATAGTTACCTGGGTTGAAGATCCTTTAGACACATGGTACAGAAATGTGGTACACTACTTTTCTTGGTATGCAGTATGGGGGTTGTAGGCTAAGAGGTTGGTATTTTCCTACGAGCAGGTCCTGTGTATTTGCGTCTAGAAACTCGTCTTTGGTGTTTTGGGACATGTACAACACATGCCAATAGATGCTCCAGTAAGGAGCTGCTAGGACTAGAGGTAGGCATAAACAAACATGAATTGATGTTTTGAAGTATGATGTGTTTTTTGTTAATTTTACAAAGGACATGGCCCTTCGCAGAGTTAAATGGAAGGAAAGGATTAAAACAGCGATTCCAAGAATGTTAGATAAAGGCTTTGTTGTTGTTGTTGTTGTTGTTGTAGTTGTAGTAGTAGTAATATATTTGTGTCTAGTAGGGAAGAATTCCTAACATATCCAGGTATCCTACAACCTCCTATTGTATCCTGCAACCTCCTATTGTATCCTTCATTTGACAAACTTATGCTAATCTTTTCTGTTGCCATTTGATTACCACTATGTTAGTGCATCTGAGTTTCTTCGCAGCATCTTTCTTATTGAATGCTTTATGTAACCTGAGGGCTCTAAATGATAAAGAGTTTCTCTATGTTATTTCTGTTGATATGGGCTTATAATTTTAGGAGCATTTGCGTGTATTTGATGCAAGAGAATTTCCGGTATGTTTTAGTAGTTTGGTTGCAGGTGGCTAGACTTGCTTTGCTCGTGCAAAGCTTCTTCACACAGATTGAACGTGCCATGGATGTCTTTGTTCTGATTGAAGTCAGGTACATATCTTCTCCTTGGATTTGGATCATCAATTTCAGGTCTAGGCATCTAAGCTACTAATTGTCCAAAACCAAACTTCTTTCTTTATTAGATTACAGCAGTTAGTGAAAGTTTTCCTTGGCCATGGTCAAGGAGACTTGTTTTCTTGTACATCTCAAAGAGCTCAAGATGTGAAAAACACAAATCGAAGCAATTACAGATGTTGAAAACTGCTTACTTGTGGCAATTCAAGAATTGGAGTAGGGTTAATATTTCTAAAGAACTATTAGCTCACCTATTTTTGATTGATATAGAAAGCTGTTGCTTGTGGCAATTTATTAGCTTGATTATGGCTAGAATTTCTGAAAGCTTAAGGGTCCGTTTGGTTAGTCTTTAAAACTCAGTTTCCTGAGTTTTCACACAGAAAATGGGCAAAAAGTTGTTTGGACAAGACAACTCTTTTGGGACTTCTGAAGTTTTAACTAGAGAGTTGCTAAAACTCTTTTCAGTGTGTGCTTTTCTTATTTCAAAGTAGCTGCAGCTGTCGGCCCCTCCTCTCTCTCTTTCGATGGAGAAATTCCTCTCTTATCTTTTCTCTTTTTATCTCTCACCTTTTCCCAAAAATAGCTACAGAGCTAGCCCCGGTTTTCTTTTCTCCTCCTCTCACCATTTTCCCAAAACAACAGCTCCGGTTTTCTTCTCCGGTGGTGTTCGATCTCTAGGACAGTCCGGTGGTGGTCGACCTCTGGGACAGGTGAGACCTGGAAATTTTTTGTTTGTTGTGTTGGCGGCGATATCGGTGGTGGTCGCAGCTGATGAAGCCTCCGGTGCAGCAACCGTCGCATGCGTCGAAGCCGACAAAGCTCTACCGTGGCGTGTGACAGCGCCACTAGGGGAAGTCGGTCGCAGAGAGCCGCCTCTCGAAGAACTGCTACCCACCCGGACCTGCGCCATACTGCCGCCCACTCGAGCTCCAGCCCGCTGCACTCCTCGGTTGACTCGAAGTTGTAGGCCATATGCGAGGGCCTGCCGAACTCGAAGAGTACTCCGGAGGCTGCGAGATTCAACTTCGAGGAGGTCGCGAGCTGTGATACCGGACATGAGGCGGGATTGACACATACTGCTTCGAGATCGAACACAGGGACTCACAGTGGACTGGATACGGTCGCCAAAGATCAAACACATGGTCGTAGTCTTGTTTTTGGGGGTTTGGTTGTGTGGACACATGAAGAATTGCTGTAACAGTGTCAGATACAGAAATTTGGGTGTGGACACCCTGGGATCAGACCCAGAGGCCAGACACGAAATGTGTCTGGCTGGACACAACACATTCTGAATTATTTCATAAACTTTTACTAAAAAATATTTTCTAAAAATTTTTACCGAACAAAAAAAATAACTTTTGTTTCTTAAAACCTTTCTAACCAAACACAAAGAATATGTATACCCAACAAACAACTATATAACTTTTTTTTTTTTTTTTTGAAAATTGTTTTCAGAATAAAATTTCAGCTTATCAAAGAGTGATTGCTCAACTAGCCTACCTACTTCTATAGCAATAGCTGAGTAGCTTAATTATTTTAGGAACTCTTTGGCTGTATGAATTGTAATCCTGGAAATTTTAGGAACAAAATTTGTCATTGTGTTGCAAGTTAGAATTATGTCATTAGTCCGATCCTTTGTAGGGCTACCCGTAACAACGAACTTGTAAAATCGATCTATTTATCATAAAGAGATTTGTCCCTCTCAAGAAATGTGTAAACAAATTTCTAATGGTAATCGTGGAAAGATCTTGCTGTGGACTTTGGGGTTTGAACATATGAAACTCCATTGAGAAAAGTGGAATTATATTTCAAGTTAGAGGTAAAAGTAGAGTTATATTTAAGTTTGGAGGGAGGTATGGTAAAAAGAGTGAAGAAAATGGAGTGTCAAAGAAAAGTTAAACAGTTTTTCGAGTTGGAAATTAAACCGCAGAAGAGTCAGAGTTGTCTAGAGTTTGTGGAGGCCCAACGCCATAACCTCAGTTTTGTTTTCCAGATCTTGTTTCGGGCAAGGCCTTAGGGTTTCGATCCAGATTACATAACTTAGATACCCTACAAAAAATATTAATAAAGACGCTCTTTGTACGCTAATTATACAATTTGATCTTAAGAAGACTTTGTATGTTTGTATTTTGGGATTAACTTGAGATTCTTTGCAATAGTTTGGGCATTTATCTGCCTGCTTTTGCTCATCATTATGTACAATGGTTATGCTTGAGTTTTAGTTATTTTTAATAGTACCAATATTATTGCTTTTATGATCCCAATTCTTTTACTAGAATCTATATCCCATTTTCAACAAATCGAGCAAACAAAGGTGTGTTATGGGCCTGTGTTATGCTCAACTAATTGTTAAGATCGTTGCGGCCTACTGATCTTGATAATCCCAATCCAAGGTCTTCTTCTGCACTTTTTTTACGAGGAATTTTTGGTTGGCTGGAATTAGAAATACATGCAATATTTGCTCTACATCTTTTTTATCAATTCCAATATTTAGTTTGATATGAATGATGGGATTGATGCAACAAATGTTACATCATTTCTTCCGGTTACCGCAACAAATGTTGCGTTTAACCACTTACGACAATAACTGCAACTTCATTTACATCATTTTAAGTGATTCTTTTTTCATTCAATATACTAAAAGACAACTAGACCTGTCAAGTGGGCCGGGCCGGCCTGGTACGAAAAGTGGGAGGACCAGGCTCATCAGGCCCATGCATTATGACGGGTCGGGCCGGACCTAAGGGTGATATCTGAGCCCAGCCCGACACATGACCCACGACATAATGTGCTTCGGGCCTAGCCGGGCCGGGTCGGACCTGGGCCGACACGTGACCCACGGTACAAGTATACATATGAGTTTGAGGAATACAAAGAACAATAAATTTAAAATTATTACCGATGTATGCATGTAACAAGTAAATTTTTTAATACAATGACAAAATAACAGCCTGAGAAATACATGAAAGTTCCAAGCCGCTGAATTCTTAATTAGAATTGCTATATGACATTCATGTGAGTTTCAAAGTCTAATTATTGGCTGAACAGGCTTCTTTTTTAATAAAAACTATCAAATTTGCTTCAGTTATTATTAACATCCAAGTGCTATATGACATTCAAAGTCTAATTATGGAACATAACAAATGTAACTATATATGAAAGCATTCAGATACCTGGTTGGTGGCTTGGCAATTTAGCCTGGTAAGTGTAAGGTAATCATGTAGATACCTGGTTGGATTTTGGAACATAGTTACCTGGGTCGAGGATCCTTTAGATACATGGTACGGAAATGTGGTAAGACTACTTTTCCTGGTATGCAGTATGAGGGGTGTAGGCTTAGAGGTTGGTGTTTTCTTACGAGCAGGTCGTGTATTTGCATCTAGAAAATCGTATTTGGTGGTTTGGGACATGTGCAACACATGCCACTAGATGCTCCAGTAAGAAAGAATAATAAGATAGTAGTTTAAGGAGCTGGTAGGACTAGAGGCATAAACAAACATGAGTTGAAGTTTGAAGTATGATGCGTTTTTTTTTGTTAATTTTACAAAGGACGTGGACTTTCGCTGAGTTAAATGGAAGGAAAGGATTAAAACAGCCGATTCCAAGAATGTTAGATAAATGCTTTGTTGTTGTTGTTGTAGTAATATATTTGTGTCTAGTAGGGAAGAGTTCGTAACGAATCCTACAAACTCCTATTGTATCCTTCATTTGACAAACTTATGTTAATCTTTTCTGTTACCATTTGATTACCACTATGTTAGTGCATCTGAGTTTCCTCGCAGCATCTTTCTTATTAAATGCTTTGAGTAACCTGACGGCTCTAAGTGATTTAGAGTTTCTCTATCTTATTTTTGTTGATATGGGCTTATAATTTTAGGAGCATTTCCGTGTATTTGATGCACGACAATTTCCGGTATGTTTTAGTAGTTTGGTTGCAGGTGGGTACACTTGCTTTTCTTGTGCAAAGCTTCTTCACACAGATTGAACGTGCCATGGATGTCTTTGTTCTGATTGAAATCAGGTACACATCTTCTTCTTGGATTTGGATCATCCATTTCAGGTCTAGGCGTCCAAGCTACTAATTGTCCAAAACCAAATTTCTTTCTTGACTAGAATTACAGTAGTTAGTGAAAGTTTTCCTTTGGCCATGGTCAAGGACAGACTTGTCAAGGACAGACTTGTTTTCTTGTATATCTCAAAGAGCCCAAGATGTGGAAAACACAAATCACACCAATTACAGATGTTGAGAACTGCAGACTTGTGGCGATTCAAGAATTGGAATAGGGTTATAATATTTCTGAACCATTAGCTCTACTACCTAATTTTTGATTGATACAGAAAGCTGTTGCTTGTGGCAATTTATAGTAAATTGAGTATGGTTGGTATTTCTGAAAGCTTAAGCTTAGCAAGAAATTCTTTCAGTTAGGTGTTTGCAAGGTTAGTGATAATTCTTCCAGGCCTTACCAAGAGTGGTTGCTCAACTAAGATACCTACTTCTGTAGCAATAGCGGACTAGCTTAATTATTTTAGGAACTCTTTGGCTGTAGGAACTGTAATTCTGGAAATTTTATTCCAGGAATCGGCCCAAAATTTGTCATAACTGCGTTCTTCTAGTGAAAATATATCCTGTACTAAAATTGGGAACGTCAATTCTCTCAAGAAATGTGTAAACGAATTTCTAATGGTCATCATGGAAAGATCTTGCTGCGGACTTTGGGGTTTGCACATATGAGACTCCATTGAGTGAAAAAAAAAATGGAATTATGTTTTAAGTTAAGAGACAAAGCAGAGCTATATTTAAGTTTGGTGGGAGTCTGGATTGGTGTGGTATGGTAAAAAGAGTGAAGAAAATGGAGTGTCGCAGAAAATTTCAAGTTCTACAGTTGGAAATTAAATCGCATCAGAGTTAATTTAGAGTTTGGAGGCCCAACACCATAACCTCAGTTTTGTTTTGCAGATCAAGATCTGGTTTCAAGCATGAGCTTAGGGTTTCGATCCAGATTACATAACTTAGAAACCCTATAAAAAAAATCTTCTACTATATAATGAGGCTTCAAAACGGCTCAAGAGTGAGCCGCCTAAGCCGTATGTATATCAAGGTCCATTTTATTTAAAAAATAAAATAAATTATATAAAAAATTGTTAAAAAAAGTTTAAATTTGTTTTATATATTTAACATGGGAAATCGAACTCAATCAAACAAGAGGAATACCTTCCACCTTAACCACATGAGTTAGAAAATATATTTGATTATAATTGGATAATATTCTTATTATATGTTAGCATGTGCATTTACTAGTATTAATAAAGACGCTCATTGTGCACTAATTATACAATCGGATCTTATGTTTGTATTTTGGGATAACCTGAGATCTTTGCAATATTTTCGGCATTTATCTGCAGCTTTTGCTTATCATTATGTCACAATGGTTATGCTCGACTTTTACTTATTTTTAATAGAACCAATATTAGCTTTTACTAGTCATGGTTCACGTGCACGTACCAAAAAGGAAAACAAATAAAAAAAGTCTCTGATATTGTTAAAATATTAGATACAATTTTAAATTATATTTAAATAGTTCAAATATAATTTAAATATGTTTTAATTAGACTTTGTTATAGAATTATTTTAAAAAATTTGGATACATGTGGTCTAAATATAATATTCAGTGTGATTTAAATATAATTTAAATATTAAATATATTTTAATTATGATTCTTTTATCGATATGTTTATAGGTTTTGAATATATGTTCAAATAGTTAAAAAGATTTTAATATTTTCTTTCTTATTTAGGTGAGGGTATACCAACACAATAGATAGAAGGATTAATTTTTTTTTAATTACATGAATTTATTCATTAGACGCCTTATTTTGAACTGTCGAGCTTGTTTATATAGAGATGATCCCAATTTCAATTCTCTTACTAGAATCCATATCCCATTTTCTCCAACCGAGCAAACAAATGTGTGTTAAGGTCCTTTGTGTTATGCTTAACTAATTGTCAAGATCGGTGCGGCCTACTGATCTTGATAGTCCTAATCCAAGGTCTTCTTAGAGCATTAATAGTAGATGGTGCTTAAAAATACATTTGTATTAAAAAAAATGTAGAATGGCTTAGATTTGTATGAGAATAATAAACAAATAAATCTTGAGGTCCAAATGAAATGAATGTATATAGCATGTGTCATCCATCTTTCTTTTTCAAAGAGCAATATAACATTTAGAATATAGAAATTGGGGCACCAAATTGATTATTTCTTTTCTACAAAATGAGTTCCTACATTCTGAATGTAGAAATTATGAGATCCAAGCTATGGCTCATGTGGCTGGAATGGAACCATTGTGAGACTTAATTGAACATTACTATTCTACAAAATGGACTCCTACATTATGATCTAGAAATTGGATGAAACTATAATTAGAAATATATGGAACGTTTGTTGCACAAATTATATCAATTCAAATACTCAGTTTGATATGAACGGTGGGATTGATACAACAAATGTTTGCATCATTTTTTCAAGCTACCACAACAAATATTATGTTTAACCACTTACGACAATAAATGCAACTTCATTTACATCATTTTTAGTGATTCTTACCACAATATAAAATTACAATATACATGTTAATTATATCATTTCAAATAATTAATTTATAAAATTTACAATATCATTTACATGCAACCAACTAATGGTTTGCAATATCGCTTACCGTAACTAATGCTATATGTAACATGTGTTGCATTGTATTTCTATTTACGGGTATATTCCATAAACACAGGTTCCGACCGATTGAAGCTGTTGGGGATTATTGAAGAGATCTTGATTCGAGCATAGGCCTCAGTCATAGACTTTCCGAAAAGAATACTAACCTTAGATGGAGATCTAGGAAAATGAAACTCAAGGTTCTTACTTTAAAACCACTCCAATAACTCTCACCAGGTCCCACTGTTGAACATAAAGTGTAGAATTTCTGCAATACCAAAATCATGTACCAAAAACTAGCTTGTTTACTAAAATAATTAGGCGTCATTTGGTTGGCGGAATTATAAAGTTGGAAAAGAAAAGCCATTTCTTTCCTGTGTTTGAATCTCAAAAAAAAGTATGAGGAAAGAAAAATGATTTCCACATGGAAGAAAAATAAGAAGAATAGTGGTTTCCTCTATCCAACCAAGAATTTACTTTTTCACTATAGAAAATTCACTAAAGTATATGCCCAACGCGCCATCGAAAACTTATAGAAAGTTTAAAATCCAAATACAAACATATCATAAAATGCTCGGATTTGAAACCTAATAATGAGTTTTTTTTTTATTTGAGAAAAAAGAAGATCAAATTAAAAATAATAAAATACAAAAATATATATTTAAAATAAGCTTAATCACTAGTCATTAGTGTTAGGAGACGTTGGGAGGTTCTCTCTCTGTCTATTTTCTCTCTCCGTCTATTTAGGGAATTCCTTGTAACATTGTTATCCTATGTAGTGTGTAATGTGATTGGAGAACAAATCATTAAAGAGTCCACTGAATATGGGGTTGGGATCTGCTGTCCCTATTTTGATGCCCCCAATCATATTCCTTCTCACAAGTAGAGGTGGACCTTACAAATTGTTGGAGTCTAGTCTGGATATGGCAAGCGTAAATTTTGGAGCCCAAATATGGTAATTTTTTTAATTTGATATGATTTGAAAATCTACATTAAATATCTGATTTAATCAGATTTACAAATTTGTATCAAATATTTAATTTGACCATATTTGGACGTCCATAATTGGTGATGGGATATAATCTACACCGTTGGTTGTTGGTGGACGGCCATATCTGATGGTAGACTACTTTTATGATTTTTTTTTAACCCTAAAATTAGGTTTCTCATCTTATTTATATGAGTTGAGGGTGGAGACACAAAGTGAAGGCACAAAGTAGAGATTCGGGGTGCTCGTCCACAAGAAAATATTAGAGAAAGTCATCACTTTGCCCTTAGGACTTCGTCATCCGAGATAGAAGGAAGAAAAAGATCTAATCGAGGAAGCGCCAACTTCGGTTAGGAAGATTGGTATAGGTTAGTGGGTGATCTTAATTGTAATCTTCTGTTTTTCTTCTTGAGAGTGGTGAAGGGGGTTGAACTATTAGGACAAATGGTTCAACGTGAGTTCTGTCAATCTTGTAATTTTATCTGAGTTATTAAAGGTTGGGATTTGTCCAGGTAACGTACGTCACCGCCATATACTTGTCTCCATCTTGTGCTTAGTGTCCGTTAGACAAGGGTTGGTTTTGATCAGGTGGGTTGGCAAAGGCTTCCGCACACGCCCAACAATTGATATCAGAGCTTTGGAGGTTCTGGCAACCATGTCTATGGAGCAGATGAACATTTGTATGATCACCCTCACAGGAGAAAAGTGGACGATTTGGAAGCCAAGGATGGAGGATCTACTCTGGTACAAGGACTTGCATGGTCCGTTGGAGGCCGACAACGCAAAGCCAACGGACAAAGCTGCTGAAGATTGAAAACGACTGGATCGGAAGGCCGTTGGATTCATCCGCCAATGGATGGATGATTCGGTATTTCACCACGTGTCCATGAAGAGTTCGGCAAAAGCATTGTGGAAGAAGCTGCATTCGTTGTACGAAAGGAAGACGACTGGCAACAAGGCGTTTCTTATTCGCCAACTCGAAGTACACGGAAGGTGCCCTTGTGGCACAATATCTCAATGAGGTTCAAGCTATCATCAATCAGTTATCTGCGAGGACATGGAGGAGTTCTCGGGATCTTGCGGTTATGGACCGCAATGAGGGCTGCTATCACTGTGGCGAAAGTTGTCATATTAAGACGAACTATATAAAAGCTCAAAGCTGAGAAGGCCAAAGACAAGGACGATCAGGAGGATCGCACGGCGTTTGGAGATATCATCATCGCAGCAACCGACGCAGAGAAACCTTGTGGCATGTGTCATGATGGCGACTGGGTCATGGACACGGGGGCATCGTACCTGTAGTGCCCTGTCCCGATAGGCGGCGAACTATGTAATATGCTTACGGCGAGTCAGACTCGTTCAAAAACTTAGATGGCTAGTCTGACTCGATCGCTAAGCTTGGCTTACGATAACACTTGGTGGTATCGAATAAATCGATTTGGATGAATGTTACGAGAATCGATCCAACTAATGGAACGACTTCTATTGAAATAAGTCCTAGATGCAGCAGGCTGCGTCTCGGCGAGTGAGTTCTATATAAGAGTCCTTTCGACGAGACCGGGCTATTGTATGGTTTTCTTGAGTTTTTGTTGCTTGGTTTTGACGAATGTGTTTTCGCTTTGATTTTTGCATTCATTCTACGAATTTCAAAACGCAGGATTAAAGAAGGAATTCTGATAAAATGTTGGTGCCATTGCAGGAGCTCGCGTAATTGAAGCTTGAACGTTGCGAAGCGCTTCGACTCTCGGCACGATCAAATACTTGGTGGGTGGTTCGGTCCCTTCTTTTCTACTCCTTCCCGCAAACGAAATTCTTTTGCCTCGAACTTATTCAAATCGACGATGTCAAGTTAAATGCATGCCAAATCACTAAAATCAAGACTCGGGATAACTGTATCGATTTAGAGTAATTTACTCTGAAAATATAAGTTTTGCACCAAAAAGAGAAAAGTTAAGGTTCTAGAAAAGAGAGAGACTATTTCATGATCTGCAAAAATTTAATGAAACGTCAGTTGCGACAGATGGTACCTCGAAGAATTTGGCGCCTACGGGATGCTAAATCAGAAGTACGACTTTGGGGAAAATGATTCGTTGCATGAGTTGAAAAAAATGATAATGCTGCTTAATACTATCCACGCTATGTAATCTATTTCATATGGTTAAACTGTTCACGCATTGGCATGATCATGGACGACTTCTGCACAAGTTTAACTTTTCTCGAAACGGTATATGGGACACCGGTATCGAATCGACCTAGGGGGAACATAAATTCGTGCTTCGGCGTGAGGCATTGCGGGACCTCCAGTTGGGCTTGCAACCCAGGCTGACAGGACGCGTCGCAATGCCATATAAATGTCCCTCGTGGTGTGTAACGCCAATGACCACATATAAGATAGTAGCATGCTCAGCTATTGTCTTATGCATGTAGTAAGTATTATCTTTATTTTTATGCAGGAACGAGCACGACCGTGGTAAGAATTATGATAAACTGCTATATTTTTACTGTTCAAAAGAAGGCTATCAATATGAACTGAATTTATTTAGTTCTAAATAGAAAAAAAAAACTCCAATGCATGCCTACCTTAACAATCAAAGTCAGTTTAGACGAGTGGGTTCATCCCACTCACTAGTGCATTTCCAAGTGTACTAATCTGTAGCGCCCCGCTTTCGATAGGCGACGGGACTTCATAATATGCTAGCGCTGAGTCAGATCGGCCGGGAACTTAGATGGCCGTCTGACTCGATCGCTAAGCTTGGTAAACGATAACGCCTTGCGGCATCGATTCAAATCGATTTGGACGGAAGTTACGAGAATCGATCCAACTAATGGAACGACTTCTGTTGGAATAAGTCCTAGATACAGCGGGCTGCGTCTCGACGAGTGAGCTCTCTATAAGAGTCCCTTCGACGGGACCGGACCGCTATATGATTTTCTTGGAGCTTTGCCGCTGGGCTTGATGAAGTGCTTTCGCGTCGTTTTTATGGATGCAATTACAATTTCGATGCAAGGGAAAAAGAAGGAATTCTAACAAAGCGTTGGTGCCATTGCAGGAGCTCGCGTAACTAAGGATTGACGTTGCGTAACGCTTGGACGATCGGCACGAAGCAAAGTAATCGGTGGGTGATTCGACCCTTCTTTTCTACTCTGTCCCGCAAACTTATTCCTTGCTTCGAATTCATTCAAATCGAACGATGCCAAGTTAATTGCATGCCAATCCACTAAGGTCAAGAACTCGGGAAAAACGTATTGATTTTGAGTAATCTACTCTGAAAAATACAAGTTTCTCACATAAACAGAAAAGTTTAAGGTTCTAGTAAAAAGATAGACTATTTCACGTGCTGCAAAATAATGTGAAACGTCGATCATGGGTTATGATGCCTCGGACAATTTGGTGCCCACGGGATGCTAAATCGGTGTACGGCTTTGGGAAAAATGAATCGTTGCATGAGTTGCGAGAAATGATAATGCCGTTCGATACTATCCGCGCTATACGAAACTGGTTGCATATATTAAACTGTTCGCACATAGGCATGGTCATGGACAGCTTGTGCACAAGTTCATTTTCCTTAAAACGGTATCCAGGGCATTGGAACCGATTCGTCCTAGGGGGAATAATTTATCGTGCTTCGGCGCGAGGCATGCGGGACCTTCAGTAAGGCTTGCAACCTAGGCTGAAAGGGTAGCGTCGCATGCCAACTTCGATTAAGTCCCTAGTGGTGCGTAGCACCAATGACCGCATATAAGATAGTTGCATGCTCACCTATTGTCTTATGCAGGTGTAAATATTATTTCTGTTTTCATGCAGGGACGAGCACGTCCGTGGTAAGAAATATGATAAACTGCGATGTTATGTTGCATGCTTTAATACTCAAAGACGGCTATCGAATATGAACTGAATTCATTTAGTTCTAATAGAAAGATAACTCTAAAGCATGCCTACCCTAACAATCAGAGTCGGTTTAGACGAGTTGGTTCGTCTCGTCCACTTAGCAAGTGTGCTAATCTCCTCCCCCAATTTTCCTAGGTGCGGCGGGCGCTCCAACCTAAAACGAAGCTGAAGTGCGGAGAGGCGTTTTGAAGCTCTTCCTATGCTGAAGTATTTTGAAGCCAATTCAAGTCGACGGCTTATGTATAAAGGGGCGAATGTATGGGACGGCAAGCGTAGTTCAGGCAACTTGTCGAATGTATTTTCTTTCTGTTTTCAATCAATGTAGCCGCAACGGCATCCAATGTAATTACGACTTGCACTTCGTTGCAAGCTACGAATGAAAAGCATTTCTATCTTCTTATACTGCGTCTTAAATTCTGATGTGATTTGTGAAGTTTCAACTTGGCGTATTTATATCAAATACAACGTAACGTTCTGCCTTGTACGAGTGCAATTCCAGACTCGTACGGCATCACGCCTTAGCGAGGACGATCGAATCGGCAAAATTAACATCGGGGATGAACGTTGCCGACTCGGGGCGTGACAAATTGGTATCAGAGCTCAGTTATGTTTCCTCGAATTTTTGAAAGATGTTTCATTGTTGGAATGTCCATTGCGATGGCTTGATTGAATGCTTGTCGGCATGCTGCGTGAAATACAAGTTCCATACAGGTAAGCCCGTAGATATTTTTGAAAAATACTAACGGGTTTACACTGTTTGTAGGAATGACTAAGCGAGATAAGAAAATTGTCGGCCCAACAACCCAAACCGTAGATAGTACGTCGAGCACAAAAAGCACTGGCCCTAGCGAGACGACTATGGAGAAGATGCTACAGTTAATGGAACTGCAGCAGCAACAGCTTCAGACACAATTCAAAGCCCAATTTGAGGCGCAACAGAAACAGATGAATGCCCTGACTCAGATAGTGAGCAGAATGGCGGGCAATACCACGACGACGGACGAAGAGCCCGAGGAAACGCAAGGTGATCAAGAAGAAGACGAGGAGGAAGAAGTCTCCCCGCAAATGATGAACTCTCCTTCCATGTTCAAAGTGAAGGAGTTTCGCAAAATGAACCCACCAAAGTTCAACAGCCGAGCAGAGCCCGACGTAATAGTAGGATGGCTCGCAGAGATGGAGGACTTGTTCGATCTCCTCTGCATCGAAGGGTCCCAGAGGGTGGCCTGTGCGGCGCTGCAGTTACAACTAAGAGCACATGACTGGTGGGCGGCGAAGAAATAAGAGATCTGTGAAACCGATTCCAACAAAAAGATTTCTTGGGAAATGTTCAAGACAACCTTCCTTGAGCAGTACGTTCCTCGCGCCATCCGTCGACAGAAGGGGGATGAGTTCATGATGTTGAGGCAGGGGTATATGAGTGTTGAAGATTATGATGCAAGCTTCTCGAAACTTGCAAAATTTGTCGGCGCCTTCCTGCCCAATAAAGAAGAATGGTGCGAGCGTTTTCAGCAAGGCCTCAACGACGAACTACGTAGGGACGTCATGAACCAACGATGCCAAACTTATCGTGAATCCTACGAAGCCGCACTTGATAGTGAGCGAATCTTTGGCCGTACGTCACAAAGGGCCGTGCCTGTCGTTCGCAACAACTTCAACAAGCGTCCTAATGACGCTGGAGGATCGGGAGTACAAAAGCGCCCAAACACGTCTGAGAATCGTGGTCACTTTGTCGCAGTAAATTGCAACAGATGCGGCAAGCGTGGACACCGAGCACCCGATTGCAGACTGAGAACATGCTTCAAGTGTGGCGAGCTAGGCCACTTCAGTCAATATTGTCAAGCGGGAAAGCCGAATCAACACAACCCACCAAGGAACACTCCGAATCCATATAAAGCGCCTACACTACAAGGCGCAAATGCGGTGCCTGTGACCCCGCAGAATCAACGCCACGGAGCTCAAGGCCGAGTTTATGCCTTAACTCGGGACGAGGCGTACGCGTCCGATACGGTTGTAACAGGTATATTACTCTACAAAGATATACCTGCTCGAGTCCTATTCGATTCGGGTGCGACGCATAGCTTTATATCTGCTGATTATGCGAAAGAAAATAAAATAACCATGCAATCACTAGATATAAATATTAGCGTTAGCACTCCGTCGGGAGTCGATATGCCTGCAAACTTTATTTGTAGGGATGGCCACATTTGCGTCGGAGGAAGATATCTATCCTTGGATGCCGTCGTGCTAGACACCAAAGATTACGACATAATCCTGGGCATGGATTGGTTGGGCGCTTGTCGTGCAACGATCGAGTGCGCGGAGAAGAGAGTGGTGTTTCGTCTTCCTGGCGAGACAGAGTTCTTATATTCGTGCGGTACAGCCTCGAAGACGGCGATGATGGTATCGGCAATCTCGGCAAGGCGTATGCTGCGTTCCGGCTGCGCGGGATACTTGGCATCAGTTCGAGACACGCGGACGGATAATACAAACACAATGCAGACTGATGTTGTTGCAGATTTTCCTGACGTTTTTCCTGACGAGATGCCCGGGATGCCGCCGGATCGAGAAATTGAATTCAGCATCGACACCTTTTCGGATACACGGCCGATATCGAAGGCACCTTACCGAATGGCTCCTGCAGAACTGAAGGTGCAATTATAAGAGTTGCTAGACCGCAGATTTATTCGCCCTAGCGTCTCTCCGTGGGGAGCTCCCGTACTGTTCGTGAAGAAGAAGGATGGGTCGTTGCGGCTATGCATCGACTATCGGGAACTAAACAAGGCGACCGTACGAAACAAGTATCCTTTGCCGCGAATCGACGACTTGTTTGACCAACTGCAAGGCGCGGCAATATTTTCAAAAAGCGATCTTCGTTCAGGCTTTTATCAATTGAAGATCAAGTCCGACGACATATCGAAGTCTGCCTTCTGCACTCGATATGGTCATTACGAATTCCTCGTCATGCCGTTCGGTTTGACGAATGCCCCAACCGCGTTCATGGATCTGATGAACCGAGTCTTCCGACCTCAAATAGATAAATTTGTAGTCGTATTCATCGACGATATCCTTGTCTACTCAAAGAATCATGAAGAACATGCGGAACATTTGAAGACGGTACTGCAGATTCTGCGTGAAAACAAATTGTACGCCAAGCAGAGTAAGTGCGAGTTCTGGATGAGTAGCGTGACATTCCTCGGGCACGTAATCTCTGCCGAAGGGGTCGCGGTGGACCCAAAGAAGATTGATGCGGTGGTGGATTGGAAATGACCTGCCTCGGCTAGCGACATTCGGAGTTTCCTGGGCTTAGCGGGCTACTATCGTAGGTTCGTACGAAGCTTTTCAAAACTGGCGTCGCCTCTGACTCGCCTCACCCAGAAGGGAGTAGTATTTGAATGGAGCGACGACTGTGAATCCAGCTTTCTAGAGTTGAAGCAACGGCTCGTCTCAGCTCCAATCCTTGCACTTCCAGATGGTCCCGAAGGCTTTCAGATATTCAGCGACGCATCAGGAACTGGCCTCGGGTGCGTACTCATGCAGAGAGACAAAGTCATCTCCTACGCTTCACGGCAGTTGAAGCAGCACGAGAAAAACTACCCGACGCACGACCTAGAATTGGCGGCGATCATCTTTGCATTGAAGTTATGGCGGCACTACCTCTATGGTGTGGCATGCAGAATCTACACAGATCAAAAAAGCCTGAAATACTTATTTACGCAACGGGAACTCAACCTACGACAGCGACGTTGGCTCGAACTCATAAAAGATTACGAGCTAACGATCGAGTATACACCGGGCAAGGGAAACGTGGTGGCCGACGCACTCAGCAGAATGTTTATGGGAACACTGGCCATAAACAAGGAGATACAGCGAGACCTTGAAGCGATGGGTATCGAACTCGGAATTGAGTATCGACACCTGCACCTAGCTCAGCTGAAGTTAGGATCGAGCCTGCTTAACAAGATAAAGATCGCACCGGAGGACGACTCATTCCTGAAGAAAATGCGCGAGCTGATTTCAACGGGAAGGGCGACTGACTTTACGGAAGACAGAGACGGGACGATGCGACTAAAGGGAAGGGTTTGCGTTCCTGAAACTGCCGAACTCAGAAAAGAAATTCTGACGGAGGCACATTATGCGAAGTACTCGTTACATCCTTGAAGCACCAAGATGTATAAGGACTTGTGCACAAACTTTTGGTGGCACGGCATGAAGAAAGACGTGGCTACGTTCGTATCGCAATGCATGGCGTGTCAGCAGGTGAAGGCAGAACACCAACGGCCAGGCGGCGAGCTGCAGAACATCGCCATTCCCGAGTGGAAGTGGGACAATATCTCGATGGATTTCATTGTGGGATTTCCGAAGACGCCGTGAAAGAATGACGCAATTTGGGTCATTGTTGATAGATTGACCAAGTCGGCTCACTTCATCGCAATTAAAGTAGGATGGAGCGTCGATTTGTTAGCACAAATCTACGTCGATGAGATTGTTCGACTGCACGGGGTACCGACCTCTATAATTACGGACAGAGACGGGCGATTCCTATCGCGCTTCTGGACGAGCCTCCAAGCGGCGATGGGGACCAAACTAAACTTTAGTTCGACGTACCATCCCCAAACAGACGGTCAGACAGAGAGGGTCAATCAGATCTTAGAAGATATGTTGCGTCTGTGTGCGATCGACCTAAAGACTAGTTGGGATACGCATTTGCCGCTTGTGGAGTTTGCGTATAACAATAGTTATCAGTCGAGCATTCAGATGGCTCCATACGAAGCGCTCTACGGGAGAAAGTGCCGTTCGCCGATATGCTGGGATGAAGTCGGAGAGCGACAAGTGCTTGGACCAGAACTGGTGGAGCAGGCCGTCGAAAAGGTCCGCTTGATTCGAGATAGACTCCGTATCACGCAAAGTCGACAAAAGAGCTACGCAGATCTTCGTCGACGACCGCTAGAGTTCTTGGTTGGGGACCATGTGTTTCTGAAAGTAACGCCCATGCGCGGTGTGATGCGGTTCGGCGTTAAGGACAAGTTGAGCCCGAGATTTGTAGGCCCCTTCGAGATCATTGAACGAGTTGCGACGGTTGCTTATCGGATCGCACTACCTCCTGCCTTAGCTGATGTGCACGATGTTTTCTACGTTTCACAACTTCGAAAATACGTGCACGATCCAAGTCATGTGGTTAGCTTCGATCAGTTGGAGCTACGTACTGACTTGTCTTACTCGGAGGAGCCTATTCAAATTTTGGACCGCAAGGAGAAAGTGCTACGTAATCGGTCGATGTCCTTAGTCCGCGTGCTTTGGCGGAACCATTCAGTCGAGGAGTCGACGTGGAAGATGGAGGCGGAGATGAAAGAGAAGTACCCCGCATTGTTTGTCTAAATTAAGGTCAGACCCTTGTTCTTAAGTTTCAGGATGAAACTTTTTCTTAGTGGTATATTATGTAGCGCCCTGCTTTCGATAGGCGACGGAACTTCATAATATGCTAGCGTCGAGTCAGATCGGCCGGGAACTTAGATGGCCGTCTGACTCGATCGCTAAGCTTGGTAAACGATAACGCCTTGCGGCATCGATTCAAATCGATTTGGACAGAAGTTACGAGAATCGATCCAACTAATGGAACGACTTCTGTTGGAATAAGTCCTAGATGCAGCGGGCTGCGTCTCGGCGAGTGAGCTCTCTATAAGAGTCCCTTCGACGGGACCGGACCGCTGTATAGTTTTCTTGGAGCTTTGCCGCTGGACTTGATGAAGTGCTTTCGCGTCGTTTTCATGGATGCAATTACAATTTCGATGCAAGGGGAAAAGAAGGAATTCTAACAAAGCGTTGGTGTCATTGCAGGAGCTCGCGTAACTAAGGATTGACGTTGCGTAGCGCTTGGACGATCGGTACGAAGCAAAGTAATCGGTGGGTGATTCGACCCTTCTTTTCTACTCTGTCCCGCAAACTTATTCCTTGCTTCGAAGTCATTCAAATCGAACGATGCCAAGTTAATTGCATGCCAATCCACTAAGGTCAAGAACTCGAAAAAAACGTATTGATTTTGAGTAATTTACTTTGAAAAATACAAGTTTCTCACATAAACAGAAAAGTTTAAGGTTCTAGTAAAAAGATAGACTATTTCACGTGCTGTAAAATAATGTAAAACGTCGATCATGGGTTATGATGCCTCGGACAATTTGGTGCCCACGGGACGCTAAATCGGTGTACGACTTTGGGGAAAATGAATCGTTGCATGAGTTCCGAGAAATGATAACGCCGTTCGATACTATCCGTGCTATACGAAACTGGTTGCATATATTAAACTGTTCGCACATAGGCATGGTCATGGATAGCTTGTGCACAAGTTCGTTTTCCTCGAAACGGTATCCAGGACATCGGAACCGATTCGTCCTAGGGGGAATAATTTATCGTGCTTCGGCGCGAGGCATGCGGGACCTTCTGTAAGGCTTGCAACCTAGGCTGAAAGGGTAGCGCGCATGCCAACTTCGATTAAGTTCCTAGTGGTGCGTAGTACCAATGACCGCATATAAGATAGTTGCATGCTCACCTATTGTCTTATGCAGGTGTAAATATTATCTCTGTTTTCATGCAGGGACGAGCACGGCCGTGGTAAGAAATATGATAAACTGCGATGTTATGTTGTATGCTTTAATACTCAAAGACGGCTATCGAATATGAACTGAATTCATTTAGTTCTAATAGAAAGACAACTCTAAAGCATGCCTACCCTAACAATCAGAGTCGGTTTAGACGAGTTGGTTCGTCTCGTCCACTTAGCAAGTGTGCTAATCTCCTCCCCCAATTTCCCTAGGTGCGGCGGGCGCTCCAACCAAAAACGAAGCTGAAGTGCGGAGAGGCGTTTTGAAGCTCTTCCTATGCTGAAGTATTTTGAAGCCAATTCAAGTCGACGGCTTATGTATAAAGGGGCGAATGTATGGGACGACAAGCGTAGTTCAGGCAACTTGTCGAATGTATTTTCTTTCTGTTTTCAATCAATGTAGCCGCAACGGCATCCAATGTAATTACGACTTGCACTTCGTTGCAATCTATGAATGAAAAGCATTTCTATCTTCCTATACTGCGTCTTAAATTCTGATGTGATTTATGAAGTTTCAACTTGGCGTATTTATATCAAATGCAACGTAACGTTCTGTCTTGTACGAGTGCAATTCCAGACTCGTACGGCATCACGCCTTAGAGAGGACGATCGAATCGGCAAAATTAACATCGGGGACGAACGTTGCCGACTCGTGGTAAGAATTATGATAAACTGCTATATTTTTACTGTTCAAAAGAAGGCTATCAATATGAACTGAATTTATTTAGTTCTAAATAGAAAAAAAAACTCCAATGTATGCCTACCTTAACAATCAAAGTCAGTTTAGACGAGTGGGTTCATCCCACTCACTAGTGCATTCCCAAGTGTACTAATCCTCCAATCCCACAGGTGACGAGAACTCTTGGGGTGCGGTACTAGGCCAAAGCTGAAGTTCGGAGAAGCATTTTGAAGCTTTTCCTATTCTGAAGTATTTTGAAGCCAATTCATCGAAGACTTTTAATGTATACAAGGGTGAATGTATGGAACGACAAGTATTAGTTCAGGCAGCTTGTCGAGTATTTTTTTGTTTCAATCAATGTAGTCGCAACGGCATATCCAATGTAATTACGACTTGCATTTCGTTGCAAGCTATTAATGAAAATTATATTTCTATCTTCTAATACTGCGTGTTCAATTACTCTCTGATTTGTGAAGTTTCAACTTGATGGTTCAAATAATTGATAAAATGTAATGTTCTTGCCTTGTACGAGTGCAACTCTAGACTCGTACGACATCACGTCCTAGCGAGGATGATTGATTTGGCATAATCGATGTGAGGACGAACGGTTTGTCGAATCACGTCCTGACCCGCACCCGGAGTAAGGGCACGAGTGCGAGACAATGTCCCAGCCTACGCCGCAGAAACGACATAGAATGCTGTCTAGGTCTACTATCTAACAACATTATAATATTAAAACCTGTCGAGAATGGTCAACTCCGAACGGAGGACAAGTAGTGACTATAATATACTCAATCACAAACTCTAAGAAAGATAGATGATACTGAAAGATAAAGACAACAAGATGTGAAAAATATCATCCAGAAGATCCAACACAGAAATAATACAAGTCCAAAGTCTCAGAGTCAACAATATCAAATACAAATACTAAATAATAACAAGCCAAAGTGTAATCTGGAGACAAAGTCCAGTACTAAACTAATCTAGCAGAGCTACCACTAATGTCTCATCGGCTGGAACTAACTCCTGCTGGACAAGGGTCTCCCGGTCTACGTCCACTACGTCATGAGGACCATAGTGGGAAGGACACTCGTCCTTGTCATCATCTGTAAAATTTTATCAACATATCCAGTCAGGATGGAACGAGCACAAATCTCCTATAACAGTTCTAGTTAGACGATAAAGAATATGTAGCAGTAAATAGAGAGAATATACAAGGTAAGTGGTATGTACATGAATCATGGTAAGGCATATCAAAACTATAATAGCAAGAGAACAGTGTATATAATGTACAAGAATCAGAAAAACTACTATCTATGTGAGTTTAGCACTAGTTTCAACATGTGATAGGCTTAGGAAATTGCACGGGAATAATGGCCTGGCTAATCATACGTGCGGTGTATGATTAACACTCACGAAAAAAAATATCTTGTACGTGAATGATTTGATCACATATCTACGCTAATACCTCTGCCCCTGACTAGTATAATGGATCCAACCATGACACGTCATGACACATATTCTCTGAGAAGGTCGCGAGCCTCTCACAGGAATCGTGTCTATACAATACACAAGAAACAAGAAGGCTTGCACAAGATATACCAAGTAATACAAGGAATAACATCTCATGACGGGATCCAGACAAATACTAATCTGTGTGAACAATATGGCAAGAGAACAAGGATATCTACACTAAATACAAGAAATATAGACGATATCATAAAACAGAAATACTATCAGAGAATGTACTCGCCTGAGATCTGGTGGAAAATGTCAACAATGTATCGAGGCTCAGAGTGAAGTCACGGACCTAGTGTCACGACCCGCACCCTGATTAGGGGCACGAGTACGTGGTTACGTTCAGCCTACGCCGCAGCATCCGCGGTAGAACGCTGTCTAGGTCATCTATAAATACTACAACTAAACAGATAAAGGTACCTGTACTGTATATACACTCCGAATGGAGGTGACATAGCAATACAGTCTCAATCACAAATGTAAAACTAAGGTAGATATCATGGAAAGGAAATATGATAGATGAAGCAGGAAATAAGTTCGAGATCCATACAAGTCCAAGACTAAACATAACATCACAGAATATAATATAATACTACAGTCTGAAAAGTACTAGCTGGCTCGCAGGCCAGGAAAACCTAACTAAGCTACACTACTCAGGGTGAGCAAAGTCTAGTGGCTCGACTATCAAGCCACGGTCCAAGTCTACTCCATCTAACCCGTCCCCATAATAGGTCGGGCAATCAGCCTCAAAATCATCTGTAAAATTGTCAACGGTATCATGTCAGGAAAATAATCAAGTACAAACACCAACAGCAGTTCCATATGAATTGACAAATACTATAAGAGACAGTGTAATGAAATACAAGACAGAGATATGTGAAATACAGGGTAAAATCAGCAGGAAATGTATAATAGATGTGAGTACTGAATATGACGACAATATATAAGTAGGATTGCTTAGGAACTATTCGTAAGCCGAGTTACAATCCTTAAACCAAACAAGGACCGGGGTTGTAATCATTCTCCCGAACAAAACTTAGCCTTCTAGGATAAATAAATATAAAAATGTGACTTGAATTATTAGAGCGCTATGTGATCGGCTAAGGAATCATGGTAGGATTATCCACTTGGCCAGACAATCACATAAAAATCTGAAAGGGTCATGCCGGCCAACCTGGATAACATGGACATGGGGTATCTGCTACACCCTACGTGAAGTGAGGGTGGCGCTAGCAAAATAGTGACAGGGAGGCTTTGAGCACATAACCCCTAATAATTCCCCCATCCCCGAATAGTATTATGGATCCGAACATGGCACGTCATGACACGGATTCAAAAACAGGTGATCAGCCCACTCCCAAATAAATGTCTATATAAGTACATGAAACATGGATATCACACACCAATATACCAAGAAAAATATGGGAATAACATCTCATGACAGGATCCGACGTATACTAGTCCGTGAACTATCGTGTCAAGAATCAAGTAAGACACTACAACTGAATCGGATATAGTAGATATCAAGACAATAAAAACTATCAGTAAATGTACTCGCCTGTGGTCCTGAGATGATAAGGTGAACAGATGCTCAGAGTAATCACAGACCTAAAATAAGATACTAGGAGTCAAACAGGGTTTTATACTGAAAAGGAAACTAATTTAAGTCATGAATGCAAGTCTAAGTCAAAACAAGGTCAATCTAGGTCAAACTGAGTCGTACTAGGTCATACTGGTTCATACTAGGCCTGTCAATGGTAGCTTATCGGTCGGATGTTGGTATTACCACATCCGAACCGATAGCTATCGGATATATCCGATAACCATCCGATATCTGATCGGATGGGATTATTCGCTCCCGTATCCGTTACCGATAACATTAACGGATATCGGGTAATATTCGAACCAATAAGAATATGCTTTATCAGCATAGAGTACTTTTTAGCTAAGAGAACAACTTTAACTCTGAAGTCTGTACTACTATGTATACTTTTAAGACGGTGAATCATGATGGAGCACAAGTAGTTCACGATTCTGGATATGAGTTGATCATATTCACTAGCAACTTTTGTTTGTAGAAAATCCTACTTTTTTCAGTGTTAGAAGTTCCTATTCTTTCAAGAGTAGCTCTGATAGAAATGGGAAAGGGCAATATTTAATTTATCAGTAAAGCAGATTAGATAATGAACTCCACAGCTAATAGCTATATTCGAACCTGAGTTATCTCCATAATGTTCCTTCCCCCTCGACCAACAACAGCACCAATATGCTCATCCGCAACACCAATTACCACTGAGTTGCTTTGGGCATCATTGGGCCCAACTGGTGACCTGTGAATCCCTTGCGATGAACTCCCCTGCAGAAAATGTTATACATAGGAAAATGCTTGAAATTAGTAAATCGAAGAAGAAAGAATACCTAAAATGAAGATCCGGACATGGCACTGAAGAATGAGAGAGAGAGAAAGAGGGCGAGGCCGCGCCGCCGCGAGAGAGAGAGGGCGAGAGAGAGAGAGAGAGAGAGCTTTGGCGGTGGTGGGCTGGTGGCTAATGATAATCTGAGAGAGAAAGAGAGTGACTCTCTGAGTCTACTCATTCTTTTAGGGTTAGGACTTACGGTTGTGATGAATTGATCTCATCTCCACCGTTGAGAGTGACTCTCTGAGTCTCTGGGCTTGGGCCTTTTAAAAGCTGGGACTTGGGAGTAGTGGATAATGGATTATCATATATTTTCGTATTATGTTATTTTTTAATTTTTGGGTCGGATGTTATCGGATCGGATATCATACTTTTCGTATCCGCATCCGATATCCGATAAATATCCGATAAGACATCCGTATCCGTAACCGAAAATTCGGATATTATTGGTTCGAATGCGGATTGAATGCGAATTTTCGGTCTACTATTGACAGGCCTAGTTCATACTAGGTCATACCAAGTCACTGGGAGTCAATCCAAGTCAAACTAGGTCAAACGGGGTCAAATGTTGACTTACAGTTGACTTTTGGTCAACTGGTCAACCCTGGTCAACTCTGGTCAACTCTAGGTCAAGCTTAGGTCAACCTAGTCTAATGTTGACCAACTGTTAACTTTCAGTCAACTGGTCAACTCTGGTTTGGTTTCGGTCAAATCTAGTCGCTTATAGGCTAAGTTTGACTCTCGGTTGACTTTTGTTGACTTTTGGTAAAAATGGTCAACCGAAGTCAAAACTAGTCTAGGAGCACTATATTTGATCATTACCAACCAAGGGAACCAAGTTCTAACCATATCTTAGACTCTAAACTCAAATACCTTAGTTCTAGGTAAAACCTACATTACCCTTAAGGTAAATCCCGATACCTTGCCCAATACCAAGGAAACCCCGCTAATACCCAAGATACTAGCCTAGGCTCCTTAGGGTAGCTAGATACTATCCTATCTAAGGTTTACCTACCAAGAAATATGGGTATCCTAGGTATCTAACATATTTTAGAACATGTATTGGTTTTACCCTCATTACCCCTACCAATATCATATATCATTCTCACATTACTCTAGCACTCACCCACACAATTCACTCACACACAACACTCTCATATATCACTCACCTATAAGCTTTCCTATAGGTTTTCCTATTAGTTTACACATAGGCTAACCTATAGGCTACTAGCTACACACACTAGGCTCACACACACACACACACACAAACTCATAACACACACACACACATAGCTGAATTTTATGGACTGGTATATGAAGCAATGTGGACTGATTTGTGGGCAACCAATGGTCTAAAATTGGACAGCACCTAGGGGGTTAAGGACAGCCAACAAGTGGTTAAAATGGACTGCTAACAAGGGGGTTAATGACAGTTTATATGGGCTTACATGGGCTGTGTTAGTGTCCAGTTATTAGGCTGAAATATGGTCAATGGGACAACCAATAGATGGGTTTTTTTATGGACAGTTTTGGGACAACAATTAGCAGGTTTTGGGAGCTTTTCAATGGGTGCAATGGAATGAAATATGGACTGACTTGTAGGGTGGTTTGATGATGTATATGGACTGATTTTGTGGGGGGTTTTGGACAGCCAAATGGGTTTGCATATGGACTGTTGTCTGGGGGTTAATGACAGCCATAAAAGGGGTTTAAAGGGCTATTATTGGACTGGAAGTTGGGGGCTGTCATGGGCTGCAATGTTGCTGTCAATAGGAAAATGGGGACAACCAACATATGCAGCAAAGGGGCTATAGGGACTGTCACATAGGACAGTAATATGGAGCAAAGGGGGACTGAAATGTGGCTGTTAACAGGGCAGTAAAGGACTGTTGTTCCCCCCTTTCAAACTCCTCTCTCTACACCACAATATCTCTAAACCATACACTCATACACTCTCCAACACACAACACATACACACACAACCCATCACTTGGCCGAAATCCTCATGCCCCCATACCAACACAAAATCACGCATTCACACCATAATATATATCTATATATCTATAAGCCATAATATATATATATATATATATATATATATATATATATATATATATATATATATATATATATATATATTTTATATATATATATATATAGAGAGAGAGAGAGAGAGATTGATATATATAAGCCATATATATATATATATATATATATATATATATATATATATATATATATATATATATATATATATATATATATATTAGATAATATGATACAATATGATACTTAGGAAAACACATCTCTACACACTCAAAAATCTGGAATTAAATACTAGAACAACATCAAATCAATATACAATAAATCCACACGTGTCCAAATAGGGGTTTTCCCACTAGGACACGATCCCACAACACAAGGACACTCCTATGACCTCTAAATGGACACGAAATGGACACAAATGGAGATACAACCATGGAGGTCATTCCTACGGGTTCAAAATAATCCTATATGCATATTGGGATGGATTAGAGTAGAGATTATACCTTCCGGGAGAGAGATTCAAAGGAAAGAGCCTTCCGACCCGACACCGACACGTAGAGATTCCAAAAGGACACGAACGAGCTCCGAATCCTCCCAAACTTGGCTAGCTCCTTCCTTTCATGGAGTAGAGAAGAAATGAAGAAGATTTGGTGGAAGGAGGGGTTGATTTGGTGGAGAAATCAATGGGGTTCCTTTTCTAAATTAATTTGGGGAAGAACAAGAGAGAGAATGGAAGAGGGAATAATGATGAATGATGGAGCCTATCCACTCTATGGTGGCTGGCCATAATGGGCTGTTTTTTCTCCATTATAAAAAGTCTAAAATGCCCTCCCCTAGTCCTATTGTTTAATATTAGGAAAGGGCTAAATGTTTGAGGCTAAATTAGTCATTCTAATTCACTAATCTAACCAAAACTTATCCATAATTAATTAGTCTAACCACTAACTAAAATAATTATCATGTGGGCCATGGCTAACTAGTGTGTGGGTCCCACTAGAGTCAACACTACCCCGGGTCCCCGTTACAAGTCGGATTGAGCTGAAATTCGAACCCGACTCAAATAACCCCAAAATAATCTTATAAATAAATAAATAATTTCAAAAATATTCTAAAAATAAAAAATGACAAAAATATTTCTGTTTCTGAAAACTGGGGGTGACAAATCTATCCATCTTAAAAAATTTTGTCCTCGAAATTAAAACCAAACAATAGTAAAATATCAAAATCACAAGTCATGGCTTAAAATTTAAAATGATTAAAATCTCAAAAATTAAAGCATGAATTAAATGACTAAAATTATAAAATTTAAAATTACTCTCAAATAGAAACTGGGTGCTATAAGTCTATCCACCTTAAAAGAATCATCCTCAGAAATTAAAACAAAGTAAACACAAAAAAATCATACAAATCGATAATAGTATGCGTCTGTCCAATCATCATGATACTCAGAATCTCTGTCATGCCAGTGAGCAAGGCTACATAATCACAGAGTCCTCAACTATGGTACATACCTCTAGAATTATGGTATTCAAAATTTTTGCATTGCCTCATGCTTGGCAGCGAAAACCTTAAATTCCCACACCCGAGAAATACGACCATAATCCGACTATATGTCCTTACTATGCCTGCTAGCATGACCCTAGAGGATTCTAAAATCTCATAATCGAGGCGACCTAGCCCATACAACTTATCTCAAAAGAAAAATACATCACAAGAACAAATTTTCATCCAACGATCAAGGAACAGATAGAATCGAATTTTAAGACAGTTTATAAGAAGGCAAATGCGGAAAGGAGATCGAAATTGGAACCTGCTATCTGCTCTGCTACTGCCTGAGTGGGCCCAACTGTCATGGCGAAAGCTCGCCCCTGCTGGCCTCCTCTAGCCTGCTGCACTCCGTCCTGGTCTCTTCGGATTCCACTAGCGTGGCAATCCCTCAGCTAGTGGTCAGGCGCCCCACAATATAGGCAGACGCCCAACCTCTTCCTAAAAACCTCTCGAGTGTGTCCCTGCTTCCCGCAGAAAGTACACTGAGTAGCCGGCCTCTGACCCTGACCCTGGTGCTGCTGGGCACGCGCCAGTGCCTGCTGAAACTGCAACTGAGGCTGCTGCTGCTGAAACTGCCTCTGCTGGAAATGTGGGCGCTTCGCCGGCCCTACACTCGAGCTAGCTCCGAGAACGTCACTGTCCCTCTTCGGCTTGAGGCCGAAGTCCTCCTCTGCAATCTGCGCCTCCATCAAGATCTGCTCGAAGGTCGCATCACGTCTCCCAGAGGTACGAGTGCGCACTGCATGTATAAGGCCCCTCCGAAACTTTCGGGCCTTGCACCCTTCATCTGGACCAAACTAGGTACAAACCTACTCAGGCGGAAAAACTCTGCTGCATACTCGTCTACCTACGAGCTCCTCTGCACCAAACTGGCAAACTGCCCCTCCAGAGCTGTCAAGGCTACATCTGGATAGAACTTCTCCTTAAAGAGTTTCCTGAAGTCCTCCCAAGACAATCCCCTCACCGATGCACGCGGATCCGTGCGGTACCAAGTCAGCGCTATGTCGAAAAACTGGCTCGCTGCAGAAGTCACCCACAGTCCTCTCGGGACCTCTGCCAACTCCAGACTCCGTTGGACATCCTCTAACCAGTCGTCCGCATATAGGATGCCCTCGGTACCCTTAAACTCCCGCGGGTTCATCTTCCTGAAGTCTAGGTGCGTACCGGGACTCCCCTGACCCTGCTGCTGTACTGGTGCTCCCTGAACTGCACCCGGTGCACCCCTCTCTACTGCTGCCATCGCCAGCTGATGGGAGTTCTCCATGCTTCGTCGTAACAACTCTGCATGTGCGCTCTGAGTCTGCAACATCTGCTGCAGAAGGGCCATCATCCCCTGGGTATCTGTCGGTAACTGAGGCGGCGGTGGAAGAATATCAGGAATGACCATGGACGGTCTCGCTGCTGGAGGTGGAAGACCTCCAGAAACTGTCGCTGCTGCTCCCGTCTGAAGGGCAGGGACTGAGGTGGCAGCTCCCTCAACTGCAGCTCCCTCAGCTGAAGGTGGAAGACCTCCGAGAACTGCCGCTGCTACTCCTGCCTGAAGGGCAGGAACTGAGGCTACTACTCTCTCGACTGCTACTCCCGTAGCCGGAGGTGGAGGACCTCCCGGATCTGACCTCTCTGGAACTGTACTAGGCCCTGCCTGAGAACGAGTCACCGTCATCCTGAAGACGAATTAAACCCAAGAGATCAATATGGCACATGATAAGATATTATCAAAGGAGGACAATTGAATTCAAATGCAAGAAGAGTTGTCATGGTAATCAAAAGATTAGAGTTTTTCCTAAATGTGATTGAGTATCTCCTATCATACCCTAGATCCTACGTCCTAGTCGCAGGCTCGTAATTAGCACTCTAAGTCGAGCACCATTACGAGATCGCACTAATTGCGACTCTGACCTGCATGGGCCACCACAAAAACGTGTCACAACCCGCACCCTGATTAGGGGCACGAGTACGTGGTTACGTCCAGCCTACGCCGCAGCATCAGCGGTAGAACGCTGTCTAGGTCATCTATAAATACTACAACTAAACAGATAAAGGTACCTGTACAGTATATACACTCCGAATGGAGGGTGACATAGCAATACAGTCTCAATCACAAATGTAAAACTAAGGTAGATAGCATGGAAAGGAAATATGATAGATGAAGCAGGAAATAAGTTCGAGATCCACACAAGTCCAAGACTAAACATAACATCACAGAATATAATATAATACTCCAGTCTGAAAAGTACTAGCTGGCTCGCAGGCCAGGCAAACCTAACTAAGCTACACTACTCAGGGTGAGCAAAGTCTAGTGGCTCGACTATCAAGCCACGGTCCAAGTCTACTCCATCTAACCCGTCCCCATAATAGGTCGGGCAATCAGCCTCAGAATCATCTATAAAATTATCAACGGTATCCTGTCAGAAAAATAAGCAAGTACAAACACCAACAGCAGTTCTATATGAATTGACAAATACTATAAGAGATAGTGTAATGAAATACAAGACAAAGATATGTAAAATACTGGATAAAATCAGCAGAAAATGTATAATAGATGTGAGTACTGAATAGGAAGACAATATATATATAGGATTGCTTAGGAACTATTCGGAAGCCGAGTTACAATCCTTAAACCAAATAAGGACCGGGGTTGTAACCCTTCTTCCGAACAGAACTTAGCCTCCTAGGATAAATAAATATAAAAATATGACTTGAAATATTAGAGCACTATGTGATCGGCTAGGGAATCATGGTAGGGTTATCCATTTGGCCCGACAATCACATAAAAATCTGAAAGGGTCATGCCGGCCAACCTGGATAACATGGACATGGGGTATCTGCTACACCCTACGTGAAGTGAGGGTGGTGCTAGCAAAATAGTGACAGGGTGGCTTTGATCACATAACCCCTAATAATTCCCCCATCCCTGAATAGTATCATGGATCCGGACATGGCACGTCATGACACGGATTCAAAAGCAGGTGATCAGCCCACCCCCAAATCAATGTCTATATAAGTACATGAAACATGGATATCACACACCAATATACCAAAGAAAATTTGGGAATAACATCTCATGACAGGATCCGACGTATACTAGTCCGTGAACTATCGTGTCTAGAATCAAGTAAGACACTACAACTGAATCGGATATAGTAGATATCAAGACAATGAAAACTATCAGTGAATATACTCGCCTGTGGTCCTGAGCTGATAAGGTGAACAGATGCTCAGAGTAATCACAGACCTAAAATAAGATACTAGGAGTCAAACAGGATTTATACTGAAAAGGAAACTAATTTAAGTCATGAATGCAAGTCTAAGTCAAAACTAGGTCAATCTAGGTCAAACTGAGTCATATTAGGTAATACTGGTTCATACTAGGTCATACCAAGTCACTGGGAGTCAATCCAAGTCAAACTAGGTCAAACGGGGTCAAAGGTTGACTTACAGTTGACTTTTGGTCAACTGGCCAACCCTGGTCAACTCTGGTCAACTCTAGGTCAAGCTTAGGTCAAACTAGTCTAATGTTGACCAACTGTTGACTTTCAGTCAACTGGTCAACTCTGGTTTGGTTTCGGTCAAATCTATTCGCTTATAGGCTAAGTTTGACTCTCGGTTGACTTTTGTTGACTTTTGGTCAAAATGGTCAACTGAAGTCAAAACTAGTCTAGGAGCACTATATTTGATCATTACCAACCAAGGGAACCAAGTTCTAACCATATCTTAGACTCTAAACTCAAATACCTTAGTTCTAGGTAAAACCTACATTACCCTTACCAAGGTAAATCCCGATACCTTGTCCAATACCAAGGAAACTCCGCTAATACCCAAGATACTAGCCTAGGCTCCTTAGGGTAGCTAGATACTATCCTATCTAAGGTTTACCTACCAAGAAATATGGGTATCCTAGGTATCTAACCTATTTTAGAACATGTATTGGTTTTACCCTCATTACCCCTACCAATATCATATATCATTCTCACATTACTCTAGCACTCACCCACACAATTCACTCACACACAACACTCTCATATATCACTCACCTATAAGCTTTCCTATAGGTTTTCCTATTAGTTTACACATAGGCTAACCTATAGGCTACTAGCTACACACACTAGGCTCACACACACACACACACAAACTCATAACACACACACACATAGCTGAATTTTATGGACTGATATATGAAGCAATGTGGACTGATTTGTGGGCAACCAATGGTCTGAAATTGGACAGCACCTAGGGGGTTAAGGACAGCCAACAAGTGGTTAAAATGGACTGCTAACAAGGGGGTTAATGACAGTTTATATGGGCTTATATGGGCTGTGTTAGTGTCCAGTTATTAGGCTGAAATGTGGTCAATGGGACAGCCTATAAATGGGTTTTTTTATGGACAGTTTTGGGACATCAATTAGCAGGTTTTGGGAGCTGTTCAATGGGTGCAATGGAGTGAAATCTGGACTGACTTGTAGGGTGGTTTGATGATGTATATGGACTGATTTTGTGGGAGTTTTTGGACAGCCAAATGGGTTTGCGTATGGACTGTTGTGCGGGGGTTAATGACATCCATGAAAGGGTTTTAAGGGGCTATTATTGGACTGGAAGTTGGGGGCTGTCATGGGCTGCAATGTGGCTGTCAATAGGAAAATGGGGACAACCAACATATGACAACAAAGGGGCTGTAGGGACTGTCACATAGGACAGTAATATGGAGCAAAAGGGGACTGAAATGTGGCTGTTAACAGGGCAGTAAAGGACTGTTGTTCCCCCCCTTTCAACTCCTCTCTCTACACCACAATCTCTCTAAACCATACACTCAAACACCACTCATACACTCTCCAACACACAACACATACACACACAACCCATCACTTGGCCGAAATCCTCATGCCCCCATACCAACACAAAATCACACATTCACACCATAATATATATCTATATATCTATAAGCCATAATATATATATACATATATATATATACATATATATATATATATATATATATATATATATATATATATATATATATATAAGCCATATATATATATATATATATATATATATATATATATATATATATATATATATATATATATATATATATATATATATATATTAGATAATATATAGGAAAACATTTAGATTAGATAATATGATACAATATGATACTTAGGAAAAAAAATATATAGATTAGATAATAAAATATATATATATATATATATATATATATATATATATATATATATATATATATATATATATATATATATATATATATATATATATATATAGATTAGAAAATTTGATACAATATGATACTTAGGAAAACACATCTCTACACACTCAAAAATCTGGAATTAAATACTAGAACAACATCAAATCAATATACAATAAATCCACACGTGTCCAAATAGGTGTTTTCCCACTAGGACACGATCCCACAACACAAGGACACTCCTATGACCTCCAAATGGACACGAAATGGACACAAATGGAGATACAACCATGGGGGTCATTCCTACGGGTTCAAAATAATCCTATATGCATGTTGGGGTGGATTAGAGGAGAGATTATACCTTCCGGAAGAAAGATTCAAAGGAAAGAGCCTTCCGACCCGACACCGACACATAGAGATTCCAAAAGGATACGAACGAGCTCCGAATCCTCCCAAACTTGGCTAGCTCCTTCCTTTCATGGAGTAGAGAAGAAATGAAGAAGATTTGGCGGAAGGAGGGGTTGATTTGGTGGAAAAATCAATGGGGTTCCTTTTCTAAATTAATTTGGGGAAGAACTAGAGAGAGAATAGAAGAGGGGATAATGATGAATGATGGAGCCTATCCACTCTATGGTGGCTGGCCATAATGGGCTATTTTTTCTCCATTATAAAAAGTCTAAAATGCCCTCCCCTAGTCCTATTGTTTAATATTAGGAAAGGGCTAAATGGTTGAGGCTAAATTAGTCATTCTAATTCACTAATCTAACCAAAACTTATCCATAATTAATTAGTCTAACCACTAACTAAAATAATTATCATGTGGACCATGGCTAACTAGTGTGTGGGTCCCACTAGAGTCAACACTACCCGGGTCCCCGATACAAGTCGGATTGAGCTGAAATTCGAACCCGACTCAAATAACCCCAAAATAATCTTATAAATAAATAAATAATTTCAAAAATATTCTAAAAATAAAAAAAATGACAAAAATATTTCTATTTCTGAAAACTGGGGGTGACACCTAAACATGAGATATGCATGAGTTAAATAGGGTTTAACAGCGTATGGCATGATTTCTAGTATATGCTATGCAATCTATGTCAAACTCAGTCATACTAAGTCACACTTGGTCAAACTAAGTCAATCTAAGTCAAACAAGGTCAAACTAAGTTACCTAGGTCACACTAGGTCATACAAGGTTAAGTTAGATCAAACTAGGTCATGCTAAGTCATACTAAGTCAAACTAGGTAAAGGTAAGTCAAACAAAGTCAAACTAGGTCAAGACAAGTCAAACAAAGTCAAACAAGGTCAATTTAGGTTAAAGGTTGACTTACAGTTGACTTTTGGTCAACTGGTCAACTCCTAGTCCAATGTAGGTCCAACTGGGTCAATGGTTGACCTACAGTTGACTTTTGGTCAACTGGTCAACTCTGGTCAACCCTAGTCCATTATAGGCCAAATGTTGACTTGTGGTTGACTTTTGGTTAAAAAGTCAACCTTGGGTCAAACAGGGTCAAAACTAGACTAAGTATCATATTCCTAACATTACCTACCAAGATAACCCACTTCTAACCATTACCTACCAAGATAACCCACTTCTAACCATTACCTACCAAGATAACTCACTTCTAACCATTACCTACCAAGATAATCCACTTCTAACCATTACCTACCAAGATAACCTAATACCCTATCCATATTGGTATCCCAATACCAATACCTTGGGTGGAAGTCCAATACCTTAGTCTTGGTAAGCATATACCTTAGTCTCCCAAAACCCATCCTAGATATCTAGTATCTATCTACATACCCCCAAGCCACTAGCTAAACAATAACATAGATATCTAACCTTGGTATCCTAGGCAAACCCAATACCTTACCCTATTAAGATAAACCCAATACCTTACCCTATTAAGGTAAACCCAATACTTTATCCTAATACCCATTTCTAGTATCTAGCTTAGTCTCTAGGTAACTCTTACCTTACCATGGTATCCCATACCTTGAAGGTTCCCAAAACCAATACCTTAACTAAGGTAAACCCATTTACCTTACCTTACCTTAGGACAAGGTAAACTCATTTACCTTGTAAACGTAAACCAAAACCTAAGGTACCATATACCTTAGTATCCTAAGATACACTATGGTATCTCAACATACAAAGATACCTATTCAATATCTAATTTCTAACATCTAAAATCCACTATCCACCAATATCTAACATATCAACTAGTTCTAACATATCCACATCCGAAATTCTAACATAACCTTCTAACATCTATACTCTAACTAATACTAACAATAGACTATCTACCACCTAACATATCTAATATAACTAGCTATCATCTAACATATACTCTAACATAGGCTAACCATCATCTAACATATATCTCTAACATTCTAACAAATCCTAAGAAACTATACCAAGACAGTAACATATATTACCTACTACCATATTATCCAACTATATAACTAACTATATATATCTAACATATATACCTATATGTGTACCACCAATCTAACTTTCTAATATACAACAAGACACGCACACACACACACACACACACACACACACACACACAAGTGCACTGAAAGGCACACAAGGGGGGATAGAGGGCTGCCTAGTGCAGCCCTCAAGCTGCTGCTGCTGCTCCTAATGTTGCTGCTGTTGCAGCTGCTACCTACTGGTGCTACTGCAACTGCTATCTGCCGCTACTGGGGGGAATGACAGCTTCTTGCTGCTGCTGCTGTGCTGAAATGGGGGGCAGCTCCCCCCTCCCTTCACTCCTTTATTTCCCCCTCTCTAAAACCCCTCCACTCTCATTCATGCCCTCAACAAAACACACACACTCACATCTAATCCAAACTACAAACTCACTATCACTTATCCTCTTCTCACTTCTACTAGACACACACTCACACATGAGACACTATACACATAAAAATCCTCTCTCTCTCTAACACAAGCACACACACACAACGCAACCTCACATCCCTCTACACATCACTCACACACACTACACTCACCCTCATTCTCACATCCCCTCTAAACACAAACACATAAACACATATATAATTCACCCCCTCTTCTTACATCATCATCTCGCACACCAACATACACCAAATCCACCCCTCTCTAAACCAACACAATATATATAACCAACAATACAAAATCAGTCCAATATATAATAATATACATAAAAATGACATATAGAGGCTTAAACTTGACTTGTAGGCTAAATCACTTAGATCCAACGATAGGTACCCAAATGAAAACAAGTTTAACCATCCTAACCATGGTTAATCTACCCTCTAACAATGCCAAAACTGAAATTAAAAGCCAAAATAGCCTATTAGACATAAAACCAAACACATGGTGTGTCTCTAATGGAAATCTCTCCATGGGAACACCAAAATCACTCCAACTTTCTAGAGTAGACTCAAATGAGCCTCTAATTGGTTCCTAATGGTGATACATGCATGGGGGTGGTCCTAATGAATGCAAATTTAACTAAAATGAAAGAGAAAGTGAAATAGAGAGATGGTTATACCTATTGGGAGTTAGATCTCAATGATACACTCAAATGGACACGATTCCGACACGGAAACTCCTCTAAATTGGACACCCTTTCTTGCTCCTTGCTAGCACCTCCTCCTCGATGGATTGGGAAGAATGGAAGAAGAATGGGTTGATTTGAGAGATCAAAACCTAGAGGGATGCTCTCAAGTTTTGGGGAAGAATAAAATGGAATGAAAAGAGGCAAGTGGTTGAAATGAAATGAGGAGAACCCCCCTATGGTGTGGCCGACCAAGTATAGCCCTAATGGGCCTATTTAAAATGTCTAAAATGCCCCCAACTAGTCTCCTATGGTTCAACTTAAGTCATGTCAAGGTTTGGGGTTAAAAGGGTCAAGTTCTAATCTTTAAATGAACCAACCTAGTTATGTGGGATTAGCCTAATTACATTAGACTAATTTGTGGGGTTTGTGGGCTATGTCTAACTGATCTTTGAGTCCCGACTAGAGTCTAAGCTACCCGGATCACTAACACAAGTCGAAACTAGACGAAAATCAAACCCGACTAAACTAAATCCCAAAATACAATATTAATAAATAAAAATCACCAAAAATGTTAGAAAAATAAAAAATGATAAAAGTACCCTCATTTTTTTAGAACATGCAGTTACACAGTACTATGCCACTCCACATAGGTGGATCTTCACGTCATACCGCGGCGGCAGATTTTGACGTGTGAAGATGGGCGTCAATGGGACGGCTGCAGTTGTAGGCATCGGTGGTGTGCACTTAACGACGAAGTTTAGTGAGAAGCTCGTCCTCAGGGGTATGTGACATATATCGAGTTTGCGCTACAACTTGATTTTGGTAGGGAGGCTAGCAGATGATGGCTGTCGCAGTCTGTTTGGGGACAAATATTGGATGCTTGCGAAGGGTTCCCAACAGCTGGCTCGGAGAGATTTGTGTTGTGGCATGTAGAGACTCAAGCCGCTGAGCTGTACAAACAGACCACAGACACTAGATGGAGGCTCGAGGGGTGTTCGGCGGGAGGTGGATCGTCGAAAACTTGCTGAAGAGGGGCTTCTAGATGCTTTGAGGGATACAAAAGATTCGGTTCATCGAGACAAAGCGACGGATGGTGATGAGTCAAAGATTGAGGGTCAGTCTGTCGGTCCCATGACAGCTAGTCGGTCTCCAGGTAGGGTTGCTCTAGGGATCCAGTTTTGGCGACATGTGATTTGCCAATGCTTCACGAAGCGACATCGGTTTCAGTAGTTCGAAGCCAGGAAGAAGATCAAGGATTGCAGCAAACTCAACTGAGGCAGGAGCATCATCATTCACACAGTTCAGGAGGAGCTATGGGTTATCGACGGCATGCACAGTACGTGATGTTCTGCTCGAGGACACATGTGTATGGGAGAGCTTCAAGTTCGGACACGAAGATGGACAGGTTCAGGAATTCGAATCTCATGAGAACCACACCATCCGCTTGGTTGGGCCAGCCAAGGGTGAAGAAGCTCGTCGGAACGTTAACACTTTTCGGTGAAAGACGAAAGTCGGGAACATGCAGCCGCGACTTACGGAGATTGATCGTCAGGAACTTCGATCTTGGTCGTGTCATGATATCGACAAGATTCCAGTGGTGCAGGAGGTGCTACACATGGCAGCTAGCTTCGACGTGACGGTCGAAAAGGTGGAGACAAAGGCAGATACAAAGCAGCTCGGGAGATCGGTGGCATGGAGGAGCATGAACTCTGTCGCGGGGCGACAGGCATGAGTCCAGTTAAGGAGCCATGGGGTCAACACCCTATCATCAGACTGGAGAGGAAGATTGTTGGAGTCTAGTCTAGATTTGTAAAAGCTAATTTTGGAGCCCAAATATGATAAAAGTTTTAATTTGATACGATTTGAAAATCTACATTAAATATGTGATTGAATTAGATTTATAAGTTTGTATCAAATATTTACTTTAACCATATTTGAACGTCCATAATTGGTGATGTGATATAATCTACACCGTTGGTTGTTGGTGAACGGCCAGATCTGATGGTGGACTACTTTTATGGTTTTCTAACCTAAAATTAGGTTTCTCATCTTATTTATATGAGGTGAGGGTGGAGGCATAAAGTGAAGGCACAAAATGGAGATTCGGGGTGCTCGTCTACAAGAAAATCTAAGAGAAAGTTCATACTTTGCTCTTAGGACTTTTTCATCCAAAACAGAAGGAAGAAGAAGATCTAATCAAGGAGTCGTCAACTTTGGTTATGAAAATTACTACGGGTTGGTGAGTGATCTCAATTGTAATCTTCTGTTTTTATTCTTGAGAGTGGTGAGGCGGTTGAACCTATTAGGGCAAAGCGTTCAACGTGAGTTCTGTCAATCTTGTAATTTCAACTGAGTTATTAAAGATTGAAATTTATCCAGGTGATATACGTCACCGCCATATACTCGTATTCATCTTGTGCTTGGTGTCCGTTAGACGAGGGTTGGTTTTGATCAGGTGGGTTGGCAAACGCTTCCGCACGCGCCCAACGCAAATTTTATAAAAAAAACAATATTCAAAATTGGTGGGGTCCACCTCTACTTGTAAGAGGTAAATTGGTTGGAGACACCAAAATGGGACAACAGATCATATCCTATGAATGGGGCTGTTTTGTTTGGTTGTTTGTAGTTGGAATATCCAGGTAGTGCAAGCTGTTGTAAAATGTTGATGACTTTTGCAATAATTGTGACAGAAATTGAAATATTTATTGCAATTTTGTTTGTATTTTTTTGAGATGTTTGGCAATACGTACTGAATTTTGTGCATGCAGTATTGCATGTCTGTTGGACCCATTGTTTTTAACTTCCACCAAATAAATGGAAGGAATATACCAAATAAATAGAAGGAATAATATTTTTCCGTGGCTCGATCCATCGAACTTCTACCATTCAGCTAGAATTTTATACCTATCATCCGTAACCACAAGAGCCGGTAAAATTGAAATAATTTTACTACAGAACAAGGGCTGAGGATAACAAGATTTATAAGTTTGATACTTTTCCATTCAGCTTCTTGTACGTAAATAAATCAAGTTGGCCTGTCGAAAGAAAGCTTGATTGGCATATCCTGGCAAATAGAATGATTCTCATTTCCTCTTCACGTGCTATGTTCTCATCTCTCTTCTTCTTACTCTATCAGCTTTGATGTGGTGTCGAATCCATTCGGGTCTTCAATCCTTCACTCTGCAGCACGTTTTAAACGTATTAAAAAAAATTAGTATTAGGATCTCACATAAGTAAATATTAGAGTTTGAATTTCAAAAATAATAATTTTCAGACCCCAATCCTAATATTTGACAATTTCCAGATCCAACTCCTAATATCTACTATTATATGAGACCCTAATACTAAGTAACCCTACAAATTATATCGCTGTTGAATCACGAGAGACTTGAGGGCTGTGCTGAGTAATATAAATAAAGGCTAATTAGTGTTTAAATCCAAGATTTTATGTCTGACATGTCCAAATAAAAACTTTGGACCTTGATTTTTTTTTTCATTATACTCTCATCTTGTACTCATATTCAGGGTATATTAGAAAAAATAAAATTAAAAATTAAAATTTATGATCTAAAATTTCCAATGGCACACATTATAACTTAAACTCTGAACTGATATAAAATCTAGGATCTAAATGCTAATTAGCCCTATAAATAACTAATGTTCATCCTCTAGTGCTACTGTTATAAAGAATACCTTGTTTTTAAGGGCTGTAGGTCTGTTTTAATATCTGGATGAGGTTAGTCTTCTATGTTGGAAGGACATCCCTCAAAGATCCTCCGATTTGTTCTCTTGTATTTATGATCCTTTCTGAAGGTGTGTGTTCACACTGAGCACTAGTATATTATACGCAGGAGCATCATCATCTTGACAAAACCCTTCAGTTCAGAATTTACGACCATCCATGATGCAAACCTCTACTGTAGTGGACTAATTAATGATGACTATGCTCATCACTTCCTTCCATTTTCATGCCTGCACTGCACTCCTAAGTCCTACTATGTACATAAAGAAGAAAGTACTTATCTAATCGATCGATGATGATAAAGAACCCGTGCTTGATTATTCATCTTCGGTGGTTAGATTTTGAAACATGAGACGAACTCTAAAGTGACGTCCCCAAAGTTTAATGTTCATACTATTTTTTTTTCCATGAAAGATGATACAATACACAAAATTTAACAAATAAAACAATAAACAAAATATAATATCCAAAATAAAATACTAATAAAATTGACATGTTCCAAACTAAAAAATAAAATTGATATTCCAGACAAATAAATAAAAAAAAACTAATAATGTTTGAGGTAGTTCACAATGATAAAAAATGAAAATGAAAATAATTGCAACTTGTCTGTTGTTCAATGGTCGCCAAGAGGACCAAGCGAGAGAGACGAAATGGTAGTAGATTGAGACGGAAGAAATTTACGACGACGGATGAGTAGAGGACATTGAAAGCGTCAGACTGTTAGAACGACAGGAGGAAAGAGAATTTTGACAGCGACTCTACCCTTTTTTTTTTATTCTGACTAACCGACTTGTCTATTATATGACTTATTTAGATATCATAAAAAAATATGCAAAATAAAATTATTAGAATGAATCTGGACCTTTGTTCAGAACTAAATTTACATACATTAAATAAAATATAAAAAATTGGTGTCATCTAAAATTTTGGACTGAGACACAATTATTTCATGACCTCATATCAAGTCCGACAGGCCTTAAAAATTGATTAACTTATGAATAAATTGCAGAACTAATTGCCGGACGAATAAAAGATCTTTTATGTAAAGAAAGAAGAACTTGCTTGTTACTATCATCCTATTGTAAGAGTAACATAGTTGCATTTTTAGCTGTGCGTAGCGAAAGCGGTGACATAATCGTTTTTCAACTGAACTTCATTCTGCGGAACACGCCAGAACTAATCGCCCCGGATGTGTGCTCTCCAACAAACAACAATTTAAGTACTCCTGTTGTTTGAATAATAATTAGGTAGGAGTGAGCAACGGTTCAGTTCAAATCGAACAGAATATATAAAAATTAAAACAACCGTAGATTATATTTGTCAAAACAAAAAATAGAACCGTTTTTATAAAAGTCGAACCGAACTAATTAATTCGGTACGATTTTCGGTCGATTCAATTTTATGGGTCAATTGGTCGTGCCTTCAAATTTTAGCAAATAAGCTTATTTAAATAGCAAATCTTAAAAAAATTGACATTGTTGTATTTGTGAATTATTACGGTACAGAGAATGAAAAATATTAGTATATATAGATTGAGGATAGAGAAAGAGTACTTAAAGAAGCACTACGAAGAATAGAATGGGATAATGCACTCAGTTAGGAGTTAGAAAAATATTAGCATATATGGATTGATGTTAGTTTGATAAATTACTAAATCTAAATCGATTTACGGTTCGATTCGGATACTCGAATCAAGAACTAAAAAATCGAACCATTATTCAAATTTTCAAAAAAAATTAAACCGAAAAACGAACCGATAGCCGAAAAATCGTTTGTCATATTTCAGTTTAGTTCGATTTTCAATTTTCCCTTATATGCTCATCCCTAAAAACAATGTTACTGTCCTTGTCGTCGTCGTCGTCGCCAATGATTCCTTCTTGCATTAGGAGATCTGCAAGTTGACATGGGCAGCTAGCTCTGTTTTCACTCTGCTTTGTTTGCATAGAGAGTGGACTTTGTTGTGCTTTGTTTGCACAACATAGTTTATTACGGAACATCACATGATGTAGAAGGCAGCATGAGAGAGTTGAACAACAATATTAGGGCTACCACACCCTCTCTTCCACCTTCTACTTTCTACTTTCTTCTTCTCCTTTCATCTTCTTCTTTCAATCCTAATTGGAGCACATCATCTCTCATCATCTTTCTTTTTTCTATGTTTTTAAACATTTTGTTCCTCTTTTAATTCTTTATTTTTTTTGTCTTAGTTTCTATGTTTATTTTATGTACTTTTAAATATCACTTGGTAGTAGATTTTTGGCTAATGATTTCTTAATAGATGTTTTATCAAGGTTTCTAACCAAATTCTAGATTCGATCTTCAGATTTTAACACAGTTCAGTTGGGACGACATTCGACTGTCATGATTTCGATAAATCCTGACTATTGTTAGGACTGCCAAATTACTCTCGCAGTTTTGAGACAGAAAAATTCTTAGGAATGCTAGGATTATAGCAGTCCAAAATCATGTCGAAACGGTGATGCCCCTACAAATTTCGAAAGAGTATTTCGTGCAGTGAAAATCAACATTTTTTTGTGTTCTTCCCTTAAAAAAGATTATGTTGTGATTATAACAATGGCCATTAATAAACCAACAGGTGGAGAGTGAGTAGGTTGTTCAACATATATATAGAGAGAGAGAGTCCAGGGATAGATAGCTTTGAAGTTGTTTTCTCACTAAAACATCATTCTCCAACTGGCAGTCTACAACAAGCACATGACTACAGAGAAGAAGGAAAGTGTGAGTTGTGCTTAATTGTTGCCATTCAATCCCTATGCCGTGGCCAAAATATGAGGACTTTGTGATAACTTACCACAGGTTGGGGAATTCAAGTGATTAAGACCTTTTGTGTGCGAAGCAAAAATTCTTGGGTGATAGTGAGGGACATTAATCTCAAAGTTACATAATAGAGTGCTCTTTTTATAAAATATAAACCCAATAGAAAAAGGTGTAGCTAGAAAAATGTGGACATTTTTCTTCTTATAGATTTATGGTGATGTATACATTGAGACTAATGAAGCATTCGTGATTCCAAGTGAAAGGTTTTGATTTCCTTTCTATTTCAAGACTTTTGCCCTTTGTCGATGTTATTATTTATGCAAATGACCTCTAGTCTAGTGGTTAAGAGAGATGCATGCAGTCCGAATTGTCAGGAGATCGATTTCCAATGAGAGCGTTCGCTACAATTACCTTCTTATATATATATATATATATATATATATATATATATATATATATATATATATATATATATATATATATATATATATATATATTACCGGGCTCAGTTCGTGGCACTATGTCGACAGGCCTCCGACGTTGTGGATGCCCCGCATCACACAGGCAAATTCATCATTGTCCTGACCAGCGCCCTCGCTCGAGGCCGCGGCCAAATGGCCGCCGAGCCACCCCGAGTGGAGTGAGTGGGAGCGTGAACCCGCAAGGGCTCGAACTCACGACCTCCCCGCTGGGAGACACTCGTCCTAACCCATTGAGCTAGGACCGCATATATATATATATATAACCATGGAAACGGCGCTAGGGTTCCCTCTGCGGCGCTGTGATCCTGGGGCGGGCACCTCCGGGGCCTCGGGTCCGCCGCATGACCACCAGCTGGTCGGGTTGGGACCGGCGACCCTAGAGGAGACAGGCGAAGGGATGGTTGGGGTCGAGAAAGAGAGCCTTGGTCTACAAGGGGAGGATACGAGAGAAGCGGCTGGTGGGTGGACTACCGTGGAGCGTCGTCGACGGCCTAAGCCGTCGGTGGGGGCGCCTCGTCAGAGGGGAACGGAGGAGGGCCATCCGTCCCGTACGGGACAACAGAGACATATGCCTATTAGAAACCCTAGGGACGGTCGTCGGGCTCCTCAAGGGAATCATCCTATGGAAACAACGGGAGCGGCGAACAGAACAAAGGGTTATGTTGGCAATCAACAATCGACACAAGCATCAGGGAGGAGGATGAATGGCGCAGGAAGGGGAGTGTCGCCCGGAGGAGCGGAGAAAGACTACAGCAATGCCAGGACGAGGCGAGATGCAGACATACCTCAGCGCGGACATCCGACATCAAGAAGGGGTGGGTGGCCTCCCCCGATGTCATGGGCGGAGATATGCAAGCCTTCAACGCCGTAGGATGGTACGGATCTACAATACATAGAACCTAGTATTGTTAATGGAGAGAAGGTGGCTGAGATAACTGATGACGACTTATAGGAAACAAGAGAGTACTGGAAAAATACACTTGTCCTATATGTCATGGGAAATAGGCCGTTCTATGGCCAACTGAGGGCCTTCGCCCTGCGTGAGTGGAGACCTAAGGGAGAGATGGATATTTTCTCAAGGGAAAATGGGTTCTACTTCGTCAAGTTCGCGTTGGAGGAGGACCTCGTAAGAATTATCGAGGATGGACCGTGGACCTTTGACGGCAGATTAGTAGTACTCAAACGGTGGAGACCGGAGTCAAACTTCGAGAAAGACAGGCTCACCTCAGTTCCGATTTGGATTAGATTGCCTTGGCTCTCCCCTCAGTTGTGGAGCATGCCATCAATCATGAAAATAGCAAGTATGATTGGCAACCCGCTGAGGACGAACATACCCACTGCACATCAACAACGGCTATCTTATGCCAGAGTGTTTGTGGAAATCACGGTTAAAGATGCCCTCCCGAGGAAAGTAAAAATAGTACTCCCTAATGGAAACTGGATCGAGCAAGAAGTAGGCTATGAATGGGTCCCCCCATCCTGTGTTAACTGCAAGTGCTTCGGACATACAAAAGTACAATGCTCTGTCCCGCTGGAGGAGGATACTGCAGGAAACACACAGTACGTATTCTCGGGAGACAAGTTCATGGAGAATTCAGGAGGACTTCAAGGTGACCTAAGCATGGACCCGGAAGGGGAGGAACAGGAAGCTCAGTCCATGGATCAAGCCAAAGAGAGTTTTGAGTCCGATCAGGAAGCTCAGCCCATGGAGGAGGCCTTCGCATCTCCGGTCACAGGCAATGACCAGTTCAAACTGATCCAACGTCTGAAGCTGGTCAAAGCTGCGTTGAAGCTTTGGAACAGGAATCGCCCCCTAGCAACCTGACACAGATGGAGGCGACCCTTAAATCTATTCAAGCCCAGCTACAAGGCGACCCGATGAACTCGCTGCTTGCAGAGAGCGAAATCCGGTTGCAGGAGGAGGTGAGGCTCGCTCGGTTCCGTGAGGAGATTCATCTACAACAACGAGCCAAATGCGAGTGGTTGAAGGAGGGTGATCGGTGTACTAAATTTTTCCATGCTACGATCCAGGCTCGCCAACACAGGAACTCGCCCCATGGGATAATTGACAGAAATAGAAGTCTTCAAACCGATGACAGGATCATGGCCCAGGAGGCCATCACGTTCTACCAGGCATTATACAACCAAACGGATTATTTGGAAACTTTCCCGGAGACTGTCTACAAACGCCTGGTGACAGAGGAGGGCAACAACATTCTTAAGAAGGAAGTCTCTATGGCAGAGATTGAAACCATTATCAAGGCTGCTGATCCTAATAAATCGCCTGGACCAGACGGGTTCAATGCGGCTTTTTACAAGAATCACTGGGAGATGCTTAAGCAATAGGTACTTACTGTGGTGCAGGACTTCTTCAGGACAGGTAGACTCCTGAAAGAAATTAATCATACTTTTCTGACGTTAATCCCTAAGAAGGAGGGGGCTACTGCTCTGGGAGACTTCCGGCCGATTGCCTGTTGCAATGTGATATATAAATTTATCACTCATTTAATGTGCTCTAGAATGCAGGAGATCATGACAGGCCTGATTTCTGAAAATCAAGCAGCTTTTATTAAAGGCCGGGCGATTGCAGAAAATTGTCTGCTTGCTCATGAGTACGTCAGGGACTTCAATAAGGCTGGGGGAAGGAAGAGTTGTATTAAATTAGACATTAAAAAGGCGTACGATACTGTTAACAGGAGTTTTGTCTGCCACATTCTGCTGAGTATGGGTTTTGATCAATGGTGGGTGGATAGAGTCAGAGAATGTATTTCCACTCCTACTTTTTCTATTCTTATGAAAGGTACTTCTTGTGGGTATTTCGGAAGTAGCAGAGGCTTACGGCAGGGTGACCCGTTATCCCCATATCTATTCACTATTGTTATGGAGTATTACACCTGCCTGATGGATTGTTGCCACATTGCAGCGGCATATCACCCCCCTTTACAGAAGTGTGGTTTCAGTGGTGTCGCACCTGATTTATGCAGATGACTTACTTGTATTTGTTGAGCCTTCGGAGCGGACCATGAGAGCTCTATTAGAAGTATTGGAAGAATTCGCGAGCCTTTCTGGCCTCAGATTGAACACTGATAAGAGCCACATATACTTCAGTAAAGATTGTCCCAATAAAGAAGAGATAGCGGATATTTTACAGGTTGCGATTGGCCAACTTCCTGTTAAATACCTTGGCTTGCCATTATCGGTAAACTATACCCGAGATTCGGATTGTCAAGGACTGATCCAACATATTCAGTCAAAACTAGAAGGATGGCAAGCTCAGTTGCTGTCCTTTGAAGGAAGAATAGAACTCATCAGATCGGTTATTCTTGCTACTGCTTGCTTCTGGCTTCAGACGATTTTCCTTCCTGAGAGAACTATACATAAGATTGAACAATTGTGTGCCAATTTTATATGGAAAGGAGGTTTACACGGGATCTCTTGGGAGAAAATGTGCCAGCCTAAAGAGGAGGGCGGTATAGGGCTTCGATCTCTCAAAATACTTCGAGAAGTTGCTCTCTTAAAAATGGCATGGAAGTTGCTTGGCGGTCAGTCTCTGTAGGCGAGATGGACCACTCACCGGTACTGTCGTATTACCAATTTTTGGACTCAACAAGTTGACAACAACTTCTCGGTTACGTATAAGAACATCCTTCGCGCTAGGCCGAAACTGAAGGCGAGAATTGTCCGAATAGTGCACGATGGCGCGACCACGAATTTGTGGTTCGATCCGTGGCTTCAGCACAGTAGCTTCATTGACAGGTGGGGCTGGCCTGCGTTCGAAATGAACGGCAGGGACGAGCCATTGGCTGCAATCATTCAGGAGGGACAATGGAGGCTGGAAAATAGAAGGTTTTGCCAGCAAGTAGCGGCTGCCATAACCAATATGGCCATTCACCCTGACGAAATAGCAGATAAATGGGAATGGGAAGGTTCGGTAGAGGGTTGCTTTGAGACTAAGCTGTGTTATGATCAGATTCGCCCGCGGCGTCCTCTTGTGAGCTGGGCGGAGGTCATCTGGTACAAGAAGGCTGCGGTGAAGATGAAGCTATGCGCTTACAAAATGGTTCGAGATCGGCTATTCACTAAGGAGAGACTTAATAGGTTTGGAATCCTTGAGAATGATGTTGCTTGCGTTTTATGTAATGGGGGCATTGAGAATAGAGACCACCTATTCTTTCAATGTCCTTTTTCTGAACATATATGGCAACAAAGTTGGGCCCAGCTTGGCATTGGAGGCAGTCAGGGTAGAGGCATTATGGAAATTGTGGAAGAGCTCAGGGGACTGAGTAGGCGTAGACCAGACACATTCAACAAAGGACGTCTTCGGTTGCTGTCTGCAGTTTGGCACATTTGGAGAGAACGAAATCGGCGTATATATGAGGGAGTAGTCACTACTACTCGAGGGATTATAAACAATATTGAGTCAGATATTCGGAGTATGGAGGACTGATCCTGCCATATCATGTGCATAGCTCTGCTCTTGTGATTGTAAAGTTGGTCTTCTTCTTGTTTCAACAATAAAATTACCCTTTCTTCAAATATATATATATATATATATATATATATATATATATATATATATATATATATATATACACACACACACACACACTTTCTTTTATTATTATTTTAGCATTTTGTGCCACGATATCTTGATGTTATTACTTCAGGAGCCAACCAAAAAATTATATGTATCTTAATATTACAAAAACATACATGTATATATATGGACATGTATATATATGGCATAGAAAATTTTGTTTAAATATCAAAAAATAAAATAATTATGAGTATTGACAATGGTGCCCCATAAAATATTTAATACGGGACGTCATTGTCAGTGACGTCCCACTCTAATTTAAATACGGAACGTTTCAGTGGTGCCCTACTCTTTGATCTTCGTAGTAGCGTTCTTTATTTGCAAATTTACAAATATTTTCTCTTCTGTAAAAATAATCTAAATTATATTCTCCTATGTGAAATTTGTTGTTAAAACATTAGTAGTGCACGTTTGTTGATCCCTGACGTAGCACGAATGAAATTTGGTTGGAATCTCATTGACCCCATAATTTTGTGTCTCAAAAGACGTACTTATTTTATTTCTAGCACATTTGTACTTTTTTACGCCCTCTCTATTTCTATAATGAAATCAACCTGGGGCAGTCGAGAGTGTGTGGATTCGAGTCTCTATTCTAGAACGCCTTAGATCCCAAAACTCATAATTTAAAGATGGACCCCAATAACATTTTTGTGTGGACACAAACTTCCCGCGCCTTGTCCCTTAATTCCAACCATATTTTTTTTCTTTTTTGTAAAATAACAGAATTCAATTCCACATAATTAATTACTTTTGCTCATGTACTAAGCTACACACGCAAAATCAAGACTTCTCACGTAAATGTCCTAACCTCCTACAGAAAATAATTTTGAAAGAACGAGGAACTTAGTGTTGCTTAAAACGAATAGGCTAATGTATTTTGGAACGTACGATAAATCTGATACATATTCGATACGAGATGAAACCATATGTCACGGCACGATATGGTCCAGATTTTTTTTATTATTGTCCGTGTTTTCTAGACTATGATGCATAATTCTACTGCTGCATTATTGTCCTGAACAAACAGACAAAGAAAAAGGTGTTCCTAACTCCATTTACACAAATGCTGGCTGGCTCCCCAAACCACATCTGTATCATTTGCGTAACAGTTATCCGAGCAAGCCGGTGAAAGGGTTCCATCTGTGTCGGCAGGAGAGATGGCGGGCGGGGGAGCGTTCGGGCCGTCGGGGGTGGCGAAGGAGAGGGCGGCACAGTACCGGGGGCGGACGACGCCGTTCGTCGTCTTCGCTTGCGTGGTTGCCGCCGTCGGAGGTGCCATCTTCGGCTACGACGTCGGGATATCCGGTATTCACTTTGTCATCTACTAATATATACCTTATCTTTCTTGAGTTTGGCAAGTCTGACTTTTTTAGAGGTCGGTAACATTTATTTTATTTTATTTTGTTTGCAGATTTTTTAAAATAATTTTCAACAATAACAACAAGCCACGTGACAACCAATTACAAAATATAAAATCAACTAAAATATCGATCAGATACCTATCACTTTTTCGAAGCTATAAATATAATTTAAAATTTATACAAAACATTGTACGAAATAAGTTGGGTTTAGTTTTCCTCGTGTGTTCGGATCTGAGTCATTAGTGAGCTTGAGTGAATTTCTTAAGTTGAGGGTTACTTCCAAAATAGCTATAGTTTCAGGACTTGTATAATATTAAAAACTATAAGTTTAGATTTGTATATTGTTCATGTAGAGTTTGGGTTCGTCGATTGACTTAGCTGATCGTCGGAAATGGAGATGTAAACGTAATTTTTTTTGTATATTGTAGGAGACCCTAAAACTAAATAAAAATATGTGAGAGCTGTGTAATTTGGATTATTTAATTTTGTCATTATCAATCGAGAATGAGATTTGTTACAATGTTGTTTGCTTCTATCATGATCTCAACAGTCACACAACCCTTATGGCGGCAGTTTCGATAAGGACGACTTCATGGACATCGTGTATCGTCAGACGTCTCTCGTCTCGGTAGCATCGTTGAATGCTTGCAACTCAAGCGTCCCACAGGGTTGTGTGGTTGCTTAGATCATGATTCTGGATCGCAATTTCTTCCGAATCCAATGAGGACCCGATTTTTTTCCCCAACGAGGGCGGGGATGAGGATTAAAAAAATTATGATCGGATTCAGGTCGGATATGGGTATAGTATTCTCAGTCTAGGAAAATCTCCGATCCCGACTACTTATATCTATATGTGCAACCCATTAGCATGAGTTCATGATCTATCTACTAATATTTTTTGTTATGAAAATCATATTTTATTATCATCTCTTGTATTTTTGGAATAAAAATAGTTTTTTTAAGCTTATAGTGTATATAAAAAATTGTCAATGGGACGAAAAGCGGAGACGATGAACCGGCCCCAACCCCCAAAGGGTGTGCGGAGACAGGCCGTGGAGTGCATTGTTTAACGGAAACGAAGATGGGATAAAAATTAAACCCAACAGAGAACGGGACAGGATGATTCGAACACTACTCGAGAAGGGAGATGGGTAGGTATGATCCCTGGCTTCTATCCGTCCCGTTGTCATCCCTAATCAGAATTAAAGCAAACAACAATGTTACAAGTCTCATTCTCGATTGATCATGATTTTTTTTTTTTATATAATTCAAGTTACACAAGCTTTTTCATGCAAAACTAAATAATCCAAGTCACACTACCCATAAATATTTTCGTTTAGTTTTACGGTATTGTATAATATTCAAATTTGTGTTTATGTTTGCATTTTTTATGGTCAGCTCAAGTCAACCGTTATGGCAATATCCAAAGTTGTATTTAGGTTATCTCGGTACCTTAGGGGTTGTCCTTTGAAAGAAAGTTGTTCGAACCCCAAGTATTGTCAGGCTTATTCCTGCACTTGCCCCGACTACATGCAGCAATGAGTTGGAATTGGCATAAAAACTATTAGACGTTGTATTTGCGTTAAAAAAAACGTGTTACTCTTCATTAATAATTGTCGATCACATATAAGATGATATTTGTTTAATATTAACATCAACTTACCAATAACGTTAGCTTTTTATCCCGTCCTTGTAACCGTGGAAAAGAGACGCGCCTACCACACTACGTGCCCCGAGGCACATTTTCTTATTCAAAAAGTAAATATCATATCCCGAGTCTGAGCACTTTAGATATCCGACGTATTGTAGTCTTGTGTCCAGGGCGGGCACTGATTCAATAAGGACGGCCGAGCAAGAGCAAGCATGCAAAGTTTTTAAAAGGGTTATCTAAGTAATAGGGTATTGTATAATAGTATATATCAGGGCGGGCACTGATTTAAATTACTGTTTATTTGTCTACGTGAACAGTAATTTGGAAAGTCAAATTTTATTGGAAATTGCTGAAAAATTCAATTTCGGGATTGGTTTTTATGAAAAATCCACCCGCATGATAGTTTTATGAAATGTCCAGAATTATATATTTTCACGTTAAGTATTCCAAGATTCCCTTTAGATGCTCTGTATTTACAAAATTAATACCATAACTATCCCTCCGCACAAATTCGGATCTGGATTACGATTCTCGTCTTCTTCTTCACGAGAGATATGAATTCCATTGCTCTCATCTTCAGCAGAGATCGTAAAGGTCGTTCGTAGTTCACCATGCTTTTTTTTTTCAGTCGAACTCCGATCATCGCACTTCTTCTTCTTCGACAATTAGGTCAATTATGGAGAGAAGATCTTCTTCTTCTTTTTCATAAGAGTTAGCATCGTTTTAAAAGAAGAACGAAAACTCTTGAATCTTTATTCATGTCAAATTTCTTTCCACAAAATAAGAAAAATAAAAAATTAGGTTTCTGTCAACAGTTCTCCGTCGATATCACACGAAGAATAGTTATTCTCCTGCATTTTTAACAAGGAGAATGTCATTCTCCGTGTTGAATGGCATTCTCCGTGTTACTAACACGGAGAATGGCATTCTCCGTGTTTCTAACACGGAGAATGACCATTCTCATGTGTTTTAACATTTGAATGACCATTCTCCGTGTTATTTAGCACGGAGAATGGTCATTCTCCGCGTAATTTAGAAACGGAGAATGCCATTCTCCGTACTAAATTACACGGAGAATGGTCATTCTCCTATGTTTTAACACTGGGAATGACCATTCTCCGTGTAAATTAACACGGAGAATGACATTCTCCGTTTTGTTTAACACGGAAAATGTCATTCTCCGTTTTATGTAACACGGAGAATGGCTTTCTCCGTGTTTCTAACACGGAGAATGATCATTCTCCTGCGTTTTAACACTATAATGACCATTCTCCGTGCTAAATTACACGGAGAATGGTCATTCTCCTTTTTATTTAACACGAAGTATGCTATTCTCCGTTTATTTAACACGGAGAATGACATTCTCCGTGTTTCTAACACGGAGAATGTCCATTCTCCTGCGTTTTAACACTGTAATGACCATTCTCCGTGCTAAATTACACGGAGAATGACCATTCTCCGTGTAAATTAAGACGGAGAATGACCATTCTCCGTGTAATTTAGCACGGAGAATGGCCATTCTCCGTGTAAATTAAGACGGAGAATGCCATTCTCCGTCTTACTAACACAGAGAATGACTATTCTCCGTGTAAATTAAGACGGAAAATGACATTCTCCGTGTAAATTAAGACGGAGAATGACATTCTCCGTGTTACTATAGGAACCCTAGAGGGGGGTGAATAGGGTCAAGCTAACTAATCAAGCACTTAGCACAAGCTAATTGGCAATTTAAAAATATAAGTGCAAGAGAAGAAGCAAACACAATATCGACACCCGATGTATCCTGGTATCCTACTAAGAGGCAGTCCAGTCCCGGAACACTTTCCGGCTTTAATCCACTATTTGAGCAAATAGTTACACACGAGTTTGGATCCGAAGAACTCGCCAACTTCTTACACAAGAGCTTTAATCCGAAGGGCTCTCCGACTTCAACCGAGAGTTTGGATACGAAGACTCCCCAACTTCAACCGAGAGTTTGGATACGAAGACTCTCCAACTTCAACCGAGAGTTTGGATACGAAGACTCTCCAACTTCAACCTTTCACAATAGGTTTGGTCTCCTTATACAATAAGATGAAGATCTTACTTTTCAACTCAATAACTCTAACACAATTTGTGGATGGCAAATAAAAGATTTGTAGAGTTGTTTGTGGATAGGCTTTGGTGGTTTAGAAATTTTTAGGCTTAAAGTATCAACCTTGAATGAAGGGGTTCAAGGCTATTTATAACCAAAGCATTGAAAAGAGCTCAAGGCAACTTTTCAGTCAACGAACCGGCATACCGGCGATATACCGGTCTGGGATTGCAACGGCTAGAAATATAGCCGTTAGGATCATTAATGGCTGAAAATTCGACCGTTGGAATTTCAACGTTTCGGAAGCGGTATGCCGTCGGTATGGACCGGTATGCCGTCGGTATGCCGGTTTTGTAAACAAAAACTTTCTGTGAACAAAAATCGGTATACCGTCGGCATACACCGGTATACCGTCGGTATGCCGTTTTCCACCGAAAATGACCATGGGCTTATTTCTGCCCTAGCTTTCGATTTTGCCATCCATTTCTTGTGTTTACAATAATTTCTAAGACTCATTACAGACTCCAGATAAACTTAGGCAGGTGCAGGCTTCTTCAGAGTCTTGAAATGATGATGGCATGGCTTGGCTTCTTCCTTTGATAGGTGCTGGCTTTTTCCCTTGGCGGCAGCTGTCCAAAGATATCCAGTTTGTAAAAACTGAATACCTTTCGGAAGGTTCGCCCCCCGAACCCCCGACGAGGGGCGCTGCCCCCTCGACCCCCGTCCGCTGACCGGGCAGCGGAACCCCCGAGTGCGTGGCTCCGGAGATGTCGTCGGGTGGTTCAGAGAAATCTTGTGGGATCCGTCGTCTTTGGCCCACCATGATTTCTTCATTGCATATGTCCACATTGATCTTGCTTATTGCTTTTGTGCATGTACATGTTAGACGAACAAAGTAATATACATAGTAGCAAGTATGATAAGTTTAATGCACATCAGGACAATGCTGAGTTTAAGTATAATTGCTAAGGTGATAGCATAAATGTTAGTGATATCATAATGATTAAACTTAATTGAATGACCACAATCAAAAACATAGTTTTGATTTTGACAACCCGATTAAATTTAAGATAGATAAGCTCATATCACTAATATGTAAACCAATAGGCACATATCACCAAAGGTATAAGTATAAGTAGAAATGCTATAGCGATAGTATGAAGATTTGTGATAATGAAATGCTAAACTTAACATATTAACCATATTCAAAATATGATACCATCATTGGGCCAACAATCTCCCCCTTTTTAATTATGACAAATCGGTTAAGTTTAGTATGGACATAGTAGATGCATGTATCACTAATATACAAAAGATATAAGCAATATCACTAAAAGCATACTACTTAGATTACTTATAAAAGCATACTTAAACTTACTTCTCCCCCTTTGACATGATCAAAAATAGGCTCCCCCGTACTAAGAGATAAAATGAAATCAATCTTAAGCATAGAAATCAGAGCATGGGGAAGTCATAGACAATCATGATCAAAATATACTAATAAAAAACAATTGGAGAAGGGTGTAATGACAAGTTTATAAAGCTACATTGCCAATGTAGAACATCAAATTTAAAAGAATCATGTCACAACACAACTTGAAATCCAAGAAAGTAACTCCAAAACATAATATTATATAAAATATTGCTCTAGTTTTGGAAGAGAACTATGAAATAAAGGATTTCAAACAAAATCCATGAGGAATAGATAATTGCAACTAATAGATACCGATTGAGATATGAAATTAAATAAACTTGATACCAATTGAAAAGATGTAAACTTGAAACATTGATCAATGAAACCATTAATAATCATAATTGTCCACAAATAAATAGTGGAACAAAATAAAAGAATGATCAATGTAAAATATTGCAATTGATATAAAGTAATCTCATTATTTGCAAGATCTATATGCTTTATCCAAGTTCATGCATTTGGACTCAATTACCTTATCATGCTATATGAATACCCTTTAGATAAACATGAAGGTAAAGGAGAAAAATACTTGAGAAGGAGAAATTCAGTCGACTTGAATGCGCTCCCTCAAAGTACTACCAAGGTTGATAAAAATTATGAATTTTGGATAAGTCCTCAACAAGGAAAGCCAAACCAATTAAGCATGAAAGTAAAGCCAAATCAACGAAAGCATAATATTCATCAAGATAAGATCTGAAAGTTAATATTAGCAAGATGACATATTCAAACCATATGAAAGAGAGAGATAAGATAATAAGGACAATTACATACACTCTCATAAACCCTTCAAAATAAAAATATCATGACCTCAATCAATAAGATATGAAATAGAAGAAAATATGGGTCCATGATGAACTAGGTATACGACATATTAAAGGGTATAAATAAATAGAATCAATTGATTTGCTCCCCCTCAAAATATGCGTATCTAGTTCCAAAGCACTTATAGCATAAAATAGATAACTACAAGATCTAGGGGTAAATCAACTATAGATTTCTCCCTCTTACTCGATGCATATAAGGCTACAATATCGTCAAAAGACGAATAATATCATCTTTAGTCAACAAGAGACATACAATTAATAGCCACTAAAGATGAAAAATCAAAAGAATATTCCAATTAAGCACATATAATCAAAAGATGGCATACATTAATGTATATAGAAGTATCTCATATTTAAATATGATAGATCAATGTATGTTATCCTTTGATAAAATGTCATCATGAAAAAGAATAAAGTCAATTAAGAACAATCATGATGAAGGACAGAATATAGCTAAAAAATAAAACTTAAAAATCATGTCCATGATTATCTAATTAAGAAGGAATCAACCAATTTATTACTTTGCATGGACTAGGTATGTTGTACCACATATTTATCCAACAACGGATAAATCTAAAACTTGCTAATGGTAAATTAATAACCCATAAGGTGTTGGCCCAATGATGGTATCATGTTTTTGAATATGGTTAATATGTTAAGTTTAGCATTTCATTATCACTAATCTTCATACTATCGCTATAGCATTTCTACTTATACTTATACCTTTGGTGATATGTGCCTATTGGTTTACATATTAGTGATATGAGCTTATCTATCTTAAATTTAATCGGGTTGCCAAAATCAAAACTATGTTTTTGATTGTGGTCATTCAATTAAGTTTAATCATTATGATATCACTAACATTTATGCTATCACCTTAGCAATTATACTTAAACTCAGCATTGTCCTAATGTGCATTAAACCTATCATAGTTGCTACTATGTATATTGTTTTGTTCGTCTAACATGTACATGCAGAAAAGCAATAAGAAAGATCAATGTGGACATATGCAATGAAAAAATTATGGTGGACCAAAGACGATGGATCCCATAAGATTTTTCTGAACCACCCGACGACATCTCTGGAGCCACGCACCGGGGGTTCCGCTGCCCGGTCAGCGGACGGGGGTCGAGGGGGCAGCGCCCCTCATCAGGGGTTCGGGGGCGAAGCTCCCGAAAGGTATTCAGTTTTTACAAACTTGATATCTTTGGACAGCTGCCGCCAAGGGAAAAAGCCAGCACCTATCAAAGGAAGAAGCCAAGCCATGCCATCATCATTTCAAGACTCTGAAGAAGCCTGCACCTGCCTAAGTTTATCTGGAGTCTGTAATGAGTCTTAAGAATTATTGTAAACACAAAAAATGGATGGCAAAATCGAAAGCTAGGGCAGAAATAAGTCCAGGATCATTTTTGGTAGAAAACGACATACCGACGGTATACCGTTGTATACCGACGGTATACCGATTTTTGTTCACAGAAAGTTTCTGTTTACAAAACCGGCATACCGACGGCATACCGGTCCATACCGACGGTATACCGCTTCCGAAACGTTGAAATTCCAACGGTCGAATTTTAAGCCATTAATGATCCCAACGGCTATATTTCTAGCCGTTGCAATCCCAGACCGGTATACCGCCGGTATGCCGGATCATACCGGCGGTATGCCGGTTCGTGGACTGAAAAGTTGCCTTGAGCTCTTTTCAATGCTTTGGTTATAAATAGCCTTGAACCCCTTCATTCAAGGTTGATGCTTTGAGCTTAAAAATTTCTAAACCACCAAAGCCTATCCACAAACAACTCTACAAAGCTTTCATTTGCCATTCACAAATTGTGTTAGAGTTATTGAGTTGAAAAGTGAGATCTTCATCCTATTGTATAAGGAGATCAAAACCTATTGTGAAAGGTTGAAGTTGGAGAGTCTTCGTATCCAAACTCTCGGTTGAAGTTGGGGAGTCTTCGTATCCAAACTCTCGGTTGAAGTCGGAGAGCCCTTCGGATTAAAGCTCTTGTGTAAGAAGTTGGCGAGTTCTTCGGATCCAAACTCGTGTGTAACTATTTGCTCAAATAGTGGATTAAAGCCGGAGAGAGTTCCGGGACTGGACTGCCTCTTAGGAGGATACCAGGATACATCGGGTGTCGGTATTGTGTTTGCTTCTTCTCTTGCACTTATATTTTTAAATTGCCAATTAACTTGTGCTAAGTGCTTGATTAGTTAGCTTGACCCTATTCACTCCTCTCTAGGGTTCCTACATAAGGTTCAAGTAGCAAAGGTCATATGTGATAAACCATGAGTAGTCAAAGTAGAGTAATAAATTAACTTGATAATCTCATAACTAGATAATATAAGACTACTTAATCATTAGGGTCATTCATAAAGAAAGCAAATGAATAAACATGATCCAATGATAAATATCATCAAGACAAAATTCAAAATCCATATTTATAAAGAATCTTACAGATCAATGAAAAATATGAAAAAAAGTCAATCTCAAAATGATCACTCATTCAATCTAAAGAGATGTAATGAAAATACGATAGAATCCTGACTCAAAAAGTGAAAGAAATTTAAGAGAACTTGCTAATGACTAGTATGGAAAAAAGTTAAAACAAGAAATCACAAACCTCTAAGAGAAAACAAGATCTAATAAAGAATTTGTAAAACTGGTTTTAGAGATCAAGCATATCACAAATCTTTTTTTTTTTGTAAACTAGCATATCATATATAGATTGAGGTATAGGAATATAGCTAGATGAGTGAAAGTGAGCCAAAATTATATAGCTTAATAATATATCACAAATAAGCAAACTATATAATCCAAATAAGATTAATGAGGAAAGCCATTAACAAGATAAATGTGCCCATTAAATCTTAAGTCACTAACACTAAAAATACTTGCTTAAGAGTTCTCAATAAGGCAATACATTTTGAATGAACAAAATGATTTATAGACGCTTTACTAAGCAAGGATAAAAGCATAAGAAGACAAATAAATAAATTATTCTCTTATCAAGTAAAGGCCAAAAGAGATTTTCATGAAAGCGTAATAAAGTAAATCTCTTTGCCAAGTATTGAGATTAACCCAAGATAATAAAATGATAGATCGATCTAGAGAATGCAAAATATTATAGCCATTATGAAATAAGTGTATTCTCTATAAATGGAAAAATCTCAACACAAAAGTTCAAACCATAGTAGCTAAAGTCATAAGAAATATGATGTAACAATTACATGTATTCTCATGTGCTACAAAATCTATTGGACAACAATAATTCAAAAAGAGGTATAAACCCAAAGAATGAGCAAAGAAAGATCATTAAGATCAAGACAAAATATTTGTAATATAGTCTTGGGTCTAATTTTATTCTTTTCCTTAAATCGTAGAAACAGATCTTATATATATATATATATATATATATATATATATATATATTTTTTTTTTTTTTTTTTTTTTTTTTATGGTGTCCGGGCATCCGCGCACTAGCCCGTATATATATATATATATATATATATATATATATATATATATATATAAGAAATTATATATATATATTTATATATATATATATATAAAATTTCTTATATATATATATATATATATATATATATATATATATGTGCGTGTGTGTGTGTGTGTGTGTGTGTGTGTGTGTGTGTGAAAATGATTAATTAATTATGTCAAATGCTCTCACTAGAAATCGATCTCTCGAACACTCGGGCCGCATGCCTCACCACTACCGCTAAGCTATGGGATCATTGACTATATATATATATATATATATATATATATATATATATATATATATATATATATATATATATGAAGCAATGTGTAATTGTGGCAAACTCGTCTCCACTTGGGCTCGAACTCCAGACCACTTGGACTGCATGCATCTCTCTTAACCACTAGGCTAGAGATCATTTGCTATATATATATATATATATATATATATATATATATATATATATATATATATATATATATATATATATATACCACTAGCATTAGTGGATATATATATATGCTAGTGGATATACCACTAATGTATATATAGTATATATATATATCCCACTAGCATTAGTGGTATATATATATATATATATATATATATATATATATATATATATATATATATATATATATATATATATATATATAGCATTAGTGGTATATATATATATATATATATATATAATGGTATATATATATATATATATATATATATATATATATATATATATATATATTTTATATATATATATATATTTTATATATATATATATATATATATATATATATATATATATATATATATATATATATATATATATATATATATATACCACTAATGCTATATATATATATATATATATATATATATATATATATATATACCACTAATGCTATATATATATATATATATATATATATATATATATATATATATATATATATATATATTATATATATATATATATATATTATATATATACCACTAATATATTATATATATATTTTATATATATATATATATATATATATATATATATATATATATATATATATATATATATATATATATATATATATACCACTAATGTATATATAGTATATATATATCCCACTAGCATTAGTGGTATATATATATATATATATATATATATATATATATATATATATATATATATATGCTATATATATATATATATATATATATATATGCTAGTGGGATATATATATATATATATATATATATACATTAGTGGTATATATATATATATATATATATATATATATATATATATATATATATATATAGTCATTCCTCCAAACTCATATATCACTAATGCTAGTCATTCCTCCAAACTCTTCCTACAAGCTATTCCTCCTTATGTAACAGCTGACGTGTCATGTGGCATCAGACATGGCAAATTAAAAATAAAAAAAATTCACCCAATTTTTTAATGTTACTTTTAATATTAATGTTAATTTTAGTGTTAATGTTAATGTTAATATTAATTTTAATATTGATTTTAATGTTAGTTTTAATTTTAAAATTTGTAATGTTAAATGTCATGTCCGATGACACGTCAGTTGCCACATAAGAAAAAATAATTTGAAATATATATATATATATATATATTTTGAGTGTATCTAAATCTTGTCTACGTAGCTCCGCTCATGCACCAACATAATAACTCACTTGACTGGTATTGTTAACTGGTATATCTTCTGCTCAGACCCGAAAATAAAAAGAAAAAGGAAATAGTTAATGGTAAGTAGTAGTAACTGAAAACAGAAAGATTAAGGAAATATTTAGTGGTAGGTAGTAAACTAGTAGTAAGCAAGCAGCACATGGCTCATGCCGAAAGAAAACGACAAATAGAGGCATTAATCTTTAGAAATTAATCTTACGAAGAAGCTGAGCTGCTGAAGCAACCAAGTGTGTGCTCGTGTGCTGCATGTCATGTGCTGCTGCGAATGAACCAAAACTGGCGTTGACTATTGTAGACCAATATAGAAATGGATCGAGACTCCCATTCTCTCTATTTCATCTCTCCTCTTTCTTTCTCTCTCTCCCGTCGTCATCACTTGTGTTCCATTTTGTAGAGAGAGAGAGAGAGAGAGAGAGAGAGAGATGGCGGGGGGAGGAGTGATGAAGCCTTCGGGAGTGGCGAAGGAGAGGGCCGGTCAGTACAAGGGGAGGGTCACCACGTTCGTCGTCGTCGCCTGCCTCGTCGCCGCAGTCGGCGGTGCCATCTTCGGCTACGATATCGGAATTTCCGGTATGTATATATATTAATATATACTAAGTAAATTTCCGTACTAAATATTTGCATGATATTGTTCAGAATTAGTTTAAATATATTTAAATTAAGATCGGTGAAACAGTTTAAATATTCTGAATTTTTTTTTCCTTAAATTTAATTTTTTTTAAATTTAATTTTTAAATTTTTATTTGTAGAACTTTCGATTGTGTGGAATAAAAAAAAAATTCCCGTAATTTATTTAATAAATGATGGGAATTTAATAAATGGCTCAATTTTGAGACATTTCCTAGCCAACTTATAAGTAGAGATTGCTTAATTTCCTATGTTGTTTATTTTCTATCACGACAACACGATCTTTGCAAAAGAGCCCCTCTCTGTGTTCTGATTTGCTTCCAGGACAAGTGCTCTAATATCTTTTTTTTTCTCTCTCTCTCTTTTCTCTTTTCTTTTTGTTTTTTCTCTTTTTCCCGACTCTATGTTGTTAGAAGATATTTTTTCTTTCTTAATTTCTTATCTTCTACTTATATAATACGGTAACCGTCCAAACTCTATCTATATCATCATCTATTTAAATAAAATAATAAAAAAATAACTAATCTAAATAATTCACTAATTATTAAAAAACTTAACCAAATATTTAGCTACCTAATAATTAGTATATTTATAATTAAATAATTTTAACTCAAATAGTTGAGGTGGGACAGTTTTTTTTTAATGTTTGAGTTGAAATCTTAGAAATAATAATTTTTTATAATAAATTTATATTTAAATTTTTTAATATATTTTTATGCACGTACATACGTGCACATTAGTACTGCTTACTAGTAAAAGGTGCAGTTCACATTTATGCGGATCGGTTATTCAAAACCTTTCGCTTCTAGGGTGGACTATTATTTTTCTAATAAAATTTTGATTTCCATCTCTCTCGAATTTAGGATACTCGACATGATACTAATTACTTTGAGTTCGACTACAGAAATGAACTCAATTAAAAATTTATAATATAACTGGGATATGTGGACTTTCAATGTTAAGTAGAATTCACGTGTAAGCAATGGATAATTATGACGAATTCGTCTCCACTGAAGCTCGAACTTTCAACCACTACTTTATGCATCTCTCTTAACCACTAAACTAGAAGTTATTTATGTGTTATTTTTATATTATAAATTCTTAATCCACTCCGGCCGGATGCTAATGCGAACGCGCCACATGTTGTGGGCCAGTACAAGCCAGTTTGCAACAGTCAAAATAGCAGCTCCGACTAAAAAAAAGATGTGAATTTCTTTTGTGAAATTAGGGTGGACGATTTCAATTTTACAACTTTGGGGTGGGGTGTTGGGACCATTGGAACTTGCTGGAGTAATCCCATCCACAGATACAAAATGGATGATTGAGGTGTAGGGGTTGTCACATTTCGTGTCACACAGAAATTGCTAGCCTAGCTAGCATCATCCGATTTGAATACTTGGCTATTTTTCACAACTCTTTTGACAAAATTTTCTCTGTTTTTTCTCCACTTCTAATTGTTCCGAAATGACAGTTACAAGATTTAAAGCCTTGATTGAGTGAGTTCACATACTTTTGATAAGAGCATCATTAGTTTGACCCGTCCCAATTTCTAAATTCTAGATTTAGAATGTAGGAGCTCATTTTGTAGAATAGTAAACTAAGACTTATCATAGATTTCAATTTCTAGATTTTCAGACCTAACGCACGAACATGAGTTATAGATCGGGTCTGAAAATTTCTAAATTTAGAATGTAGAAAATTATCTTGTAGAATAGTAAGTTCTAATTTGGAGCCAAATTATAGATTTATATTATTTTTTTCACATTAATTTTTGACCACACAATTTTTAAAATCAAAATTATTTTATTTTTTTTCTACTACTCTCGTACAAACCCAACGTTTATTACTTTTATTTTAAAATTTTGGACCTTAGATGAAAATTTTGAGCACTCTCCACTAATAATGTTCTAAGAAATTAAGTGAGGTTGCACAATCAGGTCCTTTACTTTGTTATTGTTTTGTCATCGCTCGCTAGAAAGTGGACAACGCAAAAGTTGGAGACAGCGAAGCTAGGTGAGACCATTGGTCGGAACCAAGCCTACTTCGTACGAGCAGCTCCATTGGAGACATCAAATGGGATATCAAACGGCATAATTGTCATTTTGATGTCTGGAATCCCAAATTTATCATTACAATGGAGACATCAAATTTGGTTCTCCAACTGTCAGTTTTACGTCTCAAATACCAAATCAATAATGCTAAGTTTACTACCAAATTCTTACAACCTTTTTACAACCTCACTCACCAACTCCTTACACATGGGTCCCACCGGATCCCACCACCCCTCACACCCCCCCTGCTATATGGGCTCCATCCGACCCCACCACTTACTCCTCTCCTCCAATCGAAATCCGACACGTGACGGGAGTAAAGATGTTGTAAGAATTTGGTTGTAGGCATAGCATTGCTCATACCAAATTTACTATTTCAATGGATGCATCAAATTTGGTTACTCATTTCATTACTTGGGTTGGAGTATACGACTTTACCGAGACATCAAATGCAGGGGTGAGCTTTATTCGATTATGGACCGAAAACCGAGCCGAATAAGAGATTCGGTTCGGTTTGAAAAAATTTCGATTCGATTTCGGTTTCAATTTTGAAAGTTTAAAAAAAAAAATTATTCGGTTTCGGTTTTGATCCAAAACCGAAAACCGAATAAGATTTATAAATTTATATAAATTTTTTCAATTCTATGCATATTTTATGATTAAAAATGTGTACACTTTGAAACAACAATTCTATGTATGTGTTTTGAAGTCAAACTTTGATAATTTAATAACTAGTCCAACTTCGGACACAATTTGAAATATAAAAAATATGTGTATAAAATTATAATTTAACCACAATCCTAACTTTGGATCGGACCTATTAAACATAAGAAATAGTCAATCCGAACAAACCGAATCGTTTCGGTTTTGGCTAATTTTGGTTCGATTTCTGTTTTGGATTTTTAGAATTTCGGTTTATTCGGTTTTGACTACTTCAATTCGGTTTAAACCGAATAAACCGAATGCTCACCCCTAATCAAATGGGAGGTATCTAAGTACCCTAGCAGTCATCAAATGGGTGTTTTGATGTTTTGGGTTGGATATGCTCTAACACAACTTTCAACAACCTAATTTTCAGCCTTAAAGCAGCCCCCTATACATTACATGATGGGCAACAAGCACGGAACCATAAATTCGAGTTGGGTGGGTTGGAGTAGGCTAGGGTAGGTTAGGCGTGGACTGATTGATATAAAAAAAAAAAACAAAAACAAAAAACCATAAAAAGAATAATTTGGAGGTGTACTTGGTTCCGTGACCCGTCCATGATGGGCAAGGAAGGAAGGAGAGAGAGAGACCTCTGATAGAGACCTAACTGTTGTTTTTTGGGGCTGCTCTTCGTTCACGAAAACAAATAGACATCAATTGTACATATCAATTCCAATGTCAGTTAGGTTCATAGAAAGTTGAATGACCATCTGAGTTTAGATTAAAATGTTTACCTCTAGATGGAGTGGTTTTTAAGTTTCGCACCACTATTAGGTTGTGAGCTAATAATGTATATGATCTGACGTAACAAACATCGAAAGCATCCAATATTACAAGCCAACCCTGATATTTTCTTATTAATGCGAGACGGAAATTCGAACCCAATCCTCTCCCATAACCCTCACCATCCCCTACCGCTGGATCTCCCCCTCCCCTCTCTCTTGTTGCAGCCCTACTATTATTGGTGTCACATATGTCCATCTTTGATAATGACTTTGATCATTGATCTGTGCACTAATATTCAGCCGTAACAAGAATGTGATGGAAAGGCCAAGTGACTAAGAATTCCTTTGGGCTGTACTGTAGGAAGCACAGATGTTGAGGGACACAATAATCAGTCTCATTCAGAGGTAGATACATATTGTGTCGCATCGTGTCCGTGTCCATGCATCATTGGTGCACCCCTATTTATACTACTATACCACAATATTTTTTCTTAGATGTGAAAGAAGAATAGATGAACTTGGTTTCAGAGTTGATCTTTAGAATTCAGTGCAAAAGTTACTTCAGTAACAGTCCTACTCTACAAGTACTAGCCGTGGCAATATATTTGAATTTCATGGTTCCTATTTTATTTCTATTTTTTTTAGTTAGCATTAATAAGAAATAACGTCGTAACATTTAACAATAGGTCGATTCTGATTGTTAGCCTTACAGTAACACAGCAACATCACAGCCTCTGTCCCAAAAAATTTCGGAGTGTGCCAAATGAATCCGTCAGTTTTGCTCTATTTGAAACATAGTTTGCAGTATCGGCCAATACTGATTCGGTACGGCTGGTACCGATACGATTTGGCATTTTCCAATCCGATACCAACCGATACCCGATAATAACCGATAAGGACATTGGGGGTCTCTTTTTCGGTCAATTCGAAAAAAGAAAATTAACCGAAAAAGATCAATCAACAAGAATATAAAATCATAGTAAAATTGTAAAAACATGCAAAAGAATAAAACTTATCTATAGCATATAAACCAATCGGCAAGGGAGACTATTATTTCATTCCATTTCAAAACTACTAATAACCAGCATAGGAAATACTTAAAATTATGCCTAAATGTATAAAAGATTTCTTCTAAAATGTTAATAGTTTTATTAATATTTTTTTTTTCCGTTACCAACAAATCTGATACTCTGATCTGAAACCGTCGATACTGTCGATACCGCTAGAGATTGTCCGATACCGATTGCGATACCGATACTACGAACCTTGATTTGATGCCCATATGCTCTCTAACGTGTTGTTAGGTATACTGAACTTGGGAGGAGAAGAAGATTTTTTTTTTTTCATGGATTGATATGTTTTTGCTCCAAATTGTAGGGGGAGTGACATCCATGGACCCGTTTCTGGAGAAGTTCTTCCCAGTGGTGTACCGAAAGAAGAACAGCCCATCTAAGAACAACTACTGCAAGTATGATAACCAGGGACTGTCTGCCTTCACCTCGTCCCTCTACCTCGCGGGGCTCGTCGCGTCCCTCGCGGCCTCGCCTGTCACCAGAAAGTACGGTCGTCGGGCCAGCATTGTCGTCGGCGGCATCTGTTTCCTGGCTGGAGCCACACTCAACGCCGCTGCCCAGAACTTGCCTATGCTTATACTCGGCCGGATTATGCTCGGTGTTGGTATCGGTTTCGGAAACCAGGTACTTACTACTCGTGTTCGAATTAGTTTATTTCAGTAGTCTCATTATGAGTAGATGTTCAACATTGTTAAATCTCTTGGCTACTAGTACTAAATCAGTAAATCCAATCAAACCAAATTATGAAAAATTGTTCTCGCTATGTCTAGTATGTTGCTCCGGTACCGGTACAAGTTTACACGAATAAAGTGTATCTATTACTGATACAATTAAGTTTACACAAATAATAGAACTATGTAGTAAAATTCTCAAGCTTTATTGTTCCAATGTCTCCGACTTGAGATTAGTTCTGGTTCATGGCAGTCCCTGAGTTCATGAAGGTCTTTCCAAATGGACTCTCATACATAATATAAAAGAATAATAAAAATTAAAATAAAAGTAAATTAAAAAAATGTTGCCACCAAGAATTGAAAACTCTACTGTACAAGTCTAACAAAATAACCACTACACCAAAATTGTTTTGTGTTAAGGGAGTACCATGTACATACTAGTTCTATTTTAGATACAAGATTATTAATATATTTATATTTAGCCTTTCTGGTCTGTGGGTCCTGGACAGTCGTTATGGCTGGATATATCAAATAAAATGATTAGATAGGGAGCCACCCTTACTGCAACAGTAGCACCTTGGTTGCACATCTATTTGTTTGATGAGCATTGGCGGCTGACTCATAAGAAATGGATCAATTTTGGAGAATAATATAAATATATATAACCTTCAATTTGCACCAACACTTTAGAGTTTTGGTACAAGTGGTACGGACTTTTAGCATGATATTAGAGCCTTCTGATACCAAAAAACATGGTATTAGAGTCTTCAAATACCAATTTGACACCGGACTAAGACTTAAAAGAAATATGATTTGTAAGAAATTGAAAACTTATGACAAATTAGACATGAAATCTTTAAATGAAACTTGAGCAATCAACTGTAATAAATTTATCACAGATAATTTAATATTAGAAATACAGAAAGTAATTAAGAATATTCGATTTAGAATGACGTGTTGATAACAAATGCAAAATTACTTAGTAACAAATCTGTGCGATAATCATATGATAAGATATATATGCAAGAATAATATAAATACCAAGATATATATATGCAAGAACAATATAAATACAAGAGGAAGGGACTTTGACAAATTTAAACTTCATTATAGTCATCTAGACCATTCTGCCGCATGTTGTACCAGGTCATCATCCTCACTGCATGTTCTGAACACTTACTCACGAATAATAGAACTATGTAGTAAAATTCTCAAACTTTATTGTTCCAATGCTTCTGACTTGAGACCGTTCACCAAATGCTGCCAGTTCAATGTTCCTCTGACAAACAAATGATAAGTATTTCAAACATGTTCATCAAATTACTACTTAGTTTGCAGTTGCAATTTCAACAAAAACAAATTTGGAAATTTTGCCTCGTTTGATTCACTGTAATCGTAATCGTAATCGTAATAGTAATCGTAATCGTAACGGTAATGTAATCAAATAAAAAAATTGGCTCATTTGGTTCACTGTAATGTAATCGTAATATAATCAAATAAAAAAAACTATATATTTTTATTTAATTACATTACAGTGAACCAAATGGGATCTGGAGAACAAGAATATATTACAAGACCATCGACTATCCTTCTCTAATTGTTTTTCCGGCTTAGGCTGTGCCTCTGTACCTGTCGGAGATGGCCCCAGCCCACCTCCGCGGCGGGCTGAACATGATGTTCCAGCTCGCCACCACCCTCGGCATCTTATCCGCCAACATGATCAACTACGGAACGGAGAAGATCCGCCCCTGGGGCTGGCGCCTCTCGCTCGGGCTCGCCGCGGTCCCGGCCCTCCTCATGACCGCCGGGGGCCTCCTCCTCCCCGAAACGCCCAACTCCCTGATCGAGCAGGGCAACAGCGAGGAGGGCCGGCGCGTCCTCGAGAAGATCCGGGGCACCTCCGACGTGGACGCGGAGTTCCAGGACATGGTGGAGGCGAGCGAGCTCGCCAACTCCATCGAGCACCCGTTCAGGAACATACTGGAGCGGAGGAACCGGCCGCAGCTGGTCATGGCGATCGTCATGCCGACGTCCCAGATCCTCACGGGGATCAACTCGATACTGTTCTACGCGCCGGTGCTGTTCCAGAGCATGGGGTTCGGCGGGAACGCCGCGCTGTATTCCTCGGTGCTGACCGGGGCGGTGCTCGCGCTGTCGACGCTCGTTTCGATAGCCACCGTTGACAAGTGGGGGAGGAGGGCGCTGCTGATCGGCGGCGGCATTCAGATGATCGTTTGCCAGGTAAAAATATGCGTGGGTTAATAAATCCTTTTTGACACCTCAACTTTACAGCATTCCATCATTCGCATCTTAACTTTATAAATTATTTTTTAACCATCTTTCGTTAATTTTGAAATTAGAAAATTGCATATTTAGCATTAAAGTTTATTGAAATTGTTTCAGAGCAGAAACTTCGCAAATTGTATTTTGAGATCCAAAACGGAATATCAAAATGGAATTGAAAAGTTAATGTGTCAAAAACTTTTCGAAGGATTATAGTTATTCTCCACTTTGGTAATCTTCTTTTTATTGTCACATTACACAGGTTATTGTTGCTGTGATACTTGGCGTAAAATTCGGCGAAGACAAGCACCTTTCGAAGGATTACTCTGCCATCGTGGTGGTCGTGTTCTGCCTCTTCGTGGCCGCCTTCGGGTGGTCCTGGGGGCCCCTGGGGTGGACGGTCCCCAGCGAGATATTCCCGCTGGAGACGCGGTCGGCGGGGCAGAGCATCACGGTCTCGGTGAACCTGTTCTTCACCTTCGCCATCGCCCAGGCGTTCCTCACGCTCCTGTGCAACCTCAAGTTCGGGATCTTCCTCTTCTTCGCGGGCTGGATCGCCCTCATGACCGTCTTCGTCTACTTCTTCCTGCCGGAGACCAAGGGGGTGCCCATCGAGGAGATGGTGCTCCTCTGGAGGAAGCATTGGTTCTGGAAGAAGGTGATGCCGCCTCTGGCGCCGGGAGAAGGCGGCGGTGGCGGTGGTGTTGGTGATGTTCACGAGTTTTAGAACAAACTCGGTCGAGCTTCTCTATACAATACTGGAAACTCTTTAGAGACTGCTGTTTATATCAAGATTCAAGTATAGTTGATGTTTATGTTGGAAAGAAAAATTACAGAAGGGATGAGGAGGAAGTGAGAAGAACTTTGTATTGCGAATTTCTGATTGTTATTTAATTTCCTTCTTCTAATGCTAAAGGCTTTTATGGGTGTAGTCCTTTTTTTTTTCGAAAAAATATTATGATCGTTTATGCTTCATCCCCCTTGTAATGTTGCTTGACAATGCACTTTTCAGATTCTGGAAGTGCTGAGTTACCCAAATTGTCTCAGCATAGCATTCAACTAGAAAAGAATTTTAGTTATAGCCTGTTATCAGAAACAAGAAAGTGAAAGGAATAAACTGTAAGTACCACATAGGAATGCGAAAATGATATTTGACACGCGTGTGTGCACTGCACGTGAGCCGCCGCCACCATCCCTCCCTCATGCTCCACCGCTTCCTCCTCTGCCTACGCTCCCCCCTCTCCCAGCCCTAGTCCCCTACTGCTCCGCCCTCCTCCGTCGGACGCGTGCTAGATAGCAGGATTAATAGGAATGTAGGTAACTGGAAATCCACCTCTATAAATAAATAGTCAAACCGAAAGATAATTTCCAGAAGCACCGGGTTGAAAATTACTTCTCTCCTATCTTCCACTACAGCTAATAAGAAAAAATAGTTTACATTTCCTCAGAATACCTGTTCAAGTATGTACACAACAACTTTTAGAATCCAAAGAATCAATGCGCATTACATAACCTCTGAACTCAGATACCCTCATTTTGTGTTAGTGTCAATAGAAGGATACGAAACCTCTCTTCTGGTTCCAAATAACTTGTTCTCGAGCAAAGGACTGATATGTGTAGAGTCCGAACGCCATGGAAACTGAGCAATGTCATGGAGGCTTGAGAAACTTACTAATCATGAGAAGAAGAACAATACGTAAAAGTCGATAAGAAGTAGACTCTTGATCTTGCTCAAGGATTTGGATCTGCATTTCTTAGTGACCCTCCTAGCTCTTGAGGTACGAGAGGAATGAGAGAGTACACAACATCTTTTATCAGTGTCCTGTAACTTTTTTCTGGTTGGACACACAGCACAGCGATAGCAGCTACCTACAAACCCAGTCCCGTTCTAGTTAGCTTAAAGCAGTACTATTGGAAAAGAAATTGGAGCTCGAGTCCTCTCTGGAAGTTCTTTAGTTATATATTAGGCGTTCCGAATAATTAATGATGTGTGTTTTGGAGTGTATGTGTCGGACACAACCACTCCACCAATCTTCACTGTCCTTCGCGCTTCCTAGTTATCCATGGATATGAAATCATGGACACAGACAGTTACAACCATTAGTTTCTAACACTGACTGAGTCTTCCTAACTTGGCACAGATGTTTCGTGTCCATTGTCCGTCTGATCACTGGATCTACTATGTTGGGGAGCCCGTCTCTGTCCGCACCTGCAAGTATCAAGGAAACCAAGCTTAACTACAGGCCAACATGCGTACCATGAAATGATTACAGGTTATAACAAGATTCTATCCCGAAATTCAGAACACTACCGATCGATGTGAGAAAGGATTCTTCAGCCGGTTTTCTTCCCGCCAGAAGCTCCAACATCACTACCTCAAAAGCGTAAACATCGCTTTTCTCCGTGAGCTCTCGGAATGCATGACCTAGTAATCTCATCTTCATGAATAGTATCTACATTTTGTTTGAAAGTTCCATATACCTATATATAGTTGTTCAATACTCATAATGGGTGAAGTGAGAATGTGGTGGAACAAGAATAAGAACAAGGCACTTCCTCTTGTTCTTTGTTCATACCATTTATAAGGTACTCTGGAGCTTCATAACCAAGGACAGCCGAACCTTTCTTCCTGTTTTCGTTTCCGCATCCAGCAGCTACAGCATGCCTGAATCCTGATATCTACATAAAAGCGAGCAGGACGCATCAAAGGAACGAGTCGATCTCGTTCACGAGCAACAAGTATACTGGCTACAGGAATATCAGTGGTACACCTTTGGATTAAAATTCAAATCTGGAAGTATAGAAGATGAGCTTAAATCTCTATGTATCACCCGCGGACTACAATGCTCATGAGTCCTCTGTAAATTACAAGTTGAAAAAAAAAAATACAATGAACAAGTTCTGCAAATGCATAAGCTGCCATTAAGGGTGCGTTTGATTGCAAGGTGGAAAATATGTGGAAAAGAAATTAATTCCATGGAATTATTTTCCTAGGAAAAAATTTCCATGGAAAACTTAATTTAGGTGTTTGATTGCCATTATTTTCCACGGAAATTCCATGGAAAATGACATTTTCCTATGGGTTGGACAAGTTTCATTTTCCACCATTTTAGATGAAAATATGAAAAATGATAGTTTTTTGGAAAATAATTCCATAGAAAATTTAAGCTATCAAACACTACAATTAGTGGAAAATTTGTGATGGAAATATTTTCCATGGAAAAAAATCCCAATCAAACATAGCCTTAGGCTAAGAATCCGAACCTTGCCACATCGAGTGCAATCTTCACCCGGATGCTCCATGTCAAAGCCATTCCTGTAGGCATATTCAGCAGAAGAAGTACTAACATTTCTACATAATTATAGGGGGAACTTAGTGAAACGAAGTGTTGTTGTTTTGGCCTTAGCACTAGAAACATAGTCCCACATTGTATAGGCCAAATGGTTGGTATCTCTTTATATAAGCTTTGCTTGTTGAGAGATGCGCATGTGGTCGTGGAGAGGCACATGGGTGCCATCTGGGGGTATTTTTCTAGTGGAAAAAAAAAGGCTAAATCAACAATGAAGCATTTATGTTTTTTGTAATGCTATTGGAATTTATTCCTTTGGAGGGGCTCATGAGGCGTAATGTGCGCAGTTGGTGCAGCGGTGCGCGCTGTGCGCCAATTGGCTCAATCGTGTCTGTGCACGATTTGAGCGGTTACGAAATGTTCGGGAGCAATTTTTTCTACGTCCCGAACGTTTTGCATACTGGACGGTTACTGCGCGCGTCTATATAAGTTGCTTTCTTCTCTCTCTTTCAGTTCAGTTCATTCCTTATAATTTTCTTACGAAATTCACGAGAGCAGAGAAGACAGGAACAGCGCTATCCAAGGAGTCTTTGCGTCGAGGAGTCAGAAGAGCAGAGTGTTACGTACACTCTTAATCTAAATAATTTATATATATAAATAATCTCTGAACTTGCTGGTTCCTGGAAGCTGATCGTGTGGGACAAATCTAGCTTTGGGCGCCGGTGATCATTCACCCCAGCAGGCCGTTCTCTCATTCCGTCCATTTTATTCTTCTGTTCATCCACTTGCAACTCGTTCTGAACGAGTACAGTTCTGATCTAATCAGATACTGTTAGTGGAATTTCATCGCTGCTACTACGAAATCTTTTGTGCCTTCTTCGAAGTGTTACATTTGATTTCGTTTCTCAGAATCCTCTGGGATCGCTGTCGTACACCTTCTTCGAAGTGTTGCATAAAATCAGTTTTCTATCAAAAAATTACTTTCCGGAACTAACACGAAGTATACTATGCAATTGCTTCTCCGAGGATTCTCCCTGCATCAACTCATAAACGAGAAGCCCTGTTTCCATGTGGACACAATAGCCCACCAGAGAGATTATATTTGAATGCATGGTGTTACTCAGCACGGACATCTCGTTCTGCAGTGATGGATAATCAAGCACAATCTGGATTTGTGAATCAACACTTCTATTGGTGAATCTGTTGGTTGCAGCTTCTATCAGTCTGTAGTCGACCTCCGGAATCGAACCTCTTATGCTCAGTGGATTGAAGTGGTTAAAGATGGGAACAACTGGTTGAGCTCTAGAGGTTTCTGAGGGATGGAAAATGTTGGTAATAAAGTACGTCGCGAACAAATGCAGATTGCATAATGAACTCCGAAGGCAATGTGTAAAAAGTGAAGGGAATAATACTTGAAGAGCGAACTTTCTTCTGATCATAAATTAGTCCCATTCTTTGCCAAAAATATAAGGCATAACATCCTGATAGTATGATCAAAGCCTCAAAGATGATTTAAAGAACAGAGTCCCGGTCTAGGTGCTGTACATGCTCATCCTGCGCTAGAATTCTCGCAAATGCATTCAAACCAGCAATGGTAGAGCAATCATACAAATGTGACACTCTAAATGAATTAATTGACAATTTTACTTTCTTTCTTAAAATTTTTGGGCTCTACTCTGTAGAAATTCTAAGGATTATTTTGTATAACGGTACATGTGTAGGATCTAATTAGACTTTGAGTACTGTATTTGTCCGTTGATGGATATGGGTACTCAAAAAAAATTTAGTGACGAACATTTGCCATTAAAAGACTTATTTCGTCACTGAAAGTCCAATTTCGTCACTAAAATTATCACTAAAAAGTTTCGAGTATCCAAATTTATCAACGGACAAATCCAGTACTAATGATAGGAAGCCCACGATGCAATAGATAGGAAAACGAAAGATGTCGATACAAAGTAGCTACCTGGAGAAGCTGGTGTGAATTGTGCAGGAGAGGGCATTGTTAAGTTTCCAGCGCCGGAGTGAGCTATAGAGATGAACAAGTTCAAGACCCATAACTACGACGTCGATGACAATGGAACAAGGGCGGAGCCAGGATTTAAGTTTACCCCGGGCTGAAGTAAAAATACACTAAAAAATATTGTACATAAAATATTTCTTATAACGTCATCATAATCCAAATGTCTGAATTTTATAAGTGAACATGTTGCTTAAGGCAATTATAAAAAGTCAAATCATCATTGTCATACATAAGATGAAAAAATGAAAAAAAAAAAAAAAAATTCTTAGAATAAAGATAAGAGCTAATGATCTACTTTTTTTGCTTCTGCCTTCCAAAACTCTCCTCCATCTTCTTATATCCAGGAAAGAAAATCTATCAAAAAATAAATTTCAATCACAAACAAATAAAGAGAATGAAAGAGATCAATTAAATAATAAATAAAACACTTACTAGCAAAATTGGACTCGTCGATCCTTCCAAGAAGCATAAGCATCTATTATCGAATCTGTATCGATCATTTCTGTTATTTCTCTTTCGATGTAGACAACCGTTGAATCGCTCAAGTACTTATCTTCCATCTTGTTACGAAGAGTACTTTTGATGTGTTTCATAGCTGAAAAGGCACGTTCTGTAGTTGCCGTAGAAACAAGAAGAGTCAAAACAAGACGAATCAACCTATCGATCAAATTATAAGTTGCCGCCTTATCTGTTTAAATTAACCCACGACATAATTCTGAATCTGTTGACATATTCTGAAAGTTCTCGTGGTGAACCACATCAAGTCGATAATGATCTAACTGATACTTCAAATGATGCATGTCTTGCCCGCTAAAATCACCTGGATAAAACTTCTCAGCAAGTAAAAGAATAAGATCAAGGTCGAAAGCTTTAAAGTTGTCCCTAGGATCCAAAGCAGAGCTAAGCATAAGCAGTTCCATCGACTCTTCATTGAATCTAGAATGTAACTCATCCAACTGATAATCAATTGTAGCATTAAATATGTCAATGCGATAGTGATGCTCAACTGTGATGTGATCATTCTGTTGGCAAGAACGTCCAGTAGCTTCTTTGTACCGACTGCTCATATCAGGTATATCGACATCAAATTTCACACAAATTGATTTAACATGACAAATGAGATAATCAAAACCTTATTCTCGTAGTGTTTGAAGTAATGCTTTTGTCGATGAGACTAAATTCACTGCATTCAAAATATCCAAAGATTTATGTTGCAACGTTCGATAAAACATATTTGTAATCCCCATAATCTTCTGCATAAGATGCAATATGAATATAAAATCAAAGGATTTCATTGCTATTATAGAACCACCAGCTTCCCCACGAATTGTATTTGTAGATCCTTCTTCAACCAAGGATTTTAGCACAATGATAGTTGCACAATACATATCTATCAAACTACAAATGGAGTCAAAATGTGAACTCCAACGAGTAGTACCAGTTCGATGCAAACTACCCATCTGATTAGCCCCTCTTCTTATCTCACGTTCACCACTAGCTATGTCACATTCAATCTCAATAGCTTGCGCAGATCGTAGCCCGGTATGCCGCTTAGAAGATGCACTAATCAGATTGATAATTCATGTCAATTTTGAAAAGAATAGCCCAACTGACATTTGATTCACGGCTGCTGTAACTAATGCAAGTTGTAAATGATCATCAAAACAATGAACATAGTATGCATACTCACAATCACTATGAAATAAAGCTTGCAACCCATTCCATGCACCACGCATATTACTGGCACCATCATATCACTGACCTCGTAAATCTTGGATGTGCAAATTGTGCCGAATGAGAACTTTTGATATTTTCTTTTTGAGAGTTAAAGCACTAGTATCTTTGACATGTACAATCTCAAAGAACCGCTTTTGCAAGTTTCTGTAAATATCTACAAATCTAAGAACAATCGCCATTTCATCATGGCCTCTCAAAGCACACCCTTGTAAAGTAAGCCAACGAATACTATCAATGTAGTCTTCAGACACAGTCTATTTTCTCTCAATATTTTTGCCATTTCACTATGGCCTCTCAAAAAAAAACCTGTGCGGTGCGGGCCTGCTGCGGCGGCTACCGGCTGGTATGCTGTCCTGCCCCCCTGAGTCCTCCTGACCCTGAGTGACTGAGTCCCTGGTCCCTGCAAAGCACTCGTCCAAGAATCGACGATCCTTTGTTAATCTTAAATGATTAAATCCAAATTTCTAATATAGGAATTGGGATTCTAACATCCTTACTTATATAGAGTCTGGACTCTGGAGACAGGAGAGGAGAGGAGACTTAACTTCGGTTCGGCGATGGGACTCCCTCGCGGCGCGGTGGCGCCTAGGCTCTGCTCCTCTGAGCCTCTGTCGATGAGTCCCTCGCGGCGCCTAGATTTGGAGATGGGACTCCCTCACGGCACCTAGGTTTAGCGATATGACTCCCTTACGGTCGCGGCGCCTAGGTTTGGCGATGGGACTCAGCTGCGTGCCCTAAGATTTGGGTATAACCGTATAACTAAAGTGAACGGTTCATCGGTTTGGTGACTTTGGTCACTTGGCTTGGGTGTTAATGGTGTGTGGGTGGGCTGGGCTCACACTACATATATAAATAAAAATTAGGGTTGGGTGGGCTCCAGCCCACCCTAGCCAACCAATGCATCCGCCCTTGCAACGGAAGAAGTTGGTTTATGATTGACACCTCGAGAAAACAATGTCAGGAGAAGATTGAGGGTCAAAGAATATATATGATGGGAAGTGCCATGTCCATCTGTTTCTCTCTGAAGAGGACCACCATTAGGCTCTGGTGGTTGTTTTCTGGGTGCAAAGTTGTAAAACCCTCCTTTTTTTAAATCCCATGACTTACTCTCACTTTTTCTATAATTCCTTTATTGTTCTCAAATTTTTTCCTTATTTCTCCATTCTTTCTCTTCACTCCCACGTAACCTCCCCCCCTCCAGGTAAAATATATCAGAAACATTTCCTCTCCAGAAGAAAAACTCACAGAACCTTTCGACCTTCCCAGACCTCTTCCATCTTCCTCCATACTTCCTTACTCCAAAATCGACGACGTTCCGATGATCCTCGCGCCGCCTCGGACCTAGCGACACCCCAATCGGAATATTTTTGTCGCCCCCGGCCATACCCGACCACGCCTCCGGCCGACGCCGCCCACCAGCCGCCGCCTCCTCCCGCCAATAGTGCACCCCTCCCGCGCACGCATATCAGCGTGCTTCGCGCGCAGCAGCGTCCCGCCACCTGCACGTCGGCGTCGTTTCGTCCACGTGCGCACGCCGTCCCGTGTGCGTTCCGCGTACGTGTGTCGTCCGGTTCCGCGTATCCCGTGCACGTGTATCTGTGTTCCGATGCCCTTGCACGACTAGAGTCCGAGGCCTCCCCTCGGTACTCCTTTAATAGCCTTTCGGTAAGTCCGGAACTTTTTGTTAATTTCCAGTATGCAAAATCCAGTTCTGTTCCGACCGGAATTGACAGAATAATGCTTTGTCAATTTCGGGATATATAGATTGTAGTTTTCTAATTGAGACCATCGATTTTGTAATAAAAATGCTTGTAATTTATTAATATTACAGATAGATTATTATTAATAATGAGTATGTCGTAATGTATATAAAGTGTTATATTAACTTGTCAGTTATTAGGCTTAATGGTTTACTAAACGTTTAAATACGTTTCTCGTAGGAATAACCTTATTTATATTTAGGTGTATTATTAATATTGATGTCATTAATTTTACGATTAATAAAATATTAAAATTAGTTTCAAAAAATAATAGCTTTATATCAATGACTATTCTTAGTATAGGAAATAGTAGTTTTAGGCTAAAACCCTTTTATTTACTATTTTGGGATAAAATATTAATTATTTTCCAAAAATAGTTTTTATTACCAAAAAGAATTTTTAGATAATAAATGCTAGATATTTTCCGTGGTTATTTTTAAGTTATTTATTTAACTAAATAATTTTCTCACAATTATTAATATAAAATATTTTCGTAATAAAATCGTTAAATTATTTTTGTAAGCCTTTATCTTATTAAAAAAAATAAAGTTTTAGGCGATATTTTAATAAAAAGTTTTAAGTACATTTCTAAAACCTTAGGTTTTACTAAATAAATGATTTTCATAATTTTACTATTAAAACGGTTTTCTTATTATTTAAAATATCTATTAAAATATTTCGTATAGTTTATGTAAATAAAAACTATTTAATTTTAAAGAATTTTTCCAGTATTTTATGGGTAATTCTAATTATAATATTAGTTTACGAATTTTTTTTTTATCTACTATTAATTTAAATATATTATTTCTCGTATTATTTACAAAAAATAACAGCTTTATTAGAAAAATCGTTTTATCTATTATTATACGCAATTTAAAGTATTAAATAATTATAACCTTATTTTTCTAAAAATAATTTTACAACTAAAATGATTGTTTATTATTATTTGCGGTTAGTTAAACCCTTGGAATGACTTCTAAAATAGAGCATCAATTAATATAGGTCTCGAGTCCCGGACAGTACTTTCTTGTCGTCACCTACAGCACTGAAAATATTAAGGCAAGTTCATACTTACCCAAACTTGTGTTTTAGTTTAATAATTAATTTCATTGCATGGTAGAACTACTGAATCGACACTTGACTCACGGGATCTCTCTCGGATCATATACTGACTGCTTGACTGAATCATTGACTCGGGGTTGAGGAGTAGCGTTAATACCTGTGGTCAAAGTTTCCTTACTGAATTACTGTAGATAGCGGAAGCCCAATTCACTTGGACCGAAATCGAACCGTGTTTACTAGAACACTTACTGCCTCCATCACTAGCAGGTCACAGGATGTTACGTGCTCACACACTATTGCTAGCTAGATTACAATAAAAAATCTGTAACTCTTGAATTAATTGCTGGGAGTAGTGAACTCAACTTTATTATTTATGATTTTAGTAAAAAAAAAAAAATCAAAATCAAAATTTGTTTGCGCATATGTTAGCCTATCGTCAATGTTTATCCCTATTTTTTGGTTTCTACACTTATGTGTCATGTCCTTTTAAGGAAGCTGTCTATGTGACAATTGTTTTATATATAAATCCAACTATTAAAAAAAGTATCCAATGGTTGATTTCTATATTTATTCCGATCGTACTTTGCATTAAACAAAAAACAAATAACGATTTTGTTTATAATATAGTAAGTAAATATTTTATGTGTAGCTCATTTTCATCTGCCAAGTAGATATATAAATACTCTATTAGAAACCTTCGTCCCAAGAACAGATTCTATTATAGAGTTTTCAAAGGAAGAGCCCCACAAAATTAGAAGTTAAGAGAGCTGGATTTATTTCCCATATCAGAATGTCCTGCCAAAGCCGGGCTTCACCAGTGGGGCTTATTATGTGGGCTTCATTTATATGTCTCATTGATAAACATGAGACCTCACATTTTTTAGTCGGGCCTAATTACTGCCAAAAAAAAAAAAAAAAAACACACACACACACACACACACAATTTTCGTACATCTTCAACTTTCACGTGTAATTTGTTGTCATGTTGTTAATATGTGTCCTAAAAGAACATGTTGATACATTAATAAAGAAGTAAATTATATTGGTGCATTCATCCGCACGTTTATCATTGCATATTCTACTTAAAATATGTATTAATAAATGTAAAATATGTTTGGATAAATATGCTGATAGGAATATCTAACAAAATATTTATTTACCAATGTATTAACATGTATTAACATGTATCCTTCGCGCATTTGTTTATTTAGTAGATGGAGGAAAAAAAAGATTGGGGATTTATTTTATTTTAGCTTTCTGGATCCATGAGAAAATTATTATATAAAAACTAGCCTTTGGGAACAGAGTTAGGATTAAGTGGGGAACGCAAAACAAAAATCTTAGGGGAACTCATGAGTTCTTAATTTCTAAAGACTCGGACATTAACAGTCGTCGGATTACATTCATCTCAATCTTTGGTTTTCAGTGACCTAAATGCATAAATAATGCCACATATCATAATTACGATGTAAGTTTCTATTTGAGTTCTTATTTGAGTTTCAGTTGTGGAACTAAAGCCAAAAAATATACAAGTATATTTTTTAAAAAAATTAGGTTGTGATAAGCTAATTGTAAATGATGTAAAGTTCATACTAGTTGTGTGCTAAAAAATAATAGCTTGGGTGTAATTACGCATAGAAACTTGAATGATTTAAGATATTTAAGGACAAATTAGCCTTATTTATAAAATAATAGATTTTCTAGTCACTTAATTGTATGACATATTCAGAAAGTGGAAGCTAACTTGAGTTTGAATGATTCTTACTCTACAAAAGTCTCACTAGAAAGACTCAATTTCATTTTTTATGTTGCATCGACCGACGTAACTTTCAAAATTTTGTACATGCTATATTGCATATCTTTGGACCTATTGTTTCCTAACTTCCACCATTTTTATAAAAAAAATAGGCTCAATTTCATTGTTGGAACGTTGTAGAGAACAAATTTTCATTTTCATTTATATTATAGATTTTTTTTAGTTTGTTTATCATGATAAATTTAAATTCGAAAAATGACAAATTTTTCTTATTTAAATTTAAATAAGAAAATTCATGATAGATTTTTTAGTTTATTTATCATGATAATTCATTGTTGGGAACGTGATAGGGAACAAATTAGAATTTTCGGTTATAGATTTTTTTAGTTTGTTTATCATGATAAATTTAAATAAGAAAAATGACAAAATTTTCTTATCTAAATTTAAACAAGAAACATCATGATAGATGTTTTTAGTTAGTTTATCATGATGAATTCATTGTTGGGAAAGTAATAGAGAAAATTAGAAAATTCAGTTATATTGTAGGGTTTTTTTTTTTTATCGCGACAAATTTATTGTTGGATTATATCTCATTTTTGGTTGAGCCTTCGAGGTGGGATTATGAGGTATAGATAATTGGAATTGGTTCAGACCTTACATAAAATTTTTCTTTTAAGACATATGGACCCAATTAAATATCGCACATCATGGGTTAACTCCGGTTCGGTCACACTGTATTCCCAACAAGTGTTATCAGGGCCTATGGTTATAGGGCTGGTTTGGGATGTGGTGTCATGTAATGCCCCGCTCCGCACGGTGCATTATGATGAGTCGTTGACTCGAAGAGTTGCGTTGACCCGATGAAGTATCGATGCGAATCGATGCAAGAGTTACGTTGGCCAAAGGTAAGCTTTGAGTCGATTGGAATCTATGGATCGAATCGATGCAAAGGATAAGTCCCGTTGAGCAAGTGCTGATTTTAGTTGATCTGGTGTGCAGGCGATGCTTTTACGCTGGACGATAAGAGGTCGGCATTTTGCCTTATGCAGTGAAGTGTCCGCGAAACCAAATCGTGGCTTTGCAACGGATTGTGGCATGGGCGCGATAGGCCAAATCAACCGAGTAGTTCAAAGGAATGGCTAAGTCCGAAAGTTAGCTATGCGACCAAGTTATGGAAGCGAGCTGCTTCAACTCGACAAAACGGCAAGGCGTATCGACTTAAGGTGGGCGGGTTCTTGACTCTCTCTCCCTATTCATTCACGTCTAATAAGAGATATCATGGTATGCGTAATATGTTATCGAGTTAGCGAGCGTGGCTCGACGATTAGGTGCCTTAATATGCGTTGAACACTAAGGTAGAACATTGAACATTGAACAATTGAAGCGACGTGCATCAAGTTTACGAGTCGCGGTAGGGCAATGATGGTAGAACATTAAAAAAAATATCGAGATGTGCATCACGTACACACCTCCGAGAACATTGAACACTAGGCGTAGAACATTGATTACGGTGCTGAGCGTGCCCTCGGGCACTTATGCTACGAAAAGACTAAGTAACTACGGAACTAGGCTATGAGAATGACTTACGAATGGTACGCGTTGAATATGAGTATGAGATGACTAAGCCGTTGAGCGTCGTGCATCAATATGGATGTGTTGGGGCATAACGCCGACGGAGCTCCCCATATGGATGGTGGATTATGTTTATGAGACGCGAATATGTTTATGGTGCGGGACTATGTTTATAGAACACGAGATTGGTTGGACGATATGACTTGTATGCTATGGTACGTATTGCATGGTCAATGGACTCGGATGGCCCGTGCACGGGTGCGGCTTCCCTCGGACGGTTACGATCGGGGCACCGGGACCGTTCGGCCTAGGAGGGAATTATGTGTGGTATTTATGGTACACATCATTCGGACGGATTGTGACCGTCCAGTGCTGTGATAAGCTATGATATCCGTAAGTTTGGGATCCTTCGGATACTGGACTAGCAACCCGTATCGAAGTGATTGTAGGCTTACACATAAGAGATGCCAAGTCCATTATGGTACGAAACACCGTGACCTTCATATAGATAGGGCCGGTGGGCTGAGATGAGAGTTGGGTGCAGGCGCAGGGCCTGCGACCCTTATGCATTGTCTAAGTTTACGGTCGGAATATTACGTGAGTTGTATGATTTCTTATGTAAAGTTCTAACCCGTGCAGGCTAGGCAATATGGGACGGAGATGTGCACGATCACTATGTTTATGTTCAGATTTTGTCTAACTGTATCTGCTGCAGGAACACAGAATCGGACACATTTATGATAAGTGCTATGCGTGAGTATTGCCATGGAATTGATCCTAAGGCTAAGTAGAAAGATCACCAAATAATGATGCATGTTGAATTAAAGATATTTAGTGTTTGGTTTGGGTGCGAGCGGGTCTTGATCAGTGCGAAGCGAGGACGAAAGCACTAATCCCCTACTAGTTTATGTGCAGGTCAGGTTATGATCGGCTCGGGGCGGAGCTTGGCTTGGACTTGCCGAGGCATGGAGTCCTTGGCGTTCAAGAGGAGCTACCACATAGGCGTTCGGACTTGCGACATGGAGATGTTCGGCCGAAGACTACTTGGTGGCTATAAAGAGGCATAATGTAAGGAACAATGTAATCCTTTGTGAGCTAGAGAGATCATGAGCGTTGTAGCCAATTGGCATATTAAGTTGGGCTATTCAGAGCCTTGTAACCTTCAGTTCATTATGAATAAAAGAGATTCTTATTGTATTCTTTATTTCCTTCCGCTGCTTATGTTACGACTTTGAGATAATCACTATGTGAACCGTTATCTTGCCTTGCACGAGCGCAACTCCAGGCTCGTGCGGCATCACGCCCCAGCGAGGACGATGACTCGGGTAAAATCTAGCGAGGACGAACGATTTCCCGGATCGGGGCGTGACAAGTTGGTATCAGAACGGTTCCATCCTCTGGACCGTACATGAATCTCTTTGACCCTCAGTTGCTTCGCTATCGAATTCAGTCGACTCTAAGTTGTTTCCGCAACCGCATGGCTCATGGATCTGTTCGACGCTACATTGGATGTTCCATACAATAATTCTATATTAAGTGAGTACGTCTACCCCAAGTATGTCGTGTCTATCACGCGATCTCTGGATGCCATCGGAGAGTGTTGGTTGCACGAAGTGCAACGAGCTATAGAATGTTGGTCGCACGAAGTGCAATGGATATGGTGATGTTGGTTGCACGAAGTACAATGATATACGTATTGTTGATCGTACGAAGTACGAGAAGTTATGTGTTGTTGATCGCACGAAGTGCGAGGAGTTATGTGTTGTTGGTCGCACGAAGTGCGAGGAGATATGTGTTCTTGGTTGCACGAAGTGCAGCGAGTCGAGATATGAGGCGATGCGTGTTATGCGGCTATGTGTTGTTGGTTGCACGGAGTGCAGCAAGTCGTGGATCGTTCGTTGCATCAGTGCGACGAGTCGATATGGTATGATGCGTGTTGTATGGCTATGCGGATGGATAGCGATATGTTAAGCGAGATTGAGTAATGACCCTGAGTATTGAGAGTAAGTTGTTGCACGAGTTGCAACGAGTGAGATTGGAAGATCGCGGATGCGATAGTACGAGTCGAGTTGGTCGCTAAGTCGAGTTGAGTAGGTGAACATGTATGTTGGCCGAATGTCGCGTTGAGCTTTGAATAAGCGAATGTTGCGGACGTGATCGATATGATCGCTAAGATACGGTTAGATTAAATGTGTGTCAAACTTGAGCTGACGCTAGAGCTGGGATCGGAAGGATCGCCATACGGGATAGTTGATTGGAAAATAGATGTCGAACCTATGCGGAATGTGATGTCGAGTAATAACTCGATTTCGAGTGGTATATGCAATACCAATTGTGTGATCGATGCAGTGAGACATTGTATCGATAACGATAGGCTCGATTTCTGAGTGGTATATGGAATACCACTTAGCGATAGCTATGTTAAGCCGGTTGGTGACTTATGATAGGTTACATTGAGACGATTATGTTGTTACGATATGTTTGTCCTCAACGGACGAAGTAGTACCGAGACTTGAGTGGGAATGACTTGATAGAAGTCGATGCAAGTATGCCTTGATGAAATGAGTTGAACGATTATGCGCGAAGTCGTACCTATGGATGATACGTCGGACGAAGATTCGTTAAGTGTAAGTCGAACGATAGATGGAGCATATGCGAAGGAATATTACGTTGAGGAAATGGTCGAACCGGTCGAATTTATGTTGAGTTAGTACGGAAGCTTGTTCGGAACGTGTTGAGTAGGTACGGAGAAATCGTACGAACAGATTTGGGTTTGCACGAGGAGTCGGTAGCACGATTTGGAAGTGTGAGTTAGGGATATGAGAATGGATATGTGAATTTGAAATTGTGTCGCAATGATGTTAAGTAGTTACAACTGAATGGATCTTGATAAGTGTGAGAATTGATTCGTATTCGAGTTCGAAAAATAACAGTGATTGCAACGAATTGGAGATTATGAGAGACGAAGATGTTCAAGTTATGCATATCGACGATGGTATTGAGGCGTATCAAAGACGATATGCAATAACTCCGGGATACTCTGATCGAATGAACGAAGATTATGTTGAGAATTGTTGTTGAATGAATGAGATGCAAGTTAAGTTATGGCAGTTTGGATGATAACGGTAGGAATGCTTCAGAGAATTTGAGAGTCGATGGATGTTACTCGAAAGAAAACGAAAGTGCTTGATTGTTTCGAGGATAACCACAATGTTGACATTCTTGTCTTATGCGAGTACAACTCCAGTATCGCACATGCGTCACGCCAAATTAGGACGATCATTCCGCACGAGCGTTGGTATGGTGATTCATCCAGCGGGGATGATCGAACTTGCAAGGCGTGGCAAATTGGATTTGACTTGTGGTTTGATGCGAAAGTTGTTCGAGGAGTATGGAATGTGTCGAACTATGATCACGAATAGGTAAACTCGGACGTGAGGCGAGTAGATGTCACATTACTAGCGAAGATAGTTGACGGCATACAATGTGTATAAGCGATTCAAGTAGTTAACGACGCATCAGTTGCGCGAGGATAGATAAATTATGGATTGATATGTCGGATTGGGTAAAGTCCCCTAGGAATTGTCGAGAATTGATTTGGCTCCGCGATAGGATATAGCATGGTTCGTTGTAACTGTTCCTCGTTGATGATCTTCAATTATCGAGCGTAGTTTCGGGGTAGATAACCCTTGAAGACTTGACCGCCAAATCTAATGAATATTGAAGTCCCATAGGATGACCCTGAAGAAGTCGCGTAAGAAATTTTATCGAGGAGGAGGAATGATGTAGTGCATGTTGAGAATAAGTCTAAGTGAGTGAGTATCGTGTTTCGGAAGTTAGCGAGTAGCCTTCGATTGGATCGATATGGTTAGAAAGTTATGATCGATCGAATGGATACGCAGATAGACTTGGGTAGTCGATGATCGAGTATATGTTGAGGAACGTGCCTAGTATAGTAATGCGGTAAGGCGATTGCAAGAAGTCTGCAATGCGCGAGAGCGACGAATAATTGTCACGACCCGTTACCCAAATTGTTGGGCCGGGCCGAGCCATGTCCAGCCTACGCTTGTTAAAGCGTAGTAAGCTGTTCTAAGAATAGACAATAAAGGATCTAAGCTGCTAACAGTTCTAATATCACAATTAAAGGTTCATCACAACACAACATCTATATGCGAAGGTAAACAAGTACAGACTTAAATAATACACTTTATAAGTATCTAACTGAAGACAAAGTCTAGTATCCAAATAAAAGTACAGACCAAAATCTAAGTCTCAAAACACATGAAAGATAACTAAGCAAGGTTCCCCACTGGGGCCTCTTCTGGAGCTAAGGCCAGGTCCTCAAAATCAGTACCATAATAAGAATCACATAGCACTTCCTCTACGAAAAGTGAACCTACAACGTTATCCTGTCAGGACGGGAGCAAGTACAACCTCTACAACTAAAGTACTGAGTATATAATGAAAGAGATGTACAACAAAAAACATGGTGTGATAAGTCTATAAAATAGAAAATACTGGGAACATGGCCTCATGGTACAACTGGGATCACAGTATCATAGTAATGTAGGAAACATGGCATAACTGGAATCATGGTATGACTGGAATCACAGTATCATAGTAACATAGGGAACATGGCATCCATAGTCTATCATGGCAATACATATTCATTTTAAAGTTTAAAACTGTAGCATGTACGTGATCGGTCAATAGGTGAATAGGATGTACAGCGGTACATATCAAGTTTTTCTGGCATGTACATACGTGCACGAACGGCATCGGTGTATATCCATACACAAACGCGGGATCAGAACCTACGACAAAGTTACATATAGAATGTTACCGTGCGCGATAAATACATACGGAGAAGAGGGTCGTGATCACGTACACTACTAACAGTTTTCCCTTAATCCATTTTTATTAACATGTGAGTGATACAAGAACAGTAAAAACATGTGAAAGATACTGGGAGTAGTATAAGCATGGCAGGTACTGGGAGCAGTATGAAACATGTGAATACTCAGAGCAGTATAAAGTATAGTGAAACATGTACTGAGAACCAGTACGAAGCATGTGAAGATATAGGAACTGTCCTAAGCATGGCAGGTACTGAAAGTAATACAACATGTGAAGATATAGCTTGCTACCTCAAGGATCAGTATTTTAACATGGTTAATACATGTTCTAGTATTAAAAGACAGTAAATGAGTTTGCAGATGTACTTGCCTCGAGCAAAGCAAGAATACTAGTACGAAGATATAGATGTCCGGTGTCCTGTCAATAATGATATACAAACTCAGCCTCTAAGTTATGTTCAAGATTAAACTAGTGGTGTGACACGACTCCTAACTGGATACTAGCCAAGTGGAGACCTAGCATAAAAGTCTAATGTGGTGTGCCACTATATCCAAACTAATTTTCTAGGGTCTTTACACTAGTGTAGGGTGAGGTCCGATACTATAATAACTCAAATCAACACAAAACTTGCAAGTCGTAACTATTCAATAAATAAATCAAACTATACACTGTGTTCCAATAATTTTTGAGATAGACAAAAAGCTCAAATATGCATAAAATAAAGTACCAAAATGATCCTTGTTAATTATAGAAATTTATACTAATTTTTCTGAAATTTATAAACCCTCATAAATAATTATTAAAAATCAAAAAAACATAAATATACTGAAAATAAGTTCTGTTTTTCGATTTTTATAAAATACCAAAAGCACTTAATAAATGCTGAAAAAATTATAATAAATTAACTAAATTAACATAGTATTTAAATACAATTTTTCTCAGATTTTTACAGCAATTAAAAAATATATATATATTCAAAAACAGAAAGTAACGATTTCTGGAAAAATAATTAATTACAAATTAAGGATAATACATAAGCAAAATCTACAGATGTTGTCGGATGATAAAATAAATACCACCAATGTGTCCAGAACGGTCAAATTAGCTAGAATAGCCTACCCATAAGTCCAATTTAGACACAGGGGCAAAACGATAATTTTGGATCAAAATGATGTCCGCCGTTGGACACACTTTGCACCGAAAAATGTGTCAAAATAGAAGTCTACAAAACCTAGAAAATTATTTGTCCACGAATCCAGAATGATGATACGAATCCAACGGTATGTCCGAAATAGGATTCCGATGTGCCGATCTCAAAATAATACGTTGACGCAGACACTTGGTATCCAGTTTGCACCGAAATGCGTGCCAGAGCAAATGTCTTCATAACTCAGCAAATTATATGTCAACGAGTCTAGAATGACGATACGAACTCAACGGTATATCCAAAATTGGATTCCGATGAGCCGATCTCAAAGTGACCCGTTGACTCGGAATGTGGGACCCGTTTTGTATCGAAATGCGTGCCTGGGCCCATGTTCTCCAAATCAAGCAGATTTTATATGAAAACATGCCAGAACGACGCCACGAGTCTACTGGTGGTGTCAGAAATTGAATCCAGAGTCCCGAATTCAAAAATAGAATTTAACAGGTGCAAATTAAAGAATTTGGACGGCCAACTTTGGCGTCGAATTCGACCAACCGAACGTGCTTATAATGAAATGAAACTTAAAGGAGGCAAGAAGAGGGTTATACCAGCTGCACACAGGAACTGGTAGCGCGCCAACCGGAGTTGCAACGGCGGAGTTACGAGCTGACGAAGTCAGCTCCACGAAACTGTCCAAAAATAGTTCAATTTAAAACGTCAATTTGGTGGCCTGTTTTGAGGTATCAAACGACGAAATTAATGGACAAAAATTGAGGGGAGTGAAGATGGATATACCGAGATTGCGATGGAGCAAAGAAATTACCGATCCAACGGTCGAATTTCTCAAAAATCATGCACGAAGTTGCTACGGCAAAATACGATTTCAGCTTCGTTTTCGAGCTCGTCACGACGGGAACCCGTGCCAAACGCACGAATCGGCTATAGGTCGCGTCGGGGAAGCAGGCGGCGGCCTGGAGGAGGTCATCGGGGGTGCGCGCACGGCCAGAGGGCTCGCCGGTTGCGGTGGCGCATGGCGCGGGCGGTGCACGTCGGCGGCGGAGGTCCAACGAGGGTGGCGGAAGCCCGACGGTGGCGGAGGCGGCGGTTTGGTGGAGGTGGGTGATGGAGATTATTATGAAGGTGGTGGTGGTGGTGATGATAAAAATGGTGAGGGTGGTGTTAGTAATGGTGATGATGATGAACTTGATGATGATGATGGTGGAGTGGAGGAGGAGAGGGAGGAGGTTGTGCTCGGGAGGAGGTGGTGATCGGTCGTGGGGTGTTCCGCAGTAGGGGTCGGCTGGTGAGTGTGAGAGGGGGTGAGAGAGATGTATGTGTGTGTGTTTAATATAAAGAGAGAGAGAGAGAGAGTGTAAGAATAGAGAGAGAGAGATATTATTTGAAACGGGGAGAGAGAGAGGTCGGCCACACAAGAGGGGAGGCGTGAGCTGGTGTGTGGGGAGTGAGGGAGTGTTGGTGTAGGTGGAAAGTGAGAGAGAGATGTTTATATATATAATATATATATGTAGGTGTATATATATATATATATATATATATATATATATATATATATATATATATATATATATATATATATATATATATATATATATATATATATAAAGAGAGATAGAGAGATATTTTTAAATAGAAAAAAGAGGAAAATTAAGCGGGGTATTTGAGCAGTCTTGAGAGGGCAACATGGAGCTTGGGTTCGGGTTCGATCGAGCCGGGTCGGGTCAAAATCGAACAGGGTGCAATAATTGAATTAAAAATAGGTATTTATAATCACGGATAAATAAATAATATGCATGGATTCCAATAAATGGGACACAAGCGTCATGTGGGTAGTAGGCTTCGTGTGGGCCACGACCATACTTTGGGTCGACTAGGTTGGATCGATGTCGGGTCCCGAAATTAAATTGAAAATTAAATCAGGTTTCACGGTAGATAATTAATTGGCCTAAATTGACCCGAAAATTGTGCGAAGAAAATAAAGTACAAAATAGAGTGTCTGAGTGGGACACGAAGGTCATGGGTGAAGAGCGTCTCGAGTAGATCATTCATGAGAAGTTGGTTCTGAGGAAAACGACTGGTCTGGTGCTCCTAAATTAAAAGTCACGGTAACGTGCAAACGATGATCAAAGATAAAAGTGGGAATAATTCTTTAATGATTAATTGGTCTAAGTTGACCCAAAGTTGCGTGATACAAAAAGAGCACAAGGGAACGAGTTCAAGTGGGATGTAATTATATCAAAACGAAGATAATCTTGTCTACTTCAAAACTCATGAAGAGAGTTTACATAGATTGGCATCCCTGACGCTCCAGAAGTCAAAGTCACGGAAAGGTACATTAATGATCAAAATAATTAAATAATAATATATTTATTGAAAATAATTCATTCAGAAAATTTAAAATAAACCCTAAAATTTAGGGGGCTTACAATAATAGAATGACCCTAAGAGTTGTGTCGTAGAACGGGTTGAGTAACGGTTAGGCTATGTGTGTTGAGCGCATCATCGATATTACGAAACGAACTAGTCGGGATTGATTCGAGAATTGAGTAAAGGATTCGTACTCGGTCGAGGATCAGAGATGAGCGTATCGTAAGAGACCTTGGGTCGAAAAGATTGTTGCCTTTGAGCATCGTAGACTCAAGTTGACCTCTTGTGTCGGAAGAGATTTAAGTACGATGTCTGGATAAGTTACCTAGCGGGGTTAGCCCCAGACGCGATGCGTAGGCAGTTCGAGAACGTGAGTCGTATTGGGATAGTTGTGTGCGAGACTTAGTACGGATTGTAGGCAAAAGAAATTTGTGACATGTTAGACTTAGTCCATGTCGTTAAGGCCAAGTGTTATGAATGATTGGATGAGAGACTTGAGTTATGTGAGGGATAGTAAACGGTTGGGCGAATAGGCATTACGGGAGCTTGTTGCGATCGAATACACAATGATTTAATGCAATGCGAGTGTTAGATGGCCGACGAGGAAACTTACGGGATCGAACTAATAGTTTCGAGTTAAGTTATGTACAAGAATATTGGAAGATGATCGCATGCATGGGATAATGCATACGAGAAGTAGTCTGAGAATAGGCGCTAAGATTTGACGATGTCGAGTACGGAATGATTGGTACTTGAGGACTTTAAGTTGAGCTTGTTAGTTTGTCCCGATATCCTACAACTGAGCTTGGCTGAAATACATATATTGGTGGGACGCCTAAAATATGTGTATGATCTAAACTAAGTTGTATGATTTAAACGATAGTAGCACGAGATCGTAAAACGATCTATGCGGGACACTTGGATTTAAGTGTTGGTTTCGGTTCGAGGACGAACCTTGTTTTGAGTGGTATATTATGTAATGCCCCGCTCCGTACGGTGTATTATGATAAGTCGTTGACTCGAAGGGTTGCGTTGACCCGATGAAGTATCGATGCGAATCGATGCAAGAGTTACGTTGGCCAAAGGTAAGCTTTGAGTCGATTGGAATCTATGGATCGAATCGATACAAAGGATAAGTCCCGTTGAGCAAGTGCTGATTTTAGTTGATCTGGTGTGCAGGCGATGCTTTTACGCTGGACGATAAGAGGTCGACATTTTGTCTTATGCAGTAAAGTGCCCGCGAAACCAAATCGTGGCCTTACAACGGATTGTGGCATGGGCGCGATAGGCCAAATCAATCGAGTAGTTCAAAGGAATGGCTAAGTCCGAGAGTTAGCTATGCGACCAAGTTATGGAAGCGAGCTGCTTCAACTCGGCAAAACGGCAAGGCGTATCGACTTAAGGTGGGCGGGTTCTTGACTCTCTCTCCCTATTCCTTCACGTCTAATAAGAGATATCATTGTATGCGTAATATGTTATCGAGTTAGCGAGCGTGGCTCGGCGATTAGGTGCCTTAATATGCGTTGAACACTAAGGTAGAATATTGAACATTGAACAATTGAAGCGACGTGCATCAAGTGTACGAGTCGCGGTAGGACAATGATGGTAGAACATTAAAAGAAAATATCGAGATGTGCATCACGTGCACGCCTCCGAGAACATTGAACACTAGGCGTAGAACATTGATTACGGTGCTGAGCGTGCCCTTGGGCACTTATGCTACGAAAAGACTAAGTAACTACGGAACTAGGCTATGAGAATGACTTACGAATGGTACGCGTTGAATATGAGTATGAGATGACTAAGCCGTTGAGCGTCGTGCATCAATATGAATGTGTTGGGGCATAACGTCGACGGAGCTCCCCATATGGATAGTGGATTATGTTTATGAGACGCGAATATGTTTATGGTACGGGACTATGTTTATAGAACACGAGATTGGTTGGACGATATGACTTGTATGCTATGGTACGTATTGCATGGTTAATGGACTCGGATGGCCCGTGCACGGGTGCGGCTTCCCTCGGACGGTTACGACCGGGGCACCGGGACCGTTCGGCCTATGAGGGAATTATGTGTGGTATTTATGGTGCACATCATTCGGACGGATTGCGACCGTCCAGTGCTGTGATAAGCTATGATATCCGTAAGTTTGGGATCCTTCGGATACTGGGCTAGCAACCCGTATCGAAGTGATTGCAGGCTTACACATAAGAGATGCCAAGTCCATTACGACACGAAACACCGTGACCTTCATATAGATAGGACCGGTGGACTGAGATAAGAGTTGGGTGCAGACGCAGGGCCTGCGACCCTTATGCATTGTCTAAGTTTATGGTCGGAATGTTGCGTGAGTTGTATGATTTCTTATGTAAAGTTCTAACCCGTGCAGGCTTAGGCAATATGGGACGGAGATGTGCACGATCACTATCTTTATGTTCAGATTTTGTCTAACTGTATCTGCTGTAGGAACACAGAATCGGACACATTTATGATAAGTGCTATGCGTGAGTATTGCCATGGAATTGATCCTAAGGCTAAGTAGAAAGATCACCAAATAATGATGCATGTTGAATTAAAGATATTTAGTGTTTGGTTTGGGTGCGAGCGGGTCTTGATCAGTGCGAAGCGAGGACGAAAGCACTAATCCCCCACTAGTTTATGTGCAGGTCAGGTTATGATCGGCTCGGGACGGAGCTTGGCTTGGACTTGCCGAGGCATGGAGTCCTTGGCGTTCAAGAGGAGCTACCACATAGGCGTTCGGACTTGCGACATGGAGATGTTCGGCCGAAGGCTACTTGGTGGCTATAAAGAGGCATAATGTATGGAACAATGTAATCCTTTGTGAGCTAGAGAGATCATGAGCATTGTAGCCAATTGGCATATTAAGTTGGACTATTCAGAGCCTTGTAACCTCAGTTCATTATGAATAAAAGAGATTCTTATTGTATTCTTTATTTCCTTCCGTTGCTTATGTTACGACTTTGAGATAATCACTATGTGAACCGTTATCTTGCCTTGCACGAGCGCAACCCCAGGCTCGTGCGGCATCACGTCCCAGCAAGGACGATGACTCGGGTAAAATCTAGCGAGGACGAGCGATTTCCCGGATCGGGGCATGACATGTCAGAGCCCATGGTTATAGGACTCTATTCTTAAGGTGGAGTTAGGAGCATATGCAACTACACGAATTGGCTTCAAAGATGACTTTGACGCGCTTGGCGGGAACGAATAAAGGTAGCAGGAAGTGTCAAGAACAAATACATGTAGCAGTAGGAAATAGGATCACGAGGTGTAGATAATTGAAATTGGTTCAGGCCTTACATGAGAATTTTCTTTTACGACATATGAGCCAAATTCAATTTCGCAACTCATGGACCAACTCTCGTTCGTGTCACACCGCGTTCCCAACAATATTGTTGATTAGTTTGTTTCTCATGATAAATTTAATTAATTTTTTTTTTATTTATTGGGTTCGCTAGGATTGGTTAAAATTTGGCTCGAACATGTGTTTAAAAATTTATTCTCTCTTTTTTTTTAGCTTTGTAGTATAGTTTGTAAGTTCAAATTCTATTCTATGTAAAATTCTAAACTAAAATTTCATTCTTATTCATGCCAAAACCATATATGTTTCCATATTTTTGTTATTGATGAGGTATTGTAATTTTTATTCGCTCGTTCACTTCCTACGAGTTCTCCTCAGTGTCGGGTGATTTACAGGGTGCCATGCCACCACTACAAGGGTTGGGGCTGGTACGTATCCTTAGTCCTTTTGTTTGGAATATTTTTGCAAAGGTCTCTACTATAAATATACAAATTAGCATATATTTTTATTTATTTAAAAAATTAACAAATATCTCCATTAGGAGTAAATTTTGTATACAAAGGAATGGAAACATTTGCTAATTTTTTAAATAAGCTGGAATATATGGTAGTTGTATATTTGTAATGGGGACATTTGCTAAAATATTTTTTTTGTTTTTGTGCATTACAAGTGAGAAGAAGAAAAGTCTAAATAATATCTAAGGCTATCTTCAAGGAAAATTTCTAAAGTTGAGTTTATATCCTACTAGGTAGGGATAATTGTACTATAATGAAATTTCATTTTAAAATTGCAATTGTATAAGAACACTCAAATGGCTCTCAATTTTTATGCTACATGGTCTTAAAAAAAAATACTCAAATGGTTCTCAATTTTTATCTTATGTGACGTTGTCTAGTATTAAAATAGAGAATATTAAATAGATTTTTTTTTATGATTTAGTTTGAAGGCAGGATATAATATTAAGATGTAGAATCTCTATGAATTTTTTCATCCTACATGAGCACCACGTAGGATGAAAATTGTAATAGAAATCATTGTTGGAAGAAATTTTTCTAAAAATAGTTTCTGCCGTAGAAATATGGGAGATATAAATTTTCATTGGAGATTGCCTCTGAAGATACAATGCAGCAAAAAAGTCATAGCATCACGAGAATTATAGAAGATAAAATCTAGAAATGATAGGAACTCAAAATCACGCTAGTTTGTTTTGGTCCCTTTTATTGATGTCCTACAATAGATGTAGTTGAAGTTTGTACTTGGTGGATTAAATTACGGAAGTGCTACATGGACGCGGTCCTGGTCCGCAGCCACGTGTCAGTCCTTCATTTGAGGGGGGTTCGAAATTTTTGAAGGGGGGCCCTATGTGGTGTACGGAGGTGAATGGGAGGGGAACACGTCGGCACAGGTAGGACCTTGATCACCCCTTCCGTGGGCTGTTTAGTATTTTCCATTAAATTAACATTTCATGCTTCCAAAGTCCATTCCAAAGTGCTAAAGGGAGAAAAAAGTTAAGTAACATAAACATAAGATAAGCCAGTTTGTTGAAAGAATGAGGTTGGCTACTCTGTCTATGAGACTGGCTTTGGTTTGTAAAGATGACTATAGCTAGCTTTGGCTTGTTTGTAAAGATGACTATAGCTAGGTAGGTAGTTGAGAATGTACTTCATGACAATTAACATCTATATATATCATTAATCATGGCCTCTTTCCGGTTGGCAATCATGTGAAGAATTTCAGCTAGTGGTGGGACGACACTAGTGGTGTGGTGAACACGAAGAAAAAGAAGTGCTACATAGAGTTCTAGACATAGCATGGCATTGATATGTAAGGCCTTGTAGATGTCACAAGGGATCAATTTAAAAATTGAATGAAGATGTTATATGTGGATTTTGAAGAACTAGTTACACCTCAATAATTATTAGTCATATGCTTCACAGTACTGCTAAAAAAATACCCAGAATAGATTGCATCATTTATGACAATTACTTCTAGTTTCAGTGGCTAAGACGAGAGGCATCCGTCATATCTCTGTGCATTTAATAAATGATGGGAGTTGAGAGACGGTTGTTACAAAAGAAGTTGTGATGTAGCATGATCAGGTGTACAAGTTCAAGTTGGACGGAAAAAAAAATTTTGATTTTTTTTTATACTAGATGCAACTCTTCTAGAAGTCTTTGTAAATGGGTTGAGATTGGACTGACATGATTCTGTGGCCAAGCAAATGAAATTTCTTTCACAAAATTAAAGATTCTCCAATTATGAAGCAACCAAATGATTATATTGTGTTATCATATGCACATTTTGTGCCATGCGACATTGCGTAGACAATGACTTGCATGTTGCAGCATACTTTTGGAGTTTTGAGAGAGCAGGCTTCATGTCAAGAGTAGGTTTTCCCTTTGTTTAATATAGGGTCAAAGAACCTTGTGACTCGGTAAAAGTGGAGGCAGTTCCAACAATATCTTACAAGAATTAATGATAACATGCAGGTCAAGTACTCGACAATTAGGTGATGTTTCCATGATCATAAGCTTCAAATTGTGCCAAACAAGAGTCTTTTTTAAGTACTGTGAAGCATGTGGAGGCACATGCCATATTGATGCACTTAACCTTCTCATGACCAAACTTGTCTTAGATCTCGTTTGGTTCGAGGAATCGTGGGGTTGGAAAAGTTAAGTGATTATTTTTGGGTGCCAAATGAATTGAAAATGAAAGAAAAATTACGAAAAACAATAATTTCATCCATCCAAACAAGGAATTAATTTTTCACCTTGAAGTATTCACTTTTATTTTAAATTTCTTTGGAATTTTCAAACAGCGGAGAGAAAAATCAATAAAAGTTGTAAATTCGCAAAGGAAAAGGAATGACAAGTAATTGATTTCCTTTCCATTCCTTTCTGCAAACAAAACGAGACATTGGAACTCAAAGGGAACTCACCTCTTTCTTTACCGTAAGGTCACGTTTGGTTTAGGAAATCAGCCTTGAAAAATAAAAGACATATATTTCTGTTTGTGAATTAAAAAAAAGCAGGAAAGAAAAATAATTTTCAAAAGAAAGAAAAATAGGAGGAATAAATGGTTTTTCTACTCACCATTAACTTTCTTTACCTTCAATTATTCATTTTTCATGTTAATTTTTTTGACCTTTACCAAACACCCAAAAAAAAAATGAAAATTACAAATTTTCAAAGGATAAAAAGGACAGAGAATTTATTCCCGTTCCTTTTCCATTCTGCGGAGCAAACGAAGCCTAAGAGTAAAGAGGAAGCTCTCAATCAGTTCTCTAATTAAACAGGTTGGCTATGCTTCTGTAATTTACTTTGTATATGCACAAATTAATTTTATCAATGGGAAAAAACAAACTGGGTGGGTTAGAACTCGCCTCAACCCAAATGTGATTTCCCCCTTGTTCATGATTGTATTTACCGTATATATTGGAGACTAAAATTGGGTTTCTATATTGTCATTTTACTTTATAAAAATTTTCATCCTAGTTGGTAGAGTTTCTATATTGAAATTACATACAAAAAAAAAAAAAAAAAAAATACTCTCCAATGGTTTATGATTTATATGCTAGACATCACAAAATAAATGGTTCAATTTAATAATGTGGGGTCCAATATTAATTGGTATCAGAGATGAAAATTTCTAGCGAGAGTTTCTAGATGTAAAAGCTCTTATAGAAACTCTATAACATCAATGCCACCTAGGATAGAAATTGACATAGAAATAATTTTTTTCCAAAATAAATTTCTACTATAAAAATAGAGGAGATAGAAACCGCCATTGGAGAGTAGGCTATTAATAGCCGTTGGATTACATGCATAATATTTTATCTCTTAATTTTTTTTCAAAGACCTAAATAGAAAAGACGAGTGGCCTAAAAGTAAAAATGTTTTCACTGTGCCATAACTACATTGCAAGTTACTATTTGAGTTTCTATTTAAGGCTGTGTTTGGTTAAAAAGATGAAAAAGTGGAAGGTGTCGTAAGGCAAAAGCTCAAACACACGGAGACGAAGCTTTCTCGTATATTATCAATCACTCAAGTGTACATTTACAAGCTATTCTAACCTCTCTTTATATAGGGAGAGAGGTTGGGGGTTATGAAGAAATGAAGGGCCAAAGGTCATGTAGGTTACAAGAAGATGAAGGTGTAGAGACATATGAGTTACAACACTCCCCCTTGGCTCTCCAGAAATTCTGCTTGTAAACACCTCTGAGTTTCTTCGTCTGTCTGTAGCGTGTATCTTACAATTTTGACCATCTACTTGTGCCTCGTCAAAACCTTGCCAAATAAAACCCAGTGGGAAAAAAACTTTGGTCGAAGGACAAAAGAGTACACACAGGTCAGTGTGATGGGGGTAAACTAACCATTGCAAAGGTGCCTCGTCAAAAAACCTTGTCAGGGAAAACCCAGTAGGAAAAACCGCTGATCGAAGGACAAAAGAGTACACGATGGTTTAGAAGTATACAACTGGATACTCCCCCTGATTATAATAATCCTTAGTGAATAAGGGATTTGAACTGTGTCTCGTTAAAAACCTTGCCAAAGAAAACCCAGTGGGAAAAACTTTGGTCGAAGGAAAAAAGAGTACACGAGCATACATCATGATGCTTCCCTTTTCACTCGCACTCAACAGGGTGCGGGATATACGCACAACAGGGCGTTGGGAGGCACTTGTTGGGGCGCTCCCCCTCACATGCACACAACAGGGTACAGGAAACATGTTTCACTTAGGCTAGCTCTGAAAGCTTCCTAAGTCCAATCGCTCTGACATGTTTCTGGAACGAGTGTTTTGGCAGTGACTTGGTGAACAAGTCTGTACGGTTATTCTCCGATCCAATGTGTTGCACTTCAATCTTCTGAAGCGCTTGTTGTTCATGTGTAAAGAACAACTTGGGCGATATGTGCTTGGTAGCATCCCCTTTGATGTAACCATGTTTCGCTTGATCAATAACAGCGGTATTGTCCTCATAGACGACAACAGGTTCATCTGGGTCATATGGAAGATCACATGTACTTCGAATATGGCCAATAACAGCTCGAAGCCATACACACTCTCTAGTCGCCTCATAGAGCGCGAGTAGCTCAGAGTGGTTCGTTGAAGTAGCCACTAAGGTCTGTTTGCGAGACCTCCAAGAAATCGCCGTGTTCCCAATGGTAAAGACATAACCAGATTGGGAACGTCCCTTGTGCGGATCAGATAAGTATCCCGCATCGGCGTAGCCAACAAGGGTCGCGTTGCTTCGAGTGCCAAGAGCGTTGGACTCACTCAAAATCGCGTAGGGATAGAACAAGCCCAAGTCCGTAGTACCCTTAAGGTAGCGGAAAATGTCTTTTATGCCATTCCAATGACGGCGTGTTGGCGCGGTGCTGTGTCGAGCTAGACAATTCACAGCAAACGAGATGTCCGGTCTAGTACATTGGGCCAAGTACAATAAAGCGCCTATTGCACCCAGATAAGAGCACTCAGGACTCAATATCTCTTCGTCGTCCTCCTTTGGACGGAATGGGTCCTTAGTAATGTCTCACTACCAAAATAACCAACTTTAGCAACGGCCACATCCGTCGCGAATCCGTCGGTAACATAAATTACCGACGGCATAGCGACGGATATTTGATGAAAATGGCCGTCGGGAAATACGTCGTCGCTAAAATTTGTCTGTCGCTAAGCCGTCGGACAAATGATTAACCGACGGACTAGCGACTGATTACCGACGGTTGCCTTTCAACGGATTAGCGACGGATTAGCGACTTGTTCCCGTCGGTTTACATGCCATATAATATTAAAATATCCGTCGCTAAGCCGTCGTAAATAGGTCGGTAAAAGCGTATCAGAGAGGTTCCTGATACGCAAAATCAGTCGCTATTCCGTCGCCATTCCGTCGTTAACCTCGACGTTATAGCGACGGATTAGCATCGGTAACTGCAAATATTTATATAACCCAGTTAGCGACGGATTTTCCGTCGCTAGTTAATCGCTCATCGGTCGCTAAAAAGATATATCCGTCGCTAATTAGTCGCTAGTCCGTCGATAAATGCAACATTAATTAAAAAAAATTACAGAAACATTCTATTTCCTTTTCGTAAATATTACACATATTCATAATATCCAATATCGAAACATCCATGTACGATCAACAAATATCCAAATATCCAAATATCCAAATTCATAATATCCAATATCAAACAGAAATATCCAAACATCTATGTACAAATATCCAAACACAAATACACAAATTCATAATATCCAAACATTCATGTACGCTTCCAAAATATCCAGAATTCAAAATCCAAAAACAGTACAAATATCCAAAAACAGTACAAATATCATTGAGATGGATCGCGTCGTCGTTCGGCTCTGCGGATGTACTCTTCTACCATGTACGCCGGCACCTGGGACAACACATGCTCTGGAAGCGTGCGGAGCTGCTCTGGCGACATCAAGTCCATGAGCCCAATGAGCGCAGTATCCGGTACCAGGCGGACCTCGGCAGAACGGTCAAATGAATAACGTCCAGGGTCGGAAGGACCGGCAACCGCACTAGACGGACCGGGAGCAGACGGATCTGGACCGGGAGCAGAAGAAGGACGCGGAAGGCGCTCCAGCACATCCGACATTAGACTCCGCATTTCCGACATATCGGAGGTGAGAGTCGCAAGCTGCGTCCTCATATCGTCCGACGGGGGCGCGGGAGGAGGCGGGGGGCGGTGGATATCTCGGAGTCGCGCCCTGCAACGACGCCGCCAGGGAACCTACGCCGTAGACGCGCCCTTTATTAAAGCCGCCGACAGACTCTACGAACACGTCGTCGTAGCGAGCGGCCATAGAAGAGGGCGTCTGGGTGGGCGTCGTTTCGCCGACAACCTCGGCAGGGGGCTCAATCTGACTAAGGGCCTCACGATAGGCAGCCTATCCAATGAATGTGTTTATACTATAAGTTTTCCTAAGTTATAATCTAAATCCTATGTTTCCCTAAGTTATAATTTGAATCCTACGTTCACCTAATTAAGTTAACAATAATTATATTTCTAATATAAATCTCATAAACGTAATTACTTACATCAGTCGCCTGGGCCCTCGCGTCGACGAAGCTCCCGTCTGCCCGTCTCTTGTGTGTATGCAGGAATACATCGTAGGCGGTGACCGACTCCGGCTCTCTCCCCTCCTTTACCGCCCGTTGTGCCTGCATACGAAATATACGTCGAATTTAATTAACTACGTATATTAATAGTACCGAATTTAATAGTGAAATGAATTTGCGGTATCTCACCAAATCTGCACGCGTCGCTGCGTGGGGCCTTGAACCTCCCGTATGCAGACCAGCGGCCTGTCTGCTCGCCTTCGCTTTCTCTGATTTCTCCCTGTACTGAGCAGTATTCATCTTATCCAACATCTGCTCGTAGTACTCCTCCCGGAGCCACTTCTTTCTCGAATGCGCCGTACGAACGTCGTACACCGCATCCCGTATCTTCTTTCCGGCGGCGGCTTTGTAGGCCTTGCGAATCAACTCCTCGCGATGGGGGGGCCACCAGAACGTCGTCTGACATACAAATTAAATTATCACGTAATTAAAAAATTAGTGGATTAAAGAATAATTAATAATTAACCAAAAGATATATATATACCTTCATCTCCTCGAGCCAGACGTACTGCATGTTCTGAGGCACCTCAGAAAAATTGAGGTAGGGGCCATGGTAGTTTTCTCGGATAATTTGCCCGAGTATCCGGGCAGCATCATACGGGAAAAAACCTACAAAGAAGCAAAGACTGGATTATTAACTTGAATAAATGAAACAAATTTAATAAATTAACTTAAATTTACTTACGTATCACCCGCGGGCCATAGCTCTCGTCGGTTCTCGCCTATCGGCCTCTCTGGAGGCGTCGGAGGATCCGCGGGTCCGCGGATGTACACACCGGTAGCAGGATGAAGCTGAATCCGGGGGTACTCCGGAGCCCACCCTGCAGTAACTGATGGTGTACCCGCTGGTGCATCCGAGGGCGGAACGGATCCGCTAGCGGATGGAGTCTCAGGCCTCGATGAAGATGAAGGTAGCGCAGAGATAGATCGACGGCGGGAAGAGTCTGTGGCCGGGCTATCCAGGTCGGGATCGGAGGACTCTATATCCGGGGAATGTGGAAGGCGACCACGACCGCTACCACCACGACCACTACCATCACGTCCACGGCCAGTGCCGCTACCACCACGACCGCTACCATCACGTCCACGGCCAGTGCCGCTACCACCACGACCGCTACCATCACGTCCACGGCCAGTGCCGCTACCACCACGCCCACCACGGCCAGTACCGCCACCACCAGCACCACTACGGCCACGGCCACTGTCGCTACCAGCAGCACGAGTGGTAGTGACCATGACCTGTAAATAGAACACATAAATATAATTAACAATATAGAAGTATAAATGAATATAAAACTGAACTAAAATATATATACCAGCAGCAGGGCGGCGAGTGCCATCAAGACAATGAGAACTAAGAGTGCCATCTGTAAAAAGAAAATCATACAATAAGTAGATGATCGAACGACAAAAACATAAACTGAAATAAGAATGTGTCCGTCTAAACTGAATTCACTAAGTTAGTTGTAAGTGCTTCTAATATATACCGATATTTAATCTAATCATCGTTATCGTCCTCGTCCTCATCGTCATCGTCATCGTTCTCATCCTCATTCTCATCGTCGACTTCATCTATATCATCATCCTCATCGTCGACTTCATCTGTATCATCATCCTCATCCTCATCCTCATCCTCTTCTTCTTCTTCTTCTTCTTCTTCTTCTTCTTCTTCTTCTTCTACTTCTTCTTCAGGCTCAATACTTGGGACAAGACGCCTCTTTCTCCCCTGGTTGACAGCTAAGTCTTGTATATCAACCTCTTCCTCCCCTCTATTTTCCTCAGCATGAGGTATATCGACATCTTCCACGTCCATGGTATCCGACTGTTGTCCCATGTATTGGGGCTTCTCGATCTGGTCCTCTTGGTATGCTGGGTCTCCAACGTTGAATGTATTTCTAGATTTAATCTTGCATACTGCCCACCAGTCAAATCGATCTCTACGACGCCTTGGGTAGCTTGTATAGTAGACTTGAACAGCCTGACTTGCTATCGCAAACGTGTCGGACCCTCTATACCTCCTGCGATGATTTATATCGACGAATCCAAATTGTTTATCGATTCTCCAACCGATATTTGGTCTCGTATCGAACCACTCACATTTGAACATCACAATATGCATATCATATGGGGCACTATATTGTAAATCTACAATCTCCCGAAGCACTCCATAATAGTCAAAGTCCGGCTCGTCGTCATAGATGGTGCCTCTTATGCAAACACCAGAATTCTTGGTATCGAAGCCGTCATTGAGAAATTCGGCATTTATAGCATGCTGAGTTGACTTAAACTTGAAGCCATTAACGACATAGCCTGACAAAGTCTTTGCATGCTTCTTCGGTCCCAATGCCAAATAACGAATGCTCTCATTTATGAGTGTTGTTTCAGGCAATAAAACCTGTAAACATGTATTGATAATTTAAATATTTTAGCTGCATATATTTTAATGGTAGCCGCATAACATATTATCTCAGTTACTTACGTATTTACGAAATCAGGACGGAAAGGTACAATCAACCTCTCTTTGAAGTCCCTCATCTGTAATATATGGTGTCCTCATTTTGACTTCACCTCTAAATACACTGTTAGAGAGAATAAAAATAAGTGTAGTCACTTAATTCACTCACACCAATTCTACTCTCGTGTTGCCGTTTGTACATCCATGTACGATCAACAAAATAACGACTCATCCTCAATTTGGATGTGAAAATCTGTATCGTAAGACAAACTAAACATAAGAATAGCCCGATACCGATACTCATAAATTTGGATTAGGGTTAGGATGTTAGATATAAGTGAACTAGGTGATGTAGAGTACAATATAGGGAACTGTGAATGGACTGAAAGTTGCACATGAGAAGGTTCAATGAAGGGCCCATAAATGGGTTCACATGATAAGTTAGTAAGAATCCACATCACTATACATACTCCCCCGTCTCAGGAGTGTGTCTGGCTCCTATTTAGAACAGCACAGGTCACAACATGTCCAGAATAGCAAAACAGAGCTCTACAATGTATATCGATATCGGACTATTCCTACGAGTATTGGTATCGGCGATATCAATACTCGTGTGAATAGGAGATTGCAATATAAGTCTAAGCTATCTAGCTAACATGTATACTTGCATTTACATTGTATCATAACTTGTATCTAGTTACCTTGCTAATCATGTATATACTCTTAACATATATGTGAAGACACTATACTAACATGTATTTAAATCAAGGTTCAAAGTATCGGTATCGGAATCGGTATCGGACTATATATTCCTATGAGTATTGGCATCGGCGATATCAATACTCGTGTGAATAGGAGATTGCAATATAAGTCTAAGCTATCTAGCTAACATGTATACTTGCATTTACATTGTATCATAACTTGTATCTAGTTACCTTGCTAATCATGTATATACTCTTAACATATATGTGAAGACACTATACTAACATGTATTTAAATCATGGTTCAAAGTATCGGTATCGGAATCGGTATCGGACTATATATTCCTACGAGTATTGGCATCGGCGATATCAATACTCGTGTGAATAGGAGATTGCAATATAAGTCTAAGCTATCTAGCTAACATGTATACTTGCATTTATATTGTATCATAACTTGTATCTAGTTACCTTGCTAATCATGTATATACTCTTAACATATATGTGAAGATACTATACTAACATGTATTTAAATCAAGGTTCAAAGTATCGGTATCGGAATCGGTATCGGACTATATATTCCTACGAGTATTGGCATCGGCGATATCAATACTCGTGTGAATAGGAGATTGCAATATAAGTCTAAGCTATCTAGCTAACATGTATACTTGCATTTACATTGTATCATAACTTGTATCTAGTTACCTTGCAATATAAGTCTAAGCAATCTAGTATTGGTATCGGCGATATCGGTAGTATCGGCGGTATCGGATCGAAGTATCGGATTTTTTTGGTATTGGAAAACAAATAATTATTAATAAATTATTTACATTTAAAAACATATAATTTATACATTTAGGCATAATTTTAAGTGTTTTAAGTATTATTTCTTAGTAGTTTTGAAATTAAATGAAATTAAATTAAATGAAATAGTATTATTTCTTAGGATCGGGACATGCCAAACCGTATCCGTATCGGGGAATGCAACCCATTCCCCACCCCCCCGACCCCCCTGCCCCCATTCAACACCCCCCCCCGACCCCCCTGCCCTCTCCATTACCCACCCCCCCGACCCCCTGCCCCCATTCCCCACCCCCCCGACCCCCCTGCCCTCTCCACCCCCCACCCCCCGCCCCCCGACCCCCCTGCCCCCATTCCCGACCCCCCCCGACCCCCTGCCCCCATTCAACACCCCCCCGACCCCCCTGCCCTCTCCACCCCCCACCCCCCGACCCCCCTGCCCCCATTCTCCACCCCCCCGACCCCCCGACCCTCATTCCCCACCCCCCCACCCCCCTGCCCCCATTCCCCACACCCCCCCGACCCCCTGACCCCATTCACCACCACCCCCCCGCCCTCTCCACCCCCCGCGAAGCCGACCCCCGCGAAGCCGACCCCCCCCCCCCACTCCCCCCTGGCCCCAAAACCCAAAATTAGAGAAAGAGAGAGAGAGAGAGAGAGAGATACCTGGTAGAGAGAGAGAGAGAGCCGCGAGAGAGAGAGAGAGAGCCGCGCGCGAGAGAGAGAGAGCCGCGAGAGAGAGAGAGTTTTGGGGGGAATAAAAAATTCCCCCCCGTCGGTTCAATTTAAGTTAGGGCACAGAACCTAGCGACGGAATAGCGACGGAATAAATTAGTCGCTAAACCGTCGCCAATTAAAAGGTGTTTTCCGACGGATATATCCGTCGCCAGTTAGTCGCTAAAGTTCCCGCCAATATTTTAAAGATTTTGCCGCCAACATTTGCGACGAATAAGCGACGAAAAAGAATCCGTCGCTAACGTTCGTCGACTTAGCGACGGAAACCCGACAAATTTTTACATTTAAAATTGGAAAAAATTATGTTATGTTGTCTGTCGCTAATCCGTCGCTAAGATGTCGGAAACTGGTCGCTATTAGCGACGGAATCCGTCCGTCGCTAAACTTCCGTCGGTAAAGTGGGGTATTTTAGTAGTGTCTAGAGAGCGGACGATCATGGGAGTAGCGGACGGCTTAACGTCAAAATGACTAAAGCGTCTCAACACCTTTTGGGTGTAGTTTGCTTGATGGACAAGAATTCCATCTTTACAGTGCTCGATCTGCAGGCCGAGGCAAAACCGTGTCTTCCCAAGATCCTTCATCTCGAATTCCCTCTTCAGGATATCAGCAGTTTCTGACAAGTCTTTTTCGGTTCCTATGAGATTCATGTCATCTACATAGACCGCGATGATTGTGTATCCTGAAGTGGATTTCTTTATGAACACGCATGGGCAAAGTTCGTTATTAACGTATCCCAAACCGATCAAGTATTCGCTTAGGCGGTTATACCACATTCGCCCGGATTGTTTCAATCCATATAGCGAACACCTCAGTCTTATTGAGAACGCGTTCCGTGGTCGGGAACTACTTGATTCAGGCATCTTTAGTCCTTCAGGGACTTTCATATATATCTCTGTGTCTAGATCCCCGTAGAGATAGGCTGTGACCACATCCATGAGCTGCATATTCAGTTTTTCGGAAACTACTAAACTGATTAAGTAGCGGAACGTTATGACGTCCATTACGGGAGAATACGTCTCCTCGTAATCAATTCCAGGGCATTGTGAGAAGCCTTGCGCCACAAGGCGAGCCTTGTATCGCACAATCTCATTTCTCTCATTACGCTTCCTTAGGAAAACCCATTTGTGACCAACTGGTTTAACATTGGGTGGTGTTGGAGCAACAGGTCCAAATACGCTTCTTTTCGCTAAGGAGTCTAGTTCAGCCTGGATTGCTTGTTTCCATTGTGACCAGTCCGTTCGTCGTTGACACTCGGCAACACTACGAGGTTCCATGTCATCATTGTTCATAATGTCAGTGGCCACTGAGTATATGAACACATCATCGATGACAGTTTCGTTTCGCTTCAAAATATCGTCTAAGCTAGCATACTCGACGGATATTTCGAGGTTATCGACATGATTAGGAATAGGCGTTTCATCTGGAACGCGCTCTTCTAATACATCGCCGTGATCCTTAATGATCTCATGTGGCAAAACGCTTTTAACAAGATTTCTCCGCTTCCGGGGCAGAACATCTTTGGAACCAACCGGTCTTCCCTTCTTCTTGGGAATAGCGGCGGACTGGACGGCCGATGGCAGCGTCCTTTGCTCGGCGGGTTCGACCGGAGCAACATGTTTCACAGGAACATGGCGTCTCTCAGGGACGTCTATCCTTGCAGGCACATTTGCAGCAGGTATAATTGATCTCGTGACTTTTGCTAGGTCGCTAAATGCGTCTGGTATTTGATTTGCAATATCTTGCAGACCTAGAATCCTCTGCACTTCCTTATCACTATGTGCAGAGGGGGGATCATGATGAGCAAAAGCGGGCACATGCCACGCTAATTCACGTCGTTCCTCATCAACGTTAGCGTGCATTTCTCCCCCTAACGACGGGAAGATTGCCTCATCAAAGTCACAATCCGCGTGTCTCGCGGTAAAGAGATCGCCTGTCAAGGGCTCTAAATAGCGAATGATGGACGGGGAGTTATAACCGACATATATTCCCCGTCGCTTCTGAGGTCCAAATTTTGAACGCCTTATCGGCTCAATTGGAACATTAACTAGGCACCTAAACACGCGTAAATGTGAGATATCAGGCTCACATCCAGTAACCAGCTGGTACGCGAAAAATGGTTGGGTGGCCATGGGCCTCAGACGGACCAAATTTACAGCGTGCAAAATTGCATAGCCCCATGCAGATAGTGGGAGTTTGGTGCGCATAACCAAGGTCCTCGCTATCACTTGCAGTCGCTTTATAAAAGCTTCCACTAGGCCATTTTGGGTATGAACATACGCAACAGGATGTTCAAGATTTATTCCCAAAGTCATGCAATAGTCATCGAAAGTCTTCGATGTAAACTCCGCGGCATTATCAAGTCTAATAGACTTTATCGGATAATCCGGATGGTGAGCCCTTAACTTAATGATCTGGGCAAGGAGTTTAGGAAACGCTGTATTTCGGGTGGACAACAACACTACGTGTGACCATCTAGTCGATGCATCAACCAAAACCATGAAGTATTTAAATGGTCCGCATGTTGGTTGGATTGGTCCACAAATATCTCCATGAATTCTCTCAAGGAATTGGAAAACCAATCTCGTAGGTTTCACATGGAGTGGCTTGAGATTTGTCTTCCCAATCGAGCAAGCTTGGCATAGGCTTTTCGGATTTATAACGAAATTCTTTCCTCCAAGAGGATGCCCATGTGATGCATTCATAGTGCGAAGCATCGTATTTTGACCCGGATGACCCAGCCGGTTATGCCATAGCATAAAAGTCCTCTCATCAACTGGCGCTCGGCGAATGATGAGATTACTCTCGATGTGTTGTATCGTAGTGAGATACAAACCACTTGAAAGACATTTCAACTTCTCCAAGATACGCTTTTGGCCGTACTGAGTGGAGGTAATGAAAAGATACTCGAAGCCATGTTCTCGAGCAGTTTCAACATGAAATCCGTTTTCTCGAATATCCTTAAAACTCAGTAAGGTACGACTGGACCTTGGAGAATATAAGGCCTCTGATACTTCAACGGGAGTACCATTGGACAACGAAAAACGGGCTTTGCCAAAACCTTGTACAAGGGTTGAGGGTCCCGAAATGGTTGTCACTGAGGTTACTTTAGGCGTATAGGAGATAAAGTATGATTTATCTCTCAAGATAGTGTGAGTCGTTCCACTATCAACCAGACAATCCACTGCCCCGTGGTCCATGCCTATAAGTAAAGAAAAAATTAAAGTTTGTCACACGTTTGAGGAAAGTGCTCGAAATAGAACTTTAATTTATCGAGAAAACAGAAAATACAAACCACCAAAAGTTTCATGACTTAAATCAAATATAGAGAAAATGGAGATTCATTCTTCCATTTCTGCTACAAAATCGGGGGTCTCAAGATTTAGATTTTCGCACTCGTTGACCAGATTTGCTTCGGCCCGGCGCCCCTTGTGATAGTTATTAACTTCTTGGGGGGTCGCCCTGCAAGTCCGTTGCATATGACCATAAGCACCACATTTGTAGCAAAGAGTAGGCGCTTGGCCTTCCACTCTCGCTTTGGGACGACTGGCCCGTTGGTTCTTACCATGAGACTGCCTAGGAGTCAAAGGTCCTTGGTTCTTGTTAGAACCTCGCTTTGGATGGCGAGACTTAAACTCGCCTCTGTTCCTTGGCTGGGACGACTGGCCCTTGTCTCGTTTCCACCGTAGATTTGGTCCACGGAGAGCGTTTGCATCAGGCATTGGAATTGCCTTTGTTCCAGCAGGACGAGAATTATTGTTTCTCATTAAAATGAGACTGTTCTTCTCGTCTAGTAAAAGCTGGGTGATGAGCTCGGGAAACTTGGTGAACTTAGACTGACGGTATTGCTTTTGGAGCAAGTTGTCAGTTGAAGGAAATGTGGTGTATGTTTTCTCCAATAGATCACTGTCAGTTAATATCTCACCGCAGTATTGGAGAAGTGATCGAATCCGGCAGACTTCATTGTTGTAATCAGTTACACTTTTGAAGTCTTGGAAGCGCAGGTTCAACCAGTCATGGCGTGCTTCAGGTAGCCATATGGTCTTCTGGTGGTCGAAGCGCTCTTTCAGAGAGTCCCATAGCGTCTTCGGCGAGGAGATTTCAATGAACTCCGCCTTCATGGCGTCAGATAAATGTCTGCGGAATAGAATCATCGCTTTGGCGTTCATTGAGCGAGTGACTTCCACTTCACGCTCTTCCTCGTTATAGATGACGTCCAAGAGGCCCTGCGCATCTAGATGGTTCTGGATGTCTTGCGTCCAGTCCAAGTAGTTCTTGCCAGAGGCTTCAAGGATTGGAAAATCAATCTTGATCGACATTTTTCTACAACAGGAGAAAAATCTTGATCAGTCAACATATAAAACGACAGGTTTATATGGATTTGGTTTGTATAAGCAACAACAAACAATCGTAAATAAAAACAACGGTTTTGAAAAAACGATTTTTGTTTAAAAATTATCTTATATCGATCGACGGGCCGATATAGAGAGGTCAATAAGTTTCTTGCAAAAATGCATAATTATAAATACAATTTGAGCAAAAAATAATATTCGGTCAACCCCTTTCAGTAGCTCTACGTGAATATGACCAGGCGAGAAAATGGGGGAGGAGGGTCACCGGGGACCTCTTAAGAACCAAGTCCCAAGTTCTTTCTGACATCATACCCAAGTAGGTGAGTCTATTCGGAGAGACTTCGTAAAATTTTTGTCAAATGTAAGAATAAATAAAATTTTTCAAGAAATTCACGCTATTTGCGAACTGTGCAAAATAGGTGACAATTTAGTGCGTGCTCAAAATGAGCGTTGCCTTTGAAAAATTATTAACCAAAAAAGTTATTTTTGGGAGGCCCAAATTTGGCGGTGCCAGAATTTGTTTATATAGCCAAAACCAATTTTTCAATTTTTACGCCATTACGCTAAAAAAAAACGTACAACATAAGTAGGCAACAACACACAAAAGAATTGGTGCCTAAGCAAGCGGCACCAAAAAATGTCAACTATTTTTCCGACGTCTAATGAAGCGACGCCAAAAAATAGCGAGAAAAAAAAATACAATTTTTACTACCCATCTGTTACAATAATTTACTGAGTAACATAAAAAAAATTGCTACTGAGGTGCTTGTCGGGACGCAGGCGCTCGCCGGGGCGCTCCAAATCCATCATTACCAAAAAAAATGTTAGCATCTAAATTTTTTTTCGTCAACATGAAAAAAAATTTCAAAAAAATTTATTTTTTCAGAAAAAAAACTAACAAATATTTTGTTGGGATAAGTACTATTTAAACAAAAAAAATTCTGAAATTGGCAGTTTAAAAAAAATAATTGCAGAAAAATGTCTTTTACCAAAATATATACAGCAGACTATTTGATAAACACGCCAAAGTATAAAAAAATTTTGAACAAAATATTGTGTTTTACCAAAGTATATTTTCGTAACAAAATTTCTGTAACAAAATATATTGCTGTGACAAAATATATTTGATAAAAAAAAAAATTTCGTATATATTTTTCAAAAAAAATTTCTGAGAATATATTACGAAAGCTTCTAACTTATGAAAATACTATACCACCACTGTTCAAAACTTGTTACACAAAAAAATTTCTGAGAATATAAAAAACTTATGTACAAAAAACTTGTTGATGCAATATTATACCACCACTGTTCTTAAGGATTCAATATTATAAATTTACAAAGCAAGTGCTAAATCTAGTTATATAACCATTTATTTAGCAATCACATGATGCAGTGCAAAATATGTAACATGTAATCTCGAAAATTATAAGTCGAAATTCTGACAACTAAAGCGAATTAGTGATCTGCAATAAATACTTACTACTCCAAACAGCAAATTAAATAGTTTCTAATATATGACAAAATTTATGGTATAAGATCAATGCATTCACATTTCTAATCAGAAAAAGTAGTAACAATAGTGATTCGGATGAAAAATAAAATTTTCATATGACTATAAAAGAACAGAACTACATATGACTATTCTTCCCGAATGGTTACTTACTAGTATATAGAAAGAACTGCTGATATATCACTAAAAAAAAAGTATATTATATGTTGTTAGGTCGACATATGACTGAGATATCACTTAGGTGATCAGTGATTGATATGAATATATCAGCAGATATATAACAACATGTAGCCTGAACTAAGAACAATGTTTGCATCACTAATGGTAAGAGGTCTAATAGTATATTAACAAAAATAATTTACCTTTCTTACCTTATGGTGGAAGAAAGTGAGAAAACGATTGCGGATACGCGGGATCGGCGACGAGCGACGGGGTGCGCGCGGGACAACGGTCGGCGGACGTCGAGGCAAGCGGTACGTCGGGTCTCCGGCGTTGCACGAGCAAAGTGCTGATAACGTGTCGTAAGGCAAAAGCTCAAACACACAGAGACGAAGCTTTCTCGTATATTATCAATCACTCAAGTGTACATTTACAAGCTATTCTAACCTCTCTTTATATAGGGAGAGAGGTTGGGGGTTATGAAGAAATGAAGGGCCAAAGGTCATGTAGGTTACAAGAAGATGAAGGTGTAGAGACATATGAGTTACAACAGAAGGAATGAAAAGGATAAGAATTCATTTTCCTTCCATATGGAAAGGAAAGATCATTTTCTTCCTTTGTGTTTGGTAGCAAGGATGGAAAAGATAAGATGCATTTTCCTTTGTTTGGTATCAAAGAAAAAGTAGAAGGAAAGAAAGTGAAAAATATAGGGTTTACCAATTCTACCCTCAACTAAAAACACTTATTTACCATTTGACTTCATAAATAATTTTTAAATAATACATTCATATGGGGGTATAATTGTTAATTAATATAAGCCTCCACTTTTTCTTCCACTTTTGGGGGATTGGATTTCTTAGGTTGTGAAAAAAAAATTCCTCGACTTTTCCTTCCTTCCTATTTTTCTTCCATACCAAACAATAGAAAATGAATCTTTTCTTTCACTTTTTTCTCCTCTATTTTTCTTCCTCCCACTTTTTCCTCCTACCAAACACACTCTAAGCTTCTGTAGTCGGACGAACGAACTTGGAAGCTACATTTATTTCCGAAAACTTTGGGGTTCTAAACTTTGAAACTTTGTTGTGTGCAATCATAAGCAGCTTTACCATGCGATCGCTTCAAAGCTATACTAAATAATAGTACAGATTTAATTGCTTGAAGTTAAAAAAATAAAAAAAAAACTATTGTGCTTAGTGAGCGGAAGTAGAAAGAAGTAACTGATCGACCACATTGAACATCATTCGCCACTTCCACTTGTGACAGTCTTAATTATTTCTATACATATACATAAATTAGCTCAATTAATCACTAATCTAAAGGCTTCAACACGACCCAGATTGGAAAATGTGGGTCAGTTTCTCAGCTCAGAATGCTCTACTACGTATAATATTAGCAAATTGTTTTCGAAAATGATATTTTATCCACGATTTGTAATTGTGAGCGTGATCGCAGTTCGACGTGACAGTCAACCATTTGTCTCCTGCTATCGTCGGATTCCATCCGGATCAGGGGACCAATGGCCGACCATCACGTCGACCGACGGTCACGTCCGCGGTCACAAACTGCGGACAACTTAGCAGGATCCAATTGTTTTTTGGAACAAGCTAGAAGCAACAACTAGGGAGAAGTAGAGCACAGCTCCATAGAGTAACCAGAGTCCAGCAGCTCCTCTATCATCTGCTCTATGTGATGCTCCTCCAAGTAACCCCACTGCACCTCTCTGTTGCCATCCTCCTCGGCCTCTGCCAGCCCCTGCCGACCGCTCGGCGCGCCGCTGCTGCTCTCCGCCGACAGGAGGGGCTTCCGGTTCGCGTTACCGTCCTTAGCGTTAGCGGAATGGCCGGCACCCTGCCCGAGCTTCGACACCAGGTTGCAGCGCTGAAGCCTCGCGACGAGGGCGGCGGACAAGTATTTGGTGCCCGGCGAGCTGCTGGGAGCGCTGTTGTAGAGGAAGTTGGTCCTCGCTCTGGTCCCGCACATCAGCCTCGCCGCCTCGTCGTAGGCCCTCGCCGCGCTCTCCGCCGTCTCGAACGTGCCGAGCCAGATCCTCGTTTTCCTGGAGACACCAACAACACAATAACGAAGGAGTCAGAGAGTCTGTACATTGCATCATGGATCGAGAGAGAGAGAGAGATTTTGAGTTCGACTCCATAAACAACTCAAAATAAGAACTTACAATATAGATATATATATGGATGTGACACATCTAATCCAACTGTTTTTTCATGGTGGAGTTTTAAAAATTAAGAACTCACGAGTTCCTCGAGGACCTTTGATATATTTACATTGTTATAACAAGATTTTGCAGACTGAAAATTATTTCACCCGAGCCAAACTCGAGTAACTCTCGTGGTTACCAAAGAGAGAGATAATAATTTGACTGGGTGGTAAAAAATCAGGAAGCCACAATGGATCCAAAGACGGACCCAAGGAAAAGGTTAGCGTGGGCCAGCCCACCACATTTTTTTTTTTTTGTATTTTTTCATATATAACTTCTTCTTTTTTGTGAGTCAGTACCTAGCTCACTCTAACCCAATTCAGTTCACCCTAGCTCAGATTTCTGGTTCCGTCCTTGAGTGGATCGGATTCAGCACGTGATAATGGCGAACTGGTCCAAAGGTATGGTATACGAAATAGACTAAAATTAGAGGGGGAAAAAATGGTAGTCGTGTTTCATTGTCACGTAGTAAGTTCTCGACCCACTAAATAATTTCTCTAGTACCACGTAATAAGTTCGACCCACTGAATAATTTCTCTAGTACGATATCCTTGTTGAACAAATATTGGAACATATTCATGTACATTCGACATAGTGTATGGTTGAAGAGAGAAGTGGACATGGGAGCCTTACAATAGAGGGTGGCGGATTTCCGAGACCCAGGATCCCCAGTGCCTTTGGCGAACTCCGCGATACCTCTGCTGAGACCTAACCATGGTGGTGGTGTTGCTGTTGGTGAGGGGAAAGCTCTGCTTCAGGAAAAGGATGGGAGGGAGATTTTGTAGTTTCGAGTTCATGGGAAAGGTTTGGGCCCCTTTTTATGCTGCTTCCTTCCTGTAGTCCAATTTGGTGGGGCCTCTGGCTCTGGTCGTCCTTACTTTCATCACCATCATGTATGTTTTCCTGGTCATTTACATCTCCTTGATTTACTCTTCTAATCACATGCCATGCCACACACAGGAAAAGGACTTGCACATTGTAGGTATTACTTTTATTTCTCAAGCCAGAGGAAGTCTAGAGGTACATGCAATTTGCTTAAAATAATGCTAAGTTTTCTATCAAATTTTTACAATCTTTTTTCACAACCTACTCTACTCCTCGGTTAACAAGGTCCCATTCGGTCCTACCTCTCCCTTCCCCCCTCCAACAGAGGCCAAACACATGACAAGTTATAAAAGGTTTGTAACCCTTTGGTTGTAGTCATTACATTACTAATTTGCTTAAGGCGTCTATTAGACCGGACGGTCAGAAAATACGGTCTGGGTTCGATTTGGTCAAATTTGAACTGGGACGTTCCGAGTCTGGTCAACAGGCCGATCCGGTCCGACCAATAGTATACTCGGATTCGGACTGGATTTGTATTTGGGGTCCGATAGTCCCGTCCAGCTCGAACAAAAATGCGAGCGAAACCGGTATTGTCACAGTCGACCCGTCAACCCGTCCCAACCGGAAAATACCCCCATTGTACCCGTTATTTATAAGGTTTGAGGATTATTTTGGCAAATTAACCCTCCCAACAACAATATTAGCCGGATATTTTTACCAAAATATCCAATATATAACAGTTTTGATCATTTTAATTGTATTTTTATCATTTTGCTGAAAAGACAAAAAATACTCTTAACAACTATATTTTAAGGATATGGAATAATTTGGCATCCAAAAATTTTATAAATATGACATAATTTTTCCAAATTTAACACAAAAAATTTCCGTCCATCTCTTCCAATACTTGTAAGCAATCTAGTGATATTCAGTGAAGAGAGTACTTTTTCACCATCATAAAAAATGATCAACTACAGCAACCGTAAGATCAACAACCTCAATCCGTACCACAACCTTAGGGGGTACAAGGGCCTCAATTCGAAAGAATATCATAAACTTGGCAGCACTTTAGCAGAATTTACAATGAGTGTGACATCGAAAGAACAATCTCACATGGAATTCTTCTTGAATGCTTGTATTGTGGAAAACGACTTCAATTGAAACCTAACCGTGGCACAGAATCTCGACGTAGGCAACTAGGCAAGTGTATCTAGTATCTTACATGCTCTTAAAAAAAGTACCATTTTTCAATATGTATTTTTATTGTGAGATAGGTATATTTAAATTATGCGACTTATGTTTGAGTTTTAACTTTCAGACTCTCTACAAGATTCATTTGTGACATTACAAAGATAGTTTGAAGAGATGCATGACGTAAGTTGCATGACTTATGTAAGTCGGTAATCTGTCAGTAATGTAATTAGCGACGGATATTTAACGATGGATAAGTTCATCGCTAATTATCAGTATTTTTGTAGTGTTATTATATACTAGTAATGACACGTACAATACATGTGTATACAAAATTGTTAAAAAAATTAACTAAAACTTTGAATATGTATTTATATAATATCATATAATTAATTTAAATATTGAATATATTTTAATTTAAATTTATTTTTTATAAAATTTTGGATATGTTTAGATAATATCATACAATTAGTCCCAATAGAATATTTTTTCCTTCTTTATCTTATCCTCAGGCCGCCGCCATCTCTTGATAGTCTCAATGGACAATGGGACAAGAGCCTTTTGAGAGTCCCTGATGGGTTACTACTATTAGCTTGGGGAAATGGGCAGACTGAAGCTGCTTCTGATGATGTTGGCTTCATATTTCTTTAATCACCAGTGCACTGAACACTGACATCAAAGCCGCTGCTCAAGTAATGTAAAGTAACGTAAGAAGACTTTACTCACTGCTGCATGCTTGCAGTTTGTGAAGTCTGTGGGTGAAGCTGATCATGTCATGCCACAGCTTCCAGAAATTATTCTATGTGCTAGACACATTGTGTACCACTCATTTTCAATCGTACAGGGTCTGCTTGGATGGAGGGTTAAAGAGAGTTAAGTGAGGAAGAAATAAAATTACTTTTAGTTTGAGAGTGAGAATTTAGGAGGAAGAGTTATAGAGGGTTAAGTGAGGATTTATTTTATCATCTTTTGTTCTTTTTTAATCCTCCAAATCGGAATGTTAACGAGGGTGATTGAGAAATTTTGTTTAAAAAGTCATAAATACCCCTTATTTATTTTATAAAATATCATGACTTTTTTTCTCCAATTTTTTTTCTCAACATGTTAATCCTTAGTTTCCTAATTTGTGAAAATATTTTGACAAGTTCTAATTAAAATTTCAATCAAATTTAATTTTATGACATATGTAATAAGGTTATTTTAGTAACTATCATATTTTTATTAATCACCCTCTCACTCAAGTCCTCCAATCAAAAGCAAGAGTTATTAAACACATTGTGTACCACTCATTTTCAATCGTTTAATTACATCGGAATATGTACATGCACATATTTTTATACAATCTAACTATTCACATAGATAATGTATGGTACGTCTGATAAAGATTTTTTTTTTTTTTTAACTTGTGCATTATTGGGTAGGGGTGCAACTCGGGCGGGTTGGGTCGGACTTGAGGTCAACCCAAGCCCAACCCGATGAATCATAAGCCTAGCCCGAGCCCAAGCCCGCCCGACCTCGGGTTAAACGTATGAAGCCCAAGACCAAGCCCAGATGATCGGGTTTGGCTCGGGTTGAACTCGGGTCGGGTCGGGTCCATCGAGTTTATCGGACTCTAATATAATATTTGAAATAATTTTAAACAAAAGTAATATTAAACACATAATCAAATAGTAATCAAGTCTTGATCATTAAAAAAATACAAACTGAAATAAAATTTATGATAAGGATTAAATAGTTTGGGTAGAAAAATTTAGGATTTAAACTTTTTACTTAAGAAATATGAAACTATATATATATAGATATATATATATATATATATATATATATATAATATATATATAAACTTTATATAGTTTAATATATATATATATATATATACGATAATATATATTAAACTATAAAGTTTTATATATATATATATATATATATATATCTATATATATATATATATATAAAACTTTATATAGTTTAATATATATATATATATATATATATAATATATATATATATATATATTATATATATATTAAACTATATAAAGTTTTATATATATATATATATATATATATATATTATTATATATATATAGTATATATATATATAATAATATATATATATATATATATATTATATATATATATATATATATAATCTTATATATATATTATATCTATATAAAGTCGGATTTCGGGTTCTTCGGGTAACCCGACACATGAACCCGAGCCCAACCCAATTTTTGATCGAATTTAAATATTTTAATCCATACCTGAGTCCGAACCCGAGTATCTTCAACCCTAATTCAACCCATTAACGATTTATCCGATCGGACTCGGATTTTGCTCGCCCAAGTTGCACCCCTATTATTGGGGGTGAACACAAGAATGGGAGCTGGGCTGCATCCTTTGGATGACACTGTCTACATGCATGTGAGAATTGGAGGAGGATCTCCCTCTTCCTCTAGCTCCATCCCTTACCTTGGACTTGTTTGTTTCACGAAATCATCGAATTGAAAAAAAAAAAAAAATTTTGATTATTTTTCCATGTTTTGATACCAAAGAATTTGAGGAAAAAGGAAAATAATTTTCAATAGAACGAAAATTAGTAAAAAAAAAAAAAATGATTCCATCCATCCAAACAAATAATTACTTTTCTATATTGAAGTATTCACTTTTCTTTTCAATTTTTTTTTGTTATTTTCAAGCATTGGAAAGAAAAATGAATAGAAGTTATAACTTTATAAAGAAAAGAAAATGCGAAAAGGTTTATTTCCTTTCCCTTCCATTCCATAAATCAAACGAGGCCTAAAAAAACAGAAAAAGTCTAATCTCCTTCAGCCTTTGCACTTTAACCCAAGTCAAGATATTTTGTTGCATGTCATTTAGTGGTTTAGTTTTTGCAGCTTAGATATCTAACTTGGATGGGTTAATCGGTAAAGTCTCTGTAGCTGTACCAAAATTTTAAACATCTTTCTCTCTTGCAGTGATTGCACATATGTGGAACTCGACTTACGCAACTGTATAATTTTTTTTAGGAATATTTAGTATTAGGGTCACATATAATAGTTGATATTAGAATTTGGATTTTGAAAATTGTTCAATGTTAGAATTTGAGTCTCGTAATTACTGTTCACGTAGGCTAATGAACAGTGATTTCTAAATCCAAATCCTAACATTGGACAGTTTTGAGACACGAATCCTAATATCCAATATTATGTGAGGTCTACTAATTTTTTTTTTAATTCACTAAAAGTTCGTGCCAGACATGATTTGATAACTACCATTGAAGGTTACATATTATACATTTATGCTATATATATATATATATATATATATATATACACCAATGTTTATGGCTGTTTCTTCCTTTTTGTCTTTCTTTTAATTCACATGATGCTTCTTTTCAAAAGGTACTTATTGAAGTAGTCACTCCTATGAACTTTTTATCCAAATCTTGATCATATTCTTTTCTTCTTCTTCTTCTTTTTTCGTTCTAATTAATTATGTCTCTTCTGAAAGCAAAGTGAATTGACAAAGCATGCATGTTGAACTCTTTATACTAATTAGAAGTAGGCATGCTATTAATAAAAATTAAGAAGTCGATTCTCCTAGCTAAGCTAGCTAGCTAGCTCTGCATGTTACTACTGTGCAGCTATTTCTGACCCATACTATCGATTCTCCTCCTCGATGCAGTGCATTGCACAGCTAGCGACTAAACAAAAACATCGATAGCATGCGACAATGATCTCTCTTCAGCACTTGCATTGATTGATATCAGTATCTCACATGGGCATGATATATATGTAGCCCCCCCCCCAACCTGCTGATATGTAGCCCTCGTATAGATTCGTATATATATACGTAAACAAACATGTTTAAGTGTAGCTGCATGTAGAGTATATATATCAAATCTTTATGGTGGGTGTGTTCTGCCCCCACCACATGCCATGGCCATGCCTCCCCTATCTGGAAGATGCTACTTCATCATGATATTTGCATGCCAACCTTCATCTGCATTTCTGCTCAGTATCAAAATCATCCTATACTTGTATTATGACACATTAAGATCATTTGTACTTGTTCTGGATGCTTTCAAAATCTTATACTCAAGGGTGGAGCCAGAAATTCAAGTTGGAATGGACTAGTGTGGATTAGGTGTCAGCTAACTCATATGAAAAAAAAAAAAAAAAGATATTTGGTCCGTTCTTGGACGTGCCCGCCCAATAACTGCGCCAATGTGGTAGCGGCCCATTGGTCCTCCTACTACTATCGGGGCCCACCTCCTTAAAACCTGGGCTAGGGAGCCAATGGGGGCTGCCATGTGGGCTGTGGACAATTGACGGTCATGACAATTGCGGTCCAAATATCTCACCCCAGCTAATAGATGGTTCCGTCTCTGCTTATATGATACGTCAGGGCCGGCCCTGGCCCAGGGCGGCCAGGGCGACCGCCCAGGGCACCATAAAATTTGGGGGCCCAAAAAAATTAATTTAAATGTATATATATATTAGTAATCTTATATTGAAAATAGAACTAATATATAATATGATCCTCCTTTATCACAAACATCTGTGGTGTGGTGGTAGTTTGTTATACTTGTACACAAGAGGTCCTAGGTTCTAGCCTTAGTTGTATCATTTTTTAGTTCAATTTTTTTATATTATATATGGGCCACATTTTAAAAATTTGCCTAGGGACCTCCATTAACTCAGGGCCGGCCCTGTGATACGTAGATCATTTTGTTATTGTATTGCATGTCCTCTATTGATGCAATAGCAAGAAATTTTCAAACATAGCGCCTGTCATGACCCGCACCCTGATTAGGGGCACGAGAACGTGGGTACGTCCAGCCTACGCCGCAGTGTCGGCGGTAGAACGCTGTATAGGTCATCTATAACATCTAACATCTAACAACAAGATATATAAACCTGTCATCTCCGCACGGAGGTATAACATAACATCTCAACTCTATATCTCAAACACAAGTCTAGGAAAGATAGAGCATAATATGGAATTAGATAAAAGGAAGAAACTGAATATAATAGAGTTATCACACCACACAAAGTAGATGTCCAACACAAATAGATACAATACCAAAAATATAACTAAGTCACAACTAACAATCGGAACAATCTGATACAAACTGAAAACTACAAACACTAGACTAGACTAGGCACCCTCTACTGAGCTAGATGCTCCTCATGCTCCTGAAGGTCACCCTCATGTGTCCCATAGAAGGTAGGACAGTCACCATCATCATCTGTAATATTTTCAACAGGTCCAGTCAGGACAGGAACGAGCACAATACATCTCACGCAGTTCATATCATGTTGGAAAATATAAAGCATGCAAAGAGTAAGATACATGGACTGTAAAGAAATATATATAAAAACGAGAAAGATTTGATAACTGAAAATATCTATATATATGGTAAGTAAGAACTGTAGGTAACCTGTGATTTAGAGCATGAGATGGTTATATAAACGGGTTAGGACAATGCAAGGGTAACTCCATCATACGTGAGTGTACCATGGACATATATATGATTTCACAAGATTTCATAAGATGGGATTTTGATCACATAACCATTTCCTACTCATCCTTCCCAATCAATACACAAGGATCCAGTCAAGCTACGTTACCTTGCACAAGAGGTTTTTATCATGTTTGCTCACGTGATCATGAGAGTACAAGATTGCACAAGAGTATACATGAATAGAGGTGTACATGAAATACACACTACAACAAAATAGGTTACTAACGACACTTTATCTACGACACTTTCTAAATAAGTGTCATTATTCTTTCGTCATGATGGCACTCTACGAAAACGTGTCGTCATAAATGAGTATTTATCATAATCTACGACACCTCCTTTAAAGTGTCGTAAACATAAATTTAACAACACTTTTAAGGACATTTATAAATGTCGTATAATAATATATACTATATACAACACTTTTAAAATGTCATATAATATTATAAAGTAAATACAACACTTGAGAAGTGTTGTGGCAAATTATTTCCCCCCCTTTTTTTCGTTTGTCGCCCGCGGCCCTCCCTATAATCCCCCAATTTTTTTGCTTAGCGCCCGATTCTCTCTCAGAGTTTGGAGCTCAAAGCTCATAAAAACCTTTCCCAATTTTTTCTTTTCCATCCATTCTCTCTTTTTACTTTCTCTCTCTCTCTCTCCTCCGTTCTCTCTCAGAGTTGGTGGCAAGAGGGCTGTCTTCACCGCCGTCACCACTGTCATCGCCGTCACCGCCGTCACCGCCGTCACCACTGTCATCGCCGTCACCGCCGTCACCACCGTATTTAGGTCATCTCTCACTCCTTCATCTTCCCCCTTTCTTTTAATGAATTTTTCTTCCTTGATTTATTATATAGGGTTTCCTTTCTTATTTAGGGTTTACATGAAGAAATTAAAATCTAGGGTTCAAAATTTAGGAATTTGTTTGTGCTTCAAAACTTTGGGAAGATTAAGTTTTTTATTTGGAGTTTAATTTCTGAAACATAAGTTTATTTGGGAATATGTTATATTTAATAGTCATGTGACTGTTTTCAAAATCTTCATCTTTATGTACAGAAGCAGGAAAAGGATTCTACACGGAAATGCAACTTATTAATTCATGCAAACCAAATGCCCAGGCTTGTTCCAGTTCCTTTAATCCTAATCATAGTAAGCAAAGAGGGTTTATAGCAGTACAACGTCTTAAGAAATTAGTTCATCCACATTATTGTAATCTTATGTGTTAAAAAAACAAGTATGATGAACTTCAAAGGGTCAAAACCTATACGCTTTTAAAAGTAGCTATTTATGTGACCTTGATACTAGTTACAAGTCTTTAAGGTTTTGGATTTCAATCAGTTCCTTGAATCCTAATCCATAGTAAGCAAAGAGGGCTCATAGCAGTACAACGTCTTAAGAAATTAGTTCATCCACATTATTGTCATCCTATGTGTTAAAAAAACAAGTATGATGAACCTCAAGGGTCAAAACCTATACACTTTTAAAAGTAGCTATTTATGTGACCTTGATACTAGTTACAAGTCTTTAAGGGTCAAATCCCTCTTCTTGACACACTCTATATACTACCTATTGCTACTGGTACACCTCAAAGGGTCAAATCCCTCTTCTTGACACCTCAAAGGGTCAAATCCCTCTTCTTGACACACTCTATATACTACCTACTACTACTGGTACACAAGTATCTGTGATACCCATAACTTGTGCATCAATATGTATTACATGGATACACAACCCACAAAAAAAAGATTCTCAAATCTATTTTACTCAAGTATCAACTCATGATCCTCAAGTATCTAATTTTTTATTCCTTTTGATTCCATTAAGTAGATATGATTTTTTGTTGTTGATTTTCCTGTTTCTTTTCTGTTTATGTTTTTGGTTTGTTTGCAAACAACATTGTTTTTCTTCTTTGTATTTTTAGTTAGTAGTTCGATCCAAAAAATTGGAGTTCTCCTCTAGTTTTATCTGTTGGAGGAAGGTTTAGGAAAGGAAGGTTTATGAAAGTTTACAATTTGTGCTGCAAAATAATTTTCTTCGTTTTAGTTTTATATTGTTTTATTAAAAAAAGAATCTGGGTGCCGAATTATTCCAGAAAGGAAGGTTTATGAAAGGAAGTTTATGAAAGTTTACAATAACCGTCCTTTGGAACACTTTTATTCCATTCCAAGAATTTGGCAGCCCAAAAATAGGCACGGAATAAAGGCGTTCCAAAAAATATTTGCTCTATCCAGTTCTTGTCTGCTATAGCCTCTCCGGCTATTATCTGTTGGTGAGCATGCATGTATTGATTTGCTCTATCCTTGACCATTGAAAATGAACTTGCTAGCAGTGTGTCAAAATTTTGTTCCATCCTTCTATTTCAGTACATGCATCATGAATTAAGCATGCATGTATTGATTGTCAACAAGTGTCAAGATATCAATAATGTTTTGGATCGAAGGTGAATCTGGCTCTCTTTCTCATTCTATCTTTCTTATCTAATTTTTTCTCTTCTATGTATACATGTGTACCTAAGGCGATGATTATCTGAATGAAACATTGTTTGAATTTAGACTGTTATATTTACTCAATATATTGTTTCGATACGTATACAAAACTCTAACTTTCTTTTGGTGTCCATGATAGGTTATTTTGGTTCGGAATTGTAGTTGTGGTGAGCATCCAACGAAGTCACTAAATTTGTTTGTTAAGGATGGATAAAACATGGACAAATTATCTAAGGTCCTAACTTTCTTTGATATATATTTACTTCTAAGCTATGAAATATGTGAATAATTACATAAGTCATAGTTTTTTGCTTCTATTTGTAGGTCTAGTGATGAGTACTTAGAAGGAGTGAAAAGATTTATAACAAATGCTAAGAACTATGCTAGGAATCCTGATAGGATCGTATGCCCATGTAAAGAATATAAAGTTGAAAAGTCACAAAAAAATGATGTAGTATATGATCACTTGGTACGAGTTGGTTTTGATCCTTCATATCAACTTTGGGTTCTTCACGGGGAACATTCAAGTAATTTTGAACAAAATGAGGCTTCTCAGTTGCCAGATGCTCACAGGATGTACCATGATGCATACATTCCTTTTGCTGGAGATTCAGAGGCTACTGAGGGTATAAATATGAATGCAGATGAGGTTTTTAGAAAAAAGTTGGAAGAGGCTGAAGCTCCTTTGTATCCAAGTTGTACCAAGTACACAAGATATCAGCGATCACTACTCTTTACAAGCATAAGGCTACAAATGGATTGTCAGATAAAGCATTTAATGAACTTCTTGAGATTTTACAGGATATGTTACCAGAGAAAAATAACATTCCAGATTCTTTATATGCGACAAAGAAGTTTCTAAAAGAGTTTGATTTAGGATATGAGAAGATACATGCTTGTGTCAATAATTGTTGCTTGTTTAGAAAAGAGAAAGAGCACCTGGAAACATGTCCTACCTGTGGTTCTTCACGATGGAAAGTAAACCCACGAACAAGCAAGATCCGAAAAGGAGTGCCTGCGAAGGTTTTGCGATACTTTCCAATAATACCAAGATTAAAAAGGATGTTTATGTCAAAAGATAAGGCAGAACAATTGATTTGGCACTCCACCCACCACAGTCAAGATGAAAGAATGCGCCATCCAGTAGACTCGGTTGTGTGGGATTCTATTGATAAAAAATGGCCCGATTTTGCTTTGGATCCAAGAAATATCAGGCTTGGGCTATCATCAGATGGCTTTAATCCTTACAAAAATCTCAGTACCCAATACAGTATGTGGCCGGTCTTGCTATGTATATACAACCTGCCCCCCAATGTATGCATGGCACAAGAGAATTTGATGTTGACTTTACTTATACCTGGCAAAGATGAACCAGGAAACGACATAGATGTATATCTTGAACCACTTATTGATGACTTGAAGGAGCTTTGGAGCCATGGCGTGGAGGCATATGATGCATTCACTAAGTCTGTATTTAATTTGAAAGCTATTTTGATGTGGACAATCAATGATTTTCCAGCTTATTGTAATTTGGCTGGTTGTACAACAAAAGAAAAACTTGCATGTCCTATATGTGGTCCTAATACATGTTCTCGATATTTAAAGAAGTCGCATAAGACTGTGTATATGTCTCATAGGCGATTTCTTCCACCTAGGTACTTGTGGCGTGATAAGGCTAGCTGGTTTGATGGGACTAAGGAAAAAGGGCTCCCACCAAAACCATTGACTAACAATGAAATTTTACATGCCGTAAATGAAGTTCAAAATGTGTGGGGAAAGAGCAAGAAGAAGAAAAGAAAGCAGAACGAACCTCCTCAAATGTGGAAAAAGAAGTCAATATTTTTTCAATTACCATATTGGGAGGTAATTATTTTTCACTACAATTCTCAGTTTTTATTTAATTTTAATATAAGAGATTAATTTTTAGAGACTTGGTACATTTTTTTGTATAACAGGCTATACCGTTGCGTCACAACTTGGATGTGATGCATACTGAGAAGAATATTTGCCAAAGCATCTTAGAAACGCTATTGAATATTAAAGGACATACGAAGGATGGATTACAGTCTCGTGGAGATTTAGTGGACATGAATATTAGGTCCGACTTATATGCAGAACCAAGAGGACAAATATTTTTTCTTCCTTCAGCACCTTATACACTATCAAAAGCTGAAAAGCAAATCTTTTGTAAGAGACTGTTTGATTTGAAGATACCTGATGGTTATAGTTCAAATATTAGCAATTGTGTCAAGCTGGAAGAATGCAAGATTATTGGTCTCAAGTCCCATGATTATCATGTTTTAATGCAACAATTACTGTCAGTTGCTTTAAAAGGACTTCTTCCAGACGGACCAAGGAAGGCAATCTTTCATTTGTGTTCTTTTTTTAATGAACTATGTCAAAGAGTCATTGACAAAAATAAATTGGAAGTACTGGAAGATGAAATTATGGAGACTGTATGCATGTTGGAAAGGTATTTTCCTCCAGTTTTTTTTGATATCATGGTTCACCTGACAATACATTTAGGACGAGAGGCTAGATTATGCGGGCCGGTGCATTATCGATGGATGTACCCTTTTGAGAGGTTTGTAATTGAACCTCTTTATATTTTTGGGATTTATAGTTTATTCAACAAATTCCTAAATCAGATCATCCACTATTTGTTAATTTTTTTTCTTGTTTTTACTTCCAACAGATTTATGAAGTATCTTAAGGGATTTGTTAGAAATCATGCTCGACCGGAAGGATGCATAGCTGAATGCTATCTAGTGGATGAATGTGTGAGATTTTGTAGTGACTACATGCCACAAACAGCAGCTTTAGGCACAAAGTTACATCGCAATGAAGATTTTGAGGATGATGCAATTATAGAGGGGCGTCCAATTTCAAAAGGAAAAGTAGTTACCTTATCAAGTGAAATGTTGAAGGCCGCTCATCTTTATGTTCTTCTAAACAGTACAGAAGTTGAACCATATATTCCGTGAGTATACTACCAACACATTCCAATATCAAAAGTTGCATTAAATTTTTTTATACATATATTAGTAACTATATAAACTTTGATGTCATTATTAGAGTACACATGGAGGAGTTAAAGCGTGATGATCGACGCTTATTACGGGATAATAATTTGCTGCAAAGAGGCATTTAGAAACATTCATTTCATGGATGTCAGAGAAGGTCATATATACATACACAGACACACTAGATACAAGTTATAGTAGTTATGATAGGTAAATTTTAATACTAGTTATGTTTTTACAGATTAGTCTTGAAAGTGCAGCGGGCATAATATCAGATACGCTTAGATGGCTTGTGCAAGGACCCAGACGTGTGGCAATCTCGTACTTGGGTTATGTGATAAATGGAAAACGCTTTCATACAACAGAAGTTGAGAGATCTACTCAAGATATATGTTTTATCGAAGCTGAGACTATATGTAGATCCAGCGCCAGGGATACATCACAAGTTGTTGCAAATGTTTCTTATTATGGGGTTATAAGGGATATTTTATTATTGGACTTCAACACATTTCGAATTCCTGTCTTTCAATGTGATTGGGCCAACATAGTTAGTGGTATAAAGAAAGAGGATGAATTCACCTTAGTTAATCTTCTTGAAGGACTAAGTACATTTGAAAGAGACCATTCATTTTTGTATCACAAGCAAAGCAAGTATTTTACTCCAAAGAAAGTGAAAGATCAAATTGGCATGTAGTATTAAAGGCGCCACCAAGAGGCTTTCATGACCTAGCTACCTTTGATGAAAGTGTTTATACGTCATATGCCCCACAAGATGTTTCTGCACTTGAGATAGACCATAGGGATGGTGATGAGCTGTACAAGAGGAGGAATTGTGAAGGTCTTCTTGTGTCACTATAGTAGTTGGGCTGAATTATAGAGAATCATTTTGATTAATTTGTGTTTTTATCTTGGACAATGTGGCTCAAATCAGCCAACCTTTCTATTTTCTATTGTACTTATGTGGCTTAATTTGTGTTTTATCCATGAACTAGTATTTTGTTAGAATTCCTGAAATTTTTCTATGCACATTCTCTTCTTCAAGTTATTTGGTATTTGAGTCTGCTTGTTGAATTTTCATCTCTGAAGCTCTGAAGCTCTTTATTCTTCATCAGTACATGGATTTTTCATCTCTGAAGCTCTTTGAGTCTGCTTGTTGAATTTTCCAGTAAAGCATCATCTCTGAAGCTCTGTAAGTACTGCAAACTGATATGTTTAATTTTCCAGTAAAGTCATCTCTGAAGCATCATTTTTCAGTAAGTACTCTTCTCATGCCTGAGACTCTTCTTAATTTGTTTACTGCAAACTGCTATGTTTACTAAAATTGCCTGAAACTGTATTATGAAATCATGGGGACATCCAATAAGCATGGGGACATCCAATAAGCATGGGGACTCCATTTGTTCTGAATAAAATGCATATTCTTTTATCAAATAAGCATGGGGATATCCAAGCTAAAACTGTATTATGAAATCATACAAGTTTGCTTGATTTTGGTTGGCCAAACGTACTTTAAAAAGCCAAATTGAAAGATTGCAATGACATGAATGAAAGATTAATTAACTTGTAAACAGTCTGTCTAATTAATTAGTCAAGAAGGAAATTCATATAAATTAAAAAAAAGGATTTGGATAGTACTTTTAGTTATTAGTAGCTTATGTCTTGGTTCATATGATCCTTTCCTAAATTTTTATTGGATATGTGCATACTTGTCCAACTTATAACTCCTCAACAATAGAGGTGGCAATAGGGGTGAGGTTTCAGTTTATTCGGTTTCATCCAAATCGAAATAGTCAAAATCGAATAAAACGAACTCCGAACAAAATTAGCTATGATCGAAATCGAACCGGTAATCGATTTGGTTTGCCGTTAGGTTATTTTTATTGTTTATTGTTGCTAATCATATTGATTTAGCAACAAGTTTACTACATTCTAACATGTTACCTACTTGATCCATGATATAGATTTTGGATATTGATCATATCCAATTCATATCATCTATGATGCACGAATACCAACACCATACGAAGGGATACAGACATTGTCAAATTGGTACAACTTACCTAGTTGCATCAATACAGACACGGATTCGAATACGGACACAATTTTTCTATGTCGCTACCAACATAGCGTATCATATACCTGATTGATTTGCAAATCTGCACCACCAATTGGTAAAGCTCAAGAAGTCCTCTACTTGCTTGAAACTTTCTTTACCAACTAAAAGAGCACTATATATCAACATTATTTGAAATTATTAGCCTATTCACCCAATTCGACTCAACGGATCTATGAATCTTGTTGAAGTATATATGATCATTAATCACCTTTGAACACTAGTAAAATGTTCTATGTAATACCTCTGTCCAGTTATTAGTGTGTTCTTTTACCCCGATGCTAAAAATGTAATAATTTTTATCCATAATCTTTCTGCCACTGAAACTATTCCATGTCTTGTGGTATGGTTATGTCTAGAATTAGAATAACCTCTTAGGATTTTATTGGAGTTATTGGTAATCTGTAAAAAAAAAAAAAAACTTAAAGAATGGCTACCCTGTTTTTTAGATACACATACTTTTTATTCTGTTATCTTCATATTTTCTATTGTTGGATGCATTATCCTGATACAAATGTTTGAATTAGAACCAAAACTACGATTTGATTGGTAATCTTTAAAAAAAAACTTACAAAATGGTTACCCTGTTTTTTCATATACATATACTTTTATTTGTTACCTTCATATTCTCTATTGTGGGATGCATTATCCTGATTAATCTATAAAGAACTTACAAAATGGTTACCCTGTATTTTTTAGATACATATACCTTTTTTTTCTGTCATCTTCATATTTTCTTTTGTGGGATGCATTATCCTGATATGAACGTTTGAAGTAGAATCGAAACTACGATTTGACTGGTACTATGTAAAGAATTTGCATATGAATGTTTGAAGTAGAATCGAAACTACGATTTGACTGGTACTATGTAAAGAATTTACAAAATGGTTGCACTATTTTTTAGATACATAGTTTTTTTTTCTGTCATCTTCTTATTTTCTATTGTAGGGTGCATTATCCTGATATCGTTGGGTACTATGTAAAGAATTTACAAAATGGTTACACTATGTTTTTAGATACATATAGTTTTTATTCTGTCATCTTCTCATTTTCTATTGTGGGGTGCATTATCCTGATATGAGGAATGTTTGAAGTAAGAACCGAAACTACAATTTGACTTGTATTTAGATGCAATCATACATTTCTTTCAAATCCAAACTCTATGAAAGGATTGGTATCTATGAAGAACACTTGCAATCTTTCATTCATGTCATTACAACATATATTTTTTTTTCTGATGAAGATATTCACGTTTAAACTATCATCAGAACTATCATGAGGTAACCTAGATAAAGGTGGGCTTTCATAAACGTACTTTTTTTTGACCCTTCTGATCCGTCCAGGTCGTCCTAGCTGCCCTGGACGAGGACCGGCCGATCATCGCGTGAGGGCCAGAACATGAAAACAAATTCAGAAAGTTCTATATCAGTCAGCTACGGTGTCACCCAACAACACATTCAGTCTCGTACAAGAGACCAAATAGCAAACATAAGATAGAACATGATAAAAGTAAAACCTATACAACAACTGTAATGCTTATCCACAGATTATACAGGTATCTTTAAAGTCTGGTTAAAAATACAATTCCTTCGTTTCAGTACTTGAATGATCAAAATTGATACACTCTTTCACGAAGTCTAAACAATTGAGAGCTACAATTCATCCTCAGACTCCAGTAGTCTCCTTAGGCTTTCTTCACCGAGCAGCGTAAAGTTTCGATCAAATTTGCACAATCTCCTTAGTTTAAGCTTCATAAAATCTTCAAGAGCATCAACTGGGGAAGAAGGACAGATCGATAACTACAATATTCACATTAAGAGTCTTACCATGAATGTTAGTTAACAATACTTACCAGCATATCCTATAGGAATGTAAACAAGACGAATAAGAAAAGTGATTTCAAATATCATCCTGGGTTAATATATTTTGGTTGGCCAAACTGTATTATGAATTATACTTTCTATTGATACTGATTTAATTCATCTTTTTATAGTGATATGGCAGGGAAATCATCACATGTCGTTTATGAAAGCCCACCTTTATCTATGTTACCTCATGATAGTTCTGATGAGGACACTGACTCTGGGACAGAAGGAAATATTAATGCTGGTGTAAAAAAGAGAACCAGAGGAAAAACAAAGGTCCCAGTTATTGCAGTTGGTGAAAAGAATCGTACAATGATTGAGTGGAATGAATATGGACATGTGGGAAAAATATCAGTTAGATTCAGTACAATTGTTGGGTGTATTGTTCGAGAGAATGTTCCAATAAACATAAATACATGGCACAACGTAGAGAAGGGAATCAAAGAGAAATTATGGACTTTGATTATGGTATGTACTTTGTTTACGTATATTATTATTGTCCCTTCTTGTAAAGCATTTAATAAAATTACTTATCCTTGATTTTACTTGTAAATGTAGCAAAATATGTTATTGAGGATTGTTACAAGAAGTTTATCCTGCGTTTGATGGAAAGTCATGGCGAAATTGGAAATCCTATATATCTCAAAATTTAAGGAAAGTTATAGATGCTGGTGTGGATGTATCTCGACATATTACCCTCCTCAAACCGGCCGAACCTACGGACCGTGAGTGGGATGAATTTGTAAAGGTTCGAACCTCCGATCAATTTAAGGTAAATATGATATCTAATTGTTTTTAAATCATATGCATTGTATATTTGTATTAGAGTTATAAGCTTTGTCTTAACTTATTTTGTATAGGAATTAAGTCAAATGAAGCAGGCTGCAAGGGCAAAACAAACGATGCCTTATACTTTGAGCCGTAAAGGTTATGCAAGATATGAGCATGATTGGGTATAAGTTGTACTTGTTTTTAGTTCATGTATCTTTAAAATTCTCTTGCTTGCAATAAACTTGATATGTTTCAATCATTTTGTCATTCGATTTTTGATAGAAAATTGAAAATGAGGGCAAATCTATATCGAGGGTAGACCTGTGGATCGAAGGACATAAGAAAAGAAGGGCGATAAGAGGGAGAGCCGATCAACGATGTTGCAGATAAGGCAATTGTATGTAACTAAAACTTATTTATTTCAAATTTGTTATTATCTTGTGTTTTTTATGATTCTCACAATATGCTAATACCATCTCTTTTTAGTCGGATATAAAAAAGTTGAAAGAGCTTTCAGATAGTTCGACCTCCATAAATGAGGATGCAGTGAGTAAGTATTTTGGTCCAGAACGCTCAGGTTTTATTAGAGGCCTTGGATTTGGAGTTACCCCATCTAAAATAGAGGCCCACTTACAAAACAAAATGGATGCAATCTGTCATTAATGAGTTAAATGAGGTTCGCAAAACTCAGGATCTTACGCAAAAAATTCTAAGAGAGCTTAGGCCAGACATGGTAAGTTGTGATAATTTTATCTTCAACTCATGTTTTTTTCGAAAACCTATCAATCTTAAGTTTCACAAAACTCAAGTCATAAAATTGTTTTACAGTTTCCAGGAGAGCCTAGCAACAGTGAGGAGAGTTGCCAACTACCTCAAGTCGACAGGTATTTTTAATGGTATGTTATTGATATTTAATGCTGAAATAGTAAACTTACTTTTAGCTCCTTGTTTTTTTGTAGTCCCGTCAAGAGAGTGTGATTAATGCTAGTGCTACTACAAACCTTATGGGCGCTAAGTGCGACCTGTTAAACTGGAATGCCACAGGACAGGTGGTGGCAAAGGCGGAAATTGCTTCCACGGATTCTACGTCAATGGTACATCATGTCATACTTGGGCCAGATTGCTACAAAGTTTGGGTTAAGCAAGTTTTAGTTCCAGATGTTATTTTGTTTCGAGCCTCAAAAGAATTTTTCACCCTTGATAATGCTATAGGAAGTACAATTGCTTGGCCACACAAGTATATTAGTTTAGAAGATATTCAGGTAATTAAATTTTAAGATGTATGTTTAACTTAGTTCCATTGTATTTGTAAAGAAGGATGTTGATTAGTACATTATTTCATATCGAGTATATGTACATTTGTGCTAATGGTTCAATCTTACTTGTTTATTGTTTTAGGGGAGTACCAAAAGGTTGTCAAGTTCTTGACTGGTAAAACTTGCTTGTGTGGTAATGGTGAAGGTCAGAATTTGAAAACTGTTTAAGGTACGACAAAATTTTCTACAGTTTGGTTTGATTTGGAAACTATTTGATTCATACTTAATAACTGCCTACTTATACTCTTCTGGTAACTGAACCAATTACTCAACTACACAGACCTACCTTATTACTGTTTAAGACACGAGACTGGCTTGCCACAAAGAGAGCTAGTTAGAGTGGAGGAAAACCTACCTTATTGCTCATTCAAGGAAGGTGCATTCAATATGATATTGTTTGCATTTTAGATACGTTTCATGGATCTCCCTTACAAGAACCACAAATTTAGTCTTTTTTTGCTTTGTCCATGCATTTTTTTTACTGTGAACATCAACAGTTTATGAAACTTTCAGAATGTGTAACATCTAGAAATCTTTTTTCGCTTTTTTTAATTTTCATTCTCTTGGTAACTAGATATAAATTTCATCCCTGGATCAATATGTTCAAGAATAAGCTTTAGCTTCAGGCACCTTTGCTGTCTATTTCAGTTGTGCTTCTGTGACATAGACTGGCAACTCCTTAAATGAAGCACCTAAAATGCTTAGTAGTATTTCAGTACCAAAAACTTTATTACAGAAGTGATATCTGGACAGTTTTTAAAGTGACTGAAATACTACTAAGCATGTTTGGACCTGGGCTGAAGACACCTTTCCTGTCTCGAGCCCAGGTTTCTAAAATGTTTGGACAGTTTTTCAATGGACAGTATTTGGTACTGAAGAGACCTGGACAGTATTTAAATGAAATACTACTAAGAATTTTTGGTACTGAAGACACCTTTCCTGTCTCGAGCCCAGGTTTCTAAATGTTTGGACAGTTTTTGGTACTGAAGAGACCTGGACAGTATTTAAATGAAATACTACTAAGCATTTTTGGTACTGAAGACACCTTTCCTGTCTCGAGCCCAGGTTTCTAAAATGTTTGGACCTTGACTGGGACCAAATATGAACCTGATCTGATTATACCATACTTGGGTTTCTTTGGTTTGGCCTATTTATGATCCCTACATTTCTAATGATCTCATTCAAATTTGGTTGGGTATGGATATTGCTCATGTGCTGTTCACACACTCAAAAGTTGGGAATATTAGAACTGACCACTGCAAATACGACACAAACTCATGAATTCTCTATTTGTGTGAATACTATATAATGATACATATGCCAAGGTCCACTCTTAGAAACCTGGGCTCGAGACAGTCTATGATTCTCGCGGGTGCAAACCCGTAGTCGGCCCAACCCGAAACTTCACATGACAAACACGTGGTCCCTCCATGTCATCACCATTCAAACTAAGAGACAAACACGTAGTCTATGATTCTCCATTGAAACACTCACAAGTTCCACTACCAACATCAGTAACATCATTGTTTATGCTACACCTATAGTTCTGACAGAACCATGCTGACCAAAATCTATGCAGCAGTCATCAGGCTGATGCTGTCCAAATTCATTGGGCACTCCCCCGTTATCCAACAGGCCCAATCCACTACTTTGGGTAACAAACCCCTGACAGACAGGTTCTTCACTCATCAAATTTAGCTCTTCAATATCCATCAACTGCCCATCGTAATATGGCATATGCAATGCATCTTTGGAAAATTGTTATCCTATGCATAACAGGGATGACAAAAAGGATACAAATGTCATGTGATTATTAAGATGAAAATGAGCATGACTTGTTTAAGTTAACAGATCTTCAACCTTCAATTTATCAGTTTGAAGTGTTCCCACGGAGTGATTTGTTGGATTTGTCAAGATTTCCAACACTTCTCAAATGCTGTCCTTTGTCCTTCAGCCTCCTATAGGTTCACTGCATTTCCAATTTGCAGTAGTCTTCCTATTGGGACTCAAAACTTTAATGGTCCTCCTTACTCTAAAGTCCAACAAGACACTGCCATTGCCATCCTTGTGGCACATTACTCGCTTTACCTTTCTTTACCTCCATATCATTAATATCTTGCATAGTTACATTTGTTTACCTCCATGTCATTTTTTGCAATCTAGGTCTTCCTCCAAGCTAGAACGTTGCAGGAAGTAAATGGTTTTTGAAGATTTTATTATATAAAAAAATATAATAAAAATAATAATAATTTGGGAGGTATTCCCTACATGGCAAGGCTTTGGGCTATTTTTGTCTACTTCAAATCTTGTAAATGGTGAAAGCAGCTGCTAGGCGACTAGGAGTACTAGTGCCGAAGAGCCTAAGCAGGGCTAGCGTAGGTGGTAAACTTTTTTTTCTTAATAATAGAGAAGTAAAATTGGATCAGTATATAGAAAATGTTAAAAACTGAAGGATAAATGATTTCAAACCACCATAAACCAAAAATATTCTACACTAAGTATTAAATAACTGCATAACAAACAGTTAAGAGTCAAGTAACAACCTAAGAAGTGGAAAAGAAAAAGCAGACAAAACAATGAGACAATCATTATTTATACAACACTCACCTTGGCGAGTAAGTTAACAAATGAGACTAATCAATTTGTTAGCATGAGGCTTTAGGCTAATGCAGACTTAAGGTGGGGATTAGATGACTCTAGGTAGGCTTAGTAAGGCCCAAAAGGTGGCTAGTACACAAAATAGGTCTGTCTGCTTTTTTAAGACACGAACATGACTTAGATTTTGTTTTCTCCTATGCACAAAAGAGTTACTGTTTTGCTCTTGTCTACCATATATTTTAGGTACTGCATGGTCCATTAGAGCTTCTGAAGATTGAATGTTCTATTCCTGGTAGTATAGTTCACCTGAGAAATATGAGTCCTCTACAGCAAATTGGCTTGTTTGGTAACTCTTTAGGTAATATTGTTCCTGGTAATATTGTTCCTGGCAATAATGTTCTATTCCTGGTAATATTTTAGGTACTGCATCGCCATCCTTAGGGCTTGTTTGGTAACCAGATTTTACTATTTGGATTTGAATTTGGAAATCCTCCAAATCCAAATCATGGATTTTGTTATTTCAGTTGTGCTTCTTTTATTTTTTCATTAGTCATTATATGTTTGAAAGTTGAAATATTCATAAATTCTCATCTTTCTGTGTGTGCAGATCGATCGATGTGTTCTGAATAGATTCGAATTTGATGCTGGAAAGGGTTGGACACTAAGTAGTACTAGTAGGAATCTTATATGTCATGTAATAGACTTTGTTGGTGTCCTCAATATTTTTTTTATTGAGACTTTGTATGGATTTGAGATATTGCAATATGACATTGTATGGATTTGAGATATTCAAATATATTATTATTGGTATCCTAAAGTTTTATTATTTGTGGAATTGGTTTTGGTTAATTATATGAAAATAAATATACAAATGAAATTGATTTATATTTCATTTATTTTGATGCTATTATATAGGCATTTTAAAATGTGTCGTTGAAGTGAATTAGATGACACATATAAGGTGTTGTGACATGAATGATATTTATGATTTGAATGTTTAGATTGCACATAACAAATGTTGTGAATAATATTTATAACATTAAGATGACACTAGTAGCATGTCGTAAAATAAGTATTAAACGACATTCCAGAAGTGTCGTCTTAAAATAATTACATGGCTATTTAAAATTACGACGACACTTATCAGATGTTATTGAAACACGTTAAGATGGCACCAGCACAGTGCTGTGAAAACATGGTTAACACGACATTCAGAAAGTGTTGTCATAAAGTTATTGTATGGCACTTACGAAGTGTCGTTGAAAAAAAAAATACTTTCTATGACACCCCCTCTAGACTACACTCAAAAAGTGCCATAAAAAGTCATTCACGACACTTTTTGAGTGTCGTTAAAACACTCTTTTGTTGTAGTGACAAGATGTTCGTGAAAAGCACATGACAACTGTATTTGATGCACCCCGAGGGAGATAACATCGTATGACAAGATCCATATAGTACCAATCCGTGATAATAACGTGACAGCATCATGTAAAGTAATCTAGAGCAAGAATATAAATCCTAACAAGTATGAAATGATCAGAGAATGTACTCGTCTGTCACCCTGTATGACTGATATGAATAGATGTCCGAACTGATGTCACAGAGTCCTATTTAGAGTAAAACAGGTCACAATATATCCACAATGGTAAAAATAGAGTATACAATGCATACTACATGATTCTAGGTCAATCTAGGCCAAAGTCAAACTTGGTCAACTCTAACAGTCAAACTAGGTTAAAAGGAGTCAACTACGTCAAACAAGGTCAAGCAAGTCAAGGTTTAGTCAAATCTAGGTCAAACTTAGACTAACTAAGGTTTTTTAGGTCAAGGGTCAACTCTATATGTCAACTCTATAAGGCTAACCCAAATCATGACACAACTCCTAATTATCCCACTTAACCCCATACATATCTTAAATTACATAGGACTATCCTCATAACCATATGGTCAAACATAAATCAACTAGTTTAATAGTCTAGGGTTTAGTCAAACCTTAGTCATCAAGCCCTTTAAAGTCCATCCAAGCCATTTCTCGGTCAATTAGGTCAAGTTTGACCTAAGGTTGACTTTGGTCAACTCTAGTCAAACAAGGTCAACTACCTAGGTCAAGGGTCACTTGGTCAAATTAGGGTTAGCCCCTAATGGCCATAGGCTAGTAACTATGACCATAGGCTAATCACATAGGTTTTCATATGTAAACCTATATATAAAAAATACAAGATCACATATATATACATATCTATATACTACTCATATATATCAATATATATATTTACACTACATATAATACATATATAACATACACTCATATATATATACTAATATATATATATATATATATATATATATATATATATATATATATATATATATATATATATATATATATAGTGAGAGAGGGAAAGTGATAGTGAGAGAGAGAGTAAAAGGGAGTGAAGGGTTAGGGTTAGGATTAGGGTTAAGGGGTTTAGGGTTATGGGTGTTTGTGGGTGTCAAGACAGCAAGGGAGGGGGTTAAACTCAGAAAATCTGAGATTGGGACCACACAAACACACACACACATTACATATATATATACACACACACCTATGCATACATATATATATGCATATACACTCACATACACATACACTTATACCCACACACTCATATACATATATACATACATATACAGTGTATATATACATAAATACGCATGTATATATACATAAATACGCATGTATATATACATAAAAATTAATTCAAAACTCAATTTACAAAATCTGGAAATACACTAAAACTGGGAATACTGTTCAGTTAAATGGGTTTGGGGAAAAACCTAAATCAAACCCAAAACCTAGCTAATACATGAATACAGTGGTTGGTAATCGTGACCCCATATGTATACGTGTCGTAGGGGTCCCTAGGAGTCCACCACGACACGACACAACGTGTCTAAGTGTCAAAAACCCAAATCGGGTAAGCTGTGCTCTGTGCAGTGTCGTGCAGAGGTGCACACGAGTGTAGGACACGACACAAGTGTCCATAGGTCTCGTGCATACGTGTGTAGGTTCGCCTAGGGTTGATCTAGGTGTCTAGGTTCCTACATCGTGTCCACGTGTCCTCAGGACGCGACACGAGGTCCGTATCAGTCGGGAAAACACGACTGATATGCGTGTTTCAGGCCGCGTCGTGCACGTATTCCAGCGTCTCGTGCACACGACACGAGCCACGTGGAATCTCGTGGTCATGCCCACGTGTAGCCCACATGTTGGGCTACACACTCGTGCAAACACGAGGTATCCAAGTGTCGTGTCCGCGCGACACGACACGTGCGAAGGCGGCTCTGTGCGTGTGTAGTTTGTGACCCGTACGAGTGCGATTTCTCACTCGACACGACACGACTTGACACAAAACTTTGGGGATGTCTTGTCAGACATTGTCCCTAGGTTTGTGTCAAGTTTCACGTGTTCACGTGTCCAGGTAAAGGAGAAAAGGGGGTCGGGTAGCAGGATAATGTGTGTGGGTGTGCATAGCGGCTTCGTGTCCAATTTGGACACGGACACGACACTGTTTTGTGCTCAGTCAGGGTGTTGTGTGTCCTACATGTCTAGGGCTACCCAAAAATATATTTTGTTTCACAAAAACACAAAAACCATTTCTTTGAGGCATTTCATCAAACAAGGTTTTTCAACCTAGGATACGTGTCCGATACGGACACCAAATCAAACCTACTTTCTACCAAACTTGGCCTACAGGTCCATGGTACCTAGATGCATTCATTCATGAAGAGAAAATAGAATATTAACTATGTATGAGGGTATTTACCTATTGGTGCAATCCCAATGAAAATCAAGCTAGTAGGGGGTGTCCTTCCACTTGTATGTTGCAAATGGCCTTGTGTCCTTGCTTGCTAGCCTTCCTTAGCACCCTCAATGTTGTAGGGTCCCAATGCAAAAGACTGGGTGAATTTAGAGCTAATTTTAAGAAGTTATGAAGGTTTGATGGAAAGGAGAATTTCTAGGTTTTAAAACATGTAAATTGGTATGGGAATGAATAGATGGGGTTATATAGGAAGGGGGCATGCTAGGGGTGCCCTTAGCTGGTCATGGCAAGGGGGGGTGTCCTCTTGCCTTCCTTCAAGGTGAAGGCAAGGACTTTGGTGCCAAAGTTGAGATCTTTTGAGGTTTTTAAGGAAAACATCTAATATGTAAATATCCTAGATATTTTCCTACCTTTACTAATATGTAATATCCATCCTCCAGTCTCTAGGTTAGTGGCTAACCTCTAGATTAGGGTAAACTAGGTTAGGGACTCTCATGACAATAATTAAATAATAATAATTCACATAAATCCAATAATTCCAATAATTTCTATTAAATTACCAAAATACCCCTTAGGCTAAAAAGCCCTAACTTGATGTTCTAAACCTATGGTTAGGCTCATATGATCATGGTTAGTCTCTAGGTTAAGTAATCTCTAAGGTTGCACTAACAAAACATCAAAATCACAAGTCGTGGTTTTAAATAGTTTTAAATTAACTAAAAATCACCAAAAATCATAATATAGTTTAAATATCATTATTACATAATTATAATTACAAAAATTTAAAATTACTCCTATTTTAGAAACTGGGTGCTACAGCACCGAAGTTCTAGGAAATTGTAAAAAAATAATAAAGTTTGCCATAATTCTATAGAAAGAACCCAAATGTCAATACTAAGGACGTTCTAGATGATTCACTATACTAATCCTTCAACCCCACTAAAAAAATAAATAAAGAAAAATATCTTTGTTAAGGGCGTCTTTTACGCCGATAATATCCTTACTAGGGTGGCGTATGTTTGCCATTAAAATTCTTTGATGCAAATTTTAATACAAACATAACAATGTTACAATATAAGACTTAGATGTAGCCCTAGAAGTACACTTTTGTTTAATCAGGGTCCCTTGTGCCGATGGAGCGAGTGGTAATGCATTGACTCCGTTGACGAGCTGACGACAGTTATCGGTTCTCTGAAGGTTTGGATTGCTCTGGGTGCTGGAGCTTGCTGAGAGGAGGAAGACGTTGAATGTCTGTATCTGCCTCTCTGGTGGCATGTTTGTTCGTATTCGTCTGTGTGTAAGAAGGAAATAATTCCTCTATTTATAGCTGGGCAGGTTGGCTGCTCATGCGCGCATATGTAGGATGCGCCGGTGCGTGGGGATGCCACGTGTTGATTGCTGATGGAGGCGCATGGGTGATGCGCCCTGATCGAGGGGTTGACTTCTTCATACTGCTGTTGTGAGCCGGCACGTAGCAGAGGAGAAGATCTTTCTGTTGCTGAGATCTTGGATGAGTTGAGTCAAAGGACAGGTGTCATCGACCCATGGCTCGGGGATCTCGAATTTGGTGGAGAATGATCTGGTAGGATGCGCCTAGGATTAGGCACATGAGGAGACTTTAGCTCGTAACCTTTAGGAGTCACGAACCATTCTGGGCGCATGGCTTTTGAGGCGCATGCAGGCGACTTTCCTTCTGTCTTTTGGGATCAGAGAGCAGTCTAGGGCGCATGGCTTTTGAGGCGCATGCGGAGCTTCAGATGGAGACTTTCCTTCTGTCTTTTAGGATCAGAGAGCAGTCTGGGACGCATGGCTTTTGAGGCGCATGCAGGTTTGGGCGCATGGCCGCGGAGGCGCATACGGATGGTTGAGTGGCCACGTGGCAGTAGCCGTCGGAGTAAAGTCATGATGATGCTGACGTTGCCGATGCTTCGTCTTCTGAAAAAGCTGCCGACCGTTCATACTTTGGAAGATGTGCTGCCAACTCTGTCAGTTCAGCATTTAATGTTTGTGACATTCGATGGACAGCTGAGGGGGCGCGTCGATTGACGTTCTACTGGGTATGGGGGCGCATCCTCTGTGATGCGCTTGGCTCTGAAGGGCGCATCTGTGTGATGCGCCTGAAGTCGAAGGGCGCGTGCAGCTGTTTCGTTCCTTGAGTGCTTTAAATAGCCGTTTAGCTGAATTCGAAGCGTCCGGTTCATCCATTAAATGTAAGTTCATTGCTCAAAATTCGGAGAGCCATCCACTTGGCGCGTGGGTTTGATCTGTTCGGCCTATAAATAGTAGCATGGAGAGAGGGTTTGCTTCTCGTTCTCTCACGTACTTCCAATCATGAACTTGGGTACTCGAGTGTATTCTGTTGACGAAGTGCTCCCGAGGGTGAAGATGAGACGCCATGTCGTCGTTGCTGCACTTGAAGGTGACTGTTACATCCAAAAGACGGGGTCGAGGGCTTCTGAGGCAGGCGAAAGGTGCCTGTTGCATCCAAAGATAGGGATGCTCGGGCCTCGTCTCCGTTGTTCCGGAAGAGCCGTAGATCGGAATGGCGGTGCTAGGCTCTTTCTTTCTTCAAAGTGGGTGTCGCCCACTCTGGTTGTGTTGAAAGCTGCTCCTTTAGCCGTGTTTCGATTACGGTCTTCCTTGGTCTTTGGAGGCTCTTTCGAAGCCTCCCCTGGCCACAGATTTGCGGTGCTCTTCACTTCCTCGGTTCCAGCCAGACGGTTAAATGCTTCATTAGTCGAAGTATTTATCAGGTGAGCCTGGCTGGAAGAGCGGCACATAACTGGGCTGCTGAAGGGATGCACAAAACTGGGGATGCACATAACTGAGCTGCTGAAGGAATGCGCCTTGCTGAGGGTGCATGGTGGGATGCGCCCGATTGAAGGCGCATGGTGATTGCTGCGCCTGACTGGAGGCGCATGATGGCTGCTGCGCCTGACGGGAGATGCATGGTGACTGCTGTGCCTGCCTGGGGGCGCATGGTGGCTGCTGACCGTAGACTTAGGATCTTTCCTTTGTAGGAGTTTTTCCTTTGTACAGCCTTCTCTAGACATGTAATAGACTTTTATCTGTGAAATAAGAAGTTCTCTTTCCATGTCTATATTTGTTGCTTTTGCTGTGGAATATTTTGTCCAAGCTTTGGCGTATGTAGTGTCCGGCGCATGGGCTTTCTGGTTGTGAAATTCTATGCTTCTACAGCGTATTCTGTCTTTATTCTTTTATTCAGCAAAGGGCATTTTTATGTTATTTTTATTTGTAATCCAATTTTTTTAAAAAATTATCAAAAAGACAATTATTTTAAAAATTGTCTTCTTCTCAACAAACTACATTTCCAAAAAGAGGTTTACTGGAAGCAACATTCTAATATCTCCTGGCTAAAAGAAGGAGATAAAAATACCAGATTTTTCTATTTAGCAGCTACTACTAGAAGGCAAAGAAATGTGATCCACAGTATTACTACAGATGATGGCGTCCAAATTTCAGACCTGACTGGCATCTCTGATACATTCATTAATCATTTTCACTCTATTTTCCAAGAAGTTGATACTACTCATGTTCCTGAACATATTCTGGCTGATCTTCCATGCATTTCTGTTTCTGAAAATGATTCTTTACACTCAATTCCTCAAGAAGAAGAAATCAGATCAATTATCAAGGGCATGGGTCCATATAAGTCTCCTGGACCGGATGGATATCCAGCTCTATTCTACCAAAAATACTGGGATCTTGTTGGCTCAGAGGTATCATCATTTGTCCAAAATTTCTTCATTTCGGGTATTATGCCAACTCGGCTGAATCATACTCACATTGCTTTAATCCCTAAAGTGAAAAATCCTACTAAGCTAATAGAGAGTTCTTCTTCTCCTTGCTTTTGCTTTCTTTAGAGTTTTTCTTCAAAAAAAACCCTAACTTTTTCTTCTTGAGAGAATGGCTCCCAAGACACCTCGCGGCGGTGCCGACAAAGGAAAGGAGCCGATGGAGTATGCTGAGGGGGATGCCCCTATCACCATTGTGACTCCGGCCGACGTTCGCCCTGCTGTGACGGGTGGGTGTCATCTTTTCCACTACTTTCTCGGTCTTTGGATCATGCGACTGAGTTGACAACTCTCTCTGCCGACGCATACCACTGTCCTCGCCGAGGTTTCACCCTGCCAACGTTCCTAGGCTTAGGCCTTTATCATGCACCGAGGTTTAACTACGGACGCGCATGGGTTCACACCCTAAATGCGCCGAAGCCTTTGCTGATGCGCATGGGTTTATGCCCTGATGATGCGCCGAAGCCTTTCACTGAGGCACATGGGTTTGCACCCAAATGATGCGCCGAAGCGGAGGCGCATGGGTTTACATCCTGGTGATGCGCCGAAGCTTTTGACACACCTTGTCTTTTTGCCTGACCTTTGATTTTTATTGTGCCAGTATCGATGACGATTCCGCTGCTGAATGAGGTCCTTCTGGATGCCTCCCTTTGTCAAATGGGAGTTAATTTTGACGAGGCTGTTGTCAATCCTGCCAAGGGTGTTATCTTACAGGATCAACCTACTGAAAGGGTGCTGCAGATCCAGAACCAGTTGCCAACTTTCCTCCAGAGTATGATGGAGAGTGGAAAACTGAAATCTACTGAATCCGGCGATGTGACTTTCTTGAGGCCCGCCTTTTTGTTTGGTGACCGCCTGATCTCCATGGAAGCGAAGATACTGAAGGTCAAAGAAGACTGGTTCTTTTCAGTAAAAGGCATGGTGCTATATATGCGACAACTCGACCGCCAGTTGCCGCTGACAGCCTTCTATCGTTTAGCTTCGAAGAGAAGGATGTCCTAGGAACTTACTCCTTCTCAGGGAGGGGCTCTAGGAGGTGCTCTTTCGATTGATGCTACCTCGAATCAAAGGGATACCCTATCTGCTTCACGAACCAGTCCCTCGTTCAGTTGCCGAACTTTGCATCCCGGGAGCCTCTATTGTGAGGTCCCAACTGACACCTTTGCCTTCAATGCTCCAACCTTCGCGAGCCGGATGTTGACATCGAAGGTTGTGTACCCGAAAGGTAGCTTTAGGGTCGAAGGTTGGTGTCATCACATCTCGAGGTGGGACGAGTTGACCACTTGGGTGCTTTCGAAGTTCAAGGCTGAACTTAAGGAGATTGGGCTGACAGCCGCCATCCGTGCCACGCAGGCTGGTATGGATCTCAATAAGCCTATGTTCCTTGCACTCTTGGAGTTGTTCAATACCCAGACTGGTACCTTTTACACTCCCGTAGGGGAGTTGGGGTTGGCTCTCCACGAGATGTACGAAGTGTCCAAGCTTCCCTGGGGCTCAGAGCCGTACGAGGAATATTTCCCCTCGAATGAAGAGATCCAGGTCCTGGAGAATAAGAACTCAGAGATGATGGCCGTCTTCAAGGAAGTGGCGAGCCACCATTATTTGATGCTTCGGAAGGACAAAGTCAAGACTCAGCCTCATGTTACTGCTTGGAGGGATTATGTTTTCAAGCAGGATTTAATGGATCCTTCGAGGATTCGGTTTACAACTCCGCAAGGGCTGAAACCTGCGGAAGTGACTTCTGAGATAAGCCGGCTGGACAAGAGGACTCCTCATTCCAATGAGGATGGTGAGAACGTGTATAGCTACTTCTGGCATTGCGCGCACCGGATGTCGTCTAAAGCAGTGCTGACATCATACTTGATGATATGGCTCCGAGATTGTGTGTTCGCGGGCGGATCTGGTGCCGTAGAGAGGGTACATCGGAACCTCATTTTACCCGCCGTGAAGTTGGCCTTTGGACGACCTTTAGCTCTCCTCCCTGCGATGGTGTGTAACCTGTTGCAGGGTTTGAGGTCTTTTGCTGACGATGTGATCCTCGGGAAAGGAAACAACGACAACTTTCCCCGGGCCGAGCTGCTCTTCCATTATCTTATGGGATGGCTGATTTTACATCATCCGAACGTGATGAGTCCCGGTCCGGAGGAGGATCATGTTGAAGGAGATGCCTTCATCCGCCGCTTCTATAAGAGGAAGTGGTTATACACTGGCATTCCCGTTTGCAGGAGGGTTTTGTCCTACCTTCAGGGGTGGGAGATTGTCAAGGTTGGCCCCATCTTCAAAGATTTCGAGGCCGATCAAGACTTAGTTGATTCGGGCGAAGATGCGATTACTTTGCCGAAATGGGGTTTCCGTTGGTTGCAAAGCATTCGGCCTTCTCACATGGTCTACCGCAACCAAAATAGATGTTATCTGGAGCCATATCTGCCCAGCAGGTTCGCTCGCCAGTTTGGCTATACTCAGCTGATGCTATGGAATCCCAGTTGCAGTCTGGGGTTCATCGGTAGTTTGTTGGATGGAGCTCGGGACAGGCAATATTACAATATCGGGTGTACTGGTGTTCAGTTTACGGCGCCCGTTTACAACCCTCGGCCACAGATCCTGTTTTCGGCCGCCAGGCTGTATTGCACTATGAATACTGCGTCTCCTGGTTATGACAGGGAGACTAGTTTCATCGTTGGAACTCAGCTGGAGGCCACGGCAAATATGTTGATGGTAGCCCGATCATATTGTCCACCAGAATTGGCGGGATATCGGGCTGCTGCTGCAGCACCAGTAAGAGATTCGTCTGTTGGAAAGAGGCGGGCCGACACAGAAGCTAGTTCTTCTGTACGAAAAAGGCCGAGAAGGGCGTCGACGCCACTTGAAACGCCAGCGAGATCTGCTGAGGTAAGGCGTCCTCTGTAATTTTGGTCCATCTTGTCACTTTGGTGGCTTATGCTTTTCTTCTTATAGGGATCGAAGAAGAAGACCAGTGTTCCAAAACAGGGTATTAGTAAACCGAAGGAGGTGGCAAGCTCTTCTGATGAGCGCATTCCACCGATGATAATATCTCTCGTGGAGGAGAGTCCCGAAGATGTTCCTGCGGAGATTTTAGTATCTCCTGACTTTGTTGAAAGAATTGCGGAGGTTGCAACAACTTCCGGGAAGGTACAATCTGTCGTGGAGGCCTTGGACGTTGAGGGTCCTGCGGACTCGAGGCATCCTGATGATGAAGTTGATTGGAGTTCGTCGCCTTCCGATGACGTCCCTCCAGCGTTGTAAGAGTCTGTTACGGGGGCAACAGACATGGTTGGAACAGGGGAGAGGGTTGATTCCCCTCCTTGTCATGATGAGGGGAGATCGGCTGTATCATTGCCAAGTCCTACCCCGGCCTCACCCGTGGAAGTTGAGGTGGCTACCGATCAGGCGGTAGCGACAGATCCTGTCCCTGCAGAGGGACTTGAGAAGGAAGAGACTCATCTGCCAGTCTTGCCTTCCGGAGTGGGCCAGGAGATGAGTGTTGATCTTCCCATTCTGCCAGGGGAGGTACTGACCGCTGATAGGACGTTGGGGGCAGAAGAGGTGGCCGTTGACGTCGGTGGTTCCTCCGAACTTGAGAAGGGTAAGGGTGTGGAACCCTCTGTTGCCCCTCATACTTGGGGTACTATCTCGACGCCTGTGCCGGCTTCCTCTGTTCCTTCGGCTCTTCGGGCTAGCAGTCCGGCCCGTGTTGATGAAGAGCCTATTGATGCCGAGATTCCAGTCTCGTGGATTAAGGTTGGCAGATCTTCTTTCGGTCCGCTAACTACAGCAGCCCCTCCAACTCCTGCTATGACGCCGCAGGTGCTGGCGGACGCAGATGAATATGTGAAATTCATCGTTGAGGGGGTGTATAAAATGCTGCAGAGGGATGTATCTGCTGTGATGGATGCCAACGGGAGTTTTATGACGGCAAGAACTCTGGCAATGCCTTATATCGAGCTGATCCGCGTTCACCAAGGCCACAACCATATGGCCGAGATCCTGGAGGCTTCGGTGATTGAGCTGGACCAGCGGCTCACAGAACTTCAGCGCATCCAGCGAAATGACCTTTCCGTCTTGATAGATGCGGAGAAGGAGAAGTTGATCGCTGAGATTGAGTCTTCCTACCAGGCCACTGTGAGCGTCTGGGAGCACGAGCTGGCTGAGACTGAGGCTGCGGTGGGGCAGTTGTCTCAGTCCATGAAGGAGACAATGGAAATACGAGCTGCGTTGGACGCTAATATCGCGGAGATCAACGCCCAGATGCGCCGTCTTGCAGACCAACGGGCCCGGCTCCAGTTAGATGCCGAACGTGTCCAGGCTGAACACGTAGCTTTCAAGAAGAAGGAAGCAACCTTCACTCACCGGGCTCTTGCCCTGGCTCGGCAGCGACAACAGCTTGATGAGAAGTATGAGAATGAAACTTCCGTTGAGGCCGTTGAATTGATGCGTCAAGAAGCTGAGCATCGAGTCCTGGCGACTGTGGAGACTCATACAGTCGACTTGATACGTCGAGTTAGAGAGCTCTCAACCAACCCTGGAGATGTTTAGGGACTGTAGCGTCTCCTTTTTATGTTTTTGCAACTCTTGTTGGGGATAGTGTAGTTTTGTACTTTCTCTTTTTTAGAAAATAAAGAAGTATGCAACTTTTTTTTTGTGATGTGTTCATTTTTGTTATCATGAACTTGATGATTTGTGTGGACCTATCATCTTTTGCGCACCTTGGCTTTTAGGTACAGATAATAGGTTTGAGGGAACCGACATGTTTGCTCAGAGGTAATATGGACGAGGCAATCATTGGGGTTCAAATGACAGAATCTTCCTACTCAGAGGTATTATGGACGTGGTAGGAATGATCCTGGGGAATACGATGAACAACTCAGAGGTGATGTGGACGTGGAAGTTCTGCGATCAATGTACGACAACGCAAGGGTCGTTTGTACGAGATGTTTACTCAGAGGTAATGTGGACGTGGTAAACATGAAGGATAGCGTAGGCTTACGAAGTGTAAGATTCCGCTTTGCAAGGTGTAGAGGGACAACTCAGAGGTGATGTGGACGTGGTTGTCTTTCTACTGGAGGATACTATGGAACAGCTGGGTTCCGGAAGCGTATGGTTTTGTTGGAAGGGAATTGTCTGTGAATCCTGATGATTGGGTCCATAGATCCCCTTGTGGAAGCACATATCAGGAAGATGTCAAGAATAATACTTCTTCAGGAACTTGCCGTTGATGGGCATCATGAACAAGTCTCCATTGGGTTTGGCGAGGCGGTAAGCACCGTTTGAGTATACCGTCTCAATGATGAAAGGTCCTTCCCACTTGGGCTCGAACTTTCCTGGTGTCTTGTGAGTTAACACCATCGGCCTTTTGACTGCCAGAACCAGGTCGCCAACTTGAAAATTCTCTGTTTGACCTTCTTGTTGAAAGCCTGTGATATACGGGCTTGGTAGAGTTCGATACGTTGTTGAGCTAGGAGATGCTTTTCGTCAAGTGCCTCCAGCTCCTGCAGACGACGACGTTGATTGTCCTCTTCTGTGAGTTTGTTTGTGATGGCTACGCGGAGTGAGGGTATCTGGATCTCGAGAGGCAGTACCGCTTCACTCCCGTAGATCAGGAAGAATGGTGTGTTGCCTGTTGGAGTTCGTACCGTTGTGCGGTAGGCCCAAAGACATTCGCCCAGCTTTTCGTCCCAGTCGCGTTTGTTGGATGACACGACTTTTTTGAGCAGCCTAACGATAGTTTTGTTGAACGCCTCGGCCAATCCGTTTGCTGTCGGATTGTAGGCGGTTGATGCCACATTTTGAATGCGATTCTTGTCACAGAATCTGCTGAAAACATGGCTGATGAACTGAGGACCATTATCGTGGATGATCCTCCAGGGTACTCCGAAGCGGTAGATGACATGGTGTTTGATGAAGCTGACCACCTTGGAGCTCTTTACTTCTGCCAATGGGACTGCCTCTGCCCATTTTGAGAAGTAGTCGGTAATGGCCAGGATAAAGCGGTACCCCCTTGATGAAGGAGGGGTGATCGGTCCTACAATGTCCATGCCCCAGGCTTCGAAGGGCCAGGAGGCGACTGTAGGATGTAGTGGTTCTGACGGCGTATGAATGAAGTCTGCGTGAAGTTGGCACGCATGGCACTTCTTAGCATAGTCGACAGCATCAGCGGTCATGGTTGGCCAATAGTAGCCCATACGTCGCAGTCGATCCTGCAACTTAGGACCAGGTTGATGAGCTCCGCAAGTTCCGTCATGAGCTTCTCGAAGAGCTTTGGTCGCCTCTTCGTTGGACAGGCATCGAAGGAGAAGCCCATCATAGGAGCGTCGGTAGAGCATTTTAGTGGTTGTATCATAGTAGAATCGAAGAGAACATCTCCTGACTGAGACGGCTTCCTTCGGGTCCTCTGGAAGAATTCCGTAGATGGCGTAGTCGATGAACGAGAACCTCCAGTCTCGGACATTAACACCAGTACCTGTCGGTATGGCGTGGTCCACTCGTAAGCATAGGTTGTTTTTAGGACAAACCAAGTCTCGGCCAACCACCGTGACGTAGTGTTGATTCCCAAGGGGTACTGCTAATGAGGCCGCGAGGCCAGCCAGAGCATCAGCCTCCAGGTTTTGTAGACGAGATACATATTCGATGAAGAACCCGGTGAAGGTTGAAATGATGTTCAATGAAACTTTATGGTAAGGGATCAGATCTTCATGGCGAACTTTGTATTGCCCTCGGATCTGGTTTACAACGAGTTTTGAGTCACCGTAGGCTTCCAGATGATCCACCCCCAGCTGTTGTGCCAGCTGGAGTCCCATAATGAGCGTGTTGTACTCGGCCACGTTGTTGGAGCACGGCTTCGAAAGAGAGTAAGCACGCTGGATGACTAGCTGATCGGGGGAGACTAAGACTACCCTCACTCTTGCGATGATCTGGCCTTTAGGGCCTGTTCTTGAAGCACCATCGAAAAACATCTGGCAAACGGAGCCTTCTTCGGTGACGTTTGATTCTTGGACCTCATCCGGGATGTCTTCATAGAGTCTTGAGGACTCCGGGATGGGGTGTGCAGCTAAGAAGTCGGCCAAAGCTTGACCCTTAACAGCCTTCTGTGGAACGAACACCATGTTTTATGGCGTTAGCAAGATTGCCCATGCGGCTAGCCGGGAGTTCAGTGATCCTGGCTTCGTCATGAGGACTCTGAGTGGATTTACTCGGGAGATAACATGAATTGTCTGGCCCGAGACATAGTGGCGAGTCTTCTGGATGGCAAACACCAAGGCCAAGCACTCCTTTTCAATGGGGTTGTACCGGTGTTCGGCCCCGATGAGCGTTTGACTGAGGTAGTAGATCGCTTGCTCGTAGCCTGTATCGCTGTTTTGAGCCAGCAGAGCGCCCAGGGAATGATCCATGGCTCGAACGTAGAGAAGAAATGGTTTGCCGACGACAGGTGCTACCAGGACTGGTGGGCTTGTCAAGTAAGCCTTGATGTCGTCAAAAGCCTTTTGGCACTCCTCTGTCCAGACGTAAGAGACTCCCTTCTTCATGAGCTGAGTAAAGGGTTGATATTTACCGGAAAGATTTGCTATGAACCTCCGGATGTACGCCAGCCGTCCCTGTAGGCCTCGAAGTTCTCGAAGATTCTTCGGAGGGTCCATGTTGAGGATAGCTTTGGTTTTCTCGGGATCGACATGAATGCCTTTTGCCGTGATGACAAGGCCCAAGAATTTTTCGCTAGAAACCCCTATGAAGGATTTGGCGGGGTTCATCTTGAGTTGATGTGCTCGCATGAGATCAAAGACTGTCTTCAGGTCCTGTAGGTGATCTCTTTTAAAGCGGCTCTTGACTGCGATGTCGTCAACATAGCATTCGACTGTCTTACGAAGATGTTGACGGAAGATGGTGCTCATGGCTCGTTGGTATGTCGCACCGGCATTTTTCAAGCCGAAGGGCATTACTGTGTAGCAGAAAACGCCCTTTGGAGTCCTGAATGACGTATGTTTTGCGTCATCGGGGAACATCTTGATTTGATTGTAGCCTGAATACCCGTCCATAAAAGATATGCGTTCGAAGCCACACGTGTTGTCGATCATCACATCAGTGATTGGAAGTGGGAATTCGTCCTTCGGGCAAGCAAAGTTGAGGTCTCTGAAGTCGATACAGACTCGTATCTTCCCATTCTTTTTGGTAACAGGTATGACGTTGGCTACCTAATCTGGGTGTTGCTCTTCACGGATGAAGCCTCTAGTCAAGAGTTTATCTACCTCCTGATCGATGGCGTTCATGATGTCCGGACGGAAGCGCCGCTGTTGTTGCTTGATAGGCTTGGCATCATGCAAGATATTCAACCTATGCATCGCAATCTGGGGATCAAGTCCCGGCATATCTTCGTAGCTCCAGGCGAAGACGTCGATATACTCCTTAGCCAGTTGGATTAAAGATTCTCGGTCTTCTCCTTCTAGGCTTTTGCTGATGAATGGAAGAAGACCCGTCTCCAAGGTCGATCTGCTCGACTTCATCCTCGGTGGGAGGTTCACGTAATTCGAAACGAGACTCCCATTGTTGTCCCAGGCGTTGAGCCTAGGGTTCTTCTTCGAAGGGTTCCGGTGCTTGGTCTTCGCCTTCACCTTTTTGAGGCTGTGCTGACGTCATGTTTAGCTGACAGCACTTTCGTAAAGACTGATCCGATACTGGTATCGGAATCCCAAGTCGATGCTTCGGACGAGTGGGAATGTTCTACGTCTTCTGCGTCTGAACTCTCTGGAGTTGATGGCGGCGTGACCTAGCCTACCCCCCGTCGAGTTTTGTTGTAGTAGTCTTGCGGCTTTCCTTTAGGTATTGGAAGCCGGAGAGGGAGACGTCGACCCTTGCCGTAGTTCAGGCCTTTGTCGCTTTTCAGGTCGTAGCCCATCTTTTGGATGAGGTACTTTGCCTTATCCGTGTACCGATAGAGTTGCATTCTGCCGGCATCTGGTTCTAGCTCGAGTGGCGGGAGGTCTTGATGACGCTCGACCTTGCCGAAGATGATGGATCCTTCGTTTCGACTTCGTGGAGGGACTATGTAGCAGACTCCTTGAGACGGGACTACTCGATTTACATTATGGACGGTCGTTATTTGTGTTTGCAACGACCGTAGAGCGTTATCTAATGTATACATGGCATTCCAATGCGGAAGACAAGAATAATTAAAAGATACTCTATTATTGATGAAATACGAGATTTTATCCCGTGGGATTACATTGTCTAAGGCGGGTGCATCTACATCAGCAGAGATATATTCGCCAAGCTCCTCATCTGTAAGCACTGGGGTTGGATCAGGAGAGTCCACCACAGTTTTGATCTTGGGGTCTGAGAGGGTTATGTGAGCCCGCCCTGGCGTCTTGGATGACTGTGGGGGCTTGTCCTTGAGACGCACCTTCAGTGGTGCCTCAGCTGCGCCTTCAGTGATTGGTGCCTTCCCCTGTAATTTTACCACCAGGGGAGCCGATGTTTGAGGCGGCTTCCCTTTGAGGCGTATCTTCAGGGGAGCTTCAGGAGTTGGTGCTTTTCCTGGTAGCTTGATGCTCATTGGGGGCACCTTCTGGGGCGGTTTGCCCTTGAGTCGGATCTTCAAAGGGGCATCGGGAGTCGTCTCAGGCTCCATGTCCGGCCCGGCTGCCGTCTCTGCCTCGTTATCAGCATCGTTGGCTTCCTCCTCGTCAAGTGATTTGTACAAGTCGGAATCGGTGAAGTAGGCTTCAATCCCTTTGAAAGGATCGATGTCTGCGAACTCCGTCCTGATAACGCCGTTGGTGGATACATATTTCATGCATTGGTGGAGCGTGGATGGCACCACCATGTACTCATGTAGCCATGGTCGACCAAGCAGGATGTTGTAGTTGACCTCGGCATCCACCACATAACAGGTCACCTCAGTTTTGAGGTTACCGATGTGACACTTTAGTCAAATTTTGTCCAATAGCTCGCTTTTGCTAGCGTTGAAGCCACTGATGGTTGTGTTGGAGGGCGCCAGCCGGTACATTGGGATCCCCAGTGTTGATAACAGCGCCTTCGGAATGATACTGAGAGAAGACCCCGGATCGATCTGAATCCGGTTTACCTTGACTGAACCGACATATCCTGTATAATACAGCGGCCGGTTATGTCGGTGGTGCTTGAGCAGCATGTCTTGTTGGGTGAATGTTATGTTTGGGATAACTTCATCCGCACAATGACAGTGCGCACAAGTAGTTGGGAGGTCTTCAGGCTGCTTGACCTGACTGAGAAAGGATTCGGCATCCTTCAGAGCTTCACAGGGAGCTTCTCGGGAGTCTTTGGAAAGACGCAGGAGCTCGAACAAAGATAGGTGGGCAGGAGTACTGGCCAGTTGTGCCAGTATGTCGAAGTTGTGGGGCTTGGCTATCCCCGAAGCATTCTCCTTTCGTAGATGCCTGTCGAAACGAGCCTCCACCTGCTTCTGCTTATTGGCTGCTGAGGGCTTAGACGGGCCCTCTTCCTGGACAGCGGGGACGGTGCAAGGAGGCACCACTTCGGCGACAGCTTCGCCGGGTTGGACGTTCTGTTGTGAACGCGTCTGCACAGGAATTGCCTCTTCTGTTGAAGAAGAGACCATGCGACAAGACTTGATCTTCCTGCCTTTGGATTTGGAGGTAGGACGTACCTCCGGTTGAGTTACCTCGGAGACGAGGTCGGGGTGGACCCATAGGACCTCTCCTCGAGATGTGGTGAGTGGAATGAGTCCACTCACACTGTCACGAGTAGGTGGTAAGTTAACCACCTCCATTGTCGCCTTAGGGATGGGGACGACGCCATCTTGTGTGGTAGTCGACGGCAAGGTGCCGAACTGGAGTGACACCACATTGGCTGACACCGTCTTCTCTTCGTATTGGACGGAGATTACATCCGCATTGATCATGCGCTGGATGTAATTTTTGAGGACATAGCAGTCCTTGGTCGGGTGTCCGACAAACCGATGGTAATGACAGTACCTCGGGTTGTCCACTTTCCCAACTTCATCGGGCCGCTTTGGGTCCGGTAGCTTGATCTTGTCACCTGCTTCAGTATTTCAAAAAGTTACAGGGTGTCTTCGTCGTTGAACGAATAAACCTCCTTGGGCCTTGGTGCAAGTGGTGGCTTCTGAGTAGGCGCAAATGCGCCTTTTGAGGTATTAACAGTCAATGTCTGCTTCCCCTTTGTCTCACGTCCAGGGTTGTTGGCCGTAGACCTTTTCCCCTTGTCATCAAAGGCAGGAAAGCTAACCCCCAGAAGACGTGCATTGGCCGCCTTCTTTTCTGTGGCTTCTGCTTCGATGATCAGGGAGCTCCAGTCGGGGGGAGGAGTAGAGTTGAGCCAGAGCTTGACTGCAGGCAGCATGTTCATGCTGCAAGAGAAGAGGAGCGCATGTTCCGGCATACCTGGAGGTAGTCTGAAGCAGGCCTGTTGGAAGCGTTCGATGAACACCCGAACCGTTTCCTTCTCCTTCTGGCGTATCTCTATGAGGGACGCCATCGTCATGTCCTTCCCGCCGTCGTAGAAGCGGTCGAGGAAGAGGTGCATCAAATCGTCGAAGGATGATATAGAATTGTCGGGGAGGCTGCAGTACCAGTCATACGCCACTCCCTTCAATGCTCCGACAAATATGCTAGTGAGGAGCGCGTCCTCCTTCGGGAGATGTCCTATTTGGGACTGGAAGTATGTCAGGTAGCGACGTGGAGAGTCCTTCCCGTCGTATGGCGTCAGTGTTTGTGGTTTATACTTTGGAGGATAAACCACCTTGTTCCACTCGAGGGGATAGGGTTGGGGGATGCCCATCTTCTGGCGCTCCTCTTGCCTGTTCTTGGATTCGAAGCGCTCCCATAAATCCTTGATCATTTCAACCACATCCTCCGTGGAGCTGGGTGTTGGGGAAGGTGGTACCACCTGGAGTTGAGAGTTTGAGGGCTCAGACGTCGGGGGTACTTTTCGGCGGTCTGTGCCTGAGGGTACCCGTTGAAGGGGTACACTCGACTCCCCATTGGCCCCTGGGTCGGGACCGGTCGAAGGCATTTGGGTCAAGGCCGACCGTATTTCAAACACCGCCTGAGTCAGTGTTTGCATGGAAGCAGAGAGGATTTTGAGCCAACCCTCTAATGTGTCTATGCGCTGGACGATGTCATGCGGCGGCGCATCAGACTCGACATCAACCTCAGTCACGTTCACTGTCACGACGCGGCCGGCAGTGGAGGGATGAGTTGAGGCCTCACTCTCGGCCTCACTCTCATGTAGGGGAGTCGCCTCTCCTGGAGCTTCATCTTGGCCACCCCCAGCCACGTTCTGGAGGTCATTCTCGACGGGCGCATCTGCAAGGGTCTGATTACCCTCAGCTCCGTCTTGAAGGGCCTTTTCGTCTCCGGAACTCGGGTTCACAGATGCTAGGCTACCCCCAGCTATGTTCTGGGGGATATCCTTGTCTTCAGAGGCTTCTGGGAGGCTTACTTCACCTCGAGGATCTGCCCCAAGTGTGCTTTGGACACACTCGTCTTCGAAAGGAGGCTCGACAAGGGTCTGACTACCCCCAGTTTCCTCTAAGAACTTCTTCCTCGACCGAGTGCTTTCGAATACTCCAGAGGACGAGACAGCCGCCTTGGTTTTCCTTGGCTGGCTTTTGGATAAGGACGAGAAATTGCCAGTCATTTTTCGGACCGATGAGGAGTTGGAGATCACGTTGCATGAAGCAACCCTTGGCTCCTCATCTGTCGACACCTTCCTCCCAAGGCGATGTCGTAGGGGTGTCGATGACTGCAGCCACTGAAAGACTGACTGCCTTGGAGGTACTGCCGCCTTGCAATAGCAGTTGATGGTGACCACCGCACAAGTATGTCCCATGAGAGGCGTATCATGCTTGTTGGTCGACTCTCCTGACCGGCGTTTGTGAGTGATCACGTTACGCAGGTCGTTGGAGGAGAGTGCTACCTTCGTATCCCCTTCAAGCGCATGGCAAGGCCAAGCGTTGGGGTGGTCAAGTGAGTGCTGCGCCCCCTGATCTGATACCAAACAGGCATCCCGATCAGTAGTGGAGGAACCACAACATTTGTTTGTCTTGTTCGACTTGGTTGTGCACGCAGTAGATGCGCCCAAGTGAGACAAGGGTTTTGAAGGTCGGCTCGTTCTCGGCGCCGCAGCACTCGAGCCGACCTTGTACAACTTACCATCAGCAGCGCGCATGATTGTGAGCGCATGCTTCTGGCTTGTTGCTGGCATAGCACGTTTGGGACGCATGGCCCGTGCTGCCTTGGACTTCTTCGAACCAGGCCGCTGGGACGCGTAGTACTCAGAATCCAAATTCTCCTCGCCACTACAGCGAGTGAGTCTGTCAAAGACAGAGATCTTCTGTGGCACATCAGAGACGATGCACAGGGCATTGACTGCGTCCCTGCTCCGTCGACGCATCTTCCTCGCCTGAGAGGGAGATGGCTGGGGAATGTGGTTAGCCACACGTTTCCCCGAGAGATGCGCTGCATCAGTGGGCGCATCTTGGTTGCTGAGGACGTTAGCAGGAAGGAAGGGCTGGATTGGCGCGTCCCCTTCGGTGGTGGTGCCCGAGGCGTCGACCTTGCGCACCCAGACTCGGCGGGTCTTCTTCGGCTTCGGCAGCCGCTTCGAAGGACTTGCACTGCCTTCAGATGTGAACTCCTCATACGCCTGTTGATTAAGGCGTATGACCAGCGTCTTGTGGGAGGAGCCCACCTTCACGTCGTCGGCTTGTGACACAACTTTTTCGGTGGTAGAGAAAGAAGTCCCCAGCAGAGTCGCCAGCTTGTTTGCCATTAAAATTCTTTGATGTAAATTTCAATACAAACAGAACAGTATTACAATATAAGACTTAGATGTAGCCCTAGAAGTAAACTTTTGTTTAATCTGGGTCCCTTGTGCCGATGGAGCGAGTAGTAATACGTTGACTCCGTTGACGAGCTGACGACGGTTATCGGTTCTCTGAAGGTTTGGATTTCTCTGGGTGCTGGAGCTTGTTGAGAGGAGGAAGACGTTGAATGTCTGTATCTGCCTCTCTGGTGGTATGTTTGTTCGTATCCGTCTGTGTGTAAGAAGGAAATGATTCCTCTATTTATAGCTGGGCAGGTTGGCTGCTCATGCGCGCATATGTAGGATGCGCCGGGGCGTGGGGATGCCACGTGTTGATTGCTGATGGAGGCGCATGGGTGATGCGCCCTGATCGAGGGGTTGACTTCTTCATACTGCTGTTGTGAGCCGGCACGTAGTAGAGGAGAAGATCTTTCTGTTGCTGAGATCTTGGATGAGTTGAGTCAAAGGACAGGTGTCATCGACCCATGGCTCGGGGATCTCGGATTTGGTGGAGAATGATCTGGTAGGATGCGCCTAGGATTGGGCGCATGAGGAGACTTTGGCTCGTAACCTTTAGGAGTCACGAACCATTCTGGGCGTATGGCTTTTGAGGCGCATGCAGGCGACTTTCCTTCTGTCTTTTGGGATCAGAGAGAAGTCTAGGGCGCATGGCTTTTGAGGTGCATGCGGAGCTTCAGATGGAGACTTTTCTTCTGTCTTTTGGGATCAGAGAGCAGTTTGGGGCGCATGGCTTTTGAGGCGCATGCAGGTTTGGGCGCATGGCCGCGGAGGCGCATGCGGGTGGTTGAGTGGCCACGTGGCAGTAGCCGTCGAAGTAAAGTCATGATGATGCTGACGTTGCCGACGCTTCGCCTTCTGGAAAAGCTACCGACCGTTCAGGCTTTGGAAGATGTGCTGCCAACTCTGTCAGTTCAGCATTTAATGTCTATGACATTCGATGGACAGCTGAGGGGGTGCGTCGATTGACGTTCCACTGGGTATGGGGGCGCATCCTCTGTGATGCGCTTGGCTCTGAAGGGCGCATCTGTGTGATGTGCCTGAAGTCGAAGGACGCGTGCGGCTGTTTCGTTCCTTGAGTACTTTAAAAAGCCGTTTGGCTTAATTCGAGGCGTCCGGTTCATCCATTAAATGCAAGTTCATTGCTCAGAATTCGGAGAGCCATCCACTTGGCGCGTGGGTTTGATCTGCCCGGCCTATAAATAGTGGCATGGAGAGACGGTTTGCTTCTCGTTCTCTCACGTACTTCCAATCATGAACTTGGGTACTCAAGTGCATTCTGTTGACGAAGTGCTCCCGAGGGTGAAGATGAGACGCCATGTCGTCGTTGCTGCACTTGAAGGTGACTGTTACATCCAAAAGACGGGGTCGAGGGCTTCCGAGGCAGGCGGAAGGTGCCTATTGCATCCAAAGATAGGGATGCTCGGGGCCTCGTCTCCGTTGTTCCGGAAGAGCCGTAGATCGGAATGGCGGTGCTAGGCTCTTTCTTCCTTCAAAGTGGGTGTCGCCCACTCTGGTTGTGTTGAAAGCTGCTCCTTTAGCCGTGTTTCGATTACGGTCTTCCTTGGTCTTTGGAGGCTCTTTCGAAGCCTCCCCTGGCCACAGATTTGCGGTGCTCTTCACTTCCTCGGTTCCAGCCAGAGGGTTAAATGCTTCATTAGTCGAAGCATTTATCAAGTGAGCCTGGCTGGAAGAGCGGCACATAACTGGGCTGCTGAAGGGATGCACATAACTGGGGATGCACATAACTGAGCTGCTGAAGGAATGCGCCTTACTGAGGGCGCATGGTGGGATGCGCCCGATTGAAGGTGCATGGTGATTGCTGCGCCTGACTGGAGGCGCATGATGGCTGCTGCGCCTGACGGGAGACGCATGGTGACTGCTGCGCCTGCCTGGAGGCGCATGGTGGCTGCTGGCCGTAGACTTAGGATCTTTCCTTTGTAGGAGTTTTTCCTTTGTACAGCCTTCTCTAGACATGTAATAGACTTTTATCTGTGAAATAAGAAGTTCTCTTTCCATGTCTATATTTGTTGCTTTTGCTGTGGAGTATTTTGTCCAAGCTCTGGCGTATGTAGTGTCCGGCGCATGGGCTTTCTGGTTGTGAAATTCCATGCTTCTACAGCGTATTCTGTCTTTATTCTTTTATTCAGCAAAGGGCATTTTTTATGTTATTTTTATTTGTAATCCAATTTTTTTTAAAAATTATCAAAAAGACAATTATTTTAAAAATTGTCTTCTTCTCAACAAACTACATTTCCAAAAAGAGGTTTACTGGAAGCAACATTCTAATATCTCCTGGCTAAAAGAAGGAGATAAAAGTACCAAATTGTTCTATTTAGCAGCTACTACTAGAAGGCAAAGAAATGTGATCCACAGTATTACTACAGATGATGGCGTCCAAATTTCAGACCTGACTGGCATCTCTGATACATTCATTAATCATTTTCACTCTATTTTCCAAGAAGTTGATACTACTCATGTTCCTGAACATATTTTGGCTGATCTTTCATGTATTTCTGTTTCTGAAAACGATTCTTTACACTCAATTCCTCAAGAAGAAGAAATCAGATCAATTATCAAGGGCATGGGTCCATATAAGTCTCCTGGACCGGATGGATATCCAGCTCTATTCTACCAAAAACACTGGGATCTTGTTGGCTCAGAGGTATCATCACTTGTCCAAAATTTCTTCATTTCGGGTATTATGCCAACTCGGCTGAATCATACTCACATTGCTTTAATCCCTAAAGTGAAAAATCCTACTAAGCCAATAGATTATAGACCTATTGCCCTTTGTAATGTTCTTTACAAAGTCATCTCTAAGTTACTTGCTAATAGGCTTCGTCCACTCCTACACAAGCTTATTGGCCCCTACCAGAATGCATTCGTGCCAAATAGATACATAGGTGACAATGTGGTAATTGCACAGGAGCTCCTTCATTCTATTTCAAAATTATCCCCCCAAAACAGTGCCTTCGCTCTCAAAGTTGATATGTCTAAGGCTTATGACAGATTAGGTTGGGGTATTATTGGTCAAGCTCTCACTGGTCTGGGTATTGTTGGTAACACTACAACAAATATGGCCTACAATAGCATGCATAGAATGCTATAGAAAATCTTTTATAGCATATTCTGTCCGCTATAATTGCCCACGCTATAGTAAGTTAAGACATGTGAATGCTATAATATTATAGCGTTCTTGAATGTTGTAGATGGATTATAGCATTCGTGTATGTTGTGGATGGTTTATAGCGTTCGTGAATGCTGTAGATGGATTATAGCGTTCATGAATGTTGTGGATGGTCTATAGCGTTCTTGAATGTTGTTGATGAATAATTGCGTTCATGAATGCTGTAGATGGTGTATAGCATTTATTATAGCGCTTCTGAACGCTGTCCATTTTTATAGCAGTTTAAGTGCTATAAATCTATTACACAATTTTATATTTGAATAACCTATTCTGTATCACATACAATTAACCTGTGCGTCATAAAAATTCATGCTGAATCGTAATTTTGATTTCAACAATTTCAATCGCAACTTCCATTTCGATCAACCAAGATATAGAAAAGGTTTACCAAAATAAATAAATTCATACATTTTTCATTAAAACTTTCAAGATGTATAAAATGTTTATAACCAAACGCTAGTCCAAAATTCAACTGAACCATTCTATTTCCATACAAAATATCTGTAGGCCAAAATGCAGCTCGATCGACTCTTTCCTTCTAGCTTATATCCTTGAGAACGACATAAAATGGACAAATGTAGATTTCTGTCATGAGGAACCTGAAAAACAAAGAAAGGTTCAACTTATTAGTCGTTAGATGAAATTTCAAGGAATTAGAAAGAAAGTAAGCATTTTACATAACACAACACAATAAATATGAATCAGCTGATATATTAGAGGACTAACTCCAGCAGCCCCCAACTTTATTTTCAAAACTCTCTATTTTTCAAACTCACCCTAAAAAGGTTAAGGGGATTTGTGAGCAAGCTCAGACCTACCCCTAAGAAAAATGGAGTTCAAATAACATAAGTTGGGGTGTGTAACAGTCAACAGTTAGGGATATGTGTGTGTAGATGTGTTTACCTACAGTGGGCATACTAGCATAAGAGTTGGGGGTTCCTCTATGTATCAATGCACAACTCTATCCTCTCTTGTATCCTTTACATATACACACTCAAACAAATGACAACACTCTCAAGTCACTGGCTGTCTCACCCTCAAATAACTACTTCCACATTATCTTACACATAATACCAGTATCTTATGTTCTCAACCCTGGATTAAGTCTATAACAGCAAAGATGTACTTCACTTCTCTTGATTTACATTGTTGGTAGATTACACACTATATAGACCTACAACCAGAATCTAAATTTGAATAACAATTTACTTAATAGGCACTATTGTTAAAATTCATGATGAAGCACTGGCTAAGTAGCATAGCTAGTTTCTACCAAAAAAAAGCATAAAAGGCTTAAAGAGTATTTGAAACAGGTACTTTCAACATGTCATCTGTTGCAAGGTTGTGCCTCTACCCTGCAACGTCTGTAGCCTATTTAAGCAATGTTATTGGAGTAGATGTATTTGAAACAGGTACTAAGAACATAAATTGTTTAACAAAATAAGGTGGATAAAGAGTATAACCTTCATGCACGCATCTATTGCTGGACTTGGCCGTACATTCTTTTCCTTCTCAAGCCTGATCAGTTCTTTCAGATACTCTGTTATATAAGAAAATGAGAAAAAGAATAGTCATATATAGTGTGAAGTTAAAAACTGCCCCAAAATTGAACTAACTATTGAGAATTTTTTTAATAAGTTGTTGTACCAAACAGACTTGGACCGCTTTCCAAGAAAAATAAGCAGAAGCAGCCTCCAAAAAGGACATGTTCTGTCAATAATAAAGTTTTTCAATATGGTTGGTTATATAGATAGTTTGAACATAGAAAGAAAAGATTGAACAAAACAAGTCCCTAATTTTAACATTGATATTCTGTAATTTCTGTCTTTTTTACATTAAGTTTCTTCAAATTATAAGTAGAAAACTCAAACAACCACAACTGCATGACCAACTTAACTCTATTGTTAATCTTCCAATAACTACTCATTCATTGAGGATACTAAGACTCTAATTTTTAGCAATAAAATGATTCAGAGTTGACAGTTTATTGCAAAATTTTGTTTTATCTCAATCTTGTACCTAAAAGTTTATGTCCTTGTGTAAAATGGAGTGTATGTGTCACTGAAACATCTCCGACACGGCTTGACACAGACATGACACCAATTTTTAGAGTCTCTTGTGCTTCAAAGATGCTTTGCTAAAGGTAGAAGATGGAAAATCTTTATCTAACACAATTGATTCTACATAAATTTCAAGTGCAATTAAATGTAATATGAAGCATCAAGATCAACCAAGCCTTTAACATGGAGATTCTTAAAATTCGTTGTCGTGTTGGACTTGTACTGGACACATGACAAAGACGTCCCAAAATACAGAAGGGAGATGCTAGGAATAGTGTCATGTTCGTGTTGTGGTGATCGTATCAATGCCATGTCAAATTGGTAACATAGATGTAACAGTTTGAAGAGAGCAAGTCCTAGTTTTTAACATTGGAGTAATTGGTAAAACAAGGAAAGAAAAATTATATAGACAGGACAGGACACAAGGTACTAAGTATCATGTTCTTTTTATCGCAACATAAATTTATTTGATTGAAAAATAAAATGTTATTGAATGGGGAATTAGTTACATATTGATACTGGACACCTGTGGTGTACATGTTCCATTAACAAAATAAATAAGATAAGAATATCATTACTTGAGGGGAAGGCAAGCGAAGGCAAGATAATATGTGAACTGCACCACAATATAAGTACGAAAACAATCTGCTACCCTATCAATTCATACTTCTTCATATTGTTCTTTTGAACAAAATTTTGCACAGGCACATCAATTTCTGTGTAATTAGTGTAACTGCTCTAGCATGCTCAATGCATAAGTTATGTTGCTGTGTCATGCATGACTGGCGAGCGAGCCTAGGAAGCAGGAACTCTCCAAAACTAATATGAGCCCGATTATTGTTGGAAATGTATCGAACAATATCTTGTCTCCTCACTTCTATATTTATTCACTTTCTTATGTAAATCTTTTAAGTATCTTAAAAATTTAAGATATGAATATCATTACTAGAGGGAAGAAGACAACATGTGAAATGCATCACAAAATACATAAGAAAACAGACTGCTACCATGAAAAACACCTCGAAGAATCTTCGGTGAACCTGAAAACATATCTATAAGACTGATAACTCATCTAGATAATCCCTCCCCTTTGGTATCCACCTCCCTTTTGTACTAATAAACCCCAATTTTTCCTGAATCAAAAGGAAAGTGCCCCTTACATCCATAAAAATCAGTCAAGAATTGGATTTTCACCTTCCTAGAAGGAATTAAGGTTGATATGATATTATGATTGGATTCATTAACATTGGACTTTGTTTGAAGATATATTCACCATAAACAGATATGTAAAACACATCTTAATTTCAAGAGATTCTACAACACCAATATAATGCACAAACTAAAAGTCGTTAACCCCTAAAAATTAATAATTCTCAAATAGATTTGAAAGGCAAAAAAATCAATCACAATGGAGCAGATGAGCAAATCCGGCTGAAAACTTGCAAAAATTTCTGAAAAATAACAAAAAAAATAGGGTTAGGGTTTTGAGATGTACTGTAGGTCCTGGCCGGTGGGATCTCCTTCCTGGACGAGGAAGGACTTCATGGAGCATCTGTTAAACACAAAAATATTAAAGAAGGAGGAGAGGGGAGAATAACCAAAGCAGAGGAGGAGGAGCAGAACCCTACCGATGGCTTACTATAGGGATGATAGGAGAAGAATCCTACCGAGAGAATCAAAATCCTACTGATGGCTTAGAGATGGAGGAGAGGAGCAAAATCCTACCGATGGCTGACCGATCACAGAGAAGGAGAGAAAGAGGAAATTTGAAATGAGGAATTTTTAGAGGAGGAGATGACCTATTTCCTCCAATCCGCTGACCTAAATATCGGATAGGAAATAGTGGCACGGGAGAGAGAATGGGAAGGCGAAGAGGCTAGGTTTAGTAATGAGAATTTCAATTTTGTACTATGTGTCTCCCAAATTTTGGTTTTGAGGAAAATATTTTGGTTTGCCTCCAAAACCAAAGTCAGCAAAAATTATTGGCACCAATATATATTCTACAATATTCAGGAAATGCTATAGATAGATATTTTTATAGCATTGCAGAAAGAACGCTATTGTTGATAACATTCTATAGCGGGGACACTTGAACGCTATAGAAAAACTGCTATTGTAGGCCCTATTTGTTGTATTGTAAATCGAATGATCTTATCATGCAATGTGTTACCACTCCTTCCTTTGCAATCCTCATCAATGGAGAACCCTCAAAATCCTTCACTCCTGGTAGGGGAATTCGACAGGGATGTCCACTTTCTCCTTATTTGTTTATAATGTGCATGGAAATTTTATCCACATTGATCAACATTATGGTCAGGAATTCATAATATGACAGTGTCACCATTCGATATTCGACTTATCATTACTCTCATCTTGCATTTGCAGATGACCTTTTCATCTTTGGCAAATCATCTCTCCACAATATTCAACAGGTAAAAATCATTCTCAATACCTTTAAAAGTTGGTCTGGCCAACGTATAAACTATGATAAATCTTCAATCTTCTTTTCTAAGAAAACTGATCTTGTCATGAGAGAACTATACATACATCTATTGGGCGTTCAATTGATGAATTCTAAGGATAAATACCTGGGTCATCTTCTTCTACAGTCCAAAAACAGAGTCAGTACATTCACTGCTCTACTGAATGCCAGTTCTTCCCGGCTACAAGGCTGGCAACGTAAATGCCTTTCTCATTCTGGTCGAACCACACTCATTAAATCCACCCTTGCATTACTGCCTACATACTACCTATCAGCCTATCTCATTCCCAAAAAAGTGACTAATATGCTTGCTAAAGATCAGTGTAATTTCTGGTGGGATTCTTTAGATAAAAAGAAAAATCCATTATACTGCTTGGAGTTGTTTCACTAAACCAAAATATCAAGGGGGCTTTGGTATCAGAGATCCTTACATCACAAATCTCAGTCTCCTTCTCAAACTTACATGGAGATGCATTTCTCAACCAAAGTCATTATGGGCTACCTTACTCTGCAACAAATACCTCCAATCTAATTCCTTCTGGACAGCAGTGCCTACCAATACTTCTTCATGTGTATGGTCCAGTTTATTGACCAGTAGAGATTATCTTATGGGTAATGTAATCTGGTCTGTGGGGGATGGCCCTTGTATTGACATATGGAATGATCCTTGGGTCCCAAGTCTTCCTAATTACAAAGTGCAAGGATACACCTTCAGTAATCAATGGGTTCAAAGAGTCTGCGACCTTATTAACAGAGATTCCCTTTCATGGAAAGCAAATCTTATTCACATTCTATTCTCTCCTACTGAAGCAGCAGCTATTTTGAAAATACCACTATCGAGCAACTGTCACACTGATAAACTTATGTGGATCCATACTGCTGATGGGGTTTTAACTACCAAATCAGCTTATCGAGCAATTCATGAGAAGCTTTTTCCTGATATGAACAATATTGAGGTGGCATAATTTTATAATTGAAGAAAACTTTGGTCTCTTACTCATATAAGCCCAAGAGTGGTGATGTTTGGTTGGCGAGCCATTACTAACTCTCTTCCTACTAATGCCAATATTCATCGTCGACTGAACCATATTGATGCAACATGCCCTTTATGCAAGGTACACTCTGAAACCACTAATCATCTTCTTTTGCATTTCCCATTAACAGGTATCTCGTGGCAACAAAATCCAGACATATTATCTATCATAAATGAAGGCTCTACTATTTCATCAATTATCAATACCCTGCTAAAGGAAGGAGATCGAGATAAAATTTTATCTTTTTTCTATCAAATTTGGAGCATATGGAAAGCCAGAAACAAATTTTTATTTGATCATCATCCAATCAATGGTAGACGTATCTCTGAAGATGCAGTGTGCTTAAAGAAGAAGTTTGACAACTGCAACAATAGCATTCCTGATACGACAACGACTCCCCTTATGTACAAGCATGCCACCACTTGGATACCTCCTTCTCTCAATACCTGGAAGATCAACTACGATGGTGCCTATATGGACGAGAAAATGTCTACAGGGGCTCTTCTGCGTGATTCTCATGGACATTTCATGCTAGCTCTTACAAAGACTGAAGTTGGAGGTACACCTTTAGAAGCAGAGGCTATGGGAATTAGTCTTGCACTTGACATATGCAATACTGAATTTCTGAGAGATGTCACAATTGAAGGAGATTGCAAGCCTTTGATTGAAGCAATCAATTTTACTGATACAATCCCTCTCTGGAGAGCTCGCCATACTATAGAAGATGCAAGGAAGGTTTTGACGTCTTGTAACCTCCGTTAACCAATTTTTTGGAATTTTGGAATTTTGTATTTTTTCAAAACTCTCAATTTTTCGAATCTCGAAAAACGTGCACTTTCTAATTTTTGAAAAAACAAATTTGACCGTGATTGTTATCGGTCCTTGTTGGCTTGGTTTACTATTTTAAGCGATTTTGTCCTATTGGAAATTTTCTGTCATTTTTCTTGAATCAATAAGTTTTAATTATTGTTCTATATGAAAAACGTTTATTGAATTTTGAACTTTCAAAATATATTATTAGTAAATAAATGATTGATAAATATATTTAATAAGTGAATAAATTAGTATTATTTATGATTTTAAAAATATTGGCTAAATTGTAATTAGCCATTTGTTAAATTTGTATTAACTAGTAATTTAATTATTAATTTATAACTAGCATTTATTTAGTACTAATTAATGTACTAACTAGCAATATGTTAGCAATTAGTAGTTAGTATGTTAGTTTTCACTATTTTTCTATATTCTATTATATGTACATTTGTTAGGGTTTTCTCTACTCCCCTATAAATAGAACCAATTCCCAAAACCCTAGAAATTCTACACAAATTCCCAAACCTAGAATTCCTAGCAGCCCCCCTATTTTCCTGTCCCAAACTAAATCGACCACCATTGTACGCCGCCATCAACCACCGCCGCCGTCGTTCATCATCTCCACCTGCCAACACCACCACCACCACCCTTCCTCCACGCCGTCAAACCACCGCCATCAACCACCGCCGCCGCCGTTCATCATCTCCACCTGCCAACACCACCACCACCACCCTTCCTCCACGTCGTCGAACCACCCGACCACCGCCATCAACCACCGCCGCCGCCGTTCATCATCTCCACCTGCCAACACCGCCACCACCACTGCCATCAACCCATCACCACTACCGTCACCCACCGGAACAACCACCACCGTTGACCTCGGCCGCCCACACCACCTCAACCAACATCATAGAGAGAGAGAGGGAGAGAGAGGACCTGACCGCGCCGCCCTGGCCGAGCTCGCGCCGCCGCGCGAACCGACCGTCCGCCGCCATGGCCAGACCTAGCTTCCGCCGGAGCCAGGCCGAACCCTCCGTGCTGGCGCTCCCCTCGCCACCCCTTGGCGAGCTCCGCCGACCGGATCCCCCTCCTCCGCGTCGCCGGAGCCCAGGCGAGCCGCCGGCCAACCCATTTGTGAGCCCTCTCTAACCTTTTTTGTTGGTTCTGATTGATTGGAGGGAACAGAGCCCCCCTTCTTATTGATAGATATTAGTTTATTAATTATATTAGTTTATTATATATAATATATTAGTTTATTATATATAATATGTATTTTTATATAATAAAATGTATAATAGTTTTAAATAATGTATATTAGTATATAATATAATGTGTATTAGTTTATATATAATTATATTAGTTTATATATATAAATGTACATTTGTTTATATAATGTACATTAGTATAATAAATGTATATTTGTTTAATGTAATGAATATTGGTTATATATATAGTATATATAATGATGGTATTATTATTTTTATTATTATTATTATTATTATTATTATTATTATTATTATTATTATTATTTTATTGGTATTATTATATTACATAATCAATTACTTAGAAAAATATATAAAAATATATAATTATATTTCTAAAATAGTATTAGTAAAGTTTTGACCTAAATTATTATTATAGTATTTTACCTACTTAATGTGAATGTTTCTTGGTACAAAAATATATTTATCGAACTACTAGTTTTCAATTTTCAAATAATATATGAATACGGCATGCTTGTGATATATATTGACCTTACAAATAATTTTCATAATTTCTTATATATATTTAGTTATATATATTTTATTCACAAATCGTGACTATGATAGTCATTTTCGTATTTCTTGATTGATTATCGTACCAACCCTGATTTTAGACTTTTATATACCAAACTAGGCTATTTGGACTACTCTAGACTCATTGGGACTGTCCGTGTCATCGTCTGGGACCCTCGGTAGAGCATAGCAGTGTACCTACCTCGTGTCGACACGTTCGTGTTGTGTACGTCGACTCCAACCAATCGTGGCGAGTATATTCTCTGATCTTTTCATACTTATCTGGATTATATTCTTGCTCTAGATTACTCTACTTGATGCTGACACGTATCTTCACAGATTAATACTATATGGATCCCTTCCTGAGATGTTATCCCTCTACGGGTGCATCGGATATTTTACGTTCATGTACTTTATCATGTGCATCAGGTACTCCTTGTACTCGTACTAGTTCATGTTTTTATATGTTCTCATGTGCTTTCATGTGCTTCCTGTGCTTTCATGTGCTTTATCATGTGCCTCATGTACTACTCATTACATGAGTTCACGTATCTTTAGCTGTATTCATGTGCCTATGACGTAACTTGAATGGATCCTTGTGTATTGATTGGGGCGGAGTGAGTAGAATTGGTTATGTGAACACTATCCCGAGTAGCTGTATTCATGTGCCTCCTTAGTTGTATTCATGTGCCCCTAAGCCGTTTACATAACCATATTGTACTCTAAATCACGTAGCCACTTACAGTCTCTACTATCATGTATTTACTTTCATTTATAAAATATCTCTTGTTTACTCGTATTTCTTTTTCAGCACTTCCTGTATTTTACTCTATTACATGATTTATACTCCTAACCTGCTATGAACTGTTTGAGAGATATGTGCTCATTCCCGTCCTGAATGGACCTGTTGAAAATTTTACAGATAGCTTGGAGGTTGCCTGCTAGCCTAGAGGAGACACAGTAGAGGTTGTATAGATAGCTAAGGTTTTGCTTATAGTTTATTTTCAGTTGTCTTGAGTAGTATTTATGGATTGAATGTATTTGAGCTTTGAGATGTATTTTTGGGTTGTGTATCTTAGACACTTAGACTTCTATCTGCTGTATCTCTTTTGGATTTCATGTTTTATCTATCTTCCATTATGCTCTACCTTAGATGTGATTGAGTTTATATTCTGCTATGTCACCCCCATTCAGAGAGTATAAACTGCTTAGCCTTATACTGTTAGATACATGAGACCTAGGACAGCGTTCTACCGCCGACACTGCGACGTAGGTTGGACGTACCCACTTTTCGTGCCCTTACTCTAGGGTGCGGGTCGTGACACATTTTTAGTGGTGGCCCATGCAGGTCGAGTTTATGTAGTAGTATTCGAACTAGAGTACCACTACAGCCTGCAGTAGGATTATGATATATTTGAAGGTACTCAATCACAGTTAGGATCCCTTGAGAGATTCCTGGGACGACCCTTGAGAATCTTATTTTAACTTCGATTTGAAAACTATATTTTCTTGATTTGATTTATCTTTATTTTCTGTTGTTGAATTTGATTTTGATGGATTATTGTTGAATTTGAGTTTGTATTTATTGTTTTTGATGGATGATTGTTGAATTTTGAATCTTGATGTTAGCTGTGGCATCCGAGTTGTATTTATATGATTTGATAGATTTTGTTCATTTTTGAATCTTGATGTTCATTGGTCAATTTGATTTTGAGTATCCATTGTTGATTTAATTTAATTTTTGTCAAGATAAAATTATATAGGCTAGGTCATCTAAGTTTTGGAATCTAGTATTCTATAGTCACATTAGCCAGCATGGTGAGGACATATAGTCTAATTTTGGATATATTTCTCGGGTGTGGGAATTTAAGGTTTTCGCAGCCAAGCTAGCAACATCGCAAAAATGTTAAATACCACGATTCTAGAGGTATGTGCCTTAGTCGAGGACTCTGTGATTATCGTAACCTTGCTTACTAGTATGACGAGGACTTAGAGTACCATGATTTTGGATAGACGCATATGATTATCAGATTGTACCTTAAAAACTTTTGAACATGTTTTTTCTACTTTTGTTCAGTCTTTCAGAAAAAAAATTATTGGTTGTTTTTGTTTTGCTTCTCATTAATTAACTTAGGAGTAGGAGTAGGAGTAGGAGTAGGAGTAGGAGTAGGAGTAGCTTTAGCTGTTATTATAACCTTTGTGTAACTTTTGCTATGAAATTCTTCATAATACAATGAATCAATAATTTTTGCTAGACCTTATTTAGATTTGGTATTATAATTCTGGTTTCAAAATGGGTTCCTCTTTTAAACAAATAAGCAGAACAGATTCTATTATCATTTCTTTTCCTGCCAATAATTTTATTTCCATCATTCCTTGTCTTATATAACTGTCCTGATTATATCAATTCCGTCTCGTATCACAATCTGTCAGCTGTACTTGAACCCCTGAATCTTTATATCATTTTTTATCTGGGAAATGTTGAGGAAGTAACGTGAATCATCTACGTCAAAAATGGCGTAATTGGTTATCATATGATGATTTTATAGGAATCAAAATGTTGGATGTCAAATATGAAAAAAAAATTGAAATGGAGATGTGGTAAAGGTTTAAAATAAAATCGAGGGATAATAGAAACAAACACAGAAAGTTGGTTATGAATAATTCATGGATGTATTTCAAAACTAATGAGGATATTAGAGGTCAGCCTAGTTTGAGAACTTAGAAATTTTGGTTATTGATTCGTGAGAACTTCTACTCTGAGGCTATGTAGAAATTTAGTGATAAAAAAGAAAATTTAATAGTATTCAATGATTATGCAAAATTGAACTAGATATTGTAAGAGGGTGACTAGAGACAGAGAGAACACAAGGATTTTGAGTTATAGGAATTATTTTAGATGATTGGGAAAAATTATAGAATTCAAAAAGAATAATAATTGAAGGTGAATGTTGAAGAAATATGAAGGTTGATATATAAATAAGAATAAATTTTGTATGACATAGTGGTATTGGAGTTTAGTAAATACGAGACTCGATTTAAACAAGTTCAAGGATTTCATAAACTGGATTTAGAGGTTTCGGATCTAATTTAGAACGAGGTGAAAGAATTTGGAAACTTGATTAAATGGATAAGTGTTGATACCTAAATAAGAAGGGTATGCTTCGAGGGAAATGTTTTAGAAGTTTAGAATTTTGTCTATGGTGATTGGGGTAAAGGTTAGATGACTGAAGTAAAAAAAAATTTGAGGGCAGTCATATAACGGTTGATTTTTATATTGGGACTTGTGAGATAAAACTATGATTTGGCAAATGATAAACTTGATGGTATTAGAGAGAGATGATTAACTTGACTTCTTATAAAAACTTTCCTTGTTCCCTAAAAGGTTTCAATATCATTGAATCCTAGCTCCCTTAATCACGACCAATCGAATTGATCATCTTTTCTTATCATATTAATATCTTGGGTGGTACTCAATTGAATTAAACTTAATTATGGCCTGAATCCCCATTCTTGCATGCTCGTGCTCAGACTTCGATGAACCTGTCCTCCATATTGTCCAAATCTTGGTTTCCAAAATTGATCAACTTAGATCGTATCGCGACTAAAATTTCTTAATATTATTGAGATTGGATTTCAATACTATTGACTTTCGTTCCTTAAACTTTTGATTTTGATTTTTCTTGAGTAGTACTTTTCGTCATACCAATAGTCTTGACCCTTGACCGTACTCAATTTATTTGAATTCTATCGTGACCTGGATCTCTATCATTTGTTGCTCGTGCTCAAAAATCTCGATTTCAAAATTTTTCGAACCTAAATTCAAATATTGATTAGCTTTATTCTTCATCGTGTCAATATTTTAATTTTGATCGTAATCGAACTTCGATACCCATATCACTCGTGCATAAAACTCCGATTTTTCTGGAAAACGACTAAGTTCTATTCCAATCCCGATTAAGCTTCATACTATCCTTGATTATACCGAATTTCATGTTTGATCGTGCCTAGGCTACTACCATACTCTTCATCATACCTAAACACTATTCGACCAAGGTTAAACTGACTTTATCTTCGATCGTGTCGAACTAACGCTTATTATCATGTTCGAATTTTTAACACTAGTATCCAAACTCTTTTCTGACCACGATTTACTTCCTGATTATACCTAAACTCCTTGTGATTTGTCATGCCTAGATGACCTGGCATGACTAGACGACTATGAATCCCATGGTCGTGATTTTAACGACCATGACTATCGTACCGATTTTGCCTCTAAATCGTGCTTGAAAATTTTTGTCCTTGATCACGACTACCGATTGACTATGAACTTGTCATGAATTGAGTGATCATATCAAAAATAAATTTTTTTTCCATTGTGCCTAAAATCTTGATCTTCGATCACGACTATATATGAACTTAGTCGTGTCCGAATTTGATTTTGATCATGTCTGAACAAATTTTCTGTTAATGCCTAGATTCAATTCTCTAACTTCTCGTGCTATGAGTTCATTCCTGAATCATACCTAGATTTTCTTTTGGGTAACTTATCATTGATCGTGCCAAAGTGACTTAAATCATTTTCAAATTTCTAATCACGACCGAGCCCGGATTCATGACTTAATTAATCTTGTCCATTAGATTTTGATCGTGCTTGTGTGACTCTAACTCCGACCTTATCAAGCCTAGATTCTGTTGGTCGTACTATACTCAGATTTGACCCTACCTTATCATAACCAAAACAACAATTTATTATATTAGTCGCGACTCGAGTCGTGCCTAAGATACTTAATCTTCGTTCTAAATCGTGCCTAGTTGATTCAACCATACCATGATTCTATCGTGCCAAATCAATAGTAGTGCCTAAACAATTTCGAGTTGATTATCTTGATCGTGCCATGGTCGTTTTCTTTTATCGTGTCTGAGTTATTGCCTAAATTCTATCATGTTTTAACTCCCCTGCCAATCCTTAATTTCGAGGACGAAATTTCTTTAAGGAGGGTATATTTGTAACCTCCGTTAACCAATTTCTTGGAATTTTTGAATTTTGTATTTTTTCAAAACTCCCAATTTTTCGAATCTCAAAAAACGTGCAATTTCTAATTTTTGGAAAAACAAATTTGACCGTGATTATTATCGGTCCTTGTTGGCTTGGTTTACTATTTTAAGCGATTTTGTCCTATTGGAAATTTTCTATCATTTTTCTTGAATCAATAAGTTTTAATTATTGTTCTATATGAAAAACATTTATCGAATTTCGAACTTTCAAAATATATTATTAGTAAATAAATGATTGTTAAATATATTTAAATAATTAAGTGAATAAATTAGTATTATTTATGTTTTTAAAAATATTGGCTAAATTGTAATTAGCCATTTGTTAAATTTGTATTAACTAGTAATTTAATTATTAATTTATAACTAGTATTTATTTAGTACTAATTAATGTACTAACTAGCAATATGTTAGCAGTTAGTAGTTAGTATGTTAGTTTCCACTATTTTCCCTATATTCTATTACATGTACATTTGTTAGGGTTTTCTCTACTCCCCTATAAATAGCACCCATTCCCAAAACCCTAAAAATTCTACACAAATCCCTCAACCACCGCTGCCGCCGTTCATCATCTGCACCTGGCAACACCACCACCACCACCCTTCCTCTACGCCGTCGAACCACCCGACCACCGCCATCAACCACCGCCATCAACCACCGCCACCGCCGTTCATCATCTCCACCTGCCAACCCCACCACCACCACCCCTACTCCACGCCGTCGAACCACCCGACCACCGCCATCAGCCACCGCCGCCGCCGTTCATCATCCCCACCTGCCAACACCGCCACCACCACTGCCATCAACCCATCACCACCACCGCCACCCACCGGAACAACCACTACCGTTGACCTCGGCCGCCCACACTACCTCAACCAACATCATAGAGAGAGAGAGAGGGAGAGAGGACCTGACCGCGCCACCATGGCCGAGCTCGCGCCGCCGCGCGAACCGACCGTCCGCCGCCATGGCCGGACCTAGCTTTCACCGGAGCCAGGCCGAACCCTCCGTGCTGGCGCTCCCCTCACCGCCCCTTGGCGAGCTCCGCCGACCGGATCCCCCTCCTCCGCGTCGCCGGAGCCCAGGCGAGCCGCCGGCCAACCCATTCGTGAGCCCTCTCCAACCTTTTTTGTTGGTTCTGATTGATTGGGGGGAACAGAGCCCCCCCTTCTTATTGATAGATATTAGTTTATTAATTATATTAGTTTATTATATATAATATATTAGTTTATTATATATAATATGTATTGTTATATAATAAAATGTATAATAGTTTTATAATAATGTATATTAGTATATAATATAATGTGTATTAGTTTATATATAATTATATTAGTTTATATATATAAATGTACATTTGTTTATATAATGTATATTAGTATAATAAATGTATATTTGTTTAATGTAATGAATATTGGTTATATATATAGTATATATAATGATGGTATTATTATTATTATTATTATTATTATTATTATTATTATTATTATTATTATTATTATTATTATTTTATTGGTGTTATTATATTACATAATCACTTACTTAGAAAAATATAGAAAAATATATAATTATATTTCTAAAATAGTATTAATAAGGTTTTGACCTAAATTATTATTATAGTATTTTACCTACTTAATGTGAATGTTTTTTGGTACAAAAATATATTTATCGGACTACTAGTTTTCAATTTTCAAATAATATATGAATATGGCATGCTTGTGATATATATATATTGACCTTACAAATAATTTTCATAATTCTTATATATATTTAGTTATATATATTTTATTCACAAATCGTGACTATGATAGTCATTTTCGTATTTCTTGATTGATTATCGTACCAACCCTGATTTTAGACTTTTATATACCAAACTAGGCTATTTGGACTACTCTGGACTCATTGGGACTGCCCGTGTCGTCGTCTGGGACCCTCTGTAGAGCATAACAGTGTACCTACCTCGTGTCGGCACGTTTGTATCGCGCACGTCGACTCCAACCAATCGAGGCGAGTACATTCTCTGATCTTTTCATACTTATCTGGATTATATTCTTGCTCTAGATTACTCTACTTAATGCTGACACGTATCTTCACGGATTAATACTATATGGATCCCTTCCTGAGATGTTATCCCTCTACGGGTGCATCGGGTATTTCATGTTCATGTACTTTATTATGTGCATCAGGTACTTCTTGTACTCGTACTAGTTCATGTTTTTACATGTTCTCATATGCTTTCATGTGCTTCATGTGCTTTCATGTGCTTTATCATGTGCCTCATGTACTACTCATTACATGAGTTCACGTATCTTTAGCTGTATTCATGTGCCTATAACGTAACTTGAATGGATCCTTGTGTATTGATTGGGGCGGGGTGAGTAGAATTGGTTATGTGAATACTATCCCCAGTAGCTGTATTCATGTGCCTCCTTAGTTGTATTCATGTGCCCCTAAGCCGTTTACATAACCATATTGTACTCTAAATCACGTAGCCACTTACAGTCTCTACTATCATGTATTTACTTTCAGTTACAAAATATCTCCTGTTTAATCGTACTTCCTTTTCAGTACTTTCTATATTTTACTCTATTGCATGATTTATACTCCAAACCTGCTATGAACTGTTTGAGAGATATGTGCTCGTTCCCGTCCTGACTGGACCTGTTGAAAATTTTACAGTGTAACGCCCCAGTCCCAAAATATGTAGGACTAGGAACGTAGCATGCCAGCCGCACATATATACGAAGAATACTCCAATATATGGAATCTTCGTATATATATACATAAGCTGTAATAATAGAAATTGCAGGCCAGTAAATCATAAAGCTATATCTCATCCACATCACACACAGAAGGTATAAGTAGTCCAAATAGAATAAATGAATGAGTCAAAAGATAGCCGGGTGGACATGCCCACACCAAACAACTATAAAAATAATCTCAACTAGAGTAAATATCCACTATGAGTCTCAAAGAATAACATGAATCTAGATATCAGTGGGAGACGCCTCGTCATCAAGGTAGGAAGGATCCAGTGCCGAGCCATACTCCTGTGGGAAATCATCTATACCTGGAGAGATCACCAGGTCCTCAGAGGGACATAACAAGATACAGAAAGAACATGCCATATGAACTGAATATAAATGCACCATAAAATAAAGATAAAGCAAAAGTGTCCAAACCATAACAAGGCTCAATATCCCATCATCGAAACAGTAGGCTACCCCTACAACCAAACAAGGACAAAGGGTAACTTACTACTCCGCGATGTGATATTTTTCTATGCCATGATTGGAACATGAAATTTGCTAAGGTTTCCTATCCTTTCTAGTAGACAATTTAGAAGACATATCGATGTATGGGCAGGTGAAGGCTGACTCTCCCAGGACAAGGTAATCACTCACAACACGCACACGTCAAGTACCAATACTATCAGCCGGCATAACTCGAGGCTAGCGGCCCACGTGACCCATCAGTCCACATAGCTCGAGGCTAGTGACCCTCGCGACTCGACTACCGTAGTACGCAGTTACTACGGCCTTTGTTTTTTGGGTAGCCCATACATCAAACTATCTTCACCCTCCCAAGGTTCACTAACAAAAGGTAATCCACTAAGACTAGGTCCATATGCATTTTAAAAGACAAGAAAGAGAAATACTGAAAGTAAACAAGAAACTATAAAAAACAAATCATTGATCCTACTGAACACAGATAATAAATATGCAATAAATAAATAAAGGTGCTCTAATTATAAACAGTAAATAAAGCAAGGTATCTTGCCTGAAGGTGGTACGAGAAGCAGCAAAATCCAACAATCAGAATCGTCAACACGAAAGTCAAAATCCACAAGATGCTCCGAATGCTGAAACAAACATCACGAACGAGTTTAGAATAAAGGATATGCCTAGGAAATGCCTGTCCAAAAGTCAAATTCTGGAACAGGGACAAAATCGTAATTTCGGATCAAAATAATGTCCGCCGTTGGACCCACCTTGCACCAAAATGTGCGCCAATGTCTACGGTCTCTAAAGTCGTCATACTACATGTCTACGGATTTGGTTTGAGGAGACGAACCCAACGGTATGTCCAATTTTGAATTCCGATGAGCCGTGCACAAAATCGTCCGTTTGAGTGGGTCACGGGCCCGCCAAAAAGGGGTTCCGATTCGACCTTCTCAGAATCGGACCAAACTTGGCATACAGGACCAAAATAATGATACGGTGGCGCAAGTTTCGTCTCGATACGACGAACGTACACGAAGTTATGGCCAAGTTTGCAAAAGGTCGATACAGGGGTATTTCGACGGATACGTACTGATTTCGTCGCGCACACGCAACGAAATTGAGTTCCATCAGTTTCCACACGTCGGCAACATCCATATGCGCCTTTCCATGCGTACATTGCGCGACCACGTCGCCCAGTTTGTCGAGGCGCACGTCGTATCGAAAATTTTTCTAAAATTTTAATATTTTGAAAACAATATTTTTGTCAAATTCAATCATGAATTACTTACCGTATAATGATCGAAAATTCGATCTAAAAGATGTGTTTCATTCTTGGATATATTGTTAAAGACTGTCTTCAATTGGTTTGTTGAAACTGTCAGTATTTGGGTCGAAATTCGGCTTCCAAGTCGTGGGTTGGGACTGCTCTAAAACCGTTCTATTCCGACAGTTTTTTAGGGAACTTTGGTTCGAGTTCCCGAGAAATACATAGGGTTTATCTCGATTCTAACAGACGGGGTTTGTAGGGGGTAGGGTTGTCATCATACCTGACCAAACGGTTCATGAAACGACGAACTAACGACGGAGAAATCACGTCGTGAAGTGGGGTGGGAGGCTGAACTACTGCTGTTGCTCGGGATACTGTGGCCGCTCGACCACTACTTTGCGGCGGCTCAGGCCGGTGTCTGCCGGCGGTGGCGGCGCCGGGGCGTTCGCCTGGGTAGGGGGTTGTCGAGGACTTCCGGGTCGAGGCCACGACGAAGAGTAGTTAGGGTTTGGGGTTCCCGATTTCGTGTTATGCCTGCCGATTCCCATGTATAAGTATACTCGGTTATACTTATTGCAACTCTCTGGCCAAGGCGGGTCAGGTATCACTCCGTGGGCCGGACTCAGCTACAGTTCCCTTCGTGGAATAGTGGGCTGAGTTGTTATTTATTTTTTTTATTTTTTTTTCTTCTTTCTTTCAGAGACCTGAGTGAGTCTCTGTTTGCTTGTAGAAAAAGTGGGAGGGGGGATGGTCGGTTTGACCTGGGTCCTGCGCTTTATTGGAACAGTGCTATGCACTGTTCCATGCTCTCTTTTCTTCTTTTTTTTTCTTTTCTTTTTCCTATCTACTTCTATATATACTTATATATAATGAATAAGAAATATTTGAGTTGGCATATAAATAAGATATTCCTATTAAATATTTAATGCACCTTATATTTATACTATTCAATTATTACTATTAATAAATCATTCTAGCATTCCACATACTAAAATAATTTAGAAATAACATTTAACCATATATATGTACAAGGAAATATTCAGTACTTATCACATAGTAAATGTTTTAATATCTACTCATAAAAGACTTAAAACATCTCTAACCCTAATAATAATTATATAAATAATATTTGTAAAATAGTTATTAAAATGTATTTTATATACACATTTAGGTATAAATCTATCATTAATATTATACAACAAGAAAATAAACCAATAGTTTACAATTCATTCTAAATAGTAAAAATTCATTTTAAGCCGGAAAAAAAAATATATCCAAAATTTTTGGGGGTCTACATACAGATAGCTTGGAGGTTGCCTGCTAGCCTAGAGGAGACACAGTAGAGGTTGTATAGATAGCTAGGGTTTTGCTTATAGTTCATTTTCAGTTGCCTTGAGTTGTATTTATGGATTTAATGTATTTGAGCTTTGAGATGTATTTCTGGGTTGTGTATCTTAGACACTCACTACCAAAATAAGTGGATTTAGCGACGCCCAAAAACGTCGGAAAAACAACAAAATCCGTCGCTAATATGTATCACCGACGTATTTATCGACGTTTAGGTTTTGTCGCCGTTTCCTTAGTCGCTGATTACAAAAACGTCGCTGAACGTCGCAATTACCGACATTCAGCGACGTAACAGTACGTCGGTGAGTTATCGACGTTTATCGTCGTTCCGTCGGTATATTAGCGACGTATATGTAGTCGCTACACGTCGGTAAAGACCTGGAATATTTACCGACGTCTACCGTCGTTTCGTCGGTAATATAGCGACGTGAATTTTGTCGCTAGACGTCGGTAAAGGTCCTGTACATTTTTGCAGCTAGTGTCGGTAAACGTCGGTAAATACGTCGGAGAGCTGTACTTTTTTGCAGTTAGTCGTCGATAAATGTCGGTAAAACGTCGGAAAAATATATTATTTGCAGCTTGTCGTCGGTAAACGTCGGAACACGACGTCGCTAAACGTCAGTAAGCGTCGCTAAACGTCGCTAAAGTTGTAAAAAAAATAAAAAAAAATAAAACACAGATTCTTTATTACCACTCACAATTCTATAAAACACATATAGGTACACATTCAAATCCCCACTCACAATTCCAAATCACAGCGCATTCAAACCCCCACTCACAATTCCAAATCACAGATAGCTTTAATCTAAGTTAATTAACATCCAATCCAAACACAATTAACATTTATCGACGAAGGAATTAACATCCAATCCAAACAAGTCACAAGTCAATTCGATACAAACACAACTAACATCCAATACAAACATCCAATCATAAGTCACAAACATAAGATGATACAAACACAAACAAAAGTCCTAACTAGGACTACTAGTGATCTGGTGCAGGAGGGGCACCGCCGCGACGAAGGCGTAAAAACTCCTCATACTCCGCAAGTGAAATCGATACAGATGGAGCGCCAGGCTGTGACGTCGGTGGAGTCGGTGTCGAAGAAGAAGGCGGTGGAGGCGGCGGAGTCGACGACGATGAAGGCGCACCCAGAGTACCAGCATGCTCCAACGTTGTAAGTCGCTGGTTGTATGAATCCATGATAGATAACATTCTACCACTGCTCTGGACCATCGAATCCTGCGCCAATCTCACCGTCTCGGCCATGGTCACCTGTCCTGTCTGCAACTCCGTCACCGTGCGCTCTAACCCTCCAACGGCGCGTTCTGTCCTCTCAGTCGTCTCCCTGAGGTCTATAATGCCGCGGTCGAGCGCATCCAATCGTGCTAGCAGCGCAGGATCGTCCGTAGGATGCTGAGACTGCTGCTCGATCCGTCGTAGCAGGTCGTCACGGAGAGACTCCATCATCTGGTAGACTCGGGCAGACTCCTGGGACGGCTGTGGACCATGCACACTAGCAGGAGATGTCCTAGAGGACTGGGTCGCAACTAGGGCGCCATAGGATCCCGTACCGTAGTACGTACCCCTACGGAGGCCACCAGCGGCGGTCATCCACAGCTCGTCCGCCGACGGAGCTTGAGTGGGCTGCGAGGAAGTACCGGCCTCTCCTGCATCAGGTGCACTAGCAGCCGCCCGTTCCCGCAGCCTCGTATACTCGGCCTAGAAAGTATGGATAGTACTCTATGATTTCTAATTTCTAATTAATGTACTTATTTTTACTAACTTCATGAATATTTATTTGCATCATATTTACTAAGTTATATTAAAATGGACACGAAGTATTACATTAAGATAACGTATTGTAATACTTACATAGGTCTGCTCGGCCCTCTCGTCAATAAGGACTCCGCCCTTCCGATGGGTGGCCAGGAAGACGGTCACCATGTCGGCGTTACCGACCTTCCTTACCTGTAATTAAATATATTATCTTAGTAATAATTTATCGGATTTGCATTAAAATAATATTTCTAAAAGAGAAAGACATACCAGACGACGGAAATGTTCCGTCATCGGAATCGACCCACCGCACCACTTCGAGGCATGTTGCCTAGCCGCCTTAGCCTTCTCCGACTTCTCCTTGTACCTTGGCTCGTTGAATCGAGCCTTCATCTCATTCCACTGATCAGGGGTGATCCAACCTTTGATCGACTTTCCGGCACGATCACGTTCCTTCTGATCATTAATAGAGTCGCGGATCAGCTTAGCAGCGACGGAAGGAAACATCCCCTCGATCTGCTCGGCCCGGTGCGGCAGATAGTAAAACATATCCTAGAACAGTACGAAACCAAATATTTATCAGTTATATATAATATGCATAAATTAAATGATTCATGTTAAAAACAAATCTATTTTAACCTTAAAGCGCGTAAACCAGAAGTTCTTCCTTCCGTTGTAGCAATCTTGCGACATGTTAAAATCGGACTTGATGCTCAACAATCTTGTAACCACCTCCAACGGTGAATGATCCTCACAACCAAGATATAATGGAGTCCTTGCATTCTCCAGCAACTCCATGAACTGTGCAGCATCGGGGTTCGGTGCCTCCTCAGGTGCATCATGATCATCCGGATCGAAACTAGGCCCGGCCGCGTCAAAAACCATGTTCACCAACCCATCGTCGTAAGGAGCGTTGTTGTGGACATCCACATAAGGCTCGTACTCCGATGCTAAAGACACAAGTTCTCCGTGCTCGCTCCACTGATAGTAATTTGGCGTGAAATCCTTCGAGTACAAATGATACGTGACATCCACTTCTGGATGATATTTCAAGTTGCGACATCTCACACACGGACACTTAATTTTGGTACCGTCCATGTACTGAGGGAACGCCTTGGCAAACTGCAGGAACTGGTGTACACCCTCTATGAATTCATCCCGCACACCGCACATGTCATCAGGTGACGGTTGTACATCCAAGTACGATTCCGCAGATAGTAATTCAGCTCCATAATTCTGTAAGATAGATACATCAAGGTAGTGAAAATCTGTATCGTAAGACAAACTAAACATAATTAGTATATAATCATGTAACTGGTGGATCCGCTAGCTAGTAAGCCGGATGTACTTAATATCAGAGAGTATCAGATTAGTATTAGTATATAGGTTAGGTAGACCGTATCAGAGAGTATCAGATTAGTATCAGAAGAAGGGAGGAGCAGATGGGTCCAGAGCCATGGTGGAGAAGGAGAAGTAACATGAGAGCAGTTTCCGCCGTAACATCTCCTGGCTCTGCTGGCAACTGAAGTCCAGATGCTACAAAGGACGATCCTTCGCTGAAATTAACTACAACACCCATCTGTTCAAGTTCATTCCTAGATGAGTATATTCCAATGCCATAGAGGAAGGTCAACAAACTGATGGCTTCTATGGCATTGGAATCTACTCATATAGGAATGAACTTGAACTGATGGGTGTTGTAGTCGATTTCAGCGAATGATCGTCCTTTGTAGCATCTGGACTTCAGTTGCCAGCAGAGCCACAGGAGATGTTACGGCAGAAACTGCTCTCATGTTACTTCTCCTCCTCCACCATGGCTCTGGACCCATCTGCTCCTCCCTTCTTCCCTTCTTCTCATTCGACTATCTCGGCCTCCTATTCGGCCTACTATTCCGATACCGATACTTTGAACCTTGATCTTAACACAAACCTATATACTGATCGATACTAATCTGCTACGCCCGATACTAAGTATATACGGTCGATACTGATAGCGATAGTCCGATACCGATAGCGATAGTCCGATACCGATAGTTCGATCGATACCGATAGTTCGATACCGATAGCGATAGTCCGATACCGATAGCGATAGTTCGATACCGATAGCGATAGTCCGATACAGATACACATGGACCTACATATATATATCACTAGTAGCCATACTCCTCTACATACTACTCTACACTAGGATCTAGTAACCATATACTAAGTCAAAATCTAGGGTTTGACAGAATATGGGTTAACTTTCTGGTCAAACTAAGTCAAAATCTAGGTTTAATAGGGTGTGTGGGTGTTCACCATGTCAAAGTTCAGTCCATCTCTGGTGGACTCAAAAATGTACAGCAGGTGAGGAGAGTGTTAACCCCAGGTTTAGACATCTAACCCAAGTCAGTCTAATGAGATTCAATCTCAGATTTAACAAGTGTTTTCAGATTTACGAGAGGAAAAAGGTAAAAGAAGAAGAGTTCATACATTCATTTCCAAGTTTAACAGTTCATATAAATCTCAAGTTATATGCATGAAGGAAAGGAAAATCAAGTTCAGTCATGTATGCATTCTCAGGTTTCATGTTCAATTAATCTCAGGTTAATGTTCAAAAACAATCTTAGTTATACATTACATCTCAAGTTCATCTCATTTCTCAGTTATTGCATATATTCATATCATGACAGTTTTGAACATGTAAGATATGAAATAAACTTAACATCTACATAACTGTGAACAATATCTAAACAAACTAAAATCCACAAATCAATCCCAGTATTAACATTACATCACAGTCTATATTTATCATTTAATTTCAATATTAATATAAAACTTACAGTTCAGTTGAGTAGCATAACCCATGTAATGCAAACCCAAATTGAACCCCAAAATACAAACCCATGTAATGCAAACCCAAGTTGAGTAGCATAACCCATGTAATCATATAACCACATCATTTAGTGAACCATACATTACATTAATTAACCAATTTATTATCCTATTAATCTCTGAAAATTCCCAGAACAGTGTAGGTATCATAGTTATGTAGGGAAACCCCAAACCATCAGTCCCACATGCCCCATCCGAAACCCCAAACCTAGTTTATATCTTCTTTCCCAATTTTAAAGGACTACGCCATCTCCAATGGGGGTTTACATTGATCAGAATAATATGCAAAAAAGAAAAAAAAGTAATAAAAATGGCATTAGGGTTAGGGTTTACCAAATTGACGAGGGGAAGAGGGGGTCGACGGTCTCCGGAGGACGGGGTCGGTGCTCGCGGCGGTCACGAAGGTCGGGGAGAGGAGAGGGGGTCGGTGCTTGCGGCGGCCACCGACGGTCGGCCGGGGAGCTGATGGGGGGGGAGGGGGAGGGTTGGGGAGAGGAGAGGGGTCGCCGAGGTCGGTGGGGGTCGCCGAGGGCGCGGTCGGACGGGGGTCGACGAGGTGGGGGAAGCTGGCTCGGGGTCGGGGGGGAAGGAAAATATTGGGGGGAAATAATGGGGGGAATGAAAACTCGAACCTGACCTATATTCACACTTTAGCGACGTCATATAAGAACGTCGGTACACGTCGCTAATATCATTGATATTAGCGATGAAGTAATAAATACGTCGAAAAACGTCGCTAATATCACTAATATTAGCGACGTTTACCGACTTATACGCGACGTGAGCTCTTTAAAACGCAAACGTAGTTTAAATACGTCGCAGAACGTCGCTGTCAGTCCCTAATAGTGACGTCTTGCGACGTTATAAAGAAACGTCGCTAAATTATTATTTTCCTGCGACGTTTTCTTAAAACGTCGCTAATTACGTCGGTAATATGACTTATTTTGGTAGTGCCTTAGACTTCTATCTGCTGTATCTTTTTTGGATTTCATGTTTTATCTATCTTCCATTATGCTCTACCTTAGATGTGATTGAGTTTACATTCTGCTATGTCACCCCCATTCGGGGAGTATAAACTGCTTAGCCTTATACTGTTAGATACATGAGACCTAGGACAGCGTTCTACCGCCGACACTGCGGCGTAGGCTGGACGTACCCACTTCTCGTTCCCTTACTCTAGGGTGCGGGTTGTGACACGTCTGACATGAATCTGCGATTCTCCTTCGTTCACAGGAGCGCTAACCACAGTGCTCACCATTTTGCTTCTTATGCTTTGTTATCCAACAGTTCCATTATGCTATCTTCGTTTGAAGATATCTCCTCTTGTATTATTCCTCATGTCCTTAATGACATGAACTCTGTTTCTTAATGATATTTGCAGTAACTTTTCAAAAAAAAGAAAAAAAGTTTGGAGAATTAAAAATAGAAAAAAATGGCATAATATGCAAAATGTTATTGTAGCACTGTTGGTTTAAGGATATTTTTGTGCGTGAGAGGTTTGAGTTTAGATCTCTTACATGGGAGGTCTCGAGTCATTTAAAATTCTTGAGATCCTGAGTTTTTAAAATTCTTGAGTTATTGAAAATAAATCTCAGTTGAAGCACCCACTCACAAATATATTTCCTAACCAACTAAGATACAGCAACATTTTACATATTATTCCAATTTCTTCTAATTTAGTTCTTTATACGAAACTTATATAAAAGTTAAAATAAATAAAAAAAGCCATTTCTAAGGACGTTTTTGTTGTTTTAAAAAAAGGAGACACACATAGTAAGACGTTTTTTGTGCAAGAAACGTATAATCAAGAGCGTATTTATTTTTTTAGTATGTGATTTAGGAGATTTAGGGGGTGAATCGAAGGTTTAGTGAGATGTTTAGTGGGGATTCAAGTGAAACGTTCTTATAGCATGGACATTTGGATTCTCTGTGTGTAATATTTTTAGCAAATTTTGTTCTATGTGAAAATTTCTATCGCAATAGTCAATTACTTAGTAGGTATTGAAAATATCATACATATATATTTATATATTTAGGTATATATAGATTTTAGAATATCTGAATCCTTAAGTTTAAAGCTTGGGCATATAAGAGCATCCATAGTGGTAACACTTCAAACACTACTAAAATATGCTATATTAGCGACGTACTTTAGCGACGGAATAAAATAACGTCGCTAAATATGTACTATAGCGACTCCTTTCTATAGACATCGTAAAACGTCGCTGAATAGCGACGTTCAGCGACAGTAGATAAATTACGTCGCTGAAGAGCGACGTTCAGCGACATTTTATTAAAATATGTCGCCATATATTAAAATGTTTACGACGTTTAGCGACGTCGACTCTTGACGTCGCTAATTTTTTTTACTTAGGGCAGATTGTTTCATTTTTCCTCCTCACTCAAAAATTAGAAATTTCCCTCGAGCTCTTCCCCCCCCCCCCCCCGCCCCGGCGACCCCTTCCCCCCCCCCCGGCGACTTCCTCCCCCCTGGCGACTCCCTCCCTCCCCTCCCCCCCCCCGGCGACCCCTACCCCCCCCGTCGAGCTCCTCCTCCCCCAATCCGTGCTACTCCTCCTCTTCCTCAGGTAAACCCTAACCTAACTCCTCTCCCTCCTCCTCCTCCTCCTCCTCCTCTTCTCCCCCCCCACACACACACAGAGAGAGACACACACACACGGACACACAGACACACACGGACACACACACAGCTATTGTGTGTGTTTGAGGGACATTACCAAGTTCATCGTTGTGTGGCTTAGAAAATGGTTATGAGCAAAAATAGTCTATGTTGTGTGCATAAACAGGGAAATGATGAGTCATATGGGCTAAGTGTGAGCTCGGAAACCTATAATGAAAACATGTATATGTATATATGAAATTAGAAGGATCAGAGAAATAATGGTGATATGGAAAATCTGTGGGTGTCCTCACCCCCATTGTATAATGATAATAGGGAATATAGCATGGATTAGGACATCCTGATAAATTTTTGAAAGGATGAGAGGGTGGTGTTTTACTCATTTATAAAGAACGTGAATTTTAAGAGAAGCAAATATTTGAAGGTGAGAGGACTGTTATAACTATATGCATTTGCTGGTAGGTTAACTGAAGGGTAGGACTAGTTACGCAGTGTGTGTGTGGTTTTCACCCTCTCAGTGAACGCTCGTTGTACAGTCAAAAGAACTTATGGAATTCTATTTGTATAAGCTCCTTTTCGGAATAACCACTGGAGTGTTGAAAGAATGGACTGGCTAATAGAAAATGTTTCTACTCACCCTCCATAAGAGTTGGTGCTCTCTTTATATAGGGGTATGTTTGGATAGTAAAAGAGAGGAAATTAAAAAACTGCATATGCATGTAGTACGTACATATATATATTTTACATATGCCTAGAAGCTAAGGTATGAGTCTAAGGTGTTAGGATATGTTTTATTGATTATAGTACGTACATATATATATTATATATTTTGCATATGCATGTAGTACGTACATATGCCTAGAAGCTAAGGTATGAGTCTAAGGTGTTAGGATATGGTTAGAAATTGATTGTCTTGGTTGGTAATGGTTAGGATTAGTGCTCTTAGACTAGTATTGACCACGGTTGACCATTTTAACCAAAGGTCAACGAAAGTCAATCGAAAGTCAAACTTAGCCTAAAAGTGACTAGAATTGACCCGAAACCAAACCAGAGTTGACCAGTTGACTGAAAGTCAATAGTTGGTCAATATTACCCGATGGCCCCGACCCAACCCGAGTTTAATCCGATCCTCCGGGCTTGGTCTTGGGCTTCATATATTGAACCCGAGGTCGGGCCGGGCTTGGGCTCGGATTAGGCTTATGATTCAACTGGTTGGGCTCGGGTTGACCTCAAGCCTGACCCAACCCGCCCGAGTTGCACCGCTACACACGGTTACCATGTCTCTCTACTATAATATACACTAGAAAGTTCGGACACTGCAAATATCGGTGTTTCTTTCATATCTATGTCTAGTGAAGGATAATTGCCTAGACTTAGTCAACTTCATCCAGTTTGACTAGTTTGTCCAAGAAATTGACTTAGTCAACTCAACTTCACCCAGTTTGACTAGTTACTACGCTGAACATGTGTGTCCATCTTTGTAGAATTATTTCCAAATGGATATGAATTACTACTTGCGGAATCGTTCATGGATGTACAATCGTCGTCCTGATGATATGTGTGGTGTGCGGGATAAATATATAGCGGGAGTAGAGCAGTTCCTACAATTTGCTAAGGTGTTCCCTCAGTATATGGACGATACCAAAATTAAGTGTCCGTGTGTGAAATGTCATAACGTGAAATATTATCCAGAAGTGGAAGTGACATATCATTTATACTCGAGGGGTTTCACGTCTAATTACTATCAGTGAATCGCACACGAAGAACTTGTGTCTTTAGCATCAGAGCCGGAGCCTTATGTTGAGCCGTATATGCATGCGGGACCTAATTTTGTTTTAGATAATCATGCATACGACGACGGGTGCGTGAACAAGATTTTCGACGTTACGGGGCGTAGTTTCGTTCATGATGCAGCTGAGGAGGCACCGAATGTCGATGCTGTAAAGTTTATGGAGTTGCTGGAGAATGCAAGGACTCCATTGTATCCTGGTTGTGAGGATCATTCACCGTTGGAGGTGGTTACAAGACTGTTGAGCATTAAGTCAGATTTTAACATGTCACAAGAATGCTACAACCGAGTATTGGAGTTGATTATAGCGATCTTGCCGACGGGTGCTAAGTTACCTAAAGACTTCTATCGGTCTAAGAGGATGGTGAGATCGCTCTGGATGGGATACGAGAAAATCGATTCTTGTCGCAATAGGTGCATGCTGTACTACAAAGACGATAAGGACGCAAATGTGTACAGATTTTATGGTGCTGATCCCTATAAGACAACTAGTACAGGAAGGTCTACCGGTACAAGAAGATCGACCGATTCAATACACTACTTGCCTTTAACGCCGCGGTTGTAAAGATTATTTATCGTGAAAGAGACGGCCGAAAATATGAGTTGGCACATACGAGAACAGATTGAAGGAGTGTTGGATCACCCATCCGATGGAGAAGCGTGGAAGAACTTTAATCGAGTGTATCCTGATTTTGCTTCAGATCTGCGTAATATCAGGTTGGGGCTATCTTCTGACGGTTTTATCCCTTTTGGTCTTTCGGGATCCCAGTATTCGTGCTGGTCTGCGATTGTCACTCCGTATAACGTACCGTCTTGGATGTGCATGAAGACTCAGAACATGTTTCTAACCATTATAATTCCTGGTCCGAACAATCCCAAGAGGAACATTGATGTGTACTTACAGCATTTGATAGATGAGTTGAATCAGTTATGGGAAGTAGGTGCTAACACGTACGATGTTTCCAGGAAGCAGAATTTTTAGATGAAGGCAACCCTAATGTGGACCATCAACGACTTTCCGGCCTATGGAATGTTATCTGGATGGAGCACTCATGGCCGTCTCTCATGTCCGTATTGCATGGACCGTACTAAGGTTTTTCGCTTGAAATACGAAGGAAAATAGTGCTTCTTTGATTGTCATCGACAATTTCTGCCAAAAGATCATCCGTTCAGAAGAAACAGGAATGCATTCTGTGCTGGCGTTGTAGAGAAGGGTGATCCACCGCTAAGGTGGTGCGGAGCCACGATATGGGAGGAGGTTAGAGATTTTCCAAGTCCTATCGAAGATCCTACAGCTGGGTACAAGTACGATAGATTTGGTAGAGATCATAACTTGCCAAAGAGGAGCATATTCTGGGATCTGCCATATTGTGATGACCATAGTTCGTATTACGTATTTTGGAATATATGTACGTATCTGACTCGTATTGTATGTCTCCTGGCTTGGTTCAACTTATTTGGGTTGGCTTGGTTCGGCTTGGGTTGCTTATTGGTTCATCATGAACCAAGGAAAGAACCTTTACCTACCACCACCATCCCTATTTATTAACCCAACACTCTTTCTCTCTCCTCATTCACTCTTCTTCTTCCTCACCCTTACTCTCCACCTACACCCAAGAGCCCTAGGCAAGTGCAACTTGCTTCATGATGGATCTCAAGTTTTATTGTTCTATTCTCTTCTTTACATGATTATAAGCCTTTTTAGAACTTGGAGTTTTTTATTTTTATGGATAGATTCTTCTAGATCTACGTTGTAACTTGGGGTTTTATGAGTTCATGGAGTTTTTCTTAGTTTTGATCTACTAAAACCTGTTATTTTTGAAAACTAATAGTTCCATGAGCAAGAGCACAAAATTTTGTATGAATTTGGTTTTAATTCACCTCATTTCGAGTTAAAATAAAGTTTTTATGGCCAAAACAAGTTTTCTGAATTTTTTATGTCGACTGAGTAAGATTTTACACAGGGAACCCTGAAATTGCGTATTTTACGCTGGATAGCATCCAGAATGTAAGATTTTACGCAGAGAACCCTGAAAGTGCGTATTTTACACTGGATAGCATCCAGAATGTAAGATTTTACGCAGAAAATCCTGAATTTGTGTATTTTACGCTGGATGGTACCCAGAATGTGAAATTTTATGCTGGAATCCTCCCATTTTGCATATTTTATGCAGAATTGAATTTTTGGCATAAAAAGTGCACAGAATGACTATTTTTGCCTAGTTTAGCTATTTTCTAGTCAGAATTTCAAAAAACTTAAAACATGAAAGTTTTAGATCTTTGTCTTGTCTTTTCGAATATCTCTGGAGCACCTCATTTTGGGTTCGTATATGGAAGTTATGCCCCGTCTCCCCTGAGCCGCATGATTCCTCCACAACTCTTGCATCCTGTTTATATTTAGTTATTGCATATACGCTGATACCAGGTTAAATATTAATTTTAAATATGTTCCATGACATAATGGTGACCAGTTGTGGTACACTTTTGACAAATGACATGACATGATAGTGGCCCGTCGTGGCACACGCTTGACAGTGAATTTGACATGATATATATATCTCGAATGCTGTTACGACGGCTAGCATGTCATGACAGAATTGAATGACCTGGACACCGTGGGCGATTGTGTTTGTACAAATAAACCAGTACTGTCTTACATCATGTCTAGGATAGGGATCCCTGAGTACCACGGTCAGGGATACCTACAGTAATTGACTAAGGCTAATAAACTAGAATAATTCCGAAGGCATGAAGAGATTCCCAGCTACAGGCAATCCCGTTATCTGGGCGCATTAAGTGGACTTGTAGCCTACCGACGAGTAGGGCACATTTCTAGCACACAGTCACATGTTGCATTCTTCATAAACGGACATTCGACCTGGATAACCAGATGGTCTACAGGGCTTGTGGTTGCTGGGATAATCTCATTGCATCTTGCTAATAACTAGGCCTGTGATAACCCTAGTTAGTTAAAAGTATCAAGCCGTACTCTTGATTGGCCGTGATTGATTGAATGGAGTTTATTCCAGCTTAGTCTTATCCTGATCCTGTGCAAGATTGTCACATGACATGCTTATTGATGCTTGTCTTAACAATAACGATCGGGGGTCCAGTTCTGTTCAGGCGAAGGGTTACAACCCCGGTCCTTGTTTGGTTTAAGGGTTGTAACCTGGCTCCCGGAGCAGTTCTGTGTCCTCTTTTTGTTTATTATCTTATTGCAACCCCATGCCATGTTCGTCATGTTTTACCTTACCTTAATACCATGATTATTTATACTGGCCTTAGCGATAAAGATCGGGGGTCCAGTTCTGTTCAGGCGAAGGGTTACAACCCCGGTCCTTGTTTGGTTTAAGGGTTGTAACCTGGCTTCCGGAGCAGTTCTGTGTCCCCTCTTCGTTTATTATCTTCACTGTACCAATAGTATTTGAGACGAGTTTCTATTCAGGTGAAGGGCGGTAACTCCGGTCCTTGTTTGGTTTAAGGGTTGTGACCTGGCTACTTGAATGGTTTCCTCGTACTCAGTTTACTGTTGTTATCTCTATTATTATCAGTTCTTTATTTATTACCTTTAATATTCTATTGTGATATGCTGGTTTTAGTTCCTAAATGAAGCCTCCTTTGTAGCACTTGCTCTTTCTGGGGTCTGACCCAGCTGGTTTTGTGTGGCCAGATATTGGAGCAGCACCAGAGGATCCACATGTCTTCCAGCCAGATGGTGACCACCAGGCGTAACCCTGGCAACGAGTGGTTTCTTTTTGTCCTTCCACTTTATTGTAAAAATTATTCTTTTGAGGCGTTTAGCCGGCGAGCACGTGTTAGCCCGTATTGCACCTTTATTTACTGTCCGCCTACGGGCTGTATCATGATTGACAGATCCTAGGGTCGATCATGTATGACTGAACTCTTGCTAGTCTTGACATTTTGTACGACTAGCTTCATGATCATCCAATATGTAATATATGGGATGCCTTGCTATTATATATTTGGTGCTCTGACATCTTGTAACTATTATTGATTGCTTGAGATTGAGACAATAGGCTGGTTCATGACCATAGGAGACTGTTGGCTTGTAGTTAAACCCTCATGTATCTAGACAGCCATGATCGTATAGCGAGGTGGGTTGCACTTCAATATGCGTAGCTGGCTATGTACGCCCCCGCTTTCCAGTATTCTGGTTCTGGGGCATTACATGGTTTAAGTGGGGGCCCTTGCAGGTCTTGTAAATCAAGATATGTGAGGGTTTACCGAATAAAAGTCTCAATCAACACTCGTCCTTGATCTCTGCTTGTATCTTCTGAATCCCTGTAATCTTGAACTGATCAAATGCTTGTATCGTTGATTTGTCCTGGTCCTTTCTTATTATTTCCTATGTCGTCTTCTTCAGCGACATTGTTCCTGGACCTGCCGATCAGCAAGGCGGAGCACCTCCCGTGGACCAGCAACAATCCGGAGATCAAGCCCAACATTTCGGAGTAGCCTCCGGAGTCATGCCTACTGGAGAAGAGCCACCAGTTCAGCCCGTCCAGCCTGCAGAGCCTGATGATGGTACTTTGGTGGGTCTCATCAGGTCACTTTTAGCCTCCCAGGATCTTCGAGGAGATGCCTTGTACCAGGCGGTGGCAGATACTTTGACCAGAGGAGGTCATCAGGGTAATAGCGCGGCCAACAGCTTCAAGCGCTTGAACCCTCCCTTCTTCTACGGCAGTGAAGATACGATCGCTGCAGATGCATGGCTTAAGGACACAGAGGTGATTCTAGAAGCAGCCAGGACTCCAGAGAACGAGAAGGTGGTCGTGGTGCGCCTACATCTATTGGATCTTGCCCGCAGCTGGTGGGTGGCGCAGGCCGTTGGATTAGTGGCCCCTATTGCCTGAACAGTATTCAGGAAGAGATTTCAGACCAAGTATTTTGATGCTGTAGCTCGGTATGATCTACAGACGAGGTTCACCAATCTGAAGCAGATGGACATGTCGGTCGATGGATATGCGGTCGAGTTCTCCAGGCTTTGTCGGTTTGCTCCCACCTTGGTGGCGACCGAGTTCGATAGAGCCCAGCGGTTCCAACAGGGGCTCCACCTAGAGATTTTGTTGGCGGTAGAACAGTTTGAGCATCAGACCTTTGATGCAGTACTGAGGACAGCCCGGAGGCATGAATATACCTTCCAGAGGATCGTGGATAGGACCGAAGGTCGGAAGCGATCCCATAGCCAGATGAACCAGTCGTCAGCCCCAGCCCCGACAGCCTGGGCTTTGACCATTGAAGCTCCGAGGCGGGCGGCCTCAGTGACGTCGGTTCAGCATTCCACCCCGATGCACCCTCAGCAACAGAAGCAGTCTTTCGCAGTGGGATATTCACACTGCGGGATGCCATGGCATGTGGTATCAGAGTGTCGCAGAGCACAGGATTTGTGCTTGGTTTGTGGTGCCCCGGACTACAGGGTTGGGAACTGCCCGAACAGGGGAGTTCATCGGCCTTCTCTAGTCCTTCAGTTAGAGGACCGGCACCAGTCCAGCAGCAGCTGCAGTACCCGTTCCCGAGGCCATTGCCGACGCAGGCCCAGGCATTCCAGCAGCAGAGATCGCAGCAATATGCCCAAGCCCAAGCCCTAATCCAGAGCAGGCAGAGGAATTTTCAGCAGAGGGGACCCACACCCAGAGGGTATGGTCAAGTGCTGGCCTTGACCATGGGAGAGGAAGGAATAGCACCCGATGAGGTAGTGGCAGGTACTATTATCGTCAACACCTTTTTAGCTTCAGTATTATTTGATTCTGGTGCATTGCATTCATTTATGTCTGCACGATTCGCGACACGGATAGGACTGGAGCCCGAGTCATTATCAGTAAGGCTCAATATACTTACTGGTAACGGCCTTGTGGGAGTAGATAGAGTGTTTTCCTCGTGTCGGGTCGTAGTTAGCGGTAGAGAGTTTTTTGCTAGGTTGATAGAATTCCTGATGGCCAATTATGATGTGGTCTTAGGGATGGATTGGTTGAGGGACCAGTATACCAGAATAGATTGCCATATTGGCAGGGTTATTTTTAGCATACGAGGCGAGCCGAAGTTTTTCTTTTTCCGAGGCGAAGTTGAACCTTCTTCTTCCGTATTGTAGATGACAGTAGCAGCAGTGCAGTTAGCCCGGATCGTCGAAAAGTTTCCAGATATTTTTCCAGAAGAGATTCCAGGAATGCCGCCAGAGCGAGAGATCGAGTTCACCATAGACTTGATCCCCGGGATCGTACCTGTGTCAGAGAGAGTCTATAGGATGGCACCGTCAGAATTGGAGATATTGTACAAAATGATTGAAGAACTCAGGACCAAAGGATTCATTCGTGATAGTGGATCGCCTTGGGAACCCCGATGCTTCTTGTGAAAAAGAAGGATGGTACGTCCAGATTATGTGTTGACTATCGTACATTGAACTCAGTGACAATCAAGAACAGATATCCTCTCCCAAGGTTAGATGACTTGTTTAATCAACTCAGAGGAGCAGCAGTATTCTCGAAGATAGATTTGTGGTCAGGGTACCACCAGATCAGAGTCAGAGAGCAGGACATCCCGAAGACGGCATTCAGATCTAGATATGGGCATTGAGAGTTTCTTGTTATGCCATTTGGAGTAACCAATGCGCCGGCTGTATTCATGGACCTCATGAATCGTATCTTCATGTCTTATTTGGATTAGTTCGTGATTGTGTTCATAGACGACATTCTGGTCTATAGCAAGAGTGAAGCGGAGCATGAGCAGCATCTCAGAGTTGTCCTCCAGATTCTCCGAGAGTACCAGTTGTATGCCAAGTTCCGTAAATACGAGTTCTGGCTTGATCGTATTTCATATTTGGATCATATCATCACCAGAGGAGGAGTAGAACTGGATCCCCAAAAGATCGTGGCTATTGAGACGTGGCCAGTGCCTAGCACAGTTACAGAAGTTTGCAGTTTTCTTAGATTGGCCGGCTACTATCGACGATTTGTTTCGTACTTTGCTCGGATTTCAGCACCACTGACGCAGTTAACCCGCAAGGATGTGCAGTTTGCTTGGACAGCGGAATGTCAGGATTCTTTTGAGAAGTTGAAGAGAGGCTTGATGACGGCACCCATTTTCACACTTTCAGATGGGACCGGAGGATTTTCAGTGTACTGTGATGCTTCAGGCAGAGATTTAGGATGTATTTTGATGCAGCATGGGAAGGTAATAGTGTCAACCCCTGATTTTCAAAAATTTATTAAACTAGTGTTAATTAATTATTAAATGTCATTATTGGTTTTAAAATAATTTAATATGATTTTAGGAATTTTCTAGAATTTTTAAATGAATTTTTAATGAGTTTTAAATACAAAAAATATTATTTTGTAATTTATTTAAATGTTTTAATAGCATTTTGTAATTTTCTGAATTGTTTTAATTAGTGTTTTATAATTATTAGAATTGTTAGTATATTAGTTTGTAATTTATTAATTGTTTTAGTGTGTGGAGTGCAAATTTTTATTTGCACTTAGACCCGATAGGACCTAAATGCAATTACCTAAAACCTAGGGACTCTAGTGCAAAACCCTAACCTACCTCCGACGACTGCCCCGACCGACTCGCCGCCCTGTCCCCGCCTTTTCCGGCTGCCCGACCGCCTCGATTCCTCCCTATTTAAACCCCAGCAACCCCCCCGACCTAGCTACCACATCCCCGACCACCGACGACCGCCACTGCCCCCGTTCTTCCACAAAACCCTAGACCTAACCCTAACTCCGGCGAGACCCCCAGCGCCGCCCCTACGCCGAGTGTCACAGCCCCCAACCACCGCCGACGAGCTCGCCACGCCGAGATGCGTCTATCGCCACCGCTCCGCCACCGTCCCAACGCCCCTAGCCGCCGTCTCCGCCTTCGAAAACTTCCCCCGAAGTTGGACACGTGAGCAGCAGAGCCCATCTCGTGTCGTACGTGTCCCAAAGCCACGTGCGTGGTTCGCCAGGACACGGGGACACTAGTCCAGTGTCTCGACACGCGTTCTAGCCTTCGGGCGTGTCGTGCATAGCACTGACACGAGAAATCCTGTGTCCTTAACTGTCAGGACACAGGACAGATGTTTATATTTTTTTTTATATAAATGCTAACCTAAACTAAATAAAAGAATCAAAATCCTAACCCTTAACACGAGCAGCGGGCTGACCCCCTGGCCAGCCCGACCTAGCCTAAACCCCCCCTGTTCTGTTGGCTCGGGTTCGAGCAACTGCCACTGCTGTCTTTTCCTTTTCTTTTTCTTTTCCTTTTTCCTTTTTCTTTTTCTGTTATATTTATGTATAAATTATATATATATATATATATATATATATATATGTATATACATATATTTGTATATATATATGTATTATTATATATACTATATTTATGTATATATACTTGCTGTTTTTATATATATATATATATATATACTTTATTTTTTTGTACTTTATTATTCTATGTGTGTGTGTATATATATATATATATATATATATATATATATATATATATATATATATATATATATATATATATATATATATATTTATATATTTATATATATATATATATATATATATATATATATATATATATATATATATATATATATGTATTATGTATACATATATATTTATGTATATATATACACTATTTTATATATGTATTTCACTTAGCTTAGTGTAAATTCTTTATATAAAATAATGTTCATACTTTTATAGTTACTATGCATAACTTTACCATATTAAAATGATAATATTTATTTTGACTATTACCAAATTGTATTTTTATTGTATTTAAATTACTGCAACCATTTGGTGTCCAAGCCTAGCATGGGTATTTGGGCTCAAATGTGTTTTCACACATTCAAGACCTGTACAAGTCATATTGGACTTGATTCATGGCCTTGGGTCCTGTATTTAAACTTTGGTTCAAATTATATACATGGACAAAATACGCAGATAATTAATTATTGTGTGCAATGTTGTTTTTAATTTTCTAAAAATACTTAAATTACTGCTAAAATTATGGAAAAATATTTTTTAGATACTGTGTTAAGTTAGCTAATTTAGTATAATTTTTGTAGTATTTAGTTTACTGTTTTGCCACTAGTTTGGCATATGAAACCAAAACTCATTTTCTGTATACTTAGGAAAACTGATTTTTATAAAATATTTGTACTGGTTAATAAATTCCAGAAAAATTATAATAAATTTCTATAATTTACAAGGATCACTGTGATACTTTACTTTAAGAAAAACTAGGCTTTTTGTCTATCTCTAAAATTGTTGGAACACAATGATCATTTGATTTATTTATTGATTAATTACGACTTGTAGCTTTTTGTGTTATTTTGAGTTTTAGCCGTGTTAAACCTCATCCCTCACTAGTGTAAAGACCCTAGAAAGTTAGTTAACATAGTGTGTCACCCCATATTGATCTCCTATGCCAAAATCATCATTTTGGCTAGGTGCCCAATCATAAGTCGTGTTTCACCAATTAGTGTCCTAGTATTTTAGCTTAGTGTAAAAACTAAGTTGTTGTATTTACTTCTACAGTGACGAGCTACCAGACATCCATAGCATTGTTATCGTAGCTTGTTTTGTTTTGCTTTGCTAGAGGCAAGTACTTTCTACGAACTTTACATATTGTCACATAAATAAACTGCAAACCCCACCATGTTAAATGCTGATCCTTGGGGTAGCAAGTTAGATCTCTACATATTGTACTTTCAGTTACTACCATGCTTAGAACAGTCTTGATGTATCTCTCACATGATTAGAATATGGGTTATGGGGAAACTGTTAGTAGTGTACGTGATTATGCCCCCTTCTCCCGTACGTATGTACCGAGCAAGGTTGACATGCTATATGTATACCTTGTCGTAGGCCTTTATCTCAAAGCAGATTTGTGCGTATGTACATCTGTCGCCGTTTCACTTGTACGGAAGTACATTTCATTATGTGCCACAGCACATTGTACATCTATTGACCGATCACGTACCTGCTACAGTTTTAAATATTACATATACATCTGTCTCTATGACATATGTGTCCTTGCCATGATAGACTATGTGATGTCATGCTTTCCAGTTATTCCTCGTATGTTCATTTCTATGTTTCATATGCTAGTTTGCTAGATTTAGTACTTGCTCCCGTCCTGACAGGATAACGTTGTAGGTGTCCTTACTGAGGAGGAGTTACTCTGCGACACATATTATGGGGTTACTGCCGAGGACCCAGCTCTGCTTTACGAGGATGTTCCTGCGGGGAACCTCGCCTAGTTGTCTTTTGTTTGCTTAGACTTTTGAGAGTAGACATGTATTAGACTATATCTTTTTGTAACTGGACATGTATCCAGTTTTACATTTCAGTTCACTTGTACTTGGACATTTTACTATATACGACGACTTTTGTGTTTGGAGCATTTATGACTTTATTTCACTTATAGAACTGTTAGCACATTTAGTCTTATCCTGTTGTCTTTAGAACAGCTTACTACGTTTTATCTCAACGTAGGCTGGGCATGACTCGGCCTGGCCCAACAATTTGGGTAGCGGGTCGTGACATATTTTTAGTGGTGGCCCATGGAGGTCCTGACTAAACTGTTTGGTTACGTTATTGTACCAAGCATACCTGCAATTAAGAACTTAAGGTAATTAGACAACATTAGGAAAGACGCTTAGAACACCTAGAGGAATGCTAGGATTGCAACATAGGAAATACATCACATATTTGCTATTATAAATTAGATTTTCTTGCCTATGATTGCTTACTTTAAACAAACCCTTATAAGTCCTTTTTACTTTTATTTAGATGGTGCTTACTCGTTCATCCCAGTATATTACCCCCGAGAATGGGGCCCTCCATATCCAGTCAGCTGACCAGTTGACAGATGCATCTCCACCTACCACTTTCTCCCACTCCACAGATCCACAGACCCAGATACCACCTTCCACATCACAGGCCCGGCAGGACCCGATACTTCCACCACCTCCTATCACTATACCCACCCAGGCTTCCGTCACACTCGACGGGACCTAGCTGCTCACACTGATCCAGGGGTTCCTAACAACCCATCAGGAGCAGACTATCCTACTTCGCCAGAGCATGGAGCGTTCTGAGGGACGTCCCGTGGTCCCACCACATGTAGAGCCACGGCATAGAGCGGAGACGATCAAGGACTTCATGGGTCTGAATCCCAAGGAGTTCTTAGGGACTGAGGGCATAGTAGTAGCTGATGACTGGCTAGATTCGGTAGAGAGGAAGCTCCTGGGAGTTAGGATGCCGAATGACCTCCAGGTCGAGGCAGCAGGATTTCTGCAGATAGACTTAGCAGGAGTCTGGTTCCGGAATGAGCCATTGTTTGCGAGAGAGAGAGCCACCTGGGACCAGTTCAAGACCCAGTTCAAGAAGAAGTTCTTCTCGACCACTGCTAGAGTAGCCATGGGGCTACGATTCCAGAACATCCAGCAGGGGAACCGTTCTGTTGACGAGTATGCGGCAGAGTTTAGTCGCCTGAGCCGTTTCGCCCCTAGTCTGGTTGCTGATCCAGAGGAGATGACCCGTAGGTTTTGCCATGGTCTAGTTCCAGATATTGGCATTCTTATAGTGGCAAACGGTACGACTGACTACTACCAGAGCCTAGAGTTGGCCCGGAGCATCGAGGAGCATCTTCTGTCATGCAAGAGGCCGGCTTCTGTGCATCATGAGGGACCATCCAAGCGTCAGGCTTTCCAGCAGAAAGTGCCGACGCCACCCCAGCAGACTTACCGTCCCTCTACACCACACCATCAGACCCCGCCAGTTCGAGCCCCGGGACCCCGGCAGCAGCAGCTGAGGGGAGCTGTATGTTCTTTCTGCGGAAGAGCAGGGCATGATCACTCCGTCTGCAGGAAGAGGTTGAAGCTGTATCTAGCTTGTGGGTCTGCCACCCACATGATACGGGAGTGCCCAGTAGCGAAGACTAGAGGACCGCTTTCGACTCAGCAGCAGAGGTTTGGGCAGCATCTGCAGCAGCAGAAGGGACCTCAGGAAAAGGTCTATAGCCTAGCCCTTGAGCCGGAGCCGGAGCAGGTTTCAGAGCCCGATTACTTAGCTAACGTCATTACATGTCATGTTTATTTACATACTTTTCTAGCTCTATGCTTGTTTGATTCTGGTGCATCTCATAGCTTCCTATCATTAGAGTTTATGCAAGAATATCACTTAGTGTCTACACCTACTGCGGAGATTAGTAGAGTAATGACGGGAGGAGGACCAGTGCCTATTAGAGCTAGCTATAGATGCTCTATTATGGTAGCCGGAAGAGAGTTCGAGGGGCGGTTCTTTGTGATGCCACTCCCCGGTTATGATATCATATTGGAGATGGACTGGCTTAGCTATGCCCATGCATCTATAGATTGCCATGAGGGTAGTATTTTGTTCAGTCCCCCAGGCACAGCACCATTCAGTGTTAGGAGGACAGGGCCGAAGATCAGCCTAGAGTCGAACTATTGTGCGACAGTTGGGGACGCAGCACCGCCACACCCTATCATTAGGGAGTTTATGGATGTATTCCCAGAGGATCTTCCAGGGCTTTCGCCTGACAGTGATATAGAGTTCACTATAGATTTAGTGCCGGGTTCATCACCAGTATCCCGGGCTTGCTATAGAGTGAATCCCAAGGAGGCCATAGAGATGAAAGAGCAGATTGATGACCTGTTGAAAAAGGGTTTCATTCAATCCAGTGCTTCTCCATGGGGAGCGCCAGTGCTCTTTGTGCCTAAGAAGGATTGTACAGTCCGGTTGTGTATTGACTATCGGGCCTTGAATGCCATCACCATCAAGAACAAATATCCTCTGCCCAGGATAGATGATTTGTTCGACCTGTTGAGCGGGGCGAAGGTATTTTCCAGGATAGACTTGAGATCCGGGTACCACCAGGTGAAGGTTAGGCCAGCAGACATCCAGAAGACGGCGTTCAACACGAAGTACGGGCAGTACGAGTTTCTGGTGATGCCATTTTGTCTCACAAATGTGCCAGCTGTCTTTATGAACTTGATGAATAAGACATTTCACCAGTATCTGGATAAGTACGTCGTAGTGTTTATCGACGACATCCTGATATACTCGAAGACGCTAGAGGAGCATGCAGAGCACTTGCGGATAGTTTTAGGGATTCTGAGGCAGGAGAGATTGTTTGCCAAATTGCCGAAGTGCGAGTTCTTTTTAGTCCGAGTTGAGTTTCTCAGCCATGTAGTCACTGGAGATGGAATCTCGGGAGATCCCAGAAAGATTGCTGCAGTTGAGACGTGGAAGGCTCCGACGTCAGTTTCAGAGATCAGGAGTTTTCTGGGTTTAGCAGGCTATTATAGAAAGTTCATCCAGGACTTTGCTAGGATAGCTGAACCCATGACGAAGCTGATACGGAAGGACGCAGAGTACATCTGGTCAGAGGACTGCCAGACAGCATTTGAGGAACTGAAGAGGAGGCTGACGACCGCTCCAGTTCTGACTTTACCTTCAGGTTCTGGAGGTTTCACCATATACAGTGATGCATCTAGGAAGGGGCTAGGATGTGTCCTACAGCAGCATGGGAAAGTGATTGCTTATGCATCTAGGCAATTGCGGACTCATGAGAGGAATTATCCTACCCATGACCTAGAGTTAGCTGCGGTGATCTTTGCACTCAAGTTATGGAAATATTACTTATACGGAGAGCGTGTGGAAATCTTTACTGACCACAAAAGCTTCAAGTATGTGTTCACGCAGAAAGAGCTGAACATGAGGCAAAGACGATGGTTGGAGTTGATGAAGGACTTCGACATCGATTTACAGTATCACCCCGGGAAGGTAAATGTTGTGGCGGATGCGCTGAGCAGGCATCCGATGGCATGGTATCTGATGATTGATCGGCATTTGCGGGAGGATCTGGAGAAGCTCGAGATTGAGCTAGTTCGGCCAGGATCAGTGATACAGATGCTGACGCTTGACATTCAGTCAGGTTTGATGGAGCAGATCCGGGAGGCACAGTCTACAGATGAGAGCCTTCGCAGACTTCGACCCCAGGCATTAGCTGGATTGCTGGATGACTTCACTATAGCAGAGGATAGATCCCTGAGGCATGGCAGCCGATTGTGCGTACCGAAGGGAGAGCTAGTAGAGGCAGTCTTGCAGGAGGCGCACCGATCGAGATACTCTATTCACCCTGGTGCTAACAAGATGTACCGTGACTTGCGGGAACATCTTTGGTGGCACGGGATGAAGAGGGATGTATCATATTTTATCTCGAGATGCCTAGTTTGCCAGCAGGTCAAGGCGGAGCGCCAGAGGCCAGCTGGTTTGTTACAGCCGTTACCCATTCTCGAGTGGAAGTGGGAACATATTACGATGGACTTCGTTTCAGGGCTTCCTCGTTCCCAAGGAGGGAAGGATGCCATCTGGGTCATCGTAGACAGGCTGACGAAGTGTGCGCACTTCATACCCTTCAAGGTGGGGCTTTCCACCGAGAAGTTGGCGAAGCTATACATGCAGCAGATAGTTCGCCTACACGGAGTGTCGGTAAGCATCGTGTCAGACAGAGACCTGTACTTTTATATATGTATTTCACTTAGCTTAGTGTAAATTATTTATATAAAATAATGTTCATACTTTTATAGTTACTATGCATAACTTTACCATATTAAAATGATAATATTTATTTTGACTATTACCAAATTGTATTTTTATTGTATTTAAATTACTGCAACCATTTGGTGTCCAAGCCTAGCATGGGTATTTGGGCTCAAATGTATTTTCACACATTCAAGACCTGTACAAGTCATATTGGACTTGATTCATGGCCTTGGGTCCTGTATTTGAACTTTGGTTCAAATTATATACATGGACAAAATACGCAGATAATTAATTATTGTGTGCAATGCTATTTTTGATTTTCTAAAAATACTTAAAGTACTGCTAAAATTATGGAAAAATAGTTTTTAGATACTATGTTAAGTTAGCTAATTTAGTATAATTTTTGTAGTATTTAATTTACTGTTTTGCCACTAGTTTGGCATATGAAACCAAAACTCATTTTCTGTATACTTAGGAAAACTGATTTTTATAAAATATTTGTACTGGTTAATAAATTCCAGAAAAATTATAATAAATTTCTATGATTAACAAGGATCACTTTGATACTTTATTTTAAGAAAAACTAGGCTTTTTGTCTATCTCTAAAATTGTTGGAACACAATGATCATTTGATTTATTTATTGATTAATTACGACTTGTAGCTTTTTGTGTTATTTTGAGTTTTAGCCGTGTTAAAGCTCATCCCTCACTAGTGTAAAGACCCTAGAAAGTTAGTTAACATAGTGTGTCACCCCACATTGGTCTCCTATGCCAAAATTATCATTTTGGCTAGGTCCCAATCACAAGTCGTGTTTCACCGATTAGTGTCCTAGTATTTTAGCTTAGTGTAAAAACTAAGTTGTTGCATTTACTTCTACAGTGACGAGCTACCAGACATCCATAGCATTGTTATCGCAGCTTGTTTTGTTTTGCTTTGCTAGAGGCAAGTACTTTCTACGAACTTTACATATTGTCACATAAATGAACTACAAACCCCACCATGTTAAATACTGATCCTTGGGGTAGCAAGTTAGATCTCTACATGTTGTACTTTCAGTTACTACCATGCTTAGAACAGTCTTGATGTATCTCTCACATGATTAGAATATGGGTTATGGGGAAACTGTTAGAAGTGTACGTGATTATGCCCCCTTCTCCCGTACGTATGTACCGAGCAAGGTTGACATGCTATATGTATACCTTGTCGTAGGCCTTTATCTCAAAGCAGATTTGTGCGTATGTACATCTATCGCCGTTTCACTTGTACGGAAGTACATTTTATTATGTGCCACAGCACATTGTACATCTATTGACCGATCACGTACCTGCTACAGTTTTAAACATTACATATACATCTGTCTCTATAACATATGTGTCCTTGCCATGATAGACTATGTGATGCCATGCTTTCCAGTTATTCCTCTTATGTTCATTTCCATGTTTCATATGCTAGTTTGCTAGATTTAGTACTTGCTCCCGTCCTGACAGGATAACGTTGTAGGTGTCCTTACTGAGGAGGAGTTACTCTGCGACACATACTATGGGGTTACTGCCGAGGACCCAGCTCTGCTTTACGAGAATATTCCTGCGGGGAACCTCGCCTAGTTGTCTTTTGTTTGCTTAGACTTTTGAGAGTAGACATGTATTAGACTATATCTTTTTGTAACTGGACATGTATCCAGTTTTACATTTCAGTTCACTTGTACTTGGACATTTTACTATATACGACGACTTTTGTGTTTGGAGCATTTATGACTTTATTTCACTTATAGAACTGTTAGCACATTTAGTCTTATCCTGTTGTCTTTAGAACAGCTTACTACGTTTTATCTCAACGTAGGCTGGGCATGACTCGGCCTGGCCCAACAATTTGGGTAGCGGGTCGTGACATATTTTTAGTAGTGGCCCATGCAGGTCCTGACTAAATTGTTTGGTTACGTTATTGTACCAAGCATACCTGCAATTAAGAACTTAAGGTAATTAGACAACATTAGGAAAGACACTTAGAACACCTAGAGGAATGCTAGGATTGCAACCTAGGAAATACATCACATATTTGCTATTATAAATTAGATTTTCTTGCCTATGATTGCTTACTTTAAACAAACCCTTATAAGTCCTTTTTACTTTTATTTAGATGGTGCTTACTCGTTCATCCCAGTATATTACCCCCGAGAATGGGGCCCTCCATATCCAGTCAGCTGACCAGTTGACAGATGCATCTCCACCTACCACTTCCCCCCACTCCACAGATCCACAGACCCAGATACCACCTTCCACATCACAGGCCCGACAGGACCCGATACTTCCACCTCCCCCTATCACTATACCCATCCAGGCTTCCGTCACACTCGACGGGACCCAGCTGCTCACACTGATCCAGGGGTTCCTAACAACCCATCAGGAGCAGACTACCCTACTCCGCTAGAGCATGGAGCGTTCTGAGGGACGTCCCGTGGTCCCACCATATGTAGAGCCACGGCAGAGGGCGGGGACGATCAAGGACTTCATGGGTCTGAATGGTGGCCCGTCGTGGCGCACTCTTGACAGTGAATTTGACATGATATATATCTCGAATGCTGTTGCGACGGCTAGCATGTCATGACAGAATTGAATGACCTAGATACCGTGGGCGATTGCGTTTGTACAAATAAACCAGTACCGTCTTGCACCATGTCTAGGATAGGGATCCCTGAGTACCACGGTCAGGGATACCTACAGTAATTGACTAAGGCTAATAAACTAAAATAATTCAGTAGACATGAAGTTCCCAGCTACAGGCAATACCGTTATCTGGGCGCATTAAGTGGACATGTAGCCTACCGACGAGTAGGGCACATTTCTAGCACACAGTCACGTGTTGCATTCTTCATAAACGGACATTCGACCTGGACAACCGGATGATCTGCACGGCTTTTGGCTGTTGGGATAATCTTATTGCATCTTGCTAATAACTAGGCCTGTGATAACCCTAGTTAGTTAAAAGTATCAAGCCGTACTCTTGATTGGCCGTGATTGATTGGATGGAGTTTATTCAAGCTTAGTCTTATCCTGATCCTGTACAAGATTGTGACATGACATGCTTATTGATGCTTGCCTTAACAATAACGATCGGAGGACCAGTTCTGTTCAGGCGAAGGGTTACAACCCCGGTCCTTTTTTGGTTTAAGGGTTGTAACCTGGCTCCCGGAGCAGTTCTGTGTCCTCTCTTCGTTTATGGTCTTATTGCAACCCCATGCCATGTTCGTCATGTTTTACCTTACCTTAATACCATGATTATTTATACTGGCCTTAGCGATAAAGATCGGAGGTCCAGTTCTGTTCAGGCGAAGGGTTACAACCCCGGTCCTTGTTTGGTTTAAGGGTTGTAACCTGGCTCCCGGAACAGTTCTGTGTCCCCTCTTCGTTTATTGTCTTCACTGTACCAATAGTATTTGAGACGGGTTTCTATTCAGGTGAAGGGCGGAAACCCCAGTCCTTGTTTGGTTTAAGGGTTGTGACATGGCTACTTGATTGGTTTCCTCGTACTCAGTTTACTGTTGTTATCTCTATTATTATCAGTTCTTTATTTATTACCTTTAATATTCTATTGTGATATTTTGGTTTTAGTTCCTAAGCGAAGCCTCCTTGTGGCACTTGCTCTTTCTGGGGTCTGATCCAGCTTGTTTTGTGTGGCCAGATATCGGAGCAGCACCAGAGGATCCACCTATCTTCCAGCCAGATGGTGACTACCAGGCGTAACCCTGGCAACGAGTGGGTTTTTTTTTTGTCCTTCCACTTTATTGTAAATATTATTCTTTTGAGGCGTTTAGCCGGCGAGCACGTGTTAGCCCGTATTGCACCTTTATTTACTATCCGCCTCCGGGCTGTATCATGATTGACAGATCCTAGGGTTGATCATGTATGACTGAACTCTTGCTAGTCTTGACATTTTGTACGACTAGCTTCATGATCATCCAATATATAATGTATGGGACGCCTTGCTATTATATATTTGGTGCTTTGACATCTTGTAACTATTATTGATTGCTTGAGATTGAGACAATAGGCTGGTTCATGACCATAGGAGACTGTTGGCTTGTAGTTAACCCTCATGTATCTAGACAGCCGTGATCGTATAGCGAGGTGGGTTGCACTTCAATATGCGTAGCTGGCTATGTACGCCCCCGCTCTCCAGTATTCTGGTTCTGGGGTGTTACACATATTAGAGTACCAATCTGATCAGACATAATCTTGATGTCATGCATATTGAGAAGAATGTGTTTGATAACATAATTAATACTGTGATGGACGTAAAGGGAAAAACGAAAGACAATCCCAAGGCCAGGTTGGACTTAGAAGAAATATGCAAACGTCCTGCGTTGTATTTGATAGAGGAGAATGGAAAACAGTTCCTACCGAAGTCAATTTTCTCACTGGACAAGGAGGATAAAGTGAGACTTTGTCGGTGGATCCAGGGCCTAAAATTTTCAGACGGATATGTGTCAAATCTGAGAAGATGTGTCGATCCGAAGGAAAACAAATTGACGGGTATGAAGAGCCACGATGTTCACATATTCATGGAGAGGTTAATTCCGATTGCATTTCGGAAATTCTTACCGCAGGCAGTTTGAGATCCATTGACGGAGCTTAGCATATTCTTCAGGGATCTTTGTTCTAAAAAATTGCTCGTTGATCGTCTAGAAAAGTAAGAGAAGGACATTGCGGTAACACTGTGTAAGCTAGAAAGGGTGTTTCCTCCTGGATTCTTTGACTCTATGGAGCATTTGCCGATTCATCTATCCTATGAGGTACGTGTTGGTGGACCCGTCGAATATCTATGGATGTACCCATTCGAGCGACATTTGAATCACCTAAAAAGAAAGGTGAAAAATAAGGCACGGGTCGAGGGTTCTATTTGTGAAGCCTATGTTCTCGAGGAGATTACAAACTTTTGTTCGATGTATTTCAAGCCTCATATTGCAACTAATAGAACGAGAGCATCCAGAAACGACGATGAAGATTATGAATGTAATGATACAATACTGAAGGTATTCAATGCTCCAGGAAAGCCATCGGGTAAAATAAAGAAGAGATATCTGAACGATGATGAGCTAAGGGCTGCTCAGGTGTATGTATTACTCAACTGCGACGATGATAAAGTAGAGAAGCTGGAGGGGGTAAGAAATTAATACGTCTACATTATTTTAATAGTATTGATTATTATACTATTACATTAATTGAACAATATTATTTTTAGCATATTTAATGATGATGTGAGGTCAGGTAGGCCACACATAACAGAAGAAGAAATAGAACAAAAAATGAGGCATTATTTTCCATCATGGTTGAGTGCATATATAAGACTTGAGAACTCTGTAATTACCTTTCTGTATATGCACTTGAGAATGAGCTTAATTTATTTTTTTGTGGTATTTAGGTCGATCGTCCATACGCAAGACTTGAGAATGAGTCTATTAGAACGCTAGCCAAGGGACCAACTTATGTTGCAAAAATATGGCCAAGCTACTGTGTTAATGGGTTTAGATTCAAGTCAACAACTTGTCCGATCAGAGACAACTTTGTGGATCTCGATTCCACCAAAAACAGTTGTTTGTGTATCAGATCTTCGAACTACAAAGATGTTGATGCGGACAACGATTTCTATGGCATCCTACGGAAGATTGTGGAGCTGACATATAGTTATGGAATAGCGCCTGCTAAGATTGTGTTATTCAGGTGTGATTAGTTCGATCTGATTGAAGGTCAAGGTTGGAAAGTAGACAAGCACGATCTTGTGGATATAAACTATTGGCGTCGATATCAAGCCTATGAATCATTTGTCCTATCAAGTCAGGCTCAGCTCGTGTACTTCATAAGTTATCCTAAACGGGAAACAACAAGGTCGGACTGGGGGGCAGTATGCAAGACCAAAGCTAGAAATACCTTTGAGGTTGACGATATAGCTTATCAAGAGGATGAACTACCTCTTGTAACAAATATTATAGAAGTGGACGCGGCGAAAGTTTCTCATTATACATCTAATTGTGTAGAAGAAGTAGAATTATCTGAAGAAGAAGAAGAAGAAGAAGAAGAGCTAAACGAACTAGATGAATTTTCAGAAGAGGATTAAATCTGTACGTTTGTTTTATCATCATATTTGACACTTTAGTGAGACTTTTATCATATAAATCTGTGACACTTTAGTGACACTTTTATCTGTGACTATGATATTTTTCAAAAATCTGTGATGTCTATCATATAAATATGTATATTTGTTTTATTGTCATATGTTATTATCAGGTATGACTAGACCAAGAGGACGACGCGAAGGATATTATATTAGGCAGTCCTGTCTGCCTCGGGTTGGGGATGCAGATTCTGTACCCTCATCCTCATCTCCGAGTACCCCAGTGTACCGTTCTGTTCCCGGTCTATTACCGGGACAGGGCAGTTCCAGCAGGTTGGCGACTCCTCCCTCGTCGTCCGGCATTCCTGATCCCGCGTCCAGCATTCCTCCCGCGTCCAGCATTACTTCTGCCGATGGCTCCATAGAGAGAGCCGACGCCGAGCATATGGAGGACGGCGATCAGACTGATCCTGGCCAGGCAGAAGGTGAGAGCGACCCTCCATGTGCTCCCCCGGACGAGACGCGTATGGAGATTTGGACGGACGGGCCTACGAAGTAAGTTAATTAGTTAATATATATTTCTCAAATGATTATATGTACATATATATTCATGAAATTTATTATTGTATAAATATCGACCTCCTGCAGTACAGAGATAGCTCGGGTTATTTATGAGGCAGAACTATGGTGGGCCTTGGATTAACTACTCAGATGCTCCCGCAGATAGGATGGCCTTTTGGTTGGCCCACTTCATGGTAAAAAATTTGTTTAATTTTAAATTTTTAATAAATATTTGTGTATATTATACAACTTTTCTATTTTACTTCTTGTAGAGGACCTATTTCTATCAACCACACCGGGCGGCGAAGATCGAGGCCCAGTTTTTTGCCGTCGTAGGCAAGCTCATCCGTGATGCGATCCACGACCAGAAGTCTCGTGATCGCTCCGGAAAGCCGATCCATGGTTGGATCACGCCAGAGCAGTGGACTGCGATGAAGGCTAGATTCGGCGAGGCCAGGTACCAGGAGCGGTCTGACAAGGCCAAGGTGGCGCGGTAGAGCGCCAGTAAGTGGTGTGGTAGCTCCATTCCGATGACGGAATATTTTCGTCGTCTGGTACATTTCCTATGACGGACATCATTTTATATATAGTTGGATAGAATATTTAATACAAATAATAGATAATATATTTTAACAGGTTAAAAAGGGTGAGGACCCCAACATGGTGACCGTCTTCCTGGTCACCCATCGGAGGGCTGGGAAGTTCATTGACGAGAGGGCGATGCAGGCATATGTACGTTCTATTATTTATATTAATTTACTATAATTTAGAAAATAGGAAAATAGATATCAATATAGACTTTAGCAAACACTTAGACATTAGCAAATATTGTTCTAGGCCGAGTTTCTTCGGCTACAAGAGGAAAATAGATATCTCGTCCTATTTGGCTTTACAGTCATCCCGGTCCTCCTCTGTCAATGCGTAGTCTCCAGCTTCGCAGGCGTCATCACGAGCTTAGGATATTGGCCGTCAGATCGACGAGCTGCATCGCAAGTTGTAGCAGCAGATTTCTGATCACCATACCGCAGAGCGACGATTCGACGATCCGATGATCACCGGACGATTTGATGCTGTCACGCCCCAGAACCAGAATACTGGAGAGCGGGGGCGTACATAGCCAGCTACATATATTGAAGTGCAACCCACCTCGCTATACGGTCACGGATGTCTAGATACATGAGGGTTTAACTACAAGCCAACAGTCTCCTATGGTCATGAATAAGCATATTGTCTCAATCACAAGCAAGTAAGTAAGTGTTACAAGATTTAAGATCACCAAATATACAATGGTAAGGCGTCCCAAATATTACATATTCAGCTGATCATGAATCTAGTCGTTACAAAATGTCAGGACTAGCAAGAGTTTAATCATACATGATCAACCATAGGATCCGTCAATCATGTTACAGCCCATAGGCAGATAGTAAATAAGGTACAATACGAGCTAACACGTGCTCGCCGGCTAAACGCCTCAAAAGAATAATTTTACAATAAAGTGGGAGGACAAAAAAACTCACTCGTTGCCAGGGTTACGTCTGGTGGTCACCATCTGGCTGGAAGACAGGTGGATCCTCTGGTGCTGCTTCGATATCTGGCCACACAAAACCAGCTGGGTCAAACCCCAGAAAGAGCAAGTGCCATAAAGGAGGCTTCACTTAGGAACTAAAACCAGCATATCACAATAGAATATTAAAGATAATAAATAAAGAACTGATAATAATAGAGATAACAACAGTAAACTGAGTAAGCGGAAACCATTCAAGTAGCCAGATCACAATCCTTAAATCAAACAAGGACCGGAGTTGTAACCCTTCACCTGAATAGAAACCCGTCTCAAATACTATTGGTACAGTGAAAACAATAAACGAAGAGAGGACACAGAACTGTTTCGGGGGCCAGGTTACAACCCTTAAACCAAACAAGGACCGAGGTTGTAACCCTTCGCCTGAACCGAACTGGACCTCCGATCTTAATTGTTAAGGCCGGTATAAATAATCATTGATAAGTTTACAAGACAATAAACGAAGAGAGGACACAGAACTGTTTCGGGAGCCAGGTTACAACCCTTAAACCAAACAAGGACCGAGATTGTAACCCATCGCCAGAACAGAACTGGACCTCCGATCTTTATTGTTAAGGCCGGTATAAATAATCATTGATAAGGTAACAAGACAATAAACGAAGAGAGGACATAGAACTGTTCCGGGAGCCAGGTTACAATCCTTAAACTAAACAAGGACCGAAGTTGTAACCCTTCGCCTGAACAGAACTGGACCCCCGATCGTTATTGTTAAGGCAAGCATCAATAATCATGTCATGTCACAATCTTGTACAGGATCAGGATAAGACTAAGCTGGAATTAACTCCATCCAATCAATCACGGCCAATCAAGAGTACGGCTTGATAGTTTTAACTAACTAGGGTTATCACATCCTAGTTACTAGCAAGATGCAATGAGATTATCCCAACAGCCATAAGCCCTGCAGACCATCCGGTTATTCGGGTCGAATGTCCGTTTATGAAGGTTGCACCACATGACTGTGTGCTGAAAAATGTGCCCTACTCGTCGGTAGGCTACAAGTCCACTAAATGCGCCCAGATAACGGGATTGCCTGTAGCTGGGAATCTCTTCATGACTACTGAATCATTCTAGTTAATTAGCCTTAGTTAATTTCAGTAGGTACCCCTGACCGTGGTACTCAGGGATCCCCATCCTAGACATGATGCAAGACAGTACGAGTTTATTTGTACAAATACAATCGTCCACAGTGTCCAGGTCTTTCATACTTGTCATGCCGTGCTAGCTGTCGCAACAGCATATCGAGGTGTATCATGTCAGGGTTACTTATCAAGAGTGCGCCATGACGGGCCACTATCGTGTTCTATCCTTACATCATTATAAATGAGAAAAGTTATATAAATAGTTAATAACATATTCTGGAAGCCAAGAAAAAGATCTACAACTTTTATGTTGGGAGTTGGAAGAAATTCTGGCCATAAATCAGCCAAATAGGACAAGAAAAACAACCCAATTAGATACTATGCGGCCAAGGGTGAATTGAGGGCTCATGCGGCAGTAGATGGGTGCTCATCTATGCGGCTGAGTAGATGGGCACTCATCTATGCGGCTGAGTAAGTGGGTACCCATCTATGCGACTGAGTGAATGAATCTCATGCGGCTGGGTAAGTGGGGACCCATCTATGCGGCTGAGTAAGTAGGTACCCATCTATGCAGCTGAATGAATGAACCTCATTCGGCTGGGTAAGTGGGGACCATTTATGCGGCTGAGTAAGTGGGTACCCATATATGCGGTTGAGTGAATGAATCTCATGCGGCTGGGTGAATGTATCTCATGCAGCTGAGTGAATGAATCTCATGCGGCTGGATAAGTGGGTACCCATCTATGCGGATGAGTAAGTGGGTACCCATCTATGCGGCTGAGTGAATGAATCTCTTGCGGCTGGGTGAATGAATCTCATGCGGCTGAGTGAATAAATCTCATGCGGCTGGGTAAGTGGGTGCCCATCTATGCGGCTGAGTAAGTGGGGACCCATCTTCTCAGAAAACCTGAGAAGGATGGCCATAGAATCCTTAGCTTCCAAGCTCCATAAAACCTTCACCGTAAGTCCAAATTTGGACTTCCATAGGTCAAAATGGGGTAGAACGAAATTCTCTACAATATGGAACCATCAAAACTTGGAAATAACAATGTTAAGTAGATCAATACCCAAGAAATCTAAAAATACTATAAACTTAGATCTACACAAATTGAGCCATGAAAATTGAAAATGCCAAGTACTAAAGTGTTTTAGAATACTGTGAAGAAGAGAATGGAACAATAAAATTTGTGTTCCTCCATGAAGCAAGATGCACTTGCCTAAGCTCTCTCTGTCTCTCTCTCTCACTCTCCTGGTAGTTGAAGAAGTAATGGTAGAGAAGAAGAAGTAAAATGAAGAGAGAGAATGAGGGGAATGGATTAAATAAGAAAGGTGGTGGTAGGTAGGAGGGTTCAACTTGGCTCATGATGAACCAAAGTAAACCAAGCCAGCCGAACCAACCCAAGAATAAACCAGCTAATGAAATGCTAGAATAAATTAAGCAGGAAGACATAATATAGCACCCAGTTTCCCAAATGAGGGTAATTTTAAAATTTTGTGTTTATAATTATTTTAATAATGATATTTAATTCATGATATAATTTTTGGTGATTTTAAATCATTTTAAAATTATTTAAATCAATGACTTGTGGTTTTGACGTTTTGCTAGTGAAATCCTATAGACTGTTTGACCTAGAGCCTAACCATGTGATTATGATATTTTAATGTCATTTTTGGCCTAAGAATATTTTTGCATTTGACCTCTTTGAATTATTTTAATATTATTTTATTATTTATGATATTGTTTTGGGGTTATTTGAGGCGGGTTCGACTTTCAACTCAATCCGACTTGAAACGGGGACCCGGGGGTAGTTTGACTCTAGTGGGACCCACACACTAGTTAGACATGGCCCACATGATATTAAATTTAGTCCACATGATAGAAATATTTTAGTTAGAGGTTAGACTAATTATTATGGATAAGGTTAGTGTGATTAGAGACTTTAGAATGACTAATTTAGCCCCAACCAATTAGCCCTTTCCTAATACTCATAGAATAGGTTAGTGGAGGCATTTTGGACCTTACCATAATAGGACAAATAGCCGTATATGGCCAGCCACTTTGGGAGAGGATAGGCTCAAGTTTATTTCATTATTCTCATCCACACTCTCTCTCTCTTGTTCTTCCCCAAATTCCTAGAGAGCAATCCCTAGCAATTTCTCTACCAAATTCTTCCATTTTGCCACCAAATCTTCTTCTTTCCTTCTCTATTCTAGCCAAGGAGGAAGCTACCCAAGTTTGGGAGGATTCGGAGCTCGTTCGTATCCTTTTGGAATCTCTACGTGTCGGTGTCGCTCCGGGAAGGCTTTTCTTCGATTCGATCTACCAGGAGGTATAAATCCCTTCTCCTTTTCATTTTCTCATGCATATAAGTCTATTTTGAACCCATAGGAATGACCCCCATGGTTGTATCTCCATTTGTGTCAATTTCGTATCCATTTGGAGGTCATAGGAGTGTCCTTTGTGTTGTGGTTGTGTCCATGTGGGAAAATCCCAAATTTGGACACACTATGTGTTGTTGTTATGTATGAATGAATTATTACATGTTTAATCTCATATTTTTGTATTGGAGATGTGTTCTATAGTGTCTCATATATATATATATATATATATATATATATATATTAGTGTAGAGAGTGAGTTCTTGATATATTATGTTATATACTTGTGTTCTTTTGTCTCAAACTACCCAAATCCGTCATAATTTTTATCCACATTTTTAATTTCAGTCCTAAATTAGAAATATCATAACTTCTAGCTCAAAGCTCGGTTTAATCTCCCAGTTTTTTTTAAAAGAAGCGTATTGAAGTTAGCTTTCCAAAAACATGTATTAATAGGCCTAATTCTTTCTGTAACTTTCTAGAGAATTATTTGAGTGTCAGCTGTACGAAAGACAAACGCGTTCTCGGTGTTTTCGCGATTCCGGGAGTTTCCGGAAACAAAAACGCGATCCGTTTGAAGTTTCGGAAAGCTAACACATAGATCTATAACATAATTTAATTCTAGATTTTAATTCATGCTGAGATGGTACAGTATTGATTATTAGTAGGAGTTACTATTCGGTATATGCATTTTATGCACCCTTGTGTGTAATATAATGTTCTATTTGATTTTAACCCATGTTAATGTATATACATTATGTAATTAAATAGAGAATGCAAGCATGAGTAAATGTTTAAATAAATGATATATGAGGTGTAAGTATCCTATCTAATGTAAGCATGTATAAGTATGGCTTGTAATGAATATGTAGGTTCCATAGTATGTAATGTATGGTGCATATAGTGGTGCAAGAGAATAAATGAATGATGAATGAATGCAAGCATGAATGTAATGTAATAGTAGATGTAATGTATGTAATATACAAGTTAATGAGATGTAATATTCTATGTGTAATGCCCGTAGTTCGTATTACGTATTGGAAATACGTGTATGTATTTCGGGCTCATATTTTTGGTTTGTCATAATTAGTTAGCCTTGGATTTTTATTTTTATTTTTGCATATTGCATTTGCATGGTTCATCATGGCATTGCATTGGCTTAGTTTGGTTCGGTTTAGTGGGTTTGGTTTTATTGTGGAGAACCACTCCCACCTACCACCACTCCCACCATAAATATCTATCTCACTCTCTCTCTTCCATTATTACTCATTACTCATTTCTTCTTCTCCATCTTTACTTCTCCACCTACCAGGAGAGAGAGGAGAGCTTAGGCAAGTGCATCTTGCTTCATAGAGGAACCCCATTTTTATTGTTTCATTGTCTTTCTTATGTGTTTCTAAACCACTTTAGTACTTGTCATTTTTCATTTCCATGGTTAAATTTTTGTAGATCTAGTTTTGTGGTATTTCTAGTTCCAGGACTTTTTATCCATCACACTTGCATATTTGCTAAGTTGATGATACCATGATTGCAGAGAAGTTCGTTAGGTCCAATTTGATCTATAAAATTTTGCTGAGCCGTCTGGACATTTTTGCACTCAGCCGCATGGCCTATACATGCAATAGCCAGCATATTTTTGCATGCATTTAATGCAATGATAACAGCAGAGCCGTATAGCTATTTAAAGGCTTTAGTACTTTAATATTTATTATTAAATGTCTTAAGGATTTAATGCTTTAAGCTTTGATTAAAGTATCTTGGAGTAGCAGAGCCGCATATGAATTGATATGTAGCATCCTTTGCATGCTTTGTGGGTCAGCCGCATGTGTTACATGCTTAGCTATTTGTCATTTAGCTAGTTCCATGCCTTATAATAATGAGTCTAAAGCATTAGGCTTAGATAATTATACTTTAAAGCATTCAGTAGCATTCAAGAATGCTTTAGTACTTTCTTTAGTAATGCTTACGTAGGCATTCAAGAAATAATTTTGTGCTTATGCATTTAAGGCATTCTTATAATACATATTTGCATATTAGTCCAATGGCATTCTTAAAGCATATTATTCCAACTGAGAGCCGCATGGAACAAACACATTCAGCAGGATTCAATGCATTATTAAATGCATTTCCAAAAGAGAGCAATAGAATATAAATTATGCATTCTCTAATGCAACTCAGCCGCATATGGAGCAATTGAGAGCCGCATGGCTCACTTGTACCGTGATATTTTTTTATTATTATTATCTTGCAGAAAAGAAAAGGGAGCCGCATACACTTGCCAATGCATACTTGCCATCAACTGCATGATCATTAGTTATTTATTTATTTATTTGTTATGCAAGTAATGTGAGGTGAGCCGCATAGGTTCCCTTCTCCCACTATCTAATGTTTTGGTCACGTGGACCATTAATTAGGTAGCTCACGTGAACTTTTTCGTATTGTATTAAATGTGGGGGGACCCACATAGCTTCCTTTAGTTGACTTGTTTGCTGAAGTGGGAGTTTGCATTTAATGAGGGTCCCACTATCTTTTGTCTTATTTGATAATGGCCTATTTATCGTTTCCTGGCCGCATGGGGTCCCTCCCACTCTTGGCCGCATGCACCATTGTATGCTAGCCGCATATGGCTTGTTGGCCTTACATGTTCGATTAATTACATTTAAATAATTTCGGAGCCGCATGAGTGGCCTCCCACTCTCATTGACCGCATGTTTGTTCTCCCACTTTTGGACCACAAGGGTCCCACTTTGATTGTTTAAATGTCTTATTTGCGTGAATTGTGGTCAGAATTTCTTTCCACTCCCAACATAAAAGTTGTAGAGTTTCTCCTTGGCTTCAAGAATATATATATTATATTATATTATTATTTTAATTGCACAAGTTTTTCCCTTCCTTGATAATGACATGACTTGATAGTGACCCGCCGTGGTGCACTCCCGACATGATAACTTGACCTGACAAATTTGACATGATAACTTGACCTGATAATTCTTGATAGTGGCCCGCCGTGGCGCACTCTTGACATGATGAACCTGACACGGTATATCTCGAATGCTGTTGCGACGGCTAACACGACATGACAAGATTGAATAACTTGGACACCGTGGACGATTGTGCTTGTACAAATGAACCCGTCTTGTCTTACATCATGTCTAGGACGGGGATCCCTGAGTACCACGGTCAGGGGCACCCACTGAAATCAACTAAGGTTAACAACTAGAATAAATTTAGTAGTCATGAAGAGATTTCCCTGCTACAGGCAATCCCGTTATCTGGGCGCCCCACTTGGGATCTGTAGCCTGCCGTCGAGTAGGGCACATTTCCAGCACACTGTCATGTGTTGCACTCTCTAAGTCACCTAAGGGTACATGCGTTTCCAGGACGATGTACCCACTTGAATTCAACTCTAAATTGCGTCTGGATAGCCTGGATGGTCTGCAGGGCTTGTGGCTGTGGAATAATCTCACTGCATCTTGCTAGTAACTAGGCCTGTGATAACCCTAGTTAGTTAAAGTATCAAGCCGTACTTATTGCTTGGCCGTGAAATGTTGAATGAAGTTTACCAGTTTATTCTTGTCTTGATCCTGTACAAGATTGTCACATGACCTGTTTTCTTATTTTATCTCACCGATAAATGGTGGGAAAATCCAAGTTCTGTTCAGACGAAGGGTTACAACCCCGGTCCTTGTTTGGTTTACGGGTTGTAACCTGGTTATCTGAATAGTCCCATGGTATATCTCATCGTATATCACCTGTCATGTTTTTCTTTAATTACTGTCTTTTATATATTATTACTCTTATGCTGATTGCTGGTTTTAGTTTCTAAGTGAAGCCTCCTTTGTGGCACTTGCTCTTTCTGGGATCTGACCCAGCTGGTTTTGTATGGCCAGATACCAGAGCAGCTCCAGAGGATCTACCAAATCTCCAGCCACATGGTGACCACTAGACGGAATCCTGGCAACGAGTGTATTATTTTGGCTCTCCCACTCTATTGTAAATTATTTCTTTTGAGGCGTTTGGCCGCCGAGCAAGTGTTAGCTCGTGTACATTTTTACTTACTGTCTGCCTACGGGCTGTAACATGATTGGCAACCTAGGGTTGATCATGTATGACTAAAACTCTTGCTAGTACTCATATTTTGTAACGACTAGCTTCATGATCAGCTGAATATATAATGTTTGGGACGCCTTACTATTGTATATTTGGTGGTCTTACATCTTGTAACTCTATTTACTTGCTTGTGATTGAGACACTAGGCTTGTTATTGACCATAAGAGACTGTTGGCTTATAGATAAACCCTCATATATCTAGACAGCCGTGACCGTATAGTGGAATAGATTCTATTTCATTATACGTAGCTGGCTATGTCTGCCCCCGCTCTCCAGTATTCTGGTTCTGGGGCGTGACATGGTTTAAGTGGTGGCCCATGCAGGTCTTGTAAATCAAGATATGTGAGGGTTTACCGAATAGATGTCTCAATCAGTACTCGCCCTTGATCTCTGCTCGTATCCTCTTGATTCCTGAAATTCTTGTCCTGATCACATGCTTGTAATCGTTGGTCTGTCCTGGTCCTTCCTTATTGTTCCTATGTCGTCTTCTTCAGCGGCATAGTACCTGACCCGACTAATCAGCAAGGCGGATCACCTCCCGTGGACCAGCAGCAACCAGAAGATCAGGCCCAGCACTCAGGAGCGGCCTCCCGAGTCGTACCTACTGGAGGAGAGCCGCCAGTTCATCCAGTCCAGCCTGCAGAGCCTGATGATGGCACTTTGGTGGGTCTCATCAGATCATTGTTAGCTTCCCAAGATCGCCGAGGAGATGCCTTGCAACAGGCAGTGGCAGATGCTCTGAACAGAGGTGGAGATCATGGGAACCGTGCAGCGAACAGTTTCAAGCGTCTGAACCCTCCCTTCTTTAACGGCAGCGAAGATGCTATTGCTGCTGATGCATGGCTCCAGGATACAGAAGTGGTTCTAGAGGCAGCCAAGACCCCAGAAGACGAGAAGGTGGCCGTGGTGCGCCTGCAGTTATTGGATCTTGCCCGCAGCTGGTGGACAGCACAGGCCGTGGGATTAGTGGCCCCTATTCCATGGGCACTATTCAGAGAGAGATTCCAGACTAAGTACTTCGATGCTGTGGCTCGGTACGATCTACAGACCAGGTTCACCAATCTGAAGCAAGGAGGAAGAACAGTCGACGGATATGCGGCCGAGTTTTCGAGGCTTAGTCGGTTTGCTCCCACTTTGGTGGCGACCGAGTTTGACAGAGCCCAGCGGTTCCAGCAAGGGCTCCATCTCGAGATTTTGTTGGCAGTGGAACAGTTTGAGCATCAGACTTTTGATGCAGTGTTGAGAGCAGCTCGGAGGCACGAGTATACCTCCCACAGGATAGTGGACAGGACCGGGGGTCGGAAGCGATCTCACGGCCAGATGACCCAGTCGACAGCACCAGCCCCGGCAGTCAGGGCTTTGACAATTGGAACTCCGAGGCAGGCGGCCTCAGTGACGTCGGTCACGTCCCCTCAGCAATAGAAGCCGAAGCAGTCTTCCGCAATGGGCTGCACTCATTGTGGGAAGCCAGGGTACGTTGTTTCAGAGTGTCACAGAGCACCGAGATTGTGCTTGGCTTGTGGAGCACCGGACCACAAGATAGGGTCCTGTCCGAATAGGGCCAGTTCGTCATCGGCCCAGACTAGTCCCTCGGTAAGGGGACCAGCCCCAGTCCAGCAGCAGCAGCAGTATCCATTGCCGAGGCCATTGCCGCCTCAGGCTCAAGTGTTTCAGCAGCAGTAGCAGCCTCCAAGGCCATTGCCGCCTCAGGCCCTAGCCTTCCAGCTACAAAGACCCCAGCAGTATGCCCAGGTCCAAGCTCAGATCCAGAACCGGCAGAGAGGTTCCTAGCAGGATATATTTCCTCTTTCTCGTGCCTTCAATTTCCTTGCTTACATACATGATTGCATGATTGATTGCTTAGTATAGCTTGTCCTTGCATCTCTAGCCACTTGATTAAATTCCGAGGACGAAATTCTTTTAAGGTGGGTAGAGTTGTAATGCCCGTAGTTCTTATTACGTATTGGAAATACGTGTACGTATTTCGGGCTCATATTTTTGGTTTGTCATAATTAGTTAGCCTTGGATTTTTATTTTTATTTTTGCATATTGCATTTGCATGGTTCATCATGGCATTGCATTGGCTTGGTTTGGTTCGGTTTAGTGGGTTTGGCTTGGTTTGGTTTTATTGTGGAGAACCACTCCCACCTACCACCACTCCCACCATAAATATCTATCTTACTCTCTCTCTTCCATTATTACTCATTACTCATTTCTTCTTCTCCATCTTTACTTCTCCACCCACCAGGAGAGAGAGGAGAGCTTAGGCAAGTGAATCTTGCTTCATTGAGGAACCCCATTTTTATTGTTTCATTGTCTTTCTCATGTGTTTCTAAACCACTTTAGTACTTGTCATTTTTTATTTCCATGGTTAAATTTTTGTAGATCTAGTTTTGTGGTATTTCTAGTTCCAGGACTTTTTATCCATCACACTTGCATATTTGCTAAGTTGATGATACCATGATTGCAGAGAAGTTCGTTAGGTCCAATTTGACCTATGAAATTTTGCTGAGCCGCCTGGACATTTTTGCACTCAGCCGCATGGCCTATACATGCAATAGCCAGCATATTTTTGCATGCATTTAATGCAATGATAACAGCAGAGCCGCATAGCTATTTAAAGGCTTTAGTACTTTAATATTTATTATTAAATGTCTTAAGGATTTAATGCTTTAAGCTTTGATTAAAGTATCTTGGAGTAGCAGAGCCGCATATGAATTGATATGTAGCATCCTTTGCATGCTTCGTGGGTCAGCCGCATGTGTTACATGCTTAGCTATTTGTCATTTAGCTAGTTCCATGCCTTATAATAATGAGTCTAAAGCATTAGGCTTAGATAATTATACTTTAAAGCATTCAGTAGCATTCAAGAATGCTTTAGTACTTTCTTTAGTAATGCTTACGTAGGCATTCAAGAAATAATTTTGTGCTTATGCATTTAAGGCATTCTTATAATACATATTTGCATATTAGTCCAATGGCATTCTTAAAGCATATTATTCCAACTGAGAGCCGCATGGAACAAACACATTCAGCAGGATTCAATGCATTATTAAATACATTTCCAAAAGAGAGCAATAGAATATAAATTATGCATTCTCTAATGCAACTCAGCCGCATATGGAGCAATTGAGAGCCGCATGGCTCACTTGTACCGTCATATTTTTTTATTATTATTATCTTGCAGAAAAGAAAAAGGAGCCGCATACACTTGCCAATGCATACTTGCCATCAACTGCATGATCATTAGTTATTTATTTATTTATTTGTTATGCAAGTAATGTGAGGTGAGCCGCATAGGTTCCCTTCTTCCACTATCTAATGTTTTGGTCACGTGGACCATTAATTAGGTAGCTCACGTGAACCTTTTCGTATTGCATTAATTGTGGGGGGTCCCACATAGCTTCTTTTAGTTGACTTATTTGCTGAAGTGGGAGTTTGCATTTAATGAGGGTCCCACTGTCTTTTGTCTTATTTGATAGTGGCCTATTTATTGTTTCCTGGCCGCATGGGGTCCCTCCCACTCTTGGCCGCATGCACCATTGTATGCTAGCCGCATATGGCTTGCTGGCCTTACATGTTCGATTAATTGCATTTAAATAATTTCGGAGCCGCATGAGTGGCCTCCCACTCTCGTTGACCGCATGTTTGTTCTCCCACTTTTAGACCACAAGGGTCCCACTTTGATTGTTTAAATGTCTTATTTGCGTGAATTGTGGTCAGAATTTCTTCCCACTCCCAACATGAAAGTTGTAGAGTTTCTCCTTGGCTTCAAGAATATATATATTATATTATATTATTATTTTAATTGCATAAGTTTTTCCCCTCCTTGATAATGACATGACTTGATAGTGACCCGCCGTGGTGCACTCCCGACATGATAACTTGACCTGACAAATTTGACATGATAATTTGACCTGATAATTCTTAATAGTGGCCCGCCGTGGCGCACTCTTGACATGATGAACCTGACACGGTATATCTCGAATGCTGTTGCGACGGCTAACACGACATGACAAGATTAAATAACTTGAACACCGTGGACGATTGTGCTTGTACAAATGAACCCGTCTTGTGTTGTATCATATCTAGGACGGGGATCCCTGAGTACCACGGTCAGGGGCACCCACTGAAATCAACTAAGGTTAACAATTAGAATAAATTCAGTAGTCATGAAGAGATTTCCCAGCTACAGGCAATCCCGTTATCTGGGTGCCCCACTTGGGATCTGTAGCCTGCCGTCGAGTAGGGCACATTTCCAGCACACTGTCATGTGTTGCACTCTCTAAGTCACCTAAGGGTACATGTATTTCCTGGACGATGTACCCACTTAAATTCAACTCTAAATTGCGTCTGGATAGCCTGGATGGTCTGCAGGGCTTGTGGCTGTGGAATAATCTCACTGCATCTTGCTAGTAACTAGGCCTGTGATAACCCTAGTTAGTTAAAGTATCAAGCCGTACTTATTGCTTGGCCGTGAAATGTTGAATGAAGTTTACCAGTTTATTCTTGTCTCGATCCTGTACAAGATTGTCACATGACCTGTTTTCTTATTTTATCTCGCCGATAAATGGTGGGAAAATCCAAGTTCTGTTCAGACGAAGGGTTACAACCCCGGTCCTTGTTTGGTTTACGGGTTGTAACCTGGTTATCTGAATAGTCCCATGGTATATCTCATCGTATATCACCTGTCATGTTTTTCTTTAATTACTGTCTTTTATATATTATTACTCTTATGCTGATTGCTGGTTTTAGTTCCTAAGTGAAGCCTCCTTTGTGGCACTTGCTCTTTCTGGGATCTGATCCAGCTGGTTTTGTATGGCCAGATACCAGAGCAGCTCCAGAGGATCTACCGAATCTCCAGCCACATGGTGACCACTAGACGGAATCCTGGCAACGAGTGGGTTATTTTGGCTCTCCCACTCTATTGTAAATTATTTCTTTTGAGGCGTTTGGCCGCCGAGCAAGTGTTAGCTCGTGTACATTTTTACTTACTGTCTGCCTACGGGCTGTAACATGATTGGCAACCTAGGGTTGATCATGTATGACTAAAACTCTTGCTAGTCCTCACATTTTGTAACGACTAGCTTCATGATCAGCTGAATATGTAATATTTGGGACACCTTACTATTGTATATTTGGTGGTCTTACATCTTGTAACTCTATTTACTTGCTTGTGATTGAGACACTAGGCTTGTTATTGACCATAAGAGACTGTTGGCTTGTAGATAAACCCTCATATATCTAGACAGCCGTGACCGTATAGTGGAGTGGATTCTATTTCATTATACGTAGCTGGCTATGTCTGCCCCCGCTCTCCAGTATTCTGGTTCTGGGGCGTGACACTATGTTAACACAAATCCTATATTACCTCATGTACCCCCTTACACTACGTTGACGCTATCACACTTGACACATTGTTCACTTACACTTTGACACTCTTTGATATGTATACACTATATATGCCCATTTAACCCTCACTTGCCTCTTTGCCATGTTCACATACACACACATAGCCTCTTAAATAAGTATTTATGAATATAGTTAACTTAGCTATGTATGTATATTATATATATGTTAGCATATTGTGTTGTAATATATAAGTTTATATAACCATTTGAAATGCCATGATTATAGACCTAATGTTGAATACCAATATATGTATGTGTATATATGTGTAGACATATATAGCTTAAAGTAATAGATTACCTAGTATATATCCAATGTGAATTCTTGCCTATTTGAGTATTGAATAATTGTATGCTATATAGAGTTGGGTGTATGTTGGCTTGTATGGCCTTGTATTGATGTGTGCTTGCTAGGATAGTCTTGGTTAGGCCTAGTAAGACTTGCTGGGTTAGGATATGACCTAGTTTGACTAGTGCAGTTGACCAGAGTTGACCAAGGGTTGACTTTGGCCTAGTTTGACCTAGATTCATGTAGAATGCATTGTAGTGCTTTATATTACCCTTCTGGACATGTTGTGACTTGTGCTGTTCTAATTAGGAGCCAGACACCTCTCCTCGGACAGTATCTTTACCTTGGACATTCAGATATCATGCAAGTACATTCTCTGATCATTTTATATCCTGCTTAGAATTATTTCCTGTATTAAATTACTTTACTTGTACTGTCACGTTGGTCGCACGGATTGGTACTATACGGATCCCTTCTTGAGATATTATCCTTAGGGAGCATCGGGTACTACATGTTCTGTGCATTTCACTTATATGACGTATCACTATGCTTCACAGGTTCTTTGATCACTTGTGACATATACTCTTATGATCACAGAGTCTCCTAGAATCTCCTATCCCATTTACTGGGTATCCTAGAATCTCCTGAAATCCCCATTTTTGGGACATCCATGTATCACCCTTCGGGGGCTTTGCGTGGAATCATAACATAACTTGGTTGGATCCTTGTGTATCGATTGGGGGTACGGGAGAGTAGAATTGGACATGTGAATAATACACCAGTAGTATCTTATCAGAATCTCTTCCATAGTGTCTTATCAGAATCTCTTATGCCATTTACATGTCTATATTGTACTCTGACTCACTAGCCACATGTTAGTTCTCTATTTATAGTAGATATTTCTATTACAGCTCTCTCTCTCTGTTTACATACAGCATTTCTTTCAGTACCTGTATCTTACTTTACTGCATGATTATATTTTCTAAACTGCTATGAACTGTTGAGATGTAATGTGCTCGCTCCTGTCCTGACTGGACCTATTGATAAATTTTACAGATAGCCTGGAGGTTGCCTGCTAGCCTAGAGGAGACAGTAGAGGTTGCATAGATAGCTAGGGTTTTTGCTTATAGTTTATTTTCAGTCATCTTGAGTTGTATTTATGGATTACTGTATTTGGGTTTTGAGATGTATTCTGAGTTTGTATCTTAGACACTTAGACTTCTATCTGTTGTATCTCTTTTTGATTTCATGTTTTATCTATCTTCCTTTATGCTCTACCTTAGATGTGATTGAGTTTATATTCTACTATGTCACCCCCATTCGGGGAGTATAAATTATTTAGTCTTATACTATTAGATGCATTGAGACCTAGGACAGCGTTCTACCGTCGACACTACGGCGTAGGCTGGGCGTTGTTACGTTCTCGTGCCCTAACTCTAGGGTGCGGGTCGTGACACATGCAATACGGGTCAAATTATGTATACGTATACCAAGATACGCAATACGAACCACAGGCATTACAGATGCGGTCGAGCGCAGTATACAGGAGATGATGAGTCTGCAGCAGGCTACAGCTGCCAGCTTGCACACGCTCACCGAGTCTACGCAGCGCATAGAGCTTAGATAGGTCGAGCTGGAGGGATCGCAGAGGACCATGTCTGCCTCATTCACTCAGGTACATACTTCGATTGAGGAGAGTACTCGGAGGATGGTGCGTACCGTTACTGCGCATGATGAGCGACTGCGAGAGCTGGAGCAGATACGTCCTCCCGGTCCATCGACGGTGCTGACTCCAGACATTGTACTGCCTCCTACTTCCCCTACGGTGCAGCTCACACAGGAGCAGTATGAGTACATGCTATCTCAGATGAGCAGCAGGGGTCCTCACTAATTTTATTGATTTTTTTTATGAGTTGTATGTGTTGGCCCTATGGACAAATTGTTTATTGGTACACTTTTGTTTATATACTTAGTGGGAGACTTTTTATCATCTTCCATTTTTATTTGACTCTATTGGATGTTTGTGATGATGTGTGTCTGTGAAGTGTAGTATGCAGGATTTGAATATATTTATGTTTGTGACGCGGGATGTGTCTGTGATGATGTTTGTTATGAGTTGTATGTATTGGCCCTATGACGTGTCTGTGATAATGTTTGTGATGATATAAAGTACAGTGTAAAGTGTAAAGTGCAGTGTGCAGGATTAGTGTTTAAACTGTATATAAAGTGCAGGATTTTTGTTTAAACTGTATATAAAGTGCAGTGTGCAGGATTTGAAAACGATATTTTTTTTATTTTCCAGCATGTTAGCGACGGATTGCAACGTTTGGCGACGGATTTGCGACGCGGAAGTATGTCGCAAATATGTACCTGGACGTCGCTAACTGCGATGGACTGTCGCTAAACGTCGTCTAGCATGCTGACATGGCAAACCTTGCCATGTCACCACATGCGACGAATAGACGTCGCTATATACGTCGCTACATTGGCGACGTACTATAGATGTCGCCGAACGTCGCTAAGTTTGCGACGTTTTAGCGTCGTAGACTATTCATCGCAACGGCGACGATTGGTGACGAACTCTTGATCTGCGACTAGTTTTTCGGCGACCTGCTTATTCCGTCGCTAATTACGTCGCTAAATTGAATTAGCGATGTATTTTTACTCATTAGCGACGTTTTTGGACGTCGCTAATATGACTCATTTTAGTAGTGAAACACATCCAAATTATTAAAATTTGTGTAAATTATTATTTTTTAAGTGTCTCCTTAATATTGGCACACAATGGTACACTCCAGACAAATACTCCAAATTAACATCATTCATATTTTTATTTTTATTTTCCTTCAATATTTGGTAAGATTTTTTATTCCTCTAAATTTTTCATCTTTATTCTTCTTCCAAGTTTGGTAAGAAAGGTTAATTTTGTGGGCCTATGAATTAATGTAGTGGAGCTAGGACACACTTCAAATTTGGAGTGTCTCTTAGCTTTCTAGCAATTTTTAAGTATGAACAAGTGTCCACTGCAGCCTTCAAGTGCTACAAAATTTAACTAAAACTAAAATGTAGCACTTGAAATCTCTTCCACTGTGGATGCTATAACTAACAATATTTGGGCATAGAATATTTTCTTTATTTTGGAGGAGATTTTTAGAGTAATAGTTATAACCTTATAGCATTGGGGTCTAGTCTGAATATCCTACTTGTAACGACCTTCATTTATTTCTTTTTATTTGTGCAATATCAGACCAGAAACATTTTTTTACTGTCCGAGCTTCCAGAAGAGTTACTATGCTTTAACTACGGTAGAATACCAATAAACATAAACACTTAAGAACTCAATATTTGTATACTACTATTCTGACAATCTAAGAGCATCTCCATTGATGCTCTCTATATTTTACTTACATTTTAGCTAAAAATCCTACTAAGTTATTTTAGGAAACTCTTTATATGAATTTTTATCCAATGATATTTCCTAATTTAAAGAATAATAATTTTTCTGGAAATTACTGAGAAACCCAATTTCGAGGTTGGTTTTTATGAAAAATCCACCCGAATGATGGGTTTTATGAAATGCCCAGAATTATATATTTCCACGTTACGTATTCCAAGATTCCCTTTAGATGCTCTGTATTTACAAAATTAATACCATAACTACCCCTCCGCACAAACTCAGATCTGGATTGCGATTCTCGTCTTCTTCTTCTTCTTCACGAGAGATCTGAATTCCATTGCTATGATCTTCAGCAGAGATCGCAAAGATCGTTCGTAGTTCACCATGTTTTTTTTCAGTCGAACTCCGATCATCGCTCATCTTCTTCTTCTTCTTCTTCTTCTTCTTCTTCTTCTTCTTCTTCTTCTTCTCCGACAATTAGGTCAATTATGGAGAGAAGATCTTCTTCTTCTTTTCCATAAGAGTTAGCATCGTTTTGAAAGAAGAACCAAAACTCTTGAATCTTTATTCATGTTAAATTTTTTCCACAAAACAAAAAAAATAAAAATTAGGTTTCTGTCAACGGTTCTCCATCGATATCACACGAAGAATAGTCATTCTCCTGCATTTTTAACAAGGAGAATGCCATTCTCCGTGTTGAATGGCATTCTCCGTGTTTCTAACACGAAGAATGGCCATTCTCCTGTGTTTTAACATTTGAATGACCATTCTCCGTGTCATTTACCACGGAGAATGTCATTCTCCGTGTTATTTAGCACGGAGAATGACCATTCTCCGTGTAATTTAGAAACGGAGAATGCCATTCTCCGTACTAAATTACACGGAGAATGGTCATTCTCCTACGTTTTAACACACTACCAAAATACAGTAAATTAGCGACGGACTATTAGCGACAAAAATTTTCAGTCGGCGTTAGCGACGGCTTCGTGGCCGCTCGCCGACGGATTACCGACCACACGCTTTTACATTTTTTATTTTAATTTTAGGGGGATAAGGTCGCACATCCGTCGCTAGGGTGTCGGAGATATAGCGACGGAAGGCCAGTCGTCGCTACTCAGTCGATTATTTGGCGGGAATTGTGTAGAGAATTGGCGGAACATTTCTTCGACTACGTAGCGATGGATATTCAGTCGGCAATTATCAAAAATTGCGACTACCGGGCGACGGCCTATAGGCCGTCGCTAGTCCGTTGCTAAATATACGTTCCAGACTTTAAATGAAACGGCGGGAGAAACTTTTCGCATTTCCCCCAATTTTACTCTCTCTCCTCTCTCTCTCTCTCTTCCGTGGCTTCAGTGATCGGCGTCGGTGTCAGCGTCGGCGTCCTCTCCTCTCTCTCTTCCGAAGGTATTCCTCTCTCTCTCTCTCTCTCGATCTCCCTCTCTCTCTCTCTCTCGCGGTGTCGTATAGGGGCAGCGGGGGCGGCGGGCTTGGGACGGGGGCGTCGGAGGCTAGACGGCGGGCTTGGGGCTGGGGCTTCGGGGGCTGGACGGCTGGCTTGGGTCGGGGGCTGGACGGCTGGCTTGGGTCGGGGGCTGGGCGGTGGGCTTGGGGCGGGGGCGTCGGGGGCTGGGGCGTCGGGGGCTGGGGCATCGGGGGCTGGGGCGTCGGGGGCTGGGGCATTGGGGGCTGGGCGGCGGGCTTGGGGCTGGGGCGTCGGGGGCTGGACGGCTGGCTTGGATCGGGGGCTGGGCGGTGGGCTTGGAGCGGGGGCGTCGGGGGCTGGGCGGCGGGCTTAGGGCGGGGGCGTCGGAGGCTGGGCGGCTGGCTTGGGGCGGGGGCGTCGGGAGCTGGGCGGCGGGCTTGGTGCTGGGGCATCGGGGGCTGGGCGGGGGGCGTCGGGGACTGGGCGACGGGCTTTGGACGGGGGCGTCGGGGGCTGGGCGGCGGGCTTGGGGCGGCGGCGTCGGGGACTGGACGGCTGGCTTGGGGCGGGGGCGTCGGGGGTATATGCAACCGACGCACAGCCATAAGCACTCTTCATATATATATGCAACCGAACTACTGGGCGGCGGGCTTGGGTCGGGGGCGGCGGGGGGCTTTGTTTCTCAAATTCATCTGAGTTTATATATTGGCTAAATAATGTGTTATCCATATTGGGTGTTATCCATTAGTAGTAGATGATGATACGACAATAATGATACGACAACCTATCACTATATCTTATATAGTAGTAGATGATGTCTTAGTATTACATTATGTGAGTTCATCTTGATTCTGTTATATCCTTCAGATACTAGATACGATAAGAACATATACTACACGATATGTATACAGAATATAGATGATTCACACTAATGAATGCTAGAATGAATTTTGGATTGTGTTCTGAGCCATCCGTTCTCACACTTAAAACACATAGGAATTAGTAGTGTGAGAGCGCCGGAGAGAGTGAGAGCGCCGGAGGGGGGAGGAGAGAGAGAGAGAGAGAGTAAAATGGTACGTCATGGTGAAGTAGTACTGTATTTTGGCTCCAGTTCCAGCTCTATTTGCATTAATCTACGGTACGACATGGTGATCAGGACATAGTCCCTGCAGCCATTCGACTGGCAAAGCAGAAACTATGTAGCCGTAGATAAAGTTGACTGTCCTCCGACCCTCATCCCTCGGCAATGATGATACGACAACCTATCACTATATCTTATATAGTAGATGATGATGTCTTAGTATTGCATTATGTGAGTTCATCTTGATTCTGTTACATTCTTCAGATACTAGATACGATAAGAACATATACTACACCATATGTACAGAACATAGATGATTCATACTAATGTATGCTAGAATGAATCTTGGGTTGTGTTCTGAGCCATCCGTTCTCACACTTGGCAAAAAATCAAATTTTTTATACTTTATCGGCTTTCGAAAATGTACTCAAATTACATGATGGTTCATTTAGTTAGCTTGCTTATATTACAATTATATTATTTGTGACTATCGATCTTACCAGATGGCACCCATGACCCGAGGAGCGGCACGTCGTTTGAGGGAAACAGTGAATGCTGAGGTGGCTCCTCCTACAGTTAAGAAGGAAGTGGCACCGGTTGCTAGTGAGACCGGAAGTTCTATTCATCCAGCACCGGTAGCTAGTGAGACCGGGAGTTCTATTCATGCAGCACTTGCAAGGGACGACATCTCTCCTCACGCCAAAAATCTCACTTTTTCGAGGTGGTTGCGTGATCGTATCACTGAGCGTTTGCGTGAGCTGCGTGGTTCTCATTAGCTATTAGTACTTATTTGTATTGGACTATTTGTATTGGGTTGTTTTTGTATTAGACTATTTGTATTGGACTACATATATGAATTAGTACTGTGTCAATCTCTGGATTGTATTGGACTACGACATGGTGATCAGGATATAGTCCCTGCAGCCATTCGACTGGCGAGGCAGAAACTATGTATCCGTAGATAAAGTTGACTATCCTCCGACCCTCATCCCTCGGCAATGATGATACGACAACCAACAAGAGAGGATACTCTGAGAGATCCATCTGAGTAGGACGTATACCAAGAATTTTCAGAACATGGTCGACGGAAAAGTCGTCCTTATTCCGTCGCTAAACCGTCTTTTGTTAGCGACAGTTGTCGACGGAATAGCGACGACTCATCCGTCGTCATGGTGCTGGAAATGCCTGCCTCTTCCAGAACCTGGTCGACGGATTTTTCGTCAGCAAACCGTCGCTAATCCGTCCTTTGTTATCGACGGCGGTCGACGGATTAGCGAAGGAACGATACACTCCGATACGCTATTACGACGGTTTATCGACGGAACTTTACGTCGCTATTGTCTTAACAGTTTATATTTAATACTTGAAATGGACGACAGTCCGTCGGAAAGTAGTCGCTTATGCTTCGTATTGTGAAGTCGAAATGCCGTCGCTAGTCCGTCGCGTGACGACTACGTAGCGACGGACCGTTATTAGCGACGAGCTGATTGCCGACGGATTTTTTTGTCCAAAACCCGTCAGTGATCGATCGCTAATAGAAATTTTCGTCGGACTGGCGACGGATCTGGTCATCGCTAAATCGGCAAATTTTGGTAGTGACACTGGGAATGACCATTCTTCGTGTAAATTAACACGAAGATTGACATTCTCCGTGTTTCTAACACGGAAAATGGTCATTCTCCTGCGTTTTAACACTGGAATGACCATTCTCCGTGTTAAATTACACGAAAAATGGTCATTCTCCGTTTTATTTAACACTTAGAATGTCATTCTCCGTTTTATTTAACATGGAGAATGGCATTCCCATTCTCCTGCGTTTTAACACTGTAATGACCATTCTCCGTGCTAAATTACACGGAGAATGACCATTCTCCGTGTAAATTAAGACGGAGAATGACCATTCTCCGTGTAATTTAGCATGGAGAATGGTCATTCTCCGTGTAAATTAAGACGGAGAATGCCATTCTCCGTGTTACTAACACAGAGAATGACTATTCTCCGTGTAAATTAAGACTGAGAATGACATTCTCTGTGTTACTAACACGGAGAATGACATTCTCCGTGTTACTAACACGGAGAATGGCCACCCTCATGCGAAATTAACATTTTTCGTGTTCTAACACGGAGAATGACCATTCTCCTGCATTTTATGGTCAGTTGAAACTTTGAAGTGCCATAACTTTTGACTGAGAGGTCGAAACGAAGCCCAGTTTGTCCTAAAATGAGCGTATCTTCGAGGAGCCTGAGATTAACCGCTTCTCCGTTAGACGGCCTTCCGAAATTTCAGAATCGCAAAAAAAAATGATGTTTGGACCTCCGTTTTAGCACTTTTGCCGTTTGTCTCGGTCTTTCTGAAATTTTTCGACGAGTTTTTGAAGATTTTTGAGGAGAAAATCTAGATTTGAAAGTGAGCAGTGTATGGAAGAAGATGAAGTATCGAAACGTTTTTTTAAGAGTAGTTTCGTGGGTATTTTCAATAAATTAGAAGGAAGGACAAAAAGGTCATTCGGAATCATTTTTATATATTTTTTGCTAATTCTGGACACGCGAAGAAATGTTTTTGTGCGGTGGATTTTTCATAAAACTCTTTCGTTTTTTGGGCATTTCATAAATTTCTCCTAATTTTTTTATACATTTTTTTATTAATAGAAAAAAGACACTACAACAACTTGATTAATAGAAAAGGAAGACACTAACAACGTAATTAGCTGACAAATAAGGACACTTGATAATTAGAAAAGAAAAAGGAAAAAAAAAAATTGGAGATGGATGCACTCCTTTCAGAGCAAATTTACTTTGAAGTAGACATAATTCGCTAATGGAAAAAGTGCATGCCCACCATGCCCTAAAAAGACAATCGGAAGTTTAAAACCCAAATGCAAACATGTCAATAGAAAAATAGGATTATTTAGTTTTAGGGTATCAAGTATATATGGATATTAGTGTTTGGATTTCGAAATTGACCAATATCAAGATTTGGGTATCGAAATTACTGTTTATTAGGCTACATGAACAGTGATTTCGAAATCCAAACTCTAACATCAAATAATTTTGTGACCCAAATCATAATAACCCTATATATGCGAGACCATAAACTAAGATCTCAAACTCAATCTTACGTTGGCTTTTAGTTATTAGAGAAAAAAATCCAAATCAAAAATAATAAAAAAATATAAAATGAGAAATACTTAAAATAGATTTTAATCATTGGTCATTGATGCTATGAGCCTCTAGGAGGCACTTTTTCTCTCCATAGACGTAGGGTGCTTCTTGCGACTTTATTATCCTACTAGTTAGATGGAGAGTATGATGGGAGAACAAAATTTATATTTTTTTTCCCTAAAATGTGGCTTAGATGATCCAGTAGTGAGCCCACTACATATGCTCTAAGCCATGGATATAATTATATAAACGTTAAACATTAAAAGGATAAACAACCAAAAATACAAGTATACAAGTATACAACCAACATGTTCTTCCCCCAAGTGATAAAATTCGTAATCCAGGCCAATCAAACACAAATTAAGCTTCTCTCACTCAAATAAAACTAATTCATTATATAAGCATGTGATGACGCAGTGGAAGCGATTCCAGAAATTAATTATCATTTCTTTATAGTATTATCGTATGTTTTCGAAATAGTAATCGTTGGATTGTAGTTTTTAACCGTTCAAATTATATAGGGATATTTAGTTTAGGGTCTCACATATACATGGATGTTAGGACTTGGGCCTCGAAATTGACCGATGTTAGAATTTGGGTCTCGAAATCACCGTTCACGTAGGCTAAAACAATGATTTCAAAACCCAAACCCTGATATACATATATATGTGAGACCCTAAGACTAAATAACCCAATTATATACTTAAACTATTCAATTTTTTGCAAAATTTTGATCCAATGGTTACTTAAGAGTTGGCTCTTGAAACTTACTAGTACAGAATAGAAAATAAACCCTAAGTAACTATATAATTTGAGAAGCTAGGCTCATATCATTCACATAACCTTCAAAGTTGCCTAATTTTCGTATATTTTTCGAAATAGTAACTGTTGGATTGTATTTTTTAACCGTTCCAATTAAATATTAAACTATTCAATTTTTTGCAAAATTTTTACCCAGTAGTTAATTAAAAGTTGGCAATTGAAACTTACCGGTACAGAATTAAAAAAAAAAAAAACAAACCTAATTAACTATATAATTTGAGAAGCTAAGGCTCATATCATTCACATAACCTACGAATTCAAAGTTGCCTAATTTTGTGATTTGAGGACATGCTCGATCGGCACTGGGTCCAGCGACGGCCAATGTTGTTTCTAAATACATGAGTTGTATAAAAATTTATGATTAATATATAATATATCACTATCAGGACAATGACTTCGCATGGAGCAAACGATCGATCATTAATCAGTGGAGAGATTTATGATCCGACAAGAATGTGAGGCCTGGGTGGTTTGTCGAGTTAGCAAAAGGGAACATCAATATCCACTTCAATGGATTCGCCCACACCTTCTCTTTTGAATTTTAGTACAAACGCGGATTATATATATAGACAACGACTGGTGGGTGTTTGGTTTGTTTGTTTGTTTGTTTGTTTGGATACATAGCACCTATGTTTGAAGGATACGAACATGACACGAAATGATAAGACACGAATCTAAATGACACACTAGGAATGGGTAAGAATAGTGTAATAGTTTCTAGTTCTTTAGAGTGGCCAACATATCATTTAGCTACAACTCAGTCCGAAGGCTTACAATCAATCAAGTCCGAGACTATATCATGACTCGAAGGTTTCTTCCGGCCTTGAGGTCTCACGCAGTCGAAGCCGTACCGCGCCCAACCACCATCCCACCATTTAATTCCCTTTAAATGACACCCCCGAATGGGGCGGTGCATCGATCTTAACCGCTAGGCTAGAGTTCATTTGCTTCAATATATATATATAGCGGATTGGGAGTCCCGTCCCGCATGACCGTTAAATTCAACGATTAGATTCATGGGCTCTAGTTGGTAGGCACTTTATCAGACTCATTAGAAAAACATACGAGTGTGTATAACCACTTTTGGTCCTGAAGATATCGTGACTCTGGAGTTCTCTAACAGTGAGGTGTTCAACAAGAAAATGCAGAAAAAAATATTTGGACAACAGTCTGAGGCGTTAGTGTTAGAGAGATATGGGAGGAGCACAAGAAGGGGTTCAAGAAATACAGACAAAAGCAGAGAAAAGTGCAACGGTCAATATGAAGACTCTATTATCATTATGAGAAGAAGTGCCACATTAGAATGTATTATCTTGTGTGGAAAGAGAGAAGAAGCATGACAAAAGGAAGCAACATGAGAACACTATAACAACAGCTTCATTCCATATATGTGTTATTATCATTATAGGTGATGAGGTGAATATGAACATCATCTGTGATGACAACAACTAGTTGATGGACTTGGAGGTTTCAACGCACGTGTCTTACAATAGGGCATTGTTTGCTCCTTACGTGAGATGTGACTGTGGAGTGCCAAGAAGAAGAAATAGAAATGTGTCAAACGCAATTGTCGTTGGAGATATGCACTTGAATATCAATCCAGGAGCTACTTTAGTTTTCAGGGGAGTTCGCCATGTACCATATATGAAATGCCTGCGGTTCGTATTACGTATTTTGGAATACGTGTACGTATTTTATCTTGTATTGCATGATTCCTTGCTTAGCTTTTCTTCATGGCATGGTTTATTCCTAGGTTGGTTCGGCTTGGCTTGGTTTTGCCTTGGTTCATCATGAACCAAGGGTGAACCCCTACCTACCACTACCATTAATATTTATTACCCATTCTCTTTTCTCTCTCCTCATTATTCTTCTTCTTCTCCACCATAATTTTTTCACCTACCAGAGAGAGAGAGGTCTAGGCAAGTGCAACTTGCTTCATGGAGGAACTCTAATTTTATTGTTCCATTCTCTTCTTTACAGCATTCTAACATACTTTAGTACTTGGCATTTTTACTTTCCATGGCCAGATTCTTGTAGATCTAAGTTTATTTTATTTTCGGATTTCTTAGGTTTTGATCTATTTAATCTTGCTATTTCTAAGTTTTGATGGTTCCATGTTGTAGAGAATTTTGTTCTGCCCCATTTTGACCTATGGAAGTTCGGATTTGGACTCTGGATGAAAGTTTCATGGAGCTTGGAAGCATGGGATTATGGTGTTCTTCTTCTCGGAAATTTGGAGAAGAAGAACAGTTCTCTGGCCGCATGGCTGTACTTGACCGCATGAACATTCATGCGGCAAGTCGCTCTATAACCGCATGAGACCCTCGCACTCCTAGCCGCATGGGCTTCTCCCCACCCAGCCGCATGCACCCCCTTGCTTCTACAGCCGCATGTGCGTCCGCCACTTTGGACCGCATGAATCCGAATTTCCCCAGCCGCATAAGGGCCGAACCCAGCTAGCCGCATGAGACTCTACTTGACCCCGGCCGCATATACCCGATTATTAGCCTGCCGCATATGCACAGCTTCTCCGCCCGCCGCATGGATTCCAGCAACCCAGCCGCATGCGCTTGAGCTTTCTTCTAGTCCTGAGCCGCGTGCCTGCTTCATGTAAACCCGAACTCTTGAGCCGCATGAACCGTCTTGAGTTAGCCGCATGGACTTGCCTCCCTAGCCGCATGCGCCCTTGCCTTTCTAGCCGCATGTCCTGTTCTTACCAAGTTGTATGTGCTATCCTTATTGACCGCATGAGTTCTAGTGATCCTGAGCCGTAGGGCTCCTTCCTGTGCCTTGCCCTGCCATTTAATTATTATTACTATTATTGTTAATTCAAGTCTTATGATCTCAGCATAACTTGGGTCTCTTGAGTGAATGCTTGTACTATGATGCCCTGCACATGTATCCTGAATACGATAGTGACCCGTAGGGGTGCACACCTGACAAGTAGACATGACATGACCTAATAGTGGCCCGTCGTGGCACAATCCTGACCAGTACACTTGACATGATAACCTGACATGATATATCTTTATAAGCTGTTGCGACGGCTACCTGACATGACATGACTTGTATAAATAACCTGGACACCGTGGACGATTGTGCTTGTACAAATAATCCAGTCCTGTCTTGCATCATGTCTAGGAAGGGACTCCTGAGTACCACGGTCAGGAGTACCTATTGAAATAGACTAAGGCTAATAACTAGATTAATACATTAGTCATAAAGAGATCTCCCAACTACAGGTAATCTCGTTACCTGGGCGCGTTTGGGATCTGTAGCCTGCCGTCGAGTAGGGCACATTTCCAGCACACTGTCATGTGTTGCACGCTTCAAGCTACCTAAGGGTACATGCATTTCCTGGACGATGTACCCACCTGAATTCAACCCCTAATTTTTGACCTGGGTAACCTGGATGGTCTGCAGGGCTTGTGGCTGTAGAATAATCTCACTGCATCTTGCTAGTAACTAGGCCTGTGATAACCCTAGCTAGTTAAAGTATCAAGCCGTACTTATTGCTTGGCCGTGATTGTTGAATGGGGAATAGTCAGTCTAGACTTGATCCTGTATAAGATTGTTACATGTTTTGATTTTCTTATATTATCTTGCTGATAAATGGGGGAAACCAAGTTCGGTTCAGACGAAGGGTTACAATCCCGGTCCTTGTTTGGTTTAAGGATTGTAACCCGGTTATCCGAATGGTTCCATGGTTATCTTACCATATATCCTCGTGATGTTATATTTCTCCAGTTTTACTATATTATTATTATCTTCTGTGCTAATTGCTGGTTTTAGTTCCTAAGTGAAACTTTCTTTGTGGCACTTGCTCTTTCTGGGATCTGACCTAGCTGGTTTTGTATGGCCAGATTTCGGAGCAGCTCCAGAGGATCTACCAACTTTCCAGCCCGATGGTGACCACTAGGCGTAACCAGGACAATGAGTGAGTTTATTTTTGATCTTCCATTTTATTGTAAAAATATTCTTTTGAGGCGTTTAGCCGACGAGCACCTGTTTACCTCGATTGCACTTACTTACTGTCTGCCTACAGGCTGTAACATGATTGACAGATCCTAGGATTGATGATGTATGACTAAACTCTTGCTAGTCCTAATATTTTGTAACGACTAGCTTCATGATCAGCTGAATATGTAATATTTGGGACGCCTTATTATTGTATATTTAATGATCATACATCTTGTGACCTTACTTACTTGTTTGTGATTGAGACACTAGGCTTGTTCATGACCATAGGAGACTGTTGGCTTGTAGTAAACCCTCATGTATCTAGACAGCCGTGACCGTATAGCGAGATGGATTCCATTTCATATACGTAGCTGGCTATGTCTGCCCCCGCTCTTCAGTATTCTGGTTCTGGGGCGTGACATGGTTTTAGTGGTGGCCCATACAGGTCTTGTAAATCAAGATATGTGAGAGTTTACCGAATAGATGTCTCAATCAGTATTCGCCCTTGATCTCTACTCGTATCCTCTGAATCCTTGAATTCTTGTCTTGATCATATGCTTGTATCGTTGATCTGTCCTGGTCCTTCCTTATTGTTTTCTATGTCGTCTTCTTCAGCGGGATTATTCCTGGACCTGCCGATCAGCAAGGCAGAGCACCTCCCGCCGACCAGCAGCAACCTAGAGATCAAGCCCAGCATTCAGGAGTAGCCTCCAGAGTCATGCCTATTGGAGGAGAGCCACCAGTTCAGCCCGTACAACCTACAGAGCCTGATGATGGCACTTTGGTGGGTCTCATCAGGTCCCTATTAGCATCTCAAGATCGCTGAGGAGTTGCCTTGCACCAGGCAGTGACGGATGCTCTGACCAGAGGAGGTCATCAGGGTAACAGTGCGGCCAACAGCTTCAAGCGCTTGAACCCTCCATTCTTTGACGGTAGTGAAGATGCTATCGCTGCAGATGCTTGGCTTGAGGACATCGAGGTGATTCTAGAAGCAGCCCGTGTAAGCCCCCTGAATTTCAGGGGTTTATTTTTATTTTTCTAAATGAATTATTATCGATAAATATTTTATTTATTTAATTGTTTAGATCATTAATGTGCCTTTTCGTGACTTTGACTTCTGGAGCGTCAGGGATGCCAATCTCTGTAAACTCTCTTAATGGGTTTTGAAGTAGGCGAGATTATCTTCCTGTTGATATATCGTGTCCCACTTGAACTCGTTCTCTTGTGCTCTTTTTGTATCGCACAAGTTCGGGTCAACTTAGACCGATTAATCATTCAATAATTATTCCCACTTTTATTTTTGATCTTCGTTTGCACGTCACCGTGACTTTTAATTTAGGAGCACCAGATCAGCCATTTTCTCGAAACCAACTTCTCATAAATGATCTAGTCGAGACGCTCTTCACCCATGACCTTTGTGTCCCACTCAGACACTCCATTTTGTGCTCCATTTTCTTCGCACAACTTCCGGGTCAATTTAGGCCGATTTATTTTCTACCGTAAAACCTGATTTATTTTCCAATTTAATTTCGGGACCAGATATCGACCCAACCTAGTCGACCCGAAGTATGGACGTGGCCCATATGAAGCCTACTACCCACATGAAACTTGTGTCCCATTTATTGGAGTCCCCACATATTATTTATTTACCCGTGTTCATAAATACGTATTTAATTCAATTATTGCACTCTGTCTGATTTTGACCCGACCCGGTTCAACCGAACCCGAGCCCAAGCTCCATGTTGCCCTCTCATGACTGCTCAAATATCTCGCTTAATTTTCCTATTTTTCCTATTTTGGAAATATCACTTCCTCTCTCTACTTTACAAATATCTATATATATATATATATATATATATATATATATATATATATATATATATATATATATATATATATATATATATATATATATATATATATATATATATATATATACATACATATATATATATATATATATATATATATATATATATATATACATATATATATATATATATATATATAAAAAAAAAAAAAAAAAAAAAAAAAAACATATATATATATATATATATATATATATATATATATATATATATATATATATATATATATATATATATAAATAACTCTCTCTCTCCTATTATTAAACAAACACCACCTCACCACACTCTCTCTCACACTCCCATCACAGCCACCCCCATGGCCGAACCCCCTCCCCTCTCTCTATACTTTTCTCTCTCTCTCTCTTATTCAAATATCTTCCTCTCTCTCTCTACTACTCTTTCTCTCTCTCTTTATATTTATATACACTCACCTCACCCCCCTCACCTCCACCTCATAGTAGGAGCACCCCCCCACCAACCGACCTCTTTCTCTCTCTATTTCCTATAATATCTCTCACTCTCTCTCTTCCTATAATAATACACACACACACACAAAACCATACACCTCTCTCTCTCTCCTCTAAACCACACACACACACAACAACACCACCACAGCCGACAGCTCCCAGCCCCCTACAGCCGACCACCTCCCCGAGCTCCTCCTCCCTCTCCTTCTTCTCCTCCTCCTACATCATCTTCATCACCATCATCATCTTCACTATCATCATCACCACATACTCCATCACCTCCGCCGACATTAACACCACCACGCACCACCACCTCCACCACCCGCACAGCCACCCGAACCACCGCCCCCGTACGACCACCGCCGCCGCGCCAGGCCGGCGACCACCCTCGCGCGGGGCAGCGCAGCTGCCAGCGGCAGCAGCCGCGGGCGTTCATGCACGCGCGCGCACGTGCGGATGTGTGCGTAGCCGTGCGCTACCACGTGGCCGGCCCGCACCACCGCGAGCTCCCCCACCGTCCAGCGATCTCCGGCGAGCCACCCCGTGGCCAACGCCCGCTTCCCTGACGCGCCGAATAGGCTATTCGTGCGTTTTGAACGGAATCCGGTCGGCGCACGCGAGTTTGGAACTCAAAATTTGCGTTCCGTCGCAGCAACTTTGCGCGTGTTTTCTGGGAGATTCGACCGTTGGATCGGCGAACTCTTCACTCCGTCACAATCTCGGTATATCCATCTTCACTCCTGTCAATTTTCGTCCGTTAATTTCGTCGTTTGATACCTCAAAACTGGCCACCAAGTTGACGTTTTAAATTGAACTGTTTTTTGACTGTTTCGTGGAGCCGACTTCGTCAGCTCGTAACTCCGCCGTCGCAGCTCCGTTTCGTGCGTCGTCAGTTCCGGTGCACAGCTGGTATAACCCTCTTCCTGCCTCCTTTAGGTTTCGTTTCATTGTAAGCACGTTTGGTCGGTTGAATTCGACGCCAAAGTTGGCCGTCCGAATTCTTTAATTTGCACTTGTTAAATTCCATTTTTGAACCCGGGACTCCGGATTCAATTTCTGACACCACCAGTAGACTCGTGGCATCGTTCTGGCATGTTTTCATATAAAATTTGCTTGATTTGGAGAACATAGGCCCTGGCTCGCATTTCGGTGCAAAGCGGGTCCCACTTTTCGGGTCAACGGATCACTTTGAGATCGGCTCATCGGAATCCACTTCCGGATATACCGTTGAGTTCGTATCGTCATTCTGGACTCGTTGACATATAATTTGCTGAGTTTTGAAGACATTTGCTCCGGCACGTATTTCCGTGCAAACCGGATACCAAGTGTCGCGTCAACATATCATTTTGAGATCGGCACATCGGAATCCTATTTCGGACATACCGTTGGGTTCGTATCATCATTCTGGATTCATGAACATATAATTTGCTAGGTTTTGTAGACTTCTATCCCGACACGCTTTTCGGTGCAAAGTGTGTCCAACGGCGGACATCATTTTGACCCGAAATTACGGTTTTGCCCCTGTGTCTAAATTGGACTTATGGGTAGGCTATCCTAGCTGATTTGACCGTTCTGGACACGTTGGTGATATTTATTTTATCATCCGACAACATCTGTAGATTTTGATTATGTATTATCCTTAATTTATAATTAATTATTTTTCTAGATATTGTTACTTTCTGGTTTTGAATTTTTATATATATTTTAATTACTGTAAAAATCTTGGAAAAATTATATTTAAATACTATGTTAATTTAGCTAATTTATTATAATTTTTTTGGCATTTAATAAGTACTTTTGGTATTTTATAAAAATGGGAAAACAGAACTCATTTTCAATATATTTATGTTTGCTGATTTTTAATAATTATTTATGAGGGTTTATAAATCCCAGAAAAATTAGTATAAATTTCTATAAATAAAAAGCATCATTTTGATACTTTATTTTATATATATTTGAGCTTTTTGTCTATCTCAAAAATTGTTGGAACGTAGTGTACAGTAGATTTAATTATTGAATAATTACGACTTGCAACTTTTTGTGTTGTTTTGTATTTTAGTCATATTGGACATCACCCCGCACTAGTGTAAAGACCCCAGGAAGTTAGTTTGTGTATAGTGGCACTTCACATTAGACTTCTATGCTAGGTTTCCACTTAGTTAGTGTCCAGTTAAGTGTCGTGTCACACCACTAGTATATTGTTGATCATAGCTTAGAACTGAGTTGTATATCATTATTGACAGGATGCCGGACATCTATACCTTCGTACTGGTATTCTTGTTTTGCTCGAGGCGAGTACATTCTCTGATAGTTCTCTCATTTATTTGTCGATTACTGTATTTCAGTTCTAGTTAGTTCTATGTGATTCTCTATATCAACACGTATGGATATTTCTGGATTCATGTATCGACACATACCTTACTTGTTGGCCTCTATTACTGGAGTCATTAGTATCATTCTGGAATCATTTCTAGAATCATCATATATTGGCCAGACTCATCTCGATTCTTTTTGTCGATTTTGGATTCACTTGCTGGGCGGGGAAATATTGAGTAAGACATGTAGACATACCCCAAATCCGGAATCTCCCACTGGAATCTACCGGAAGCATAGCCATCTCTTGCCTGATCAGTGAGAGATGTACCTGATACCTACAGCCGTTTACATGTCGACCTCGGTATTTTAAAACACACTGTTAGATCATAGTTGGACTCACCCTGGATTCATTGATCACTGTTGGACTTATCTTGTATCGAAAATCATCTGATATCGGATTATATGGACTGGACTCACACTGGGATTACATTAGACTTATATTGTACTGTCTGGACTCATACATGTTATTCTAGTTCAGTTAGCTTTTATTACCGTCATCATTGCCATGATTCTTCTCTTGTTTAGTTACCTTTCTTTTCTTGTATCTTAACTGTTTCTCTATACCATCACCTGAATATAAATTACCATGTTCATCAATAAAACTGTCTATAACTGCTTTAGAGTTCTCCGTCATTTACTTGGGTTTTCTAGATGGGTTGTACTCGTTTCCGTCCTGATTGGACCTGTTGAAAATATTACAGATGATAGTCCTGAGGATACATGCCCTACTTACCATGGACCTGGCCTTAGCTCCAGAAGAGGTCCCAGCAGGGAACCTTGCTTAGTTATCTTTCATGTGTTTAGTAGACTTAGACGTTGTCTGTTCTTAAATTTGGATACTGGACTTTGTCTCCAGTTAGATACTTTGGTTATGTATTATTAAAGCTGTGTTCGTTACCTTCGCTTATAGATGCTGTGTTGTGATGAACTTTAAATATGATTTTAGAACTGTTAGTAGCTTAGATCCTTTATTGTCTATTCTTAGAACAGCTTACTACGCTTTAACCAGCATAGGCTGGTCATGGCTCGGCCCGGCCCAACAATTTGGGTAACGGGTCGTGACAGCCAGGACCCCAGAGAACGAGAAGGTAGCCGTGGTATGCTAGCAGTTATTAGACCTTGCCTGCCGCTGGTGGACGGCTCAGGCCGTTGGATTAGCAGCACCCATTGCTTGGGCGGTGTTCAGAGAGAGATTTCAGACCAAGTATTTTGATTCTGTAGCTCGGTACGATCTACAGACGAGGTTGACCAATCTGAAGCAGATAGGCAGGACGGTCGACGGATATGCAGCCGAGTTTTCTAGGCTCAGTCGGTTTGCTCCCACCTTGGTGGCAACCGAGTATGATAGAGCCCAGCAATTTCAGCAAGGGCTTCACCTGGAGATTTTATTGGCAGTGGAGCAGTTTGAGCATCAGACTTTTGATGCAGTATTGAGAGCAGCTAGGAGGCATGAGTATACCTCCCAGAGGATCGTGGATAGGGCGGGAGGTCGGAAGAGATCCCACGGCTAGATGAATCAGTCATCAGCACCAGCTCCGGCAGCCAGGGCATTGACCATTGGAGCTCCGAGGCGGGCGGCCTCAGTGATGTCGGTTCAACATTCTACCCCGACGCACCCTCAGCAGCAGAAGCAGAAGCAGTCTTCCGCAGTGGGATGTTCTCATTGTGGAAAGCCAGACCATGTGGTGGCATAGTGTCCGGCTTGTGGAGCAGCAGACCATAGGGTTGGATCCTGCCCGAATAGGAGTGGTTCATCATCGTCCAACCTTTCTAGTTCTTCGGTGAGAGGACCAGCTCCGGTCCAGCAGCAGCAGCAGTAGCCATTGCCGAGGCCCTTGCCGTCTCAGTCCCAGGTGTTCCAGCAACAACACCCCCAGCAGCATGCTCAAGCCCAAGTCTTGATTCAGAATAGGCAGCAAGAATTTCAGCAGAGGGGACCAGCACCCCGAGGGCATGGTCAGGCTATGGTGATAACCGCAGAGGAAGGATTGGCACCAGAAGAGGTAGTGGCAGGTACTATTCTCGTCAACTCCTTTCCAGCTTCAGCTTTATTTGATTCTGGTGCATCGCATTCTTTTATGTATGCACGATTTGCGACACGGATAGGATTGGAGCCCGAGTCATTATCAGTAAGGCTCAATATACTTACTGGTAACGGACTTGTGGGAGTCGATAGAGTGTTTTCCTCGTGTCGGATCGTAGTTAGTGGTAAGGAATTTCTCGCTAGATTGATAGAATTCCCGATGGCCGATTATAATGTGGTCTTAGGGATGGATTGGTTGAGAAACCAGTATGCTAGGATAGACTGCCATATTGGTAGGGTTGTTTTTAGTATTCCAGGCGTGCCAGAGTTTTCCTTTTACCCGAGGCGAAGTTGAACCTTCTCCTCCAGTGTTGCAGATGGTAGTACGTAGCGGCAGTGCAGTTGCCTCGAATAGTCGAAGAGTTTCCAGATATTTTCCCAGAAGAGCTTTCAGGTATGCTGCCAGAACGGGAGATCGAGTTCGCCATAGACTTGATTCCTGGGACAGCCCCAGTATTAGAGAGAGTCTACATGATGGCGCCGTCAGAGTTAGAGATCTTGTACAAGATGATTGAAGAACTTTAAACCAAGGGATTCATTCGTGTTAGTGTATCGTCTTGGGGATCCCCGATGCTTCTTGTAAAAAAGAAGGATGGTACGTCCAGGTTATGTGTTGACTATCGTACCTTGAACTCAGTGACAATCAAGAACAGATACCCTCTCCCGAGGATAGATGACTTGTTTGATCAGCTCAAAGGGGCAGCAGTATTCTCGAAGATCGACTTGCGCTCAGGATATCATCAGATCAGAGTCAGAGAGCAGGACATCCCGAAGATAGCTTTCAGGTCTAGGTATGGGCATTGGGAGTTCCTAATGATGCCATTTGGAGCAACTAATGTGCCGGCTGTATTCATGGATCTCATGAATCGTATTTTCATGCCTTATTTGGATCAGTTCGTAATTGTGTTTCTGGATGACATCTTGGTCTATAGCCGAGGTGAGGCGGAGCATGAGCAGCATCTCCGTGTGGTTCTTCAGATTCTCAGGGAGCACCAGTTGTATGCCAAGTTCAGTAAATACGAGTTCTGGCTCGATCGTATTTCGTACTTGGGTCACATTATTGTTTGTCATTAAAATCTTTTGATGAAAATTTCAATACAAACAGAACAGTGTTACAATGTAGGACTTAGACGTAGTCCTAGGAGTACAATTTTGTTTAATCTGGGTCCCTAGTGTCGATGGAGCGAGTGGTAATGCGTTGACTCCGTTGACGATCTGACGACGGTTATCGGTTCTCTGAAGGTTTAGATTGCTCTGGGTGCTGGGGCTTGCTGAGAGGAGGAATACGTTGAGTGTCTGTATCTGCCTCTCTGGTTGTGCGATGTCTCTGTCTGTCTATGTATGCTCATCTTTCTGTGTGTGTAGACGAAGGAAATGATCCCTCTATTTATAGTCTGCAGGCTGGCTGCTCATGCGCGCATATATAGGATGCGCCTGGTCATAGGGACGACATATGGTGATTGCTGATGGAGGCGCATGGACGATGCGCCCTGATTGAGGGGTTGAATTCTTTATACTGCTATTGTGGGCCGGCACGTAGCAAAGAAGAGGATTTTTCTGTTGCTGAGATCTTGGATGAATCGAGTCAAAGGACACGTGTCATCGGCTCATGGCTCGGAGATCTCGAATTTGGTGGGGAATGATCTGGTAGGATGCGCCTGGGATTGGGCGCATGAGGAGACTTTGGCTCGTAAACTTAAGGAGTCGCGAACCATTTAGGGCGCATGGCTTTTGAGGTGCATACGAAGCTTCAGTAGTGACTTTACTTCTGTCTTTTGGGATCAGAGAAAAGTCTGGAATGCATGGCTTTTGAGGCGCATGCGGAGCTTCAGTAGTGACTTTACTTCTGTCTTTTGGGATCAGAGAGAAAGTCTGAGACGCATGGCTTTTGAGGCGCATGCAGAGCTTTGGGCGCATGGCCGCGGAGGCGCATGCGAGTGGTTGGGCGGCCACGTGGCTCGTAACCGTCGGAGGAAAGTAGTGATGATGCTGACGTTGGCGACGCTTCGTTTTCTAAAAAAGCTGTCAGCTGCAGTCTTCGGGGGACGTGCTGCCAACTCTGTCAGACTTCAGCATTTAATGTTCTTTGACAGGTGATGGGTTGTCGAGTGGGCACATCGATCGGCGTTCCATTTGGCGCATGGGGGCGCATGTTTGTGAAGCGCTTGGTATTGAGGGGCGCATATGTGTGATTCGCGGTCCGGTCGGCGCATCCACTCCGCTTGACACGTCTTTTGGTGCGACTGTTACGTTCTTCGAGTGCTTTAAATAGCCATTTTCGACTTGGCTGAATTGGAAGCGTCGGGTTCATCCATTTAATGTAAATTCATTGCACGGAATTCAGAGAGCCATCCACTTGGCGCATGGGTTTGATTTGCCCGGCCTATAAATAGTGGCATGGAGAGAGTTTGCTTTTCGTTCTCTCACGTCCTCCCGAAGTTAACTTGTTTACTCGAGTGCATTATGTTGACGAGATACTCCCGAGGGTGAAGATGCGACACAATGTCTTCTTTGATGCATTTGAAGGTGACTGTTACATCCAAAAGTTGGAGTCGAGGGCTTCTGAGGCAGACAGAAGGTGCCTGTTGCATCCAAAGATCGGAATACACGAGCCTCGTCTCCGTTATGTGGGAGGATCCGCAGATCCTTCTCTTCCTCCAGCTAGAGGGTTGATTGTCACCCTCGTTCTGCTCAATAAATACTTCATTAGTTGGAGCATTTAGACGGCGGTGAGCCTGGCTGGAAGAGTGGCACATAACTGAGCAGCTGAAGGGATGCACATAACTGAGGATGAAGGGATGCACATAACTGAGGATGCACATAACTGAGCTGCTGAAAGGATGCGCCCGTCTGAGTGCGCATGGTGGGATGCGCCTGACTGAGAGCGCATGGTGAGATGCGCCTGTTCGAGAGCGCGTGATGATGCTGCGCCTGGCTGTAGACTTAGGGTCTTTTCTTTGTGTAGAAGTTCTCCTTTGTACAGCCCTTTTTAAGACATGTAATAGACTTTTATATGAAATAAAAATCTTCTTTTAATATCTATATTCTTGTTTTGCTGTGTCAAGTATTTTGTCTGAGCTCCCTGGCGTATGTAGTGTTTGGCGCATAGAATTTCTGATCGTGAAATTTCATACTTCTACAAGACCCCCTTCAAAGTTTTTAAAACTTTTCTGTCAAGTTTTGGAATACTTTGAATAAGAAGATGGTGGTTGGGGCGCATGTCTGTTCGGGCGCATGGATACTCCACGCATCAGTAACGGGGCGCATGCTCCTCTCAGTTAATACAAATGATAACGCCTCGATAACCAAGAAGATTAATGATGATCTCTTTGGTTTTATCTGCAGTTATCTCTTCACAGAACCCGAAGCGGCGGCTGAGGTCACACTTCATCGGTTCACGCGTGCGACTGAGCCTATAAATAGGCATGAGGAGAAGAGAGAGAGAGAGTTCTAGCCTGATTTCTCTCTTTGCTTTTGTCTTTTAGAGTTCTTCTTCGAAAAAACCCTAACTTTCTCCTTTCAAAAAAAATGGCTCCCAAGACTCCTCGTGGCGGTGCTGGCAAGGGAAGAGGCAAAGGGAAAGAACCTGTAGAGGCTGCTGCGGCTGATGTTCCTCGTCCACCTGTTGACGTTTGGCCATCGGTAGTTGATGAGTTTCATCATCCCGTTCCTGTTTCATACATACGCCGACGCGCATGGACCTTGAGTCCTGATGATGCGCCGAGGCTCCATTGCTGACGCGTATGGGTTTAAGCCCTGAAGATGCGCCGAAGCTCCACTGCTGATGCGCATGGGTTTAAGCCCTGATGATGCGCCGAAGCTCCACTGCTGACGCGTATGGTTTAAGCCCAGATGATACGCCGAAGCTCCTTTTTAGATGCGCCTGAGCCTGATGCACTTTTGATAAGAACGAGGCTTAGATTCTTTTATTGTTTGTAACATCCCTGAATCTTTGCTTTCTTTGTTGAACATCAGTGTCGATGACTGTCCCATTGCTGAATGAAGTGCTTCTGGATGCTGCCCTCTGCTAGATGGGAGTAGATTACAATGAGGAGGTGATGAACCCTGCTTGAGCTGCTATTATGCTAGATCAGCCTCCCGAGAGAATGATTCAAATCCGGGAGCAACCGCATGGGTTCCTCAAACGGATGATGGAGCGTGGCATTTTGAAATCAGCCACTTCTGATAACATGACCTTCCTGAAGCCCGAGTTTCTGTTTGGAGACCGCCTTACTTCTATTGAAGCAAAGGTGTTGAAGGTCAGGGAAGATTGGTTTTTTACAGCAAGAGGAGTGCATATGACCGTTAAGCAACTTGAACGTCAATGGCCTTTGACGGCCTTCTGTCGTCTTGCTTCCAAGAGGAGGATGTCTTGGGAATTAACCCCATCCCAGGGAAGAGCGGTAGCAGGTATCCTCAAGATTGACTCTATCTCCGATCAAAGGGATACTTTGGCCGCCGTACGGTCTGGGCCATCTTTCCCCTGGCGGACTCTACGTCCTTGGAGCATTTACAGTGATGTTTCCATCAATACATTTGCTTTCGGCGCTTCGACTTTTGCCAATCGCATGCTGTTGATGGAGCGATCGTACCCGAAAGGTAAATTTTGGGTAGAGGGTTGGTGTCATTACGTTACCAAATGGGACAAGCTGACACTCTGAATGCTGTCACGATTTCAAACCGAACTCCAAGAGATGGGGCTGACGCAGAGGCCGGTTCGTCTGTACCAAAAAGGCCGAGGAAAGTGACGACTCCAAAGGCTGCATCACCAGAATCAGTCCCTGCTGAGGTAAAGTGTCCTCCGTAATCTGGCTCATCATGTCATTTTGGTGACTTGTGCTTTTCTTCTTGTAGGGATCATTGAAGAAGAAAACCCATATTTCGAAACCGGGTGTCAGTAAACCGAAGAAGGTGGCAAGCTCCTCTGATGAGCGAATTCCTCCGATGGTAATGTCTCCAGTGGAAGAGAATCCTGAAGATGTTATTCCTGCGGAGATTTTAGTATCTCCGAACTTTGTCGGAAGAGACACTGAGGTTGCAGCAACTTCCAGGATGGTGCAAGCCGCCGTGGGGGCCTTGGACGTTGAGGGTCCTGCGGACACGGGGCTTCCTGATGATGAAGTGGGGTGGAGTTCGTCGTCTTCGGAAGACGTTCCTCCAGAGATGCGTGAGTCTGTTGCGGGGGCAACAGACGTGATTGCAACAGAGGAGAGGTTTGATTTCCTTCCTTGTCATGATACGGGGAGGTCGGCTGTAGCGTTGCCGAGCCCTACCCCAGGCTCAGTAATGGAAGCTGAGGTGGCTGCCGGCCGTGAGGTAGCGACAGATTTGATTCCGTGGAGGGATTCGATAATGAGGGGGAGACTCGTCTGCCGAGCCAGACCCCAGAAGACGCACCCCGCCAGGAAATGGGAGCTGATCCGGTTAGCTTGCCAGAGGAAGGCTCCGCGCTGGTTATAGATCGCGCCTCGGTGGTGGAGGAGGCAGCACCGGATGCTGATAGTCCCTTTGAGCCGGGAAAGGGCAAGGGCTTGCTGATGCAAGAGCCCTCTATTGCTTCTTCAACTTGGGGGACGATATCGATGCCCCACCCAACTCCTTCTGCACACTTGGCATCTGGCGCTGGTAGCAGAATTCAAGTTCCTGGTGTGGAAGAGTCTGCTGAGGTCGACGTTCAAGCCTCGCAGATTGAGATCGGCGGGTCTTCTTCAGGTCCGCCATCCAGGGTAACTCCTCCAACTCCTGCTATGACACCACAAGTGTTGGCGGACGCGGATAAGTACATGAAATTCATCGTTGAGGCAGTATACAAGATGCTGCAGAAGGGTGTGTCGACAGTGATGAACACCAATAGGAGTTTTGCGATGGCAAAATCTATGGCGCTTCCGCACATCAACCTGATACGTCTCCACCAGGGCCATGATCATATGGCCGAGATTATGGAGGTCTCGGTGACTGAGCTGGTTCAGCTGCTTTTCGAGTTTCAGCGTATCCAGCGGAATGATCTTTCCGCCCTGATCGACGCGAAAAAGGAGAAGCTGATTGCTGAATTTGAGTCCTCTTATCAGGCCACCGTGGGTGTCTGGGAGCACGAAGTGGCTGAGACTAAAGCTGCAGTGGAGCGGTTGTCTCAGTCTACGCAGGAGAAGGTGGAGTTGCGAACTGCGTTGGACGCTAGTATCACGGAGGTTGATGTCCAGATTCGCCATCTTGAGGACCAGCGGGCCCGACTCCTATTGGATGCTGAACGTGCCCAGGCTGAACATGTAGCATTCAAGAAGGAGGAAGCAGCTTTCACCCACCGGGATCTTACTCTGGCTCAGCAGCGGCAGCAGCTGGATGAGAAGCATGAGGATGACACTTCTCCAGAGGCCATAAAGGCGATGCGTTAAGAAGCTGAACGTCGGGTCCTGGTGACTGTGGAGACTCGAGCGATAGACTTGAGACGCCGGATTGAAGAGCTTTCAGCCAACCTTGGAGATGTTTAGGGATTGTAGTCTCTTCTTTTTGTGTATTTACAACTCTTGCTGGGGGGTGTAATCCTTTACTCTCTTTTTTAGAATAAAGAAATACAAAATTTTTTGTGATGTGTTCATTTTTGCTGTCATGAACTTGATAATTTGTGTGGACCTATTATCTTTTGCGCACCTTAGTTTTTAGGTATAGATAATAAGTTTGAGAGAACCAACATGTTTGCTCAGAGGTGATGTGGACGTGGCAAATATGAGATTCAAATGATGGAATCTTCCTACTCAGAGGTGTTATGGATGTGGTAGGAACGATTTTGGGGGATATGCTGAACTACTCAGAGGTAATGTGGACGTGGAAGTTCTGCAATCAATGTACGACAATGCGAGGGTTGTCTGTACGGGATGTTTACTCAGAGGTAAAATATGATGGATAGCGTAGTCTCACGGAGTGTAAGATTCCGCTTTGTAGGACGTAGGGGGACAACTCAGAGGTGATATGCACGTGGTTGTCCTTCTACTGGAGGATGCCACGGAACAGCTGGGTTCCAGAAGCATCTAATGTTGTGGAAGTACATGTCTGAAAGATGTCAAGAGTAGTACTTCTTTAGGAACTATCGTTGATGGGCATCATGAATAAGTCCCCATTGGGTTTAGCGAGGCGGTAAGCACCGTTTGAGTATACCGTCTCTATGATGAAAGGTCCTTCCCACTTGGGCTCAAACTTTCCTGGTGTCTTGTGAGTCAACACCATCGGCCTCCTGACTGCCAGAACCAGGTCGCCTTCTTGGAAAGTCCTTTGCTTGACCTTCTTGTTGAAAGCCTGTGATATACGGGCTTGGTAGAGGTCAATGCGTTGTTGAGCTAGAAGACGCTTCTCGTCAAGTGCCTCCAGTTCCCGCAGACGACGACGTTGATTGTCCTCTTCTGTGAGTTGGTTTGTGATTGCTACGCGGAGTGAGGGTATCTGGATCTCGAGAGGTAGCACCGCTTCGCTCCCGTAGACTAGAAAGAATGGTGTGTTTCCTGTCGGGATTCGTACCGTTGTGCGGTAGGCCCAAAGGTATTCACCGAGCTTTTCATCCCAGTCGCATTTATTAGATGACACGAACTTTTTCAGTAGCCTGACGATGGTCTTGTTGAATGCCTCGGCCAATCCGTTTGCTGTCGGATTGTAGGCGGTTGAGGCCACGTTTTGAATACGATTCTTGTCACAAAATTTGCTGAAAATATGGCTGATGAACTGAGGACCGTTATCGTGGATAATCCTCCGGGGTACCCCAAAATGGTAGATGACATGGTGCTTGATGAAGCTGATCACCCTAGAGCTCTTCACTTTCGCCAGTGGGACTACTTCTGCCCATTTGGAGAAGTAGTCGGTGATGGCTAGGATGAAGCGGTGTCCTCTCGATGAAGGAGGGGTGATCGGTCCTACAATGTCCATGCCCCAAGCTTCGAAGGGCCAAGAGGCGATTATAGTATGTAGTGGTTCTGACGGTGTATGGATAAATTCTGCGTGAAGCTGGCACGCATGGCACTTCTTAGCATAGTCAACAGCGTCAGCGGCCATGGTTGGCCAGTAGTAGCCCATGCGTCGCAGTCGGTCCTGCAACTTAGGGCCAGGTTGATGGGCTCCGCAGGTCCCATCGTGAGCTTCTCGAAGAGCTTCGGCTGCTTCTTCGTTGGACAGACATCGCAGGAGAAGTCTATTGTAGGAGCGTCGGTACAACATTTTAGTAGCTGTATCGTAGTAGAATCGAATGGAGCGCCTCCTGACTGAGGCAGCTTCTTTCGGGTCTTCTGGAAGAATTTCGTAAACAGCGAAGTCGATGAACGGAAATCTCCAGTCTCGAACATTAATACCAGCACTTGTTGACATGGTATGGGTCACTTGTGAGCACAGGTTGTTTTTAGGACAGACCAAGTCTCGACCAACTACCGTGACGTAGTGTTGAGTCCCAAGGGGTGCTGGTAATGAGGCCAGCCAGAGCGTCAGCCTCCAGATTTTGTAAACGAGGTACATGTTCGATAAAGAACTTGGTAAAGGTTGAAATGATGTTCAACGCGACTTCATGGTAAGGGATCAGGTCTTCATGGAGAACCTCATATTGCCCTCTGATCTGGTTTACGACGAGTTTTGAGTCGCCGTAGGCTTCAAGATGGTCCACCCCCAGCTGTCGCGCCAGCTGGAGTTCCATGATGAGAGCGTTGTACTCGGCAACATTGTTGGAGCATGGCTTCGAAAGGGAGTAGGCGCGCTGGATGACCAGCTGATCGGGAGAGACCAAGACTACCCCCACTCCTGCGATGATTTAGCCTTTGGGGCCTGTTCTTGAAGCGCCATCGAAAAATATCCACCAGACGGAGCTTTTTTCGGTGACGTTAGATTCTTAGACCTCATCCGGGATGTCTTCATAGAGTCTGGAGGATTCCGGGATGGGGTGTACAGCTAAAAAGTAGGCCAGAGCTTGACCTTTGACGGCTTTTTGCGGAACGTACACCATGTTATATGGCGTTAGCAGGATCGCCCACGTAGCTAGCCGGGAGTTTAATGATCCTGGCTTCGTCATGAGAACCATGAGTGGATTGACTCGAGAGATAACATGAATCGTCTGGCCCAAGACATAATGGTGAGTCTTCTGAATGGCAAATACCAACGCCAAGCACTCCTTTTCAACGGGGTTGTAACGGTGTTCGGCCCCGATGAGTATTCGACTGAGGTAGTAGATGGCTTGCTCATAGCCTGTATCGCTGTTCTAAGCCAGCAAAGCGCCGAGGGAATGATCCATGGCACGGACGTAGAGGAGGAATGGTTTGCCGGCGACGGGTGCCACTAGGACTGGCGGACTCGTCAGGTAAGCTTTGATGTCGTCGAAAGCTTTTTGGCATTTCTCTGTCCAGACATAAGAGACTCCCTTCTTCATAAGCTGAGTGAAGGGTCGACATTTTTCGGAAAGGTTTGCTGTGAACCTCCGGATGTATGCCAGACGCCCCTGCAGGCCTCGAAGTTCTCGGAGGTTCTTCGGAGGGCCCATGTCGATGATGGCTTTGGTCTTCTCGGGATCGACATGAATGCCTTTCGCCGTGATAATGAAGCCCAAGAACTTTCCGCTAGAAACCCCTAAGAAGGATTTAGCGGGATTCATCTTGAGTTGATACGCCCGCATGAGATCGAAGACTGTCTTCAGGTCTTGTAGGTAATCTCCTTTGAGACGGCTCTTGACAGCGATGTCATCAACATAGCATTCGACTGTCTTACGAAGATGCTGACAAAAAATGGTGCTCATAGCTCGTTGGTATGTGGCACCAGCGTTCTTCAAGCCGAAGGGCATCACTGTATAGCAGAAAATGTCCTTTGGAGTCCTGAATGACGTATGTTTTACGTCATCGGGGAACATCTTGATCTGGTTGTAGCCAGAATACCCGTCCATGAAAGACATGCGTTCGAAGCCACATGTGTTGTCGATCATCATGTCGGTGATGGGAAGCAGGAATTCGTCCTTCGGGCAGGCAAAGTTGAGATCCCTGAAGTCGATACAGACTCGAATCTTTCCATTCTTCTTGGTGACAGGGACAACATTGGCCACCCAATCCGGGTGTTGTTCTTCACGTATGAAGCTGCTGGTCAAGAGTTTGTCCACCTCCTGATCGATGGCGTTCATGATGTCCGGACGAAAATGTTGCTGTTGTTGTTTGATAGGCTTGGCATCGGGTAAGATGTTGAACCTATGCATCGCGATCTGAGGATCAAGTCCTGGCATGTCTACGTAGCTCCAGACGAAGACATCAATATATTCTCTAGCCAGTTGGATTAAAGACTCCCGGTCTTCTCCTTTTAGGCTTTTGCTGATGAAGATGGGTTTGGAAGAAGATCCATCCCCAAGGTCGATCTGCTCGACTTCGTCTTCGGTAGGGGGTTCGCGTAGCTCAAAATGAGACTCTCATTGTTCTCCTAAGCGTTGCGCCCAGGGTTCTTCCTCGAAGAATTTCGGCGCTTGAGCTTCGCCTTCATCTTCTTAAGGTTGAGCGGATGTCATGTTGGCTGACAGCACTCTCTTAAAGACTGAGCCGATACTGGTATCGGAATCCCAAGTTGATGCTTCAGACGAATGAGAATGTTCTGCTTCTTCTGCCTCCGCACTCTCTGGAGTTGACGGTGGCGTGACATAGCCTATCCCCCGTCGAGTCCGATTATAGTAGTTGACGTCGGCGTCCAAAATCCAACAAGAGGTTGTAGTTGACGTCGGCGTCCACAACATAACAAGTCACCTCAGTTCTGAGGTTACCAATATGGCACTTTAGTCGTATCTTGCCCAGTGGCTCGCTTTTGCTAGCGTTGAAGCTAATGATTGTTGTGTTGGATGGCGCCAGCCGGTACATTGGGATCTCCAGTGTTGAGAGCAGCATCTTCGGAATGATGCTGAGGGAAGACCCCGGATCGATCTGAATCCGCTTCACCTTGACAGAACCGATATACCCTGTATAATACAGCGGCCGGTTGTGTCGGTTGTGCTTGAACAGCATGTCTTGTTGGGTGAAGGTTACATTGGGGATAACCTCATTCGCACAATGACAGTGCACACATGTAGTCGGAAGATCTTCAGGCTGCTTGACCTGACTGATGAAGGACTCAGCATCCTTCAGAGCTTCACAGAGAGCTTCGCGAGTGTCCTTGGAAAGACGAAGGAGCTCAAACAGAGAAAGGCGGGCAGGAGTACTGGCAAGTTGTGCCAGTATGTCAAAGTTGTGGGGCTTGGCTAGCCCCAAAGCATTCTTCTTTTGCAGAGGCCTGTCGAAACGAGCCTCTATATGCTTCTGCTTATTAGCTGCTGGAGGCTTAGACGGGCCCTCTTCCTGGGCAGCAGGGATAATGCAAGGAGGCACCACTTCGACGGCAGCTTTGTCGGGTTGGGCGTTCGGTTGTGAACGTGTTTGTACAGGAAGAGCCTCTTCTACGGAGGAAGAGACCATGCGGCAAGACTTGATCTTCCTGCCTTTGGTTTTGGAGGTAGAGCATACCTCCGGTTGAGTAACCTCGGAGACGAGATCAGGGTGAACCCATAAGATCTCTCCCCGAGATGTGGTGAGTGGGATGAGTCCACTCACGTTGTCACGAGTAGGTGGTAAGTTAACCACCTCCATTGTCGCCTTAGGGATGGGGACGACGCCATCTTGTGCTGTAGTTGGTGACAAGGTGCCGAACTGGAGTGACACCACGTTGGCCGAAACCGTCTTCTCCTCGTAGTCGACGGAGATAACATCCGCATTGATCATGCACCGGATGTAGTTTTTGAGGACGTAGCAGTCCTTGGTTAGATGTCCGACAAACCGATGGTAGTGACAGTACCTCAGATTGTCCACTTTTCCAACCTTGTCCGGACGCTTCGGGTCCGGCAACTTGATCTTGTCACCCTGCTTCAGTATCTCAAAGAGTTGCAGGGTGTCTTCATCGTTGAAAGAATAAACCTCCTTTGGTCTTGGTGCAAGTGGAGGCTTCTGAGTAGGTGCTGATGCACCTTTTGAGGCATTGACAGTCAATGCCTGTTTCTCCTTCGTCTCTCGTCCGGGGTTGTTGGCTGCAGGCCACTTCCCCTTGTCTTCAAAGGCAGGAAAACTGACTCCCAGAAGACGAGCATTGGCCGCCTTCTTCTCTGCGGCCTCGGCTTCGATGATCAAGGAACTCCAGTCGGGAGAAAGAGTAGAGTTGAGCCAGAGTTTGACTGCAGACAGCATGTTCATGCTGCAGGAGGAGAGGAGTGCATGTTCTGGCATGCCCGAGGGCAGGCCTGTCGGAAGCGTTCGATGAATACCCGAACTGTTTCCTTCTCCTTCTGGCGTATCTCTATGAGGGACGCCATTGTCATGTCCTTCCCGCCGTCGTAGAAACGGTCGAGAAAAAGGCGCGTCAAATCGTCGAAGGAAGACATGGAATTGTCGGGGAGACTGCAGTACCAGTCGTACGCCACTCCTTTCAGTACGTCGACAAATATGCTGGTGAGTAGCGCATCCTCCTTTGGGAGATGTCCCGTCTAAGACTGGAAATACGTCAGATAGCGACGTGGAGAGTCCTTCCCGTCGTATGGCGTCAGTGTTTGTGGTTTATATTTGGGAGGATAAACCACTTTATTCCATTCGAGGGGATAAGGTTGGGGGATGCCCATCTTTTGGTGCTCCTCTTGTCTCGTCTTGGACTCAAAGCGCTCGCGCAGGTCCCTGATCATCTCGACCACGTCATCCGTGGAACTGGGAGTCGGGGAAGGTGGTACCACCTGGAGTTGAGCATTTGAGGGCTCCGACGTCCGGGGGGCTTCGCGACGATCCGTATCCAAGGATACCCGTTGAGGGGGTACACTTGATTCTCCATTAGCCCCTGGGTCGGGACCGGTAGAAGGTGTCCTGGCCAAAGCTGACCGAATCTCAAATACTGCTTGAGTCAGTGTTTGCATAGAGGCAGAGAGGGTTTTGACTCCTCCCTCCAAGGTATCCATGCGCTGGACGAGGTCCGCTGGTGGCACATCCGACTCGGCGTCACCCCTAGTCATGTAGACTGTCATGACACGACTGGAGTCGGATGGCTCAGTTGAGGCTTCGCTTTCAGCCTCACTCTCCTGTAGAGGAGTTGTTATTCCCGGAGCTTCGTCTTGGCTACCCCCAGCTATGTTCCTGAGGACTTCTTCATCTTCGAGACTCGGATCCGCAGGGGCTAGACTACCTCCAGCTAAGTTTTGGAGGACGCCTTCGTCTTCGGGAGAAGTATCCGTAAGGGCCTGACTACCCCCAGTCATGTCTTGAAGGACTTCTTCATCTTCGAGATGCAGGTCCATAGGGGCTAGACGACCCCCAGCTATGTCGGGGAGGCTGACTTCGCCTTGAGGATGAAGATCCATCCCAGCTGTGCTTTGGAGGACACCCTCGTCTACGGAAGGAGGATCAACAAGGGCTTGACTACCCCCAGCTTCCTCCAAGGTCTTCTTCCTCCCCCGAGTGCCTTCGAACACTCCGGAGGACGAGACGGTTGCCTTGGTTTTCCTCGGCTGGCTCTTGGACGAGGAATTGCCTGTAATCTTTCGGACTGACGAGGAGTTGGAGATTACATTGCATGAAGCAACTTCTGGCTCCTCCTTTGTTGATACTTTCTTTCCGAGGCGACGTCGGAGGGGTGTCGATGACTGCAGCCGCTGGAACACCGACTGTCTTGGTGGGACTGCTGACTTGTAACAGCAGTTGATGGTGACCACAGCACAAGTGTGCACTGTGAGGGGCACATCGTACATGTCAGTCGACTCTCCTGATCGGCGCTTGTGAGTGATCACGTTACGCAGATCGTTGGAGGAGAGTGCTACCTTTGTACCCCCTTCAGGTGCATCGCAAGGCCAAGTGCCGGGGTGGTCAGGTGAATGCTGTGCCCCCTGATCCAAAACCAAACAAGTGCTCAGATCAGTAGTGGGGGAACAACATTTAAAGTGACTTGAACAAACCTTAGACGCACAACCCGAGGGGGCGCGGGAGTTCAAGACCACTGGATTTGCCTTACTCGACTTGGTTGCGAACGCAACAGATGCGCCCAAGTGAGATAAGAACTTTGAAGGTTGGCTCGTTTCTGGCGCAGAAGCACCTGAGTCAACCTTATACAGCTTACAATCAGCAGCGCGCATGATTGTGAGCGCATGCTTCTGGCTTGCTACTGGCATAGCACGTTTGGGACGCATGGCCCATGCTGCCTTGGACTTCTTCGTACTAGTCCGCTGGGGCACGTAGTACTCAGAATTCAAATTCTCCTCGCCACTACAGCGAGTGAGTCTGTCGAAGACAGAGACCTTCTGTGGCGCATCGGAGGTGATGCGCGGGGCATTAGCTGTGCCCCTGTTCCGTCGACGCATCTTCCTCGCCTGAGAGGAAGATGGCTGGGGAATGTGGTCAGCTGCACATTTTTTCTAGAGATGTGCTGCACCGGTGGGCGCATCTTGGTTGCTGAGGACGTCAGCAAGAAGGAAAGACTGGATTGGCGTATGCCCTTCGGTGGTGGTGCTAGAGGCGTCGACCTTGCGCACCCAGACTCGGTGGGTCTTCTTCGGCTTTGACAGCCACTTCGAAGGACTTGCACTGCCTTCAGAGATGAACTCCTCATACGCCTGTTGATTGAGACGTACGACCAGCATCTTGTGGGAGGAACCCACCTTCACATCGTCGTATTGCGACACAGCTTTCTCGGTGGAGGAGAAAGAGGTCCCCAGCAGAGTCGCCAGCTTGTTTGCCATTAAAATCTTTTGATGGAAATTTCAATACAAACAGAACAGTGTTACAATGTAGGACTTAGACATAGTCCTAGGAGTAAACTTTTGTTTAATCTGGGTCCCTAGTGTCGATGGAGCGAGTGGTAATGCGTTGACTCCGTTGACGTTCTGACGACGGTTATCGGTTCTCTGAAGGTTTGGATTGCCCTGGGTGTTAGAGCTTGTTGAGAGGAGGAAGACATTGAGTGTCTGTATCTGCCTCTCTGGTTGTGTGATGTCTCTGTCTGTCTATGTATGCTCGCCTCTCTGTGTGTGCAGACGAAGGAAATGATCCTTTTATTTATTGTCTGCAGGCTGGCTGCTCATGCACGCATATATAGGATGCGCCTGGTCGTGGGGACGACACGTGGTGATTGCTGATGGAGGCGCATGGACGATACACCCTGATTGAGGGGTTGAATTCTTCATACTGCTGTTGTGGGCCGGTACGTAGCAGAGAAAAGGATTTTTCTGTTGCTGAGATCTTGGGTGAATCGAGTCAAAGGACACGTGTCATCGGCCCATGGCTCGGAGATCTCAGATTTGGTGGGAAATGATCTGGTAGGATGCGCCTGGGATCGGACGCATGAGGAGACTTTGGCTCGTAACCTTTAGGAGTCGCGAACCATTTGGGGCGCATAGCTTTTGAGGCGCATGCGAAGCTTCAGTAGTGACTTTACTTCTGTCTTTTGGGATCAGAGAAAAGTCTGAATGCATGACTTTTGAGGCGCATGCGGAGCTTCAGTAGTGACTTTGCTTCTGTCTTTTGGGATCAGAGAGAAAGTCTGAGACGCATGGCTTTTGAGGCACATGCAGAGCTTTGGGCATGGCCGCGGAGGCGCATGCGAGTGGTTGGGCGGCCACGTGGCTTGTAACCATCGAGGAAAGTAATGATGATGCGGACATTGGCGACGCTTCATTTTCTGAAAAAGCTGTCAGCTGCAGTCTTCGGGGGACGTGCTGCCAACTCTGTCAGACTTCAGCATTTAATGTTCTTTGACAGGTGATGGGTTGTCGAGTGGGCGCATCGATCGGCGTTCCACTTGGTGCATGGGGCCGCATAGGGGAGCATGTTTGTGAAGCGCTTGGTGTTGAGGGGTGCGTCTGTGTGATGCGCGGTCTGGCCGGCGCATCCACTCCGCTTGACACGTC